>JAPSGF010000001.1:22454633-22715581 GCA_035772895.1 Perdix hodgsoniae | reverse complement strand
GCCGGGGGAGACGTCCCGACCCGGGGAGCAGTCCCCGCTGCTGCACCTGGACCTGTACAACTTCGACTGCGCGGCGGCGGAGGGCAGCCGGTACGTGCTGACCAGCCCCCGCTCCCTGGAAGCCTGCGCCCGCTGCGCCGTGCGGCCGGTGGAGCTGCTGCCGCGGGCGCTGGGCGAGCTGCTGCGCGAGGCTCCCGGGCGGTCCATGCGGGTGGCCGCCGGCCTCTACGAGGCCTACGAGCGGGAGCGCCGCCGCAAGCTGCAGCAGTGCCGCGAGGAGCGGGAGAGGATTATCCGCGAGGAGAAGCGGCGCATCCTCGCTCCGCTCGGCAGCCTGCCTCCCTCGCCCGCCGCCCGCCTCGCCCCGCGGGCAGCCGCCACCGCCGCCGTGCCCCGTGCCGTGGGGAAGGCTGGGGCGTCCGGGGGCGCCAAGGCCAAGAGTCACTCCCTGGACTCGCTGCAAAAGCGTCGGGAGGGCAGCTGGGGCAAGACCTCCTCGGAGTCGGGAGCGTCGTCCTCGTACAGCGGGGAGAGCCCGCGGGGGCTGGGGGGGAAGGGGCGCGGCCGGGGCCGGGTGGCCGACGGCTCCCTGCTGGGGCGCAGCTTCAGCTTGGGTGACCTCAGCCACTCGCCGCAGACCGCCCAGAGGGTGGAGAGGATCGTCAGGGAGGTGAAGAGGAAGAAGGGCCTCTCGGAGGTGCCCGAGAGGGACAAGAAGATCGCGGCGCTGATGATCGCCAAGCACCAGGAGGCCAGCCTCCTGCGGGAGCAGCGGCAGGCGGCCCATCTGCAGTGGGACAGCCAGCGGCGGCTGGCGGAGCAGCGGAAGGAGCAGGAGGAGAAGGAGAAGCAGAAGGCCCTCCTGCAGGGCCAGCGGATGTGGGAGAGCCAGGTGGAGAAGCGACGGGGAAGGCTGAGCCAGGAGCAGCAGGAGGTCGCCCTGCTGAAGCAGAAGCAGCGGCAGGTATGCGAGGAGAGGTGGCGGGAGCAGGCGGAGAGGCAGGAGCGGCTGCGGAGGGAGAAGCTGGAAAGAGCCGTCCAGGAGGACAAGCAGAAGAAGCTCCATCAGGAGCACAATCTGAAGGCGAAGGAGGACAGCAAGAAGGAGCAGCGGGAGCGAGAGGAACAGCTCCTGCAGGAGAAGCTGTCCACAGCCGCGCAGAAGAGGCAGAGGAAGGAGGTGCGGCTCCAGAAGGAGAGGAAGCAGCTCAACCAAGCAGAGAAGCTGAAGCACGAGACTTTGCTCAAGGAACTGGCCAAGCAAGAGGCAGAAGAGAAGGAAATGCTGAAGGCCTCCCTGGAGATGAGTTTGTCCAAGGCTCAGGAGAACTACGAGCAGCTAGTAGAGAAAAGGAACCAGGAGCTAAGGGAGAAGGCCAGGCGGGAGGACATGCAGATCCAGAGAGCCAAACTGGCAGCAGAGAAGAAGGAAAGAGAGCAGAAGGAGCACTTGGAGGCCCTGGCTAAAGAGACAGAGAGGAAGCTCCAGCATGCTGCCCAGGTGGCTGAAGAGGTGGTCCAGGAAAAAGCTCGCAGGTTGGTCTTGAGCCGCCTGGAGAAGGAGAAGGTGCAGAAGATGAACAAGCAAAAGGTGGAACAGTACGAGGACTTACGGCGCAGGGAGATTCTCCTTTCTATCGAGAGGAAACTGGAGAGGAGCGAGCAGATCTTCAAGGAGAAGAAGACCGTCTTAGAAAATGCCAGGTCTGTAGCTAGAGCATCCTTCCATGTCCGGGAAAAGGTACGGGAGGAGACCAACACGCGCACCTTTGACAAGATGGCCTTCGAAGCAGAGCTGCATGCCAGCCTGGATAAGAAATGAAAGGTCTTGGCGGGGATACGTTATCAGTTGTCCCTCATAATGCATCAGAAAGCTCCTCTGCATTAACAGTATTTAAAAAAATAAAACTAACCACCCTAACTTATTATTTTGGGGGAGCAGGGTACCGCACAAAAATGTGGCAGCTATTTCACATACTTTTTAAAACTTGTTTTTGTTCTGGATGTGTTTTAAGGACTGACCTCAATCATCTTTACAGAGGGGAGGTGAGCTTTTGCATCCTCTACCCCACAAGCACAGAGGGCTGCAGAAGAACTTTGTGTGATACCTATGAGTTACCAATTGATTGTCTAAACTGGAGCTGACTACAGCGGCACTATTTTTTGTTGGAAAAACTGACAATAGAAACTATGGGCTACTCTTAGAGCCTATTGACAAAGAGCCCAAACCAACCCAGCTGATTTTGGTTTGAGTGACATTCAGTGTGGTTTAAGATACAGGATTGCATTTTCAAAGCTGCTGCGCACTCAGGAAGATGAAGATGGCTCTCTTGGAGAAGACCATGTGCCCCTGGGTGTGTCTCATTCACTGCTGATATCAAACATCAGGGAAAGAAAGCGCAGGTCAAAGCTTCACAACACCATATAAGCAGGCACTACAATCCGAGCTGGGTAGAAGCTGATAAAAGTGCTCACAAACTCCGCGGTTTCACTTCTGCTGTTTGCAGCTGTGGCCTCTCCCCAGTATCCTTACCCTCCTTTCTAAGCATCTCTTACAAAGTCCATAGAGTTTCTTCTTTCAGAGGAGAGGAAGGAGGAAAGAATCTGTGGTCAATCCACAAGCTGACAGTCATCCAAACAACCCATTTGTACATTAAGATATAAAGATTAACCAAACTTGTGGAAGCTGGACATTGTTGCAAACATGCAAATGGAAATCTGTGAACAGACTGCATAAAGGGGCTGAGGAATATCCACACTGGGAATATTCATATTTGACAAGACCCCGAGCAGTCTTCTCCAGCTCAGCCTACTTTGAGCAGGAGGCTGGACGAGGCATACACCAGAGATCCCTTCCAAAGTACTGATTGCATGAGTTGCTTGCAATGAGACTGTCACCCAGCTCTTATTGTTGTCTGCTGAGTAGGGCAGCTTTTCTCTGTCTGCTGGTGCTATCACTTGCATTATTATTTTAGGGCACAAGAAAGAGTAGATGCACAAAATAAGGTATGTTACAGATTCTCTTAGTTGAGAATCACGGCATTTTTTTACAACTAACTCAATACCATTTTGAGGGAAACAAGACCTTTTGAGAGGAATGCACTGGAAATGTGAAAGCCTACCTACACCCTGTGGACAGCATTCAAGTCAGTGTTTTTTTTTCTGGCTCCAGGCAGTGCCAGCACTGTGCTCCACCATCCGTGACTGTGTTGGGTTGCTGTGGTGATAGCTGTCAAACCTGGAACAAGGGAGACAAGCAGCCAGGTTCTCATTTCCTTGCAGATGTCTCTGACGTACAACACAGGGAAAGAGGAAACCAGAAGAAGGTGACACAGGCATGCAGTGTCACATGCATAGATCACTTACCTCTCAGAAGGCTCTAAAGAAAGTATTAAATGAATAGCAACAACAGCAGTAGATCAAGCACACTCTGGTACCCTGCAAGGCAGGAGACATTATAAAAGAAGTGCTGGAAATGAAGTGATGTGATGAAACTTGCTCTCTTTGAATCACGGAGCGATTGGTGCTGTGGGGGCAGATGGCACAAAAAGCAAGATACACCTGAGTTATGCTTAGTTGTTGGCTTGATGTGTAACATCAGACATGTCCTTGTGGGCTGGCCCTGCTCCTATTGATATAAAAGGAAGCAGAATCGGACTCTTGGGATCGATGTGGCTCGCAGGAAATAGTAACACATGGTTCAGCAAAGCATTTCCAGGGCTTGGATGAAAGATGCTAACGAAGCACAAAGTACTGATTTATTTATTTGTTTGTTTGAGGTGTTACTAAAAAAAAAAGCACATCCATTGGTGAAAATGGTCAGGTAACACCAAAACCTAAAAAATGCACAACTGTGGGAAGGACGACAGTGCTACTTTTCCAGCTAGGAGCCTGTCACCTCACTCTCTTCCTTGAAACTACAAGTGATTTGAAAAGAGAAAGCAATCCTGCTGTCCTGGTGTACCACCAGTCATGTTTATACGTTGTTTATACTACAGTGTGTAACGTGATGAGCAGATGAGTGGACACAGCCGCTGTCCTTTTTTCCCTTAACACTGAATTGTCCCCTCTGATGTCACATTTCCAGTGCAGATCAAGAGAATTTTTACAGTCCAGGAGAGGCGCTTTGGCCACGGAGTGTAATTACACCTCAAGTCCATGTCTTGCTGCTGACTGAGTTTGACAGCTTGGGGCTACAGCCAAACTAATCAAAGCGCACCTCCATGGTGGTAATTGGATTGGCTAACTGCTGTTCCTATTCTGCGCAGTGTGCAGCTTGAGTTTTGAATGTGCAATCTTTGAAAAAAAATATTTTTTTTTCAAAAGACACACATTTGTGTATGGACTTTTTTCATTTCTGTAGATATTCCAGTATAAAGCTTGTGAGAGTCAATGGAGTTTATAGCTGTTTAAAGTCGCGGCATGGAAAATGAAGTCAGCTAGTTGAGTAGAGTCAGGGGGTATTTCTTGGGTCTGCTTATGTTTCTGTTTATTTGAGGAGTTTTACTGCTGAATTTCTATGGGAATTGAAATTAAGCCCCGAGATTCATGCATAACATATGGCATCTTTAGATGAGGCTTATTTTATATTTGTGATACTGAGCTGCAGGCCAGAGGGTACTAAGAATCAAAGCAAGTAGTACATTATACGGTTGCTCAGAAGTAAATCACAGCTTATTCAAGGTGCAGGAGGAAGCGATAACATCTGGTCAGGTCCTACAGAAAGATAGGTTGGTTCTCTCCTCAGATTAGAAAATGCATTTTAAGCTATCAGTCTATTATGATCATGAGGCTGTAACAAAGAATTTGCTTCTTGATCATGTGCACGCCTGCTACAGAATGACCTCTAGATCTTGGACTGTCTGAGCTTTAAAAGCAACAAATGCCCTGTACTGGGTAATCGCTGTGACTGATGGCACATCTTAGGTCTGGCTAGCACTGAATTCTCAGGTTTCTCTTCCTAGCTAGATTTCATACTGGATTCTGTAGATTTAGTGGATCAACCCAAAATCTAGATCCAAATGCCACTACACTCTCAAATCTGAAACCAAACACATGTACACAAACCTATAACTTCTCCTATAAAGCACTGTACAGTTTAGCAGTGCAGACTAGAACTCCTACTAGCATTTAACCTGCTGGAAACACCTCTGTTTGAAGAGTTTCTGAAGTTGAGATATTGCAACACTGGGGAGAGAGACTCCATTATCGTCTAAATGTTCAAAAAAGAATGACAACACCAAGTCTTGGGTTTCATTTTCAGCTAAAGCTGGAGGTCTTCAGCGCTGGTGAAAGTGCCAGCACTGAAACTGTCTCTTCTAAATACTACCTCTTATCTCTAAACCATGATCTCTGTGAAGGTTGTATTTGTCAGACACATTCAGAAGCTATTAGGAGGCACCTCCAGAAGTTAATGTTTTACAAAGTATTTTTAGTCCAGTTTATCGTAAACACTTTCACAGCATGGATAAGAAAGGTGTGAAGATGTGATTTCTCACCTTAATTACTTTCTCTTAGGGAGCTTTAGGCTCATTCTGTGCTAAAATATCTCCTGATGCCAGGGAAATTTTGTGCACAAAACTGAGGTGAATATGCAATGTGCACAGGTTTGAGAGGTGTGAATGTCTTTACCAAGCCCACGTTGGACAGGGAGATATGGGAAATACCATATTTACAATGCAAAGTCAGAAGTTTTCCAGAGGTTTTTCTATGGGTTACATCCATTAGCTATCCTCAGAGAGGTGACATTTTCTGGTCCTTTATTGACCCCTGAGAAAGCCAGGCTGATGCCATCCTACCCGAGAACAGGTTCTCATCGCCACCAGGCGTTACACCAGAAAAAAATATTTGCCTTTGTGTGTGGCTCTTCTTCCTTTGGTGGTTAAGACATAGCAGTAAGAACACAGTTTTTCAGGTTTTGCGGTGTTTTTTTGTTTGTTTGTTTTTAATTCAGGTGCAGGGTGCATAGGAACGAGACACAGAAGCAGTTAGATGCAGCACACTGCAGGTGGTGGCTGCGGCTCTGCTCACACTTGCTTTGCAGAACCGGGTTTGTGCAGTTGCCCAGCGGAGCAGCCTCTGCCTCTAGGAGAGTGAAGGTGCTCTGAGAGGGACCCATCTACTCTCACATCATGCAGGATCCTTTCAAAGCATGCACTTCATGCTTTGCTGAGTTAAGGTCCTAAGGAATTAAGTTTGTTAGGTTCAAACTTACTGTCGTAGCTGAAAAAAGGCTGTCCTAGACAAAGAAGGGTACTGGCTTGCTCTAAAGTGAGCCGGTGAAGCCTTAACATAACTTGCAGTGGCAGTGCAGCCCCACATCCGCTCTTTGGAAGCTTCCAGACAATACCTCGATATGCACTCTTCATTTATGCACAGCAGCCAGCACTCTGGGGAAGGCAAGTGGTCAGAGCCCTTGTAATGGGATATGCCCCGTGTCCCATATGCCCGTTAATGCTAGGGCATAAAATATTCAGTTCTGGCTCTGATTCTTTTGTTCTGTGCCTATTCATTTTAGCATGGCTCTTTGCTGTGAAACACAACCTCGTTACTGTAGGATTCTAGTCTGAAAGGACCCAAATACTTCTCTTGCAACTTTACACTAATTTCCCCTATTTCCATCATTCAGCAAGAAGTCTCCCATGTTACAAAATCCCACCAGCAGCAAGAAACATCCTGGATTATGAAATCAAACTGCCAGTGCTATTTTACTGTTATGTGCTTTACACAGCTCTCTGCATTCAATCCAAGGACCAAACTGTAAGGTAAATGAGTTATTGCCCCCGGCCTCAGCGCAGAAAGACCGAAGCAGAAAGAACGGATGTGACATGCCCCAGGCCATGCTGGCACTCAGCGGGAGCTCTCACTCCTATCCTCCCTGTTCCCCCAGCAGCCCTAATTAACCTCCGTGTTGCAAGGGGAGGGTATGCCTGAGCCTCTGCTGCGGCAGCTCCTCTTGCTGCTGCTCTCCAGCTGGAGCTTCACGGGAGTCTTAAGATGCCAACCTCCACTCATAGCCCTCGTCTTCAAACCTTAAAGCATGCAGAGGAAATGTAAGGGTACTTATGCTTTCAAACAGGGAGTCTAATGGTGAATGGTGCAGGTAATGGGGCATACAGGAGCAAGGCGGGGCAGGAGGAAGGTGCATTAGAGGGAATGGGCCGGGGCACAGATAAGAGTGTTAAACAAAGAGAGCGGGCATGAGCTGAGTGAGAATACCTATACCATCCTGGCTGGCTTGAAATAACTATATTTATAACAGCAGGAAATAACACTGCTCTTTCTTTCAGCACACTAAAGTCACACGTTCATCTCATTACTTACTTCACTGGAGCTAGCAGCTACTCCAGGAATGAATGCAGCCCAGATACGTTAGCCTTTTCATTATTTATACCAACCACGATGTGTTAGGATAGGTTATGTCTCTCAGAGGCTGGTGGAAATTTCCTCTTGCTTGACCCATACCTGGACAGCAGGAGGTAGGATCACACAGCTGCTGGTGGCTTAGTTACAGTGATGAGCCTGCTGACACTCTGTGCTGCATTCCTGGGTGTTTGCAGAGAGCCACTCAGCACAGCTGGCACAGAGGCACCTTGTCAGACTGCAAGCTAAACAGTAGGGAATGAGAGGTTTGGCCCTGTGACAGATGCTACTGGGAACGTTTGGGTTTCTGGGAGAGTGATAGGATAATTTCTTCTCATTTTTAATCACCTCCTAAGTAAGCTGTGCTATTTTTGTCAGTTATTTAATGATTTATGAGAGATGGGAAAATAAATGGGGAAGGGAGTTCAAAACATGAATGTGCAGGTAAAGCAGAAAGACATTTCCTTTCCATAAAGCCCTGAGCATTATGCCAACAGTTGAGAGCTTTTTTGAAGAGTCCATCTGCATGCATTTTGTTGAGGCCCAGGAGGGGACCACTCTGTTCACAGCTTTGCTACCTGTGCCCCTGTCTCCTTACCAGCTTGGTCCTGAGGCTCGTGCTCCCATCATCCATAGCCCTCACAGGGATCCACCCCTAGGCTACAGCCAAGTCCACACTGATCTGGAGAGGCTTCCAGCCAGCTGGTTTACTCTGCTGGTCCTCAACCTGAGGCAAGCCTGTGGCTTTGGGTCTTTGGCTGGTGTAAGTCAAAAACCTACAGAACAACTAGGATGTTGTGGAACAGCAAAGGGATGCTGCTGTTTGATTTTCATATAGCACAGCACTACTAATTTGATTCCCTTGCACTGTTTTCCCAGGTGGTGTAATGTGGGTGGGAAGAGCACTAGTGGCACCAGAAACCTGCCCCAAGTCACAAAACCAAGAACCTGGATTTTGGCACTAAAGCCAGTACAAATGTGGACCCTGATACTGGAACAATCATTCTGAGCACACGGGGCTGGAAGAGTTTGGGGATGTTTAGGTGTATCTTACCAGGTCTGAGCCATGGCTCACTTTTTCTGTTCATGTTCCATGATGCTTTCCCTCCTGCTGCACAGGAGCAAGCAAATTCAGGGAAGATTGTTTCAGAAAACCAGGGGCAGGTGGGTGGCCTGAGGGATCCCTCAGTGCTCTATGCAGTGCTACTTAGAGTACCTGACATCTGAGGTTTGCAGACACTCCTAATCATTGTGTGGTAGCAGTCACACCAGCTTATGTCTCTTAGATGCAGCAAGTCCTAGTATTTTCCATGCAGAAGGGACTCGGTCTTACAACAGAAGTTTCCTGTGATTCCTACTACATTGCAAATGATCTGCTTACCTCTTCTTGTTCAGTCTGGTACTTCCAATGCATTCTCCTTATGGCTGAAAAAAGAAGAAAAAGTGGTAATTCTGGTTCCTGGAGGCACTCAAGTTCCCACTGAGAGCTACTGGCCTCTCTAAATGCTTCTGCTCAGTGTACACTGTTCTATTCATCAGATTTCCCAAGGAAAGCAATCTGCAGAGCCCACTCTGCAGAGGGACTGTATCATAATGCAGATGGCATGTGATCAAGTCACAGCCTGTGAATCCCCAAACGCACAGAAAATTTACCATAATGCAGCTACCAGGGAAATTTCTGCAGAGCCTCTTAGAGTCCTCAAAGGCCCTTTGCATCCATCCTGATGCCTCTGCTCTAGAAACTCACAGGCTGTGCAGTACCTACTGACCTCACAGTGCTGAATGCATCCTCTCCATGACAACACACTGCAGTGCTCAGGGGGAGGAAGGCATCCTGCAATCAGCAAGGATGGCCAGGGAATGTAACTGTAGATGATGATGTTACCATCAGCCTTTTCTGTTAGGGGCAAAAATGCAAAGGAATGAAGTATCTTCTAAGAAGAAAGAACTGATGAACAGAAAAGATAAAGAAATGGCAAAGTCAGAGATTTGAACAACTTTTGGGCTTTGGGGCAGCAGCCAAGGGCATCTGGAGCTTCTGGTTCTGCTTTTATTGTTGACTGTGAGCTGCTGCTAGCATTTTCCCCCATGCCAGGTTCAGTAGGACGAGCTGCAAGAGAGGTATCTAGCTCAGGAACCCAGGGCGAGGCAGCATGTCTCAGCTGAACCTTGTGTCAATCCAACTTTTTAAAATTTTTCTCTTAAGGAACAAATTTAACATCAAACTGCTAGGAGTGGGCAGAGGCCCACAGCATGCCCACAGCTCAGCACATTGTGGGAAAGCAGAAAGCTGGCTGTGAGCTCCTCACCAAGGTGAAGGCTAAGCACAGCTCTATCTGTATGCAGCCATTTTGATACGGGCACCAGAACATGGGGCAGGGTCATTCCTGGTGAAGTCAGTTCCCAAAGGCGAGTATAGGGTGACAACTACCGTGTTGTTGTGCCTGGGATGAGGTGACACTGTGGCCAAAGGAAACTTGAGGCTGCAGCTAGCTCAAGGAGGGCAGGGTCCTTTTAAAAGGGAAGGGGCAGATTAAAGGGAATTCATAATAAATATAAATGTAACATAAACAGTGGTGACATGTGAAAAGACAGGCTTTGAGCAGAAAGGAAGGACTGGCAGCTGTCTGTAGAATTAAACCTCCTACATGGGTAAATAGTAATGGGATAAGGGGGATGGTTTTATACTGAAGGAGGGGAAATTTATTTTAGATGTCAGGGGGATGTTTTTCACTTAGGTGATGAGGCTGTCCAGAGAGGTCGTGAATGCCCTATTTGTGGAGGTGTTCAAGGCCAGGATGGATGGGGTAGCCTGATCTGGTGCCTGGGGTCCAGTGGTTGACAACTGTGCTGGCTGCAGGGAGTTGGAAATAGATGATCTTTGAGATCCTTTCCAACCCAAGTCACTCTATGTTACAATTACACGTAAGATCTGATCAAAGCTCTCCCTCTGCTTTCACTTCCCTGCAGAACTGTAAGTATCATGAGGGGTTTGGGCCTCAGCCTTCTATGGCTTATACAGTTCTGGGATGTGGTCATAATCTCACAGATTTGGGTGCACCTGAACAACCCATGGCACTTCCATGGGCACACACCCCAGGCACCAGGGGTACAATGGGCAGAGAGGATTTGGGTGTAGAAGCTTTCTTCATCCCTCTCCAGGCCGAGTCTGCAAGATTAGCAAGTTATTCAGGACAGACCAAAGGAAAGGCAATTGCAAGCCTTTTCCTATACAGCAGATAGAAGACAGGATCAATACACAGAGGGACTTCTGATTTCTGACATGTCTAAGCCCTCAGACAGCTCTGGTTTTTGCACCAGATGGCTCCACTGCTCGATAAAGTAGTGCCCTAGATACGCTGGTTGTTTTCCAGCCCGCCAGCAAATGAAGGCAGGAGGATGGACACGTACAGCCACATCCTGTGCTGTTACCACAGCTTTCTGAGGTCTCCAGACCTATTGCAAACCGCTGCATTTTTGCAGTCCCCTCCCCAGCAGCAGCTACCAAAGGGATTAAACAGGGAGTGTTTTCTAGTGCAGTGGCTTAATCACTAAGCAAAAGGCTCATCCCCAGACCACAAGGTCAAGGAATTATCTCCCTGACAGATAATGCAGCCAGGGCTTAGAACAGCATGAGAGGCTAGGTTGTCATTGTCAGCCTGTGGGTTTATTGCCATTTCTGGGAGAGTAATGCCACTAAGATGCTGTGAAGGTGCAGTGTGGCTTCACCTGCCCTCAGATGCCTTTTGATACCAGGGGAGGAGGAAAGCAGATAAAAATGGCACCCAACCTTGTCCCCATACCTTAAAAACAAAACAAAACAACTACAAATGAGAAAACAAACAAACAAACAAAAAAAAAAACCAACCAGCAAATCTCAGAGGGCAAAAGGCTTTGGAAGCTGGGTGCATTTGTCGCAGAGTACTACATAGAGAACATAATATAGCAGAATCTTCCAAATGGCTATGAAGAACTAACCAAATACTAAGCCTGAAGAGAAGCGACAGAGATTACCTGTAGGGAATCATAGAATCATGGAGGCACACAGCTAGAAATATGATTTCAGAGTTCTCTGCACAAGCTTCAGCAGAAGGTGAGACATCCCACTCCCCTTAGTGCAGCTTGTTGTGGCAGAGCTCAGCAAGCACAAGAGCAGCCCACTGGGATCCCAGGGCTGACTGAGGGCACTGGTGATTAAAGTCTCCAGCAGATACTGAGATGTAAGGTGTCCAGGTTTGCTGCCACCAGAAAAGAGAAAGAGGAACTCCTCCCACAGTGAACTACAAAACCGCGTTTTGCTAGGAACACAGTGCATGTTCTCAGAATTTAGCTGAAACCACCTCCCAGTGCAAGTCCAGGTGGTCCACCTGGAGGTGGTCCTCTCCTTGTTCTTCACACCACAAGGGCAAGTTCTCAGTCCTCACACAGCACTTCATTTTTTAGAGAAGCAAGCTACATTTTCTCAGAAAGCTAGAAAACATCCATGAAGCAGCACTAGGCAAGTTGTATTTAACTCCTTTCATGGCCACCACAGTCTCACACTGACTGGATCAAGCCCTTGCTTTGTAGGACAAAGCCCATTGCTTTGTAGGACAGAGTCACTTTTGCTGCATGTTTACCAGGTGTCAGCCATCCCAGCCTATTCCTGTGGCCCCAGGAGGCTGCAACAGCAAAGGACAGCAGGGAGAAACATGCCTCCTTCGAGGGAACCTGCCTCTCAAGTTTGTCCTGCAGGAGGCAAAGGAAACAAAAAGTGTGGAACATGGAGCGCTAATAATACTTCAGATTTTCCACTTGGTTGCCATTCCTCAGCTCCTTCCCATTTCCCACCTGCATTTATTTGCACCTGTGAGGAAATCTGACATTACATACATAGATATATTATCCTTATTTAAGACAAAAGATCCCTCCTTTCATGAAGCAATCCTCAAGAACAGAGGCAAGGTTAACTTGCATTCAAGAGCCATCTGACTTGCAGCCCACTGGAAACTCTCTCTTCTCTGTGGCACTCCCATGGCCTTGGTCCCTGCAGCAGCCATATACCAGGTCTCTGAGTCACCTCTTCCATAGCAAAAGGCAGGGCAACCCCATCCCAATTGCCTCTCCCCCACAAGCAGATCTCCCGCGCTTCACACAGCACTGACGCTGGGCTCACCAGGTTCCCCTAGGGGCTCTGCACCTCCCAGCTCCCCACACACTGCTAACCCATTGGCCTTGCTTTGCTAATGTAGGTGGGCAAATGACCCCAAAGTGGCAGAGATCCCATTCCTCAACCCTTCCAGCCACAGATTAGAGTAACACTAAGTAGGTGAAATGTACTTGTCTGTGACAGACAGGAGGAGAGATTAGATGCCACAACGCTCTGTCCTAACTTTAAGCTTTCTGATAAATCTCTGAAGATTAAGGAGAGATGAGATTCCATAATATAAAATCTGATTTGACTTTAGCTCAGCTAAAGACGAGCACCCGCTCCTCCACAGCCCTTCTGCGCACCTCACCTTCCTGCACACACAGCACTGAGAGAGGAGCTGAGGTCATGGGCCTGAGCAAGAGCCCCTTCCTCCATACTGCCTCCTGTGCCTACAAGGCACACACCAGGGCCGGCTCTGTCCTGTAGGCTCCAGCCGGCCCTCCACTGCCAGGCAGCAGGTGATGCATCTACAGGACATGCTCAAAGTTGGGTACGAGGAGGGCTGCAGAGCAGTTCCTGGAGGTTAGCACCCCAGGGTGCTCCCTGAACACTTGTACACATTTTCTGCATGAAACACTCAAGTCTGAAAGACTCTGCGTTACTTGAATGAGTAATATTTTCTAGACAGAAATTCAGTACTATTTGAAATGCTTGAACAGACACAGTTCCCTACAGGCCACGTCTTACCTCCCATGCACCTCTCAGCAGAGTGGGCCTCCCCTCTGCCAGCGCAGTGCCATGGCCCAGCCACTCAGCACAGCAGGCCAGGGGGAAGTCAATCCCAACCTCACGTGAATATCCTCCATTAGCCACCTTAGAACACCAGCAAAGTCGAGGGAAAGGGCAAGCACAACAACAGGCGGATCCAGCACCAGTATTATCATCCCCCTTACACACACTTGAGTCCCGCATTGCTTCTTAATCTTTAAAACTGTGTGAATGTTTTTGCTCCGTTCTGATGCTCTGAAGCAGTTGTAAAGCAGGGAAAGCCACCTGACACCCCTCTGCCTCTCCTAACCCTCCCATGTACTCTGGGATGACACCCCAGGCTGGCCCTGGCCACGAGACACCAAAGGGAACTCACGCAGTTGGCTCACATTCCCTCCACATCCTCACAGTAGGAGAAGCTTCTCATGAACAAGAGCTCAAGCGAGCTTGGCAATAGCAAACAGATACTGAGTGCCATCCCCTCGTTCATGGATATTTACTCACTTTTTCCTCACATAAACAATGTTTTTGCTAACTTGGCATCCTTTAAGTAGTGACCAGAATTTCCAGTACAGCAAAGGCTAGAATACCTTCTCCAAACCAAACCATCTTTCACTTGCTGCAGGCTGGCTCCAAACTTTGAATGCAGCATATCCTGCAACTCCTCCTCACCCAACCCTGGCACATCAGAGAAACGCACTTATTTTGCCCATCGACGGTATCTTTGAATGGCTGGGAATTTTCTGTCCTCATTTTGAAGCCCACGTTCCCCCTACATAGGGAACAAAGCCAGTTCTGCTTGCACAGAGAGCCTACATTGTTTTTCTTAATCTAAAATAAGTTCCACATTAAAGCCCACCTGCTCTGCATTTGCATGCAGTGAGCAATGACAAGAGAAATTCAGCAGAGTGGAGAAGAGGAAGCTGGGGACCAGATTCATTGCTTTTTGTCTGCAAGCATGACAGCTGCAGACACAGGAGGACCTGGCCATCTCACCAGTGCCAGGAAGATCAGGCAGGGGACAACCAGTGCTGGGCACACTTCACCCAACTGGGCCACACTAGCGCTGCCTTGCCACCTGGTCTGCAACACAAGTAGGAGAGAGGGGAAGGGGACTGTAGCTTCAGACCCTTTTTATCTAAGTACAGGGGGCTGAATGCCAGCTGGGACTGGGTGTAGTTTTACTTGCCGATAAACAGGACAACTGTGTTTTGCATACTGAGATGTGCATATTTTTTTCTTTCTTTTTTTCTTTTCTTTTTTTTTTTTTGAAAACACACCAATACACCATCAGGAGTGGTTCAATTCTGGGGCTTTTCTGCTGCACTCCAACCTCTCCGTCCTATTTTTGGAGAAGCTTCCTCACCTGCAGGAAGCAGCATCACTGTGCCTCTGACAGAACGGAGAAAGGAAAGGGGGAATGAAAGCAGTTCCCAAGTGAGCTGCAATCTCTCATCTCTTGCAGTCTTTGCAGTAAGCCTACTCAGCTAGCTTGCTACAGGAGTTGCAGCACTCCCACCCCCTTGCTGTGTGGTTTTAACTTCTCACAGCCTCATGTTACTAACCTCCATCAGGAGGGTCTTCCAGCACTTGTGAGCCCCATCAAAGTTTGAGCTCTACCACCTGCGCTATGGCCATGCTCCTGGCCATACTTCAGAGCTCAGAGTAAAACCTCACACAAAGCAGAACCCTTTCCTCTCATGCCAGGGGAGCAAGGGCTGGTGGCTCCTTCGGGCAGGCACTGATGGAGGAGTGAAGCAAGAGCTCTCCTGCCTACAGCACTAACAGAAAGAAAAAAAAAAGAAAAAAAGAAATCCAATAGGAGCAGCAGTTCTGGGAAAAGACCCATCCCTGTACCCCCTGGATGGTTTGAGGCAGGGTGCAGCCAAGAGGAACTCAAGACTAAGCAAAATTTACTTATTATTTTAAGCAATGCAAAGCTTGCACTTCTCGTAATGCAGCAAAAGAAGAACCCGTGACCTCACTTGTTCTATTTATTACAACACCTCTGAAATAGAAAAAGGTGCCTTTGCTACTTCCACAAAATGGCTTTTGTCATTTTTCTTCATCGTAAATACCAAACCTGCCAAGGCTGAAAAAGAGATGCCAATCCCAGCACTGCAGCACCTCCTGTACTCAGTGCTGGTGGAAAGAGGAGCGGAAAGGACTCTCTCAGACTTGTCTGAATCCTCAGCTGGATCTTTCCTCATTCCGGCTTTACAGTTAAGCCTACAGTAAGAAGGAAAAGAGTTACTTAATATAGGAAACATTATCTTGGTGGGCAGAAAGGCACTGAGGTTCTGAGCGAACAGGCAGGCAGAAGAGCCTGGAGGTGTGGACAGCAGAACAGCACAGCCCCATCATGAAGGAAAGGCCACCTCTGGCCAGCATGGCCATGCTCCAGTGTCTGACCACAGCCATTCCTGCAGCACCACCGTTTCTCCCACCCATACAGATGCTTCTCCTTGCGAGGCACAGTGGGAGCCATCCTCTGTCCATTCACTTGATACAGGAAGCACGTGCATGAAAAAGCAATCAAAACAGACATTTTAGTGATCTTCCTCCAAAGAACCAATACCAAGCTGAAATCCGGCCCACCACCTTGAGATAAAAATCCATGCTCCAGAGCTAAGGATCACTACCGCCCACAGCCCTCATACTTTATGCACAGCAGCTCTAACACCCAGTGACATTTCGCCCTATGTTATTGACTTCTGACCCTGAAGGCAGTTTCCATTTCTTGTCTGCTTTCTCTGCTTTAGAAGCAGCAAACACTAAAGACAGTGGGGCGGTGCTGCCTTCTTTTCTCTGTCATTTACTTCTGGGCAATAGCAAAGCCCTGAGGCAGCGAGTACCAGAGCAGCTCCCAAACTCCTGTCCACAAAACAAAAAACACTTCTACACCAGGCAGTGAAACAGCCTGGAGGCTTCTTGCTGCTCACATGGAGGACTAAATTAACCCTTAGCACAGCCTGAGCAAGAGTCACAGCTCTTGTTGCGTACAAGTAGGTAAGAGACAGACACTACAGCTGGCAGTGTCCACACATTAACACTGTTTTAACAAAGCTCTAAAAGGGTGAGCTTGGAAAGTCTTCAGAAGGAAGAGAGGTTCCTAGGTGAGAAGACTCCTCCAAGGAGCTTATGGGGTCAGGGCTAACAGGGCTACTGTCTGCAGCAAGCACTTTGCCACAGGTAGCTGAGGGCATAGCTTGGTTCCACCTGCTTACCTGAAGCCAGCAAGCTGCATGAGATTTCTGATTTAGATTTGATGTATCCTGGATTTAGCATTATTTCCATTTTAAAGTGAAGAGGCTCAACCTAGTAAATTAAGTAGAAGTGGGTGGCAAGGGTGAAAGCATTTTGCACACTGTCCTTCAAGAGGTGATGCTCAGCTCGTACAGCAACCCAGTGAAGCACAGCAAGTACTCTGGCAGTAAACGAGCATGTCACAACAATTTGTCTCTACTCCTGCAGAGGCAATTTAACTTCATTTCAGTAACAGTGTGACAAGAACACATAGGAATTCACTCTTTTATTTAACTTTTATTTACTTATTGCTGTCAATATGCAGTAAAGGAAGATCAGATGTGACTACCTCCTGAGTACAATACTTCTGTAAATTATGATATTTTGGCATTTGATTGTAATAGATCAAAGTGTTGCATTCACAAGCCACCAAGTGATTTTTAACTGCCTTGGTTACAGATACACATTCTGGCTGTACTTTTCACTGCATCTTCCAGTATTACATGATTAAAAAAAAAATTGCAACTGGAAAATAGCCTGAGAGGTTGATAGGACAGTGCAAAGGGCATACCAGCTCTGCTTTTGTTTCTCAACTCTTCATCCTTCTGGGAAACAGAATTAATTTCTGGACTTCTAGCATGCAAGGTAGAGTAGGAAAAGCACAGAAGGCTCAGGTATGCTAAGGAGGAATGTAAATTTTATTTTCCTGTCCCATCACCTGTCACTGTAAAAGTGACAGCCCTCTGTGATGAGCTTTCTGGCTTTTTAAAACATCCCATTATCTGGCAGAAGGACAGTGGTCAGTAAGTGGTTGAAATGGAGAGACCGTGCTCATCCTCTGGTCACACACTCCCCTCTAGAAGCTCCACACATATCACACTCTGCACCTTCCACCAGCATCAGTGCCACTCCCATGGATGACAGGATAAGGTCCCTTCCCTATCTCATCCCTAAATTCACCCTAGAAGCAGCATGGGATTGGAAGGGAATGACTTTGGTGGCCAGAAACGAAGCCTGAATATGCCCAGTGCCACAGCCTGCATGGAGGTAAGCAGCCACCCCAGTCACTTGGCAAAAAGGGCACATGTAATACTCAGGGGTACAGACCTAAGAGTCCCAGTACTCTGGCACTTAAGACCCCCAAGCCCTAAGCAAGCTCTGCTTCTACCATCATCACCTTTGTATGTTTTACATCTCTGTTTCCTGACTTATATCACAGGGATAAAGAATCACCGAGCATGCTTGTCGTGTGCTCTGTAAGCACTAAGCAGTGCAGTTACTATGGTGTGGATAATTATTAGCCAGCTGCTATTATAAAGAGGAGGTTTGTACAACAAAGCCATTCCTCTCATGTAAAACAGAAGATAAGAAACTACAAGGTAAATGCTCCACTGTGACAACCTCATGGTGAACAATGAGGAGTGACCAGAGGCCAGCCAGGAGCCCATTTCTGATTAAGCTGTACACAGGACCTCTCCTATTCCAGCCTCGGCTTGCTGGAGGTCCAGGCTAGACCGTGATAGCTTGGGATGCAATTAAAAGGACTGTCAGAGAGCAGTACAAAGTGCTGGGTAAGGGCTATTTGCTACGGTACAAACTGAAGTGGATGTCCCCACCTCCTCAGCCCTAACATCTTGCTGCTGACAACATTTAATTTGCAAAATGGTAGTAGGTGTCATTGCTGAACACTCCTCACCCCACTCACCTGTTCTTGAGCTTGTTTTCCTGAAATGATGGAAAAAAACATCACATTCAAGGCTACTCTCCACAATGAACCTGCCTACCATTTTCTGCACAGACCTTTTCTCCTGCTCCTGACAGCAACATAGTCAGCTGTCTTGATGCGAAAAAAGTGCAAAGGTGTCTCCAGGATGTTCTGCCTATGGTGAGCACAGCATAGCCTTCCCTCCAACTTGCATCGGTGCTGTTGAGTTCTCTATCAGATCTTTGCACATGATGCTTTTGGAGGCAAATTACAGAATGGCTTAGGTCGGAAGAGACCTTAAAGATCATGTAGTCCTATCTCCCCTACCATGGGGAGAATCCTCAGGTTGCCTTCACCTTGCGCTATCTCTACTTAAAATGTTGCTTCAGAATAAGATTGCCTTGTGTTTGATGTTATGGTCTACACCAAAGAGGCAGTTTCCTAGAGGACATTAGGTAGAACATTAGATTCTACCTAACATAGGTAGCTTAAACTGTGCCAGCTGAGGGTGACTACACTGAGTGTAGCTGGGTGGCTGAGGAAGGATTTCTCAGAAGCACCTAAAAAAGCAAGTAGACTAAGCAGCAAAGAAAAGAAGAGGCACTTCCTAAGCTAAGGCCAGTGGTTCACTTTAACACCAGCCAGAGTATCTTGGCAAAACATGGCTTAATGTAAGCAGCTGAAGCAAAGAGACATGATCCAGAGTCATCAGCAGGGAAGGTCTGCCAGACCACAGGGAGCATCCAAACTAAAGCAGAGACGCTACTTGTGGGAACTGCCTACACACAACTTCCCACCACCTTCTTCACCAAAGGATGCAAATCCCTTCTGACCCTAATGCCTGACTGCTTAGTGTTTGCAGAGCTGAATGGCAAGTTGAGATCAGAAGTCCCCACTCAACAAGAGTCACTTTTCATCCCCTGTTGATGAATCTTTGTGCGATCTCATGATTTGATAGAGTGTCTCACGGAAGTGTTGGTGCTGGCTCAGTCTTTTGGCTGCCTCCTTCAGCTCCTCAATGTTTTCAGCTTCTGCATGCGAGATGATGAAGGACTGGGACTGCTTCACTGAAACAAGAGCAGCACAGAAACGTCAGCACATTCAGTCAAGGGGACAAACCAAAGAGAGCACCCGAGCCATGCAATCATCACGACCAAGAGCCTAGCCAGGGATGAACTAACCATTGCACCAACAGCTTCACCTTACTGTTTTCAGGGAAGGAAAATGCTGGCAGCATGGAAATGCATTTTTCTTCTTTGCAAGTCCTTAGCTTTATCTCTTTCCAATGTTACGGTGCTGTAAAAACTGATCTGACCTCAAAGACAGCCATTCTGAGTACTGGACTAGGCAAGGCATTATGCAGATGTCCCTTTCAACCTAGCTCCATGTGAATGCTTAATCACAAAAGAAGTCATCTTTGAGCTTATTTTTTTGTAGAGACCAGGAGGCATCCCAGCAATTACTGCATGTTTTTCCACATACATAAAGACAGGTAACTATGCAGATTTGCTGCCTGCTCTTCGGATAGCAAAACCCCAGGTTAGCCTATAGTTCCATGGTACTGCTAAGAACTGTGTATTATGAAACAGACTTGCAGATCTTACTGCTCTTTCAGCCTCATCTGCATGCATCTGCTCCTGCAGAGCACAGAGAAAGAAGCTGCCCACTACCTACAGTCATTCCATGAAGCGCTGGCTCTCCGGCGGTGAAGGCGGCAGCTCTTTATGCGACGAGTGGCAGCTTTGTGAATGTACACAGAGTTTTTCATGATCACGGGCATCTTGGCCTCCAGCTCGGCATTGCGGATGCACTCTTCGAAGAATTCTGAAGAGAATACACCACTATGAGCAGTGACGGGAAAGACTGCAAGCAGTAAACCAGTCAAAAGGGACTACACTCAGTGAGACAGGGGATGATGTTCAGTACTTTCCTACATCTTTACAAACAACACTTTGTGAAGCACCAGGACATTATCAAATTCACAATGACAGAAACCTCTAGTGCCATACTCAAACTAGAGAAAGAGTAGTAATCGTCCATTCTTCTTTTGTCTTTCCCACATCTGCTAATGATGCAACTGTAGAAAGGCAGCTTACTCTCCTTGATATCATCATACAACTTCAACTCTGTCACCACGGAGAGCACTTAAGCCTTGATGGGCATGCTTTCCTTGAAGAAATCCTAGAACCAGTCAAGTCTTCAACTGCAGAAAGGGAGGAGCTGGCAACACTGTCATGGACACATCCATATGTGCCATGAACAGACAGGGATTTCTAGTAGCACAGCAAATATCAGTGGTGGAGAGCTGCAGCAACCAGCTAGGAGCACTGAGCAATGTGTGCTATGCCACAGCTTCCCTGTTTGACCCTTTGGAAAGCCTTTATACTTCTCTCTGCCCGTAGGTTTGTCTTCCACTACACAGGGAAGTATGGAGTAATACCGTACTCCTTTGAGGGTGAAGCACCAAGGGTATGCACAACATATTCTGATTCCTCCATAGGATGGTGAGGTTAAGGTACAAAGAGAGTTGGGAGAGCACTCCAGGTGCAGCCTTACTAATTTGGGAACCACTTTGTGAGTCTGGGAAGATGGGAAGAAATATTCCCTGTTGGGGCTTGCTCATCTGTAGAGAAGATGGATAACAGACTTACTTCTCAGATTACTGACATCTGCTTTCATCTTCTCCTCCTTCTCCTTGTTACGATCCAAAGAATTTAAGCCTTGCTCCAAGCTCTGCAACGCTTCCTCAGCTTCCCTCAGTCTCTTTTCCAGTTCCATGCGCACCTTCACCTCAGCCTGAGGAAGACAAAAAGAACAAATGCTCCTGAAAAAAACAGCTTATGTATCAGTAAGCCTCGTGCAACTCAAAAGGTTTGCAAGAGACCCAATGAAAGATTGAAAGATGAAACAGTAAGGAAAACCTGTAGAAATAAGGCAAAATTTGTTTATTGTATCTTCAGACAGAACTGAAAGTCCAGATATTTTATCAATTCTCCTCTATTCTGACTTTCCTTTTCGCAGCTGCCCTCTCATCGTATGAACAATATGAAGTCAAAGATAGTACTCCAACACCTGAATTCATACTTATGGAATTATTTGAATCTGAACAAGAACAGGACATCCTTCCATCCTAAATAGACTTGAAATAAAGGCAGTCAGTTCCCACAAAGGGGTGGACAGTAATTAGTTTCAAAAACAAAATACAGTAAAAATTAGGAAAAAAAGGGGTGAAGTAGTAACTTAGTAAACAAGCATAACTCAAACAAACTTAGGTCAGCTTAGCTTTAGTACAGCAACTGGAATGTTAAAGGATAAAAGCTTCTTAGAGATGCAGGAAAAAAGATGAAATGGGAGATACTGTTGGAAAAAATATTTGGAGAAGGATTTTGATTGTCAAACAGCCAGTAACAACTTATACTTTATTTAGTTCAAAATAAAACACAATTTTGTCCAATTGCCTTTGTCTAGTTTACCATTTCTCTCATTACTGAGACAAGGAAAGAGGGCTGTAGCCCCACCTGCATTCCTCTGATTTCATACCCAAGTTCACGAGGAAGTTGAAGATCTCTGAATTTCAAATCTTCAGATTGATTCACAGAGCACACATCCTCATGTGAGGGAAGACTCGCCCAGTTCTACAATTTCTATACTAGCATTTGAAATAATCTTTATTCTTGACTGCGTCTACTGTCCTGTATTATTACCCCACCTTCATCTTTAGACGATGCTTTCACATGAATGAATGGAAATAATTTTTGCTGAATAGGTTAATCAGCATCAGAATGAGAAAATAAATAATAGTGCTACACAGATACAGTGTGGCATCCTCATGTGTAACTATGATATGAAGCATAGCAAACGAAGAGTTGTGACCACAGAATAAAAACAAATCTCTCTTTTGATGTGAGATGATCTGAAAGGAAAGTGAAGTCAGGGCCCAGGGATAGCAATGCATGATGCATATAGTCAGTACCTTGAGGTCTCTCTCTGTCTGCTGCTTCTCTGCAGTCAGCTCTGAGAGTGAGTTCTGCAGCGCTTGTGACTGGGAAGAGTAAAACTCCCGCTCCGCCTCCAGGGCTCGGGACCGCTCCTCATTCTCCTTCATCCTGGAGCATAGAAGAGAGAAAGAATCCCACCATCCCACCCCAATATGACTCACATAGAGGAAAGGCCTAGGTATTGAGTAGGAGCATGTGTAACTACCAGGCTGCCATGAGCAAAGAGGTGCTAAAGGCAGCATTATCTGCATTTTCACTTCAGTAGTGCAGGCACGGCTGGAAAAAGCCATGTGGACAGTTCCTCAAACTTTCTTTGTGTTGGCAACCTAAAAGAAAGACAGCAGACAGCCACATCATGAGGAACCACAAATCCTGATCATGGTAGATCCGTCCTCTTCTCTCTACCTCATCCAGAAGTTGAAAGTAGGGATTACACCTTCTTTCAGGCCCTAGGGTAAACATGGGAAGAGTTTTGAGGTGACCCTAGCTTTCTGGGACACCCTTTCTGATTGCCTCCCATCTGTGAGGAGAAAAAACTACCTCTTTTCCCACTAGAAGGCATCTCAATCCACATCCCTGTCAACAGTGTAGGAGCCTTTGTCCCCATTTCACCTCTTCTCTGCCAGAAGTTTCTCCTCCAGGAGTTCCTGCATCTTCTCTTCAATCTGCTGCAGGCTGCAGTGCAACCCCCAGCTGGGGCTTTTCCCCTCTGTAGGACTGGTTGAAGGTGGGCTTTCATTTGTTTCCAACAGTTCCAACATTTGCTGCTTTTCCATGGAGAGCTCCTTGAAGAAGGACAGAAACTGTGAGCATCAACCAAGTTCTACTCCTTTTTCTGTCTGGCTCCTTGTTATTGAGTTCTTCCATCTTTACACCCATGTTCCTCATTCAGGTTAAAAACAGGTAATACAAGGCAATAGGATGTACCATGCTGCAAAGACTTCGGTCTGTCGAAGCTAAAGTACAAAAAGCTCCTTCCCTAACCTTTTGGATCTTTATTTTCCTACCCATAACTGGTAGGGTTAGGAAAAGATTTCAGAAGGAACATCCTGAAATCCTGTCCAGATTTTGGACATCAAAAATAGATTTTTGGACAAGCTTGTAGGATTAAGATTGATTGCCTTGAGCAAGCTAGTTGGGCTGAAATTTTACAAAAGCTATATGCATTTAGAAAAGTCATTTTTTACCTCTCCACCAGAGCAACACCAAGTAAATAAAAGGGTTTAACACATCAGCACTCCATTTCCTGAATTCTTGTATGATAAACAATTGTCTGGGAACAACGCTTCAGTCTGTGAGCAAAGATACCTCTCTGCTACCCTAATTTCTACCTGGGCTCATGGAGCTACTGTACAAAAATCAAATAGCTGTTTGGTTTGTTGGGTTCCTTGCCACTTCTAATCCTTTTCTGAAGAGGATTTTGGCCTTCATATCAGCTACTGAAAGAATCAGCTCATCTGCTCAAGGTTGACTCTGACAGATTAGGTTCATGCTACAGAACAGTGGTACATTCAGTCCTGGTAACTCACCACAGACTGCTGCCATTCAGAAGGGACAGGTGGTCACTCACCTCCAGGTTTTTCTGTAAGGACTGAGTCAGGCTTCGCAACTCTTTCTTTTCTTCCTCCACTCCATTAAGGGAGCGGGCTGTGAGCTCTAGCTCCCTAAAGAAGGAAAAACAGTGATAGCTATAGCAGGGGAATGCTAGCCCCACAAACCACATTCAGACTGCACAGGCCGTGGAATTCAGTGCAGGACCTGCTACTGCTGGTTGGTGCAAGAAGTCCTCAAGAAGCAGGAATTCCAGATAGGAGTGTGCCAGAAAGCATCACACCTTGGGCAAACTACAGGCATCCAGAAAATGAGCTGTGCCTCTCGGTGGAGCAAAAACCATCGCCTACAGGCTTCGCTTGTGAGGGCAGGACCATGATTACAGCTCGCAGAGCACAGACAGCAGGCATGAGTAAACAGGTGTATATCTATGATAACAAAAAAGGCTTATAAAAACTACTCCAGCTTTTCTGAGATGTTTAGGGAGAAAAAGAAAAATGAAGAGAACAACAGCCAAAATGCCATTCCAACACTCAGAATAAAGCCCTTAGCTCTTTCTCTTTCTATACACATTTGCTGCTGATATTCTGTATAGCATTACTCTCAAAAAGACAAAATTATTCTTAGTGAGCCAACTTCAACCTCCACCCATTCATCTGTGTGTGCAAAATCTGGCTGAGACGTCTGGAGCCCATGGGGCTGGTGTGAATAAAACTGGTTTTGTCACTGAAATCCTCTGACATCTGCCTGTTGCCATACAGCCTCGATTAAGCCAGGGTTTGCTTATGTCTCAGTTTCTTGAAAATGAGGTTGCTGGAGTCTTGAACAGCAGATGAAACTAGGATGTGTTGTATTGGGCAACCAACAGCATCAAATGCAAGTGTAACAGACATCAGCCATTCCTGTTTTGTCAATGCTGCAATCATCTCCTCCGTAAATAGGCAAAACCAGTGAATTTTACCCACTGCTTTGATCCCCAACCTCACCAGCACTCCCAGCAAGTGAGGAGTTGGTGTCCTTCTCCCGCCCTGCCCAGTTCATGTCCTCACCTCCTGATCTGCTCCTGCTCCAGCCGCAGCTCCCGTACCACCTCTTCAAACCGCTGCTTCTCTGCTTCCAGCACCTGGTTCAGACGTTCCAGTTCCTGCATGAAGAGAAGGGGCAGGAGAGCACTCCGCACTACTTCCAGCCTCCCAGCCCTGCCCCAGGGGGGCTGAATGGAATTAGCTTGTGAGGAACACCCACCTCTTTCTGCTCCCTCTGCAGACACAACTTTTCCGTTTCTTCCATCAGCTTATCTGCAAACATATGCACGCACAAAGGCCAAATGCAGACAAATGCAATTTCTGTCCTGGGAATGTTTATGTGTGAGAAGTACTGACTGCTGGGAACTTGCAAATGCATTACCTATTGCTCTGTGCGTATCTTTCTGAGAGACTTCAAAGGCTGAGATTACACTAATGGGATGTTCTATAATTTCCCTCCCGCCAAATAACTTAATAAACTAAACAATATTATTGCTGCATACTCCTTCCAAAGGTTCCTCCCAAGGTTTTTAAAACCTTAATGAACAACATTAATGAACTAACCTTTGCCACTCTCTAGCTGAGTTAAGAAAACAACTTCCTTTCTCCTTCACACATAAGGAAGCTAAGGCATGAAAGGGCTAAGCAGGCACGCAGGGTCTCTCACAGCGTAGCAGCAGGCTGCTCTCATATATTCCAGTGCCCCATCCTTACCCTCACAGCACCCTCTGTGCTAACCCTTCCAGGTTCAAGTGGGAGGAGGTCTCCCAGATTCCCTCAAGTCAAGAGAGGGCTCTAAAACATACTACAAGATCTGAATGTATGGGGAAAACCATTGCCCATGCAATCAACAATTTCAGTTTACTAAACCTGCCTAGATACTCTAGATCTTTAGTAAAATCAGTAGAAGAACTTTACCTAGAAAGGCAAAGGTCTATAGGGTCCTTCATAAAGCATATAAGGTTGACATGTATGGTTTACCTTGCTACCAGTTTTCTTGGTATCAAAGAGCATCACTCCTGATTACAACTGCTGGGTGACACACAGACCTCTGCCTCCTTCCCGCAGCAGTGCTCCTCATGCCAGCACTAACCTTTATTCTGTGAAAGCCCTGCTGGCAGCCACTGCTGCCTTTCTGCCCACTTTCATCCTCCTGCTTGCCAGGAATCCACACAGCTGAATTAGAAATAAACAGAGGCTCTTTTAACTCTCCTTGGTGAGGCCAAGCCCAAGGCTTGAGGGGCGTCAGCAACAACCCTGCCTGAAAGGGAAACCCAGATCCCAAGTGGATAAGGGTATATGAAAGGGAACCCCAAGGGGACTCGGAATTCTCCAGGGCATGGATGAAGGACAATATCTGTGTTCTTCAAAGAGCATTGACCTGCTGCCAGCAGCAGTGCCTGACCTCAAAACTTAACTACAGGATGGACACAGATCACTGAAGATGAGGCTAATGAGGCAGAAAACTCAGCACTTAAATAGGAATAAACGTACAGCCACCATCAAAGGAAAGTAACCAACTGTGAAAAATCACCAGCTAAGGATAATCTTGTCATCACAGACCAAATAAAACAGTGAAGTACGTATTTTACACTTCAAATATCTTGCTTTGCACAGGATGTGTTTTCAGTTGCTGCTATATCATCTTGTCTTTTACCATACTTTGGCCTTAAGCTCTTTATTCAGCTTTGGTATTTGCAAAACAATGTTTTGATAAAACTTTGCTGTTTCTAATTTTCTACGTTTCTCTCTAGGTTCTCCTCTCAGTGCTCTCTGTTATCTCTGTGTAAGGCGTAGAGCCTCTTCTCCATGCCTGCCACACACGAGCTATCTATCCATCAGCTCACGTATGACAACATGTCTTGATATGTAAATTATGATCACTGTTACATGTGAGATGATCTATGGAGATCACCCTTGGTCAGTAGCCTGATGGTTAACAGGAGACAGCAGGAGACAGTTTGACAGTTTGAACTCACCTTCTGCAAGCTGCCTGGGCAAAGCACTGGACTTGGCATAGGATGGGTGATGTGACCATCAGCCCACAACCTACAGTGTTACACCTACCCTACAGAATGCTTTGCCTAGCTTATGAGGCATCTGGGTTGAAGAGGCTGCTCTCCTTGGCTCTTGCTATAGCAAGTGTGGAGAGTGACAGCTTCACCTCCTAGGGCGGTCAGAGCACCCAGGATATTGCTGTCCAGAGGCTGGTTTCTGAGAGACTGCAGTATTTAACCTCCAGAAGTATCTTCCAACCTAAATTATTCCATGTTCACTTGGAGAAACTGCTCTTACCACTGCCCACAGAGACAGCAATAGAAATTAGCCATAAGACACCACAAACAAAGCCCCTAAATGCTCCCACTTTCAGCATGAACAACATGGGGAAAATGCAGACAAAGACCGAGCAGACAGACAAAGAAAGAGCTAAGGGGAAAAGAAAGCCAAAACAACCATGTACAAAAAGCTCTGATCAAGCTCAGAAACACCAGTCCATCTTAATTCAGGACACAGAGGTATTGGCTGGTAGCCTGGTGAGCAGGTGAGACCAGCACATCCCAACAGTTGCACAGGGCAGTCAGCAGGAGCTGCAGGACTGCAGAGTTCTGGCCACAGCATACTCTCCCTTTCATGCGATGACTCTGATGTCTGGATCTTACCTTAACTTTTTAATTCCCTTCAGAACCAGAACTTTAGCTGCTGGCCATTCAAAAGCTTCGTCTTGTAAAAGTCATCAGTAAAGCACAACAGCTGCTTGGCTTGACTGAGTCGACAATTTCGAAAAGGCCAAATGACTATTTTGGATTTCACAGCTTTTAGAAATAAGAGTTTCCTACCTACATACTCCTGCTTCTCCTTGGCTAGCTGCAGTCCTTGGGCTTCCAGGCTCTCAATCATGGCTTCTCCCAGCTGGGCATTCTTCCAGGTCCTAGGGAGAGCAGACAGAAAGCAGACAATAAAAGAGATCTAAGGGTCCCACAAAGAGGGGCAGAGGGACTCAGTCCAGCCATCTACCAAGGAATTCAAGCGCACTCTCAGTGGGAATGGTGATTCTCTAAATTCTTCTCCACAAGTGACTTAGAAATTTTCCTGACACTCAATAACAGAAAGTTTGCAGGAGCAGTGCTTCAGCACAGCACAGCTATTCAAACATTCCTCGAGTGTTTCGGAGATTGCTGTACTAAGCTTAGTCTTAAGTGCTCCGGCTGCAATATGCTGTACTTGGAACACATTAAATGGTTCCTGACAGACTTCAGAACCAAAATTTTAGCTTTTAACTCAGCTAACATCCAATTTGCTGGTGAGATTGTCTTCCATTGTCCAATTATTATTTTAGCCAATTTTCCACTTCAAACGTCGACTTTTTATTGGCCCCTTCTCACAGTTTTTTATCTTCAGCCTTTCTGGTACCCATCATCCATCCACCCTCCAGCCAGTCAATCTCTCCACTAAATTGGTAAGCCACTAGAATTAGGTGTCTGACCCTACTCTGAGATAAGTGCCTCTCCCTGTAAAAGCATTGAGGGATCAGAGATAAAAGCCAGATGAGGAGCTGGCAGGTATGGAAAGTTAAAGGAAGCAGGCATATTCAAAGAATAGCTTGCATTATTGTAGCACCATTGACCAGAGGATCTCAAGGTCTCTTGAAAACATTATGAAACTAAGCTGCAGAAAAAGCCTTTGGAGCAGGTGCCCATTAGTGACTGAGTTGATGGACAGAGTAGACTTCGATACAGAGACTAAATAACCAAGGATGCAGACATACAAATCAGAAACAGAACTAGAAATTGAGTTTACTGCTCACTTCTATAGATTTTCCATTAGATAACAGAAGCTGCACAGATAAAATACATTAAATGCACATGTAAAATTAATCTCAATCTCTTTTTATAGGTGCACACACAGAAAAAGCAATTGCTGCCCAGAAGTTTTGTCTTCTTAGTTAAATCACAAGGGAGCTTCTGAATTAGATGTCTGTAAGCCTTTCTGCACCAGGCCTCTCTGTGAGCCATTTGAATCTCTTATAAAACATTTTCAGGGCAACCTGTGCTTTGTCTCTGACAGAAGTGAGACAAATATATTAAGCACACATCACCCCAGGCACCTCACACCTCCAGCAGCCCAAGCCCTGAGCTCCTTGCAGACAGCTGGGTTTCTTTCCAACTAACGAGCATTTAGGATATTTCCAACGCGCAGAGGAAATTAGAATGCTAATTTAAAAGGTGATGTCGTGCCCACAGGTAGATCTCTTCATCCTGAGAGCACATGGGTGTGAATGTGTTTTTCCACTGATGTGCTCTGATGTAGGCTGAATCTGAGCCCAGAGAAGCCACCAGCAAACAACTGAAACAAGGGAGGGAGAGTTTATCATATAATTACACGGAGTTTCAAAATGGCTGCAACCTCAACGGGTCTCTTTATTAGATTCATGTTTTCAGTGCTCCCTCCCCAGCCTCACAAGATGTATTCCTGTCCGCAACCCAAAGTTGCCTGCATGCAGTACATGCACTGACTACAGCTGAGAGGGGTGCAAATACTTGGTTATTTTGTACTTCTTTCCACGCGAATTTTCCCCAGAAAAAGACAGGTTACTTGAAGTACTGTAAAGCACAGAGCCAGGAAGGCTCTAGGAACAAGTAGAAAGTGCCTTCATAATATACTTATTAAAAAAAAAAAACGAAAAAAAAAACCTTCAATATTGTATTGTATGTATAGCAACTCTTCTTTCTATCCAGCACAATCATCCTCTATTCCAATCCTTTTGCAGCACTAGAAACATTCATCCAGCTTTGCCTGCATTTTACCTCATCTGTGCACATCCACAACCAGTTTCTAGAGATGCTTTGTACTTCGTGGTCCATATGGCACATGTACTGCCTAGTTCCCTCTACCTAACAGCTCAATATGAATCATGTATGTAACGGGGGGTGAGTAGATGGGACACAGTGTATGGCCCCTCAGGGATTCAGTCTATTTGGAGGCAGAGCTCTCTAAATAGGTGGTGTGAGGATCAAGGGTATACTTTGGCCAGTGGCCTAGAGGAATAGTAACAGTGAAGGGATCTTTGCTTAGAAGACTATTGGAAGCAAGGAGGAAATGGCATGGTGAAGGATTTCACACATACCGAGCCACTAGTAGAAGTGCCTGAGCTTGAGTTGACTCTTAAGCCATGGCAGCCACAAGTATCTATAGAGCAGATCCAAGAAAAGAAGGAATAGAAAGCAGCTTACACTTTTCCAGACTCCTGCAGCATCTCCAGCCACTGAGCCTGCTCAAACTCTGATTCAGCTGCTAGAACGATGTTACCCTAGAACAGGGGAGGGGGAAAATAAAACAAACAACAACAAAAAGAACAGATCAGTAGGCTGGTGCCTTCCATGCCTGTGTGCCCAGGGCATGGACTGGGCACTGCTATGGCACAAGGAGACATTCACCTCCATGGGAGGCATCACATGGGACCAAATACATCATTCTTGCTTGGAAGGAGAAGCACACAGCAAGCAGTCATGGCAAGAATAAAGTGGCAGGGAAGGGGAATAGGGGGGAAATAAACTCTCGGGCTCCTGAATCTCTATCTACTGATTTGCTAGTATACCAAGAGCTGCTGCCAAAAGAGGAAGCTTCCTTGTTGGTTGTCAAAACAGGAGCAGTAGCAAAGATTTGAGGGGACTTGAGATGTGAAGCCACCCTCTCTCACAGGATGGTTTGCCTGGAGAGGGTAAGCATACATTGACAGGGTGGAAAAAAAATCAAGCTCCGCTCACCCACAGTAACTGCTTTTGTTTTTACCTGGAGAACATAAAAAAGAAGTCTTACTTACATGGAAGTCTTCATGAGAGATCTTTATGGCGTAAGGCATATTGGGCTCTTCTTTGGGTTCCACAATGCAGCCCCCCAGGGGTATGACACCCTGGGGATGAACCAGAGCACTCCAATCAGTCATCAAATTCAAGTACAGTGTTTACAACTAATCAGGAACTGAGCTGCCATCATTGGCCACTTGCAGGACCCTGACCTGCCTTGTATTTTCCAGAGAGGCAATAGACACAGCTCGTGAAAAGCAGACGGATTCCCACTACCACCAGGAGACCTCCAAGTGGTGTCTGAAAGGGGATAAAGACTGCTCCCCTGCACCCAGCTTGGAAAAAAGGTTGAGGGCTAGAACTCAGGTGTGGAATCTGTTTCATCAATGAATAGGTTATCTCTTGAGAGGAGCTTAAGAGCATTTGCACAGGTTAGTACAGCTTAGGAACAACCAGTAAAGCTGGTTGCCTTTGCCAATAGTATTCTCACAGCCACAAAATCAATTGATCTACTATTAAGGGAAGAATTAAGGCCATGCATCTGATGAACCAGTAAGAAGCCTGAAAGAGAGACTGACAATTCTCAATTTTTTGTTTTTTTTTTTGAGGCCTCTCTAGCCTTACCTCTTCTTCACTTGCAGCCTTATTAAAAAAAAAAAAAAAAAAAAAAAAAATAAACACATCTAGGAACAGAATAACTTCCTCTGCCACACAAACACTGCTCACCTTGGGGTGGATATTGAAGTATTTATTGCTCTCAAAGCTCTTCTTCTCACTCTCAGCATAATAGAGCAGGAAACTCTCCTTAATGATGAAGAACCTTTAGGACAGAAAATAAATAAATTCTGCTAGAACAGAGTTCCTGATTCACAGCACAAGATGATGTCCGCCTGAAAGGTGAAGAGTTGACCATTCCCATCTAAACTTCAGATGGGTTGCCTCACTTCTGTCCAAAGGTGGTAGTGCTTCACAGTGAGCTCTAAGTTCTAGTATGCAGCATGAAGACAAACCATAGCAGAATTTACTGGCAGATAAATGGGACAGAGGTCTGCACCCAAGAAAGGATCCCAGACAAAGTGTTTTGACATCTTGACCTGTGCCTGTTCTGTCTAGTTCATGTAGTGGACTCAACCTATTGGTAGAGAGCCACCACTCTTTTTGAGTGGCTCTCTCACATGGGCTAAAAGCAATTACTAGCTTATTTTTGTCATCAGCTTCCTGCCACCCTCTGTCCTCTCATTGCCTCTTGCCAGCATAAGCTAGAAAGGAAGCATTCGCTCTGTAACACTGAGTCATATGGCAGGGGAGCCATGAGGTAGCATCCTCGAGCAACTCTCAAGGCAAAACATTTGTCATGAGAGCACTCAGGAGCTGAAATGAATTGCAATGATATTTTTAAACAAAGCTGTTGGCAAAGTCTTCTGCTACTGGCCTTTATAAATAGGAAGAAAATTTATTTTTTTTAATATGTGTCACATTAAAATGTGCCATGTTCTGTACAGTTAGCCTTAGGTATGCTCTGATGAATGCTGCATGGTCGCCATGAGCATCATAGCTCCTGTAAAGCAAGCCTGTAATTTACCCGAGCATGTCCTCAACATTGTAATTAAAGGAAAACCACTTTTATCTTATTTGGATGTTCGAAATTCCCCTAGGAGGGTCCCTCTGCTTGAAGAAAATTGATGTTGCATTTACCCTGCAGGCAATGGTACAGGAGAGAGAGATCTGACTTCACTTAAATTCAGTCTGAATACCTGCAGCACTCAACAAAGCTGAAGGGCAGCTGAAAAGATGGGGACTAGTTGAAGTTAATGACAAAGAAAATGTTTTGCACTGCTCTGTAGAAAGATCTGCAGCAAGCTCAGGCTCTGGACCCACCATGAGCCTGCTTCAAAGCACAGCAGCCCGTGAACTTCTGCACATTTGCACACAGAAATGTTCAGAGCGTACAAAGAGCAGCAGCAATTCGTATGCCCCAGTTTCTCTTTTCCTTGCCCACTCATCTATACCTGCTGTGTTGCTACCGACAGTGTGGAGATGCCCGCTTGCTGTCTCAGCAGGACGCTGCTTTCTCACACATTGACCAGCTCCCCCTCGTGTCCCGATCACAACCTTGCAAAATTTCACTGGACGGAACAGCATGACCCAAGGTTCAAGTCATTCTTCTGCACTGGACGTATTCAGTCAGCTGGGGACTGCAGAGGAGCTGATAGAGGGGAGAGCAGCCTGCAGCACCAGCCCAGACTCTGTATAAAGAGGTGGCAAGGAGATGGACTGTCCAAGGAGCACAACTGTTCTGGGAGGCACCATCCTAAACACCTCTCACCAGCATCATAGGTAGGGGAGCAAGGCTGTTTCCTCATGATAGCAGGTGGGGATGAGGAGGAGCATCCCAGAAGAGATGTGGGGCTGAGCTGTACACACAATTCTGAGACACTGACATAAGGCCTTTAGCAGATTTGGCACTGGGCACATCTGTTGGACACAGTCAACAGATTCGAAGAAAGCATCTGATAGGCAGCTAACGATGCTGATACTGAACTACACACCATTTCTAATCTAGCCTGCTTTAACCTCTGTTATAACCTTCACTTGTTACATACTTTTGAGACGCTCAGTGTTCCCGATAATCCCCACATAAGGGATTATGCTCTACTGGAAAAACAAAATAAGACCACGAACACTGATCTCTCCAGATTGACGTGCCTCTGACAGATGAGTGAACTTTCACACCCCTGACCTCATGAGTGTGGTGAGAATCTGTGGGAATTTGGAATGAAAAAGTATAAAAATAGGAGATTAAAAGAATATAGTAAGTAACAAAAACCCACAGTGAAACAAATAAGAAAGAACACTGGGCATCGGGTCAGCTGGCGGAGGAATAAAGAAGTCAGGAAACTGAGCAGTATACTAAGCGCTTGGAGAGCAGCAGCAGAGGGGAAAGAGGAGGCAGCACTCACGCTGCAGTACAAGGAGTGCAAGAGTCACTAGGCAGCCCTTTGGGTCACCTGTCCTCTGTTGTTAGATCCTGCTCTGAGAAACCAGAGTAATAAAATGGGAATAGATGAGGAACAGTGACAAGCAGAGGGACTCGGCTGTGAAGGTGGAGATGTGGTCTGCCCGGATTAGCCGTACTGATCCATACCGAGCCAGCACGGATACCTGCTCTCTGGGGATAAAATGCTGTCTTTGTATCACAGAGGGCTAACGAGATTAAGTAGCTAATAATTGTACGAGTTTTTGAAATGAGGTAAGCATTTGCCTTGCAACTGCTGCACTCTGGCTGCCCTTGCCCTGCAGCAGGTTGCAGGGCATCAGCCTGGGAGCACGTGTGGCGGGTCCCAGTCTTTGCAACAATTGTGATCCAGGTATGGGATTTCAATTGCTAAATCATCAACCACCAAAGTTCTGGATGCTCTGTCTGGACTTTTTCCCCAATCTGTTATCTGGGCAGTCTCTATCCAAGAGATAGATGTCTCTATCTCAAGCACAAGGCACTTTTGGCTGGTGCACTATTGGTGCTATGGAGCAGAACCCAGCTGCAGAGGCATTTGATGTGCTGGAACAGCCCCAGATCTCCTCTGTCCCGCAAGAACATGACACAGGGGGTCACACCTGGCACCACCACATCACTCCCATCTGCCCTATGCCAATGCCTCCTTATGTCCCACTGCCAGGCTCAGCCCAACCCTGGGATCAGCTCTCACTCCCATCATCGGCTCTCCTGCTCCACAGCCCTTTGGCTCTAGAGCCCTCATTCCAAGTCCTACAAGCACCTCAGAGACACCTCCCGTTTCCTCACTGCTCCCACAGGACCAGCTGCTGTGCTCACAGCAACCCTACCACATGGGTCCTGCCATGCTCTGCCTCCCACATCTTCCCACTTGCTGAAATATTTACAGCTTGTTTAGGATGGGAGACTTGTAGGAATAGAAAAGCACTAAATAAATAATGACAGAGCACCAGGCCATTTGCCTTTAAGAAAGTTTTATTAGGAAGAAGAAAGCCTTTTAAGAACGTGTTCTTCATAGTAAATTACCTTCCCCTATGTTGCTTTGTCCACTTGTTTTCACCAACAGCCACATTAGTTTCCAGACGGCATTCATTTCAATAGCAATGCTTGCTGAGCAGGGAACACTAGCACAAGCCCTCTCTCCAGCAAAAACAAACAAACAAACAACAAAACAGGCTATCTCCATCTCTTTCAGGAGAGCAAGCACAACATAAAACCTGCACACATCACACAGATGGCCACAAGCACACCACTTCCCCAGCAACGTTTAACTACCTATTGGGCCAAGCCATCTTGGCAGGTTTAGATTGAAATTCCACGAGAGCAATGTCACTTTCCAGCCCCAGAGACAGCTTAGGTTCCTGTGGGCTTTTGTTAACAATGAATTTGGGCCTCTTCCCAGGGGAAAGATTGGGGAAAAGGAAAACAATACTTTGATTTTCTGGCATATTTTCATCTGAGATATCAGACTACAGAAACAAGGTAAGGACTGTTATCCCTCCTTTAAAGACTGTGACAACAGACCTTGGGTTAGAAAATCTCTGGCAGTAGTAGGGGGAACACACAGAGCTTTACGGACGCAGGTCTTGAAACTGAACAGCTTGCCAATGACATCCATCAGGAGTGACACTGACCCGCATCCCAAGGATGCTGGGAGGATTAGTCCATCAAATCACATACCTCCCAGGAACCACCACCAGAGCTGTGCATAGGAATTTGGTACATTCCAATGTGCCAATTCCAACCCAGCTGTCTTGCATCCAGCCAGCTCATGGAAGAAACAAGACCCTATTCCTATCCTGCAGTGCCTGTAGGGTAGGGTACGAGCATGCAAAAAGGAAAGCACACTTGCGTGAAGTAGGCTCAGGACTGCAGGGAGGCGCTGCCTGAAGCTTCACCCCTCAAATCTGTGGCATTTAACAAGAGCCTGAGAGCTCAGCTAACACCCCAGCCCCGCATCCCACTGCAGCAATCGCAGCTCACCTCCTGGACCACTTGGCCGACTGCCTCCCGAAGGGTCTCTTCCACAGCACTCCGTACAGCTGCACTTTGGTACTGATGTCCAGAGCATCTGAATCCGCCTGCTCCATGGAAGGAGAAGGGGACACGGAGCTGGATTTGGAAGCGAACATGATAGATGGTTTGGTTCCAACTCTCCCCCTCTGCTCAATGGCTCAGAGAATCCGATTAAATGCAGCGAGCCAGAAGGACACAGTCAGCCTGAGCAACACACAGGCTGGGCTACGGGCAGAATCAATAACGTGGCTGCTCAGCACTCAGTCAATAATTCTCTCCCTGATGCACAGACAATGAAGCTTCTTCATTCCATATGGCTTCCTGATGCATTAAGAACAGAGCACATCCCAGACTAAGAAATGAATTAAAAAAAAAAAAAAAGCAAAGAGTCTGAAATCAGGCAAACAGGATGCAGAGAGAGCTCACCAGGCAGAAAGTCATAAGCATAAGTGCCTACGTTCAAGAGCCAGCCAGGAAGGTTATTGCACTCAGCATTGCAGCAGCCCAGGCAGCAATCAGAGCGAGATGGACACTTGGCTGCTGAATCTCTCTCACACATACCCCCAAATCTTCTACCTGGAGGCAGGTCTTCATCTACCCAAGGGTGAGGGAGCAGAGCAGCAGGAGCCAGAAAGCTCAGCCTGCCTCCATCTGCCCACTCTGGGTTTTGTGCTAGCCCGGCTCTGCCCACCCAGGACACTCACGTGGCTGCTGGGTCTGTACTGGGCAGTGTTTGTGCTCATCCTTAAAGGGCTGTCACTGATGGAAGGTTGAGGATCACGGTGCTGTCTGCCCTGTGCTTCAGCCTTTACATGCTGTCAGTACAGACTCTGCCCTGCCTACCTCCCCCCCCACCCCCCCCTCCCCCAGGCTCAGCTGCTTCTGGGCCAGACCACAGGTGCAGGAACACAGCATGCAGGTCCTGATCCCAAAGCCCTTGTTAACCCCTGAGATCCTCCTTCCCTGTATAGACACACACATATATGCTCCCAAAACACTTCAACCTCTATAATACCCACAGGACAGCACACTGCCATCATGCTGTTCTTCCCTGGGACCACCTCCATTAATGGAACATGGTGGCAGAACCACCAGCTTTGCTCCTTGAAATGCATCTGGAGCTTTGAGGTATCATAATCAATACATGCTGCGAGACATCTGCTCCACTTTTGGCTTATGGCACCCTATTTGCATTGACATCGATGCTGTAATCACCGAACTGTCAGCCATTACTCAGAAGTGACACCCTGCAGGTACGCAGTTCAGGAACTAGCTATGTGCCATAGGATGCACCAGAGCTTTACATGGAGACCAGCAGCTTGGAGAGCACTTGCAAAGTATCTTGAGCAGAAGAAACAGCTGCCTGCCTCGAGGCCATGTGCTGCCTTTGGCATGGGAGCGGTTATAGACATGGGTCCCTGATAAACATCACTGCTGATGGCCTAGATGAGAGACAGCAGCCCCAGCGCCCTGCTACTTACCTACTTCCCCAGCTTTGTCTGCTGGCCTGGTTTTAGCTGGGACAGTGTAGATTTTCTTCCTAGTGTCTGGTATGGTTGTATGGGAACTGCTGAATCACGGCCTGAACCTCTGATTGATCACCTGAGGTGAGCAATGAGTCAACCCTGGGAGCAGAGGTGAAGGCAATTCACCTGTGCTGCTGGAACGGTGGAGCCTGGCTGCACCTCTCCTAGATCCATTTAAGAGCTGACTACCAGGGGGAAGGATCTCTTTCTGGAGATCCCTCCTTTGGAGTTTTACAGTGAGCCCAGGACGTGGGGAAGTACTGTATCTATTCTCTTCTTGTATAATAACCTGCTTAGCCAAACTCTCTCGTATATTTCATAATTATAATGTCTGTAAATTTACTGATTATACAGTAGTGCTATGTTCTGGGGATACTGCGTACAGTGGAAAGGAATGGTAAAATGGAAACAGGAACAGTTCAACCAGGACTTCAATCACAAGTGGGAACTGCAGGAACTGAAGTGCTGTTGCTCTTCATGTCCCCCTTCTTACTCGTTCTGTTGTTCCCTCAGCTCTAATCTGCAGCAGCCTCTGCTCCTTCTCCTCCCTGATCTTCCTCACCACAAGGACTGGGCTCATGCTGCCAAGGACAGCGAGACAACGTACTTCTTGCCTCACTGCACTGTGGTTATCTGCAGCTTGCCCCTCTGCAAGTGAGCAAGGAAAACTTCACTGAAAGTTGTTTCAGTAAAAACCAATCAGGGTAGCATTAAGGCTTACAGCAGGTTTTAGCAACCCCTTTCATCTCAGTGTAAGATTAACAACTCTCATAAACTTGTTTCTTTAGACATTAGCATCCATTAACATCCACAGACTGCAATACAATGATGTATCATAAGAAATCACCGTGTGGGACACAGGCTGGGCACACAAGCACAGACCTAGCATTACTCCCAATAGCCCAATTATTTTCCAATGATTTCATCTTGGATTCCAGAATTTCTAGATACTGTACAGGTTTGGTGTCAGTCATAATAGAGTTCACTTTTCAGTAGCTCTACATGTTTTCTGAACAAAACATTTTTCTTAATCCAAAATTCACTGTAAGGGTTTGCTAGTCTCTACATATCTTAGGCAAGAGGCAAAATCACTGTGGCAAGAAGGGAGGGCACTCTGCAGCTCTGCCTGGGGCGACACCTCGGTAAGGCTTGCATGCATCAGCAGAACAGTTCAATTTGTAAGCTGGAACAATAAATAAATGACAGCTCATCACCTCCTTGCTGCAGTACTCACCCCTAATGAGTCTCATCGAAATGCTGATGGAAAAGGAGCTTTTCCCTTCAACGAAGGAACTCTCTGCAGCCATCATCAGGAAGCCTGAAGCACCACAGCTCCTCAGTACTGAAGCTTTCTATGGTAACTTTTGTCACATAAATGCACTCAAAGCACTTCCTCCTTCCTCACAGCTTCACAGGATTTACACCAGACTGCAGAGGTTGTATCTAATTACTCAGAAAAACATTTTTATTACATACACTAAAAGTATCTTGTCTTGCAAATTAAGCCAGCATAAAGAGATGACGCTTCTTTCCTAACCACAAGTCCTATGAGCTACCAGAAGAATAACAGCAATCAATCAGCTGAGATACTGCTTATTGGTCAAGTGACACACAGCTCAACCACTGCAACTGTTAGTCATGGGATTGTCGATAAACCTATAGGTAGCAACCACAAGAGAAAGAAAAAAATCCTTTTGCTATTGAAGTACTACTAAATCCTCTCCATCAAGGGCATTTATTAAATGGATGTGTGAAGATTCTTTCTTTTCCAAATAAATACTTCCCTCATCCCCTGACAGCACCATTCCCCTTCCTCTGAAATTGGATGTCTAAAAGCCAGTCTTGCTTACAGGGCAGCTGAAGAGTACAGACAACAAGAATACCTCTATACCAGGTCAAGTCGGAAACTTAATCTTATTTCTAAAGGCTGTTACAAGAAAGACATTTCCAGTACAAGAGATGGCCATACCAGAGAGCATCTAGCAAAGGGTCGCTGAGATGGAAAAGGAACTAGAGCACATTTCCTATGGGGAAATGCTGAGAGCTGGGAGTGTTCAGCCTGGAGAAGGCTCAGTAGAGACCTCATCGATGTACATAATATACATCCTTTTTCACTGTGCAGGTGAGGGAGCAGCGGCACAGGCTGCCCAGAGGTTCTGGGGTCTGCTCCTTAGAGACATTCAGAAGTCGCTTAGACATGGGCCTGGGCAGCCTGCTTTCAGTGTACCTGCTGGAGCAGGGGTTGAGCCCGATGGATGTGGAGGGCCCTGCCAACTCCCCCGTTCTGCCATCAGCACCCTCGACAGCATTTAATTAGTGACTTCCCACTGTGTGCTAACCAACTTGGCACACTGCCAGTTACCCTCCACGCTATTAGGGAGGTGAAGTTAGATAATTACCTATCTGCGAGCTACTGAAGGGGTGGCCTCACACTATAGATGGCTTTAAGTCATTAGCATTTCCTCAAGTTTTATCATCCCAAGGTCAACTGACAACAGTTTCAGACCACTTGTTCTGCAAGGGTCCTGCACAGGGTCCTGAAACACCCACGCAGGTGTTTCCTTTGGAACCATCTTGTGACTGACATTCAAATTCTTTACTCTTCAGTTGCTTCAAGAATCCAAACCACAATTCTCAACTTTCCACTAAATCCTGATGGTGGCCATAGCATGCAACTTCCAAAAAGCTGCAGCACACAACATGCAGCTGACTGAATTTCAGCATATCTTTTAAGAAAACCTGCAAATGCTAAGAATACACTCTGAAATGTTCTGTTGTGGTAGGTGAAGATTGCTCTGCATTTTTTTTTTCCCTCAGATAAAATCCGTTTTCAAATCTCTTCTCAAATCCCCTACCTAAACACCCCTTAAAAACACTTAAAAGTTAATTAGCAACTACTATCTGGAACTCAAAAACGTGTCATAAGCAAATAAAACACTTCCAGAGAAATTCAGAAGCCTGAAAATGATGTAGTATTTTTCTTTGCAGAAAGAACAAAATCAGCTCTCAGTTACAATGACCATCAGTACTGGGGTTGAAAAGAAAGCTTAGTGAACTGTGGCTTATCACCAGCTTTGATTTTACTGCACACAGCAGGAAGAAGATAGGTTGCCTTCAGGAAAACCCATGTCAGTACTGACATCTAACTGCAACACCGGAGAGCCGTGAGGACTGCACCAGGATCCTGTGGCAGTCTCACACAATGCTGAGATGTGAGAAGGGGTCTGACAAGAGTAAGATGGGATGAAAGGCAGAACAAGCAGAAAGTTTTTCCTCATTTCCTCAAGCGTTAACAGTTTTTCCTCATATCACAAAAGCAAAAGGCAGGTATGGTTTTGCACACTTACTTAAAGTTGACTTCTCACCCAAATCACACACACTCCTTTGGGAGAGCCTGCTCTGCTACCAAGTCTGCAGAAGAATGGAGTAACTTAGCATTTGCATCTAAGGCTGGGGGCTGATCATTTTCATTTCATCCTATGTTCTGTTTTCTTCAGCCCTAGCATGTCCCCATCAGTCTTGATTCACCCTCTGACCCTCCTAACATGGAAGGTCTCTGCCTTGTAAGCAGGAAGAGAACATCAGAGCAACACCAACTCCTAAACGCTCTGTGGGAGACAGAAGTTGTCAAATGCCCCTCTTAAGCAGAGCTGTCCAATCATGTCTGTATTTATGCCTCTGAAATCATTCACTCCATGTCTAAATCGACATGCCAGACTGTCTCTCAACATGCAGTCAGTTTCACACTTCAGATTTCCAAGTGGTGCTCACATATTACGAAGGGAAGCTGCAAACACAATTACCCAAAAATGAATGGCATTGTCTGCAATGCTTGCATTCCATTTAAATCTGTCATTTCTCTTTGCAGGAGCTGTCACAAAATCCCACTATAGTAAATGAAAAGCCAACACTGAAGCACTGCACCTAGTAAAAATTTAATATAATAAAACAAATTGAAAACTGCAACATTATTTTATAACCATTCACAATTAAAGTGGAAAAATTATAAGGCAGCCATTCATGGAATGATTTTGTGTACAAATGGTTTGAAAAAAGAGACATTAAAATTACAGTTCCATACAAGGAGTCAGGTAAACAGCAATGACCATGCCATGTTCTTCCCTGGAAAGCCAAGGCTGCTAAGAGATGTAAGAAAATCAGAGAAAAATGATTTTTTTTCTTTTTCTTTTTTTTTTTTTTTAAGAAGTCTGAAGTGAACAGGAATCTGAAACTCAAGTTTTCTCACAACACAACCACTTCTCCTCCCAACCCCAAAACAATAATCACATCCTCCTCCCCCAGAGTCCCACGCCAAGCAGCACAGAACAGGAAGAGAACAGCAGATACATTTATTCCACAGCAAGTGTTACTCTGCATAAAGCTGGTAACCACACCACACACCTGCTACTGTCAAAAGCTCCTTGATGACTCTGAACTAGCTCCTGAATAAACATAGCAGTTTTCCTGGGTCTCCTTAACATACTTTTTCTAACACAATCCAGCTGGAAATGGTTCTTTGAAGTCAGAATTAACAGCAGGTTTTTGCATTCAACTCCTGGTCATCTGACATCACAGGGAATAATTATCAAAAGCTCCTACCTTAGTGTGACATCCTCACACAAGTTAATGACAGAGCAGCTTCTGCACCTACCATCAGGCGCTGAAAAACCTATTTCCCTTTTCTTTAAGTACTGTGAACAATAAAATAATTAGAACAGTACGGAAAGCACCTGAATGCACTGAGATGAAGAGAAGCACAGCTTTATTTCAGTTTCTACAGCCTATTAAGAAATCATTAACTGGAAGGAAAAAAAAAAAACAAACCCAGTTGATGAGAAGATTATAGATTTCCTGGAGGGATTTAGAGAATAAAGGAGGGAAAATGCCTGGCACTTGGTTAGTGCTATCTGCTAGACCTACTGCCACTGTCCTCACAGTAGAAAACAAGCAGACGTGCCTATTACAGAGAGAGTAAAGAAAAATTTGCTTGCACCGAGGTCCCCTGAGGAGTAGAAAATGATACCAGATGGCCTTGACTACATTCAGTACTGATTTACTGTGACAGATGGGAAGATAGGTAAGGATGGGGATACGATGAAATATGGTACTTCGTTAACTTATTAAAACACACTGCTTCAAGAAAATAATCTTCCATGTGGAACAATTTGAAGTGGTTCAGTTGTTTATGATTTTATATTCTCCCTATGACGTAACCAGAAGTTTCCTCAGCCACTGCAGCTTCAGCTGTTACTGAAAATAACAGTTCAACACAAGAAATAGAAGAGGCAGCAAAAAGAAAATATTTGCTATTTCTAAACAGATACAGAAAAAAAAAAGGTCTCATAACACTTGAGTGCCAAAATGAAAACTGTGTTATCAGACTTCTTTGTGACAATTTTAAGTTGTCGGTGTTTTAATAAAACATGTCTCACCTACTGCTATACCCTGGCTAATAGTCCATGACCCATTGAGTGGCTGTCCCAAACTGTGAACATCACCTGAGGGACGTTCAAGCAAAGATGACAGACAGGCACCTGCTTAGCATGATGAAGGTTACACCAGCAGTGACAAGACTGGCTGACAACTCATCAACACACACTGACCCCTAAAAGGTATTATCCACAGCCCCTAAACCATCAGAACTGTTACACACAAAGCAAGGCCAAAGGAAAGCAGCGTCAGGATGCTGATGTAATGAATGGAGTTGGATGTGTGCACAAATGACAGATGATAAAAATGTGGCTCTGCATAAAGAAAAAGATGTAAAAGTAACAGCAGAGTCATTTTTTGCTTTTTGTCACTTGGTTCCAGATGTAGTGTTTTCAGTGTAAAGGCTGCTGGACTAGCATCTGAGAGAAATTCAAGGCTAAACCCAGGACACTGCAAATGTGAACAGATTCCCCACAGCCTGGTGCAAATCAGCATCACCAGCAAGAATCAACACTCATGTAAATTCATCAGGCTCATTACAGTTTGCCCTTTGGATCAGTTTTCAAGAGAACTCCCTCCTCCATTATGAATAGCTAGTGGGAGAAAAAGACTCAACTTGTAGATCCAGATAGAAAGCCTACACTTCTAGAAATGCTGTTCTACAACATGTAAGCATCTGTTACCGTGTCATTATTTCCTGATTTGTTACAGACATTGAAGCTCTCCAGCTTCTGGAAACAGTTCAGTTATGTGGAAGAATTAAGGTAGGTAAAATAGTGAGATCGTAAGGAAAGAAGGTAATGAAGGGGAAATAAGGAAAAACACTGGGAACTCCGGTGTAAATATCCCTGTTACCAGTCACATCATTTGCAGTAGCCTCTGTCGCTGACCATTTTAACAGGTAACTTACTACTAAGTTACTAGTTGCATATATATGTTGTAAAAAATGCTTTAAGAGGGTAGATCTCATCCACATCATTAATTTCACAGTTGTAAATCAGAAAGAAAAAAAAACAACTTTTGAAGGTCTAATGTTGTTCGGGGCTGATGAATCAATTCTATCTTCAAAACAGTATCTTGAGGAAGAAGGTAAGCTCTAGTTACTTTGCAACTATTTTCAAATCAACCTCCTGTAAAATACACAAGTAAGTACTCCTAGTGATCAGCACCACGTACAAACCTAGAACACATTAGGTTGTTACAAAGCCAACAGACAGAGCACTCCAAGAGCCAGGCCATACCCATTACTGACCTAGCAGACAATTAGGAAAATGACAAAATGTAAAGAAGAGGCACAATGGCCTATGCAGTATAAGTAATAAATGGCATGAAAGAGACACAGCCATTCAAACTGAAACAATAAGCACTTCAGGAAAAATACTTCAAGCCTTGAAAATCCATATAAAAAAAACTATTTGGCAATGTTTTCTTTAAAAAGTGCAGGAAAAATATAGCTTAAAAAGGGTACAGCATTAAAAAGTTTGCCCCTAAAGAGTTGAGTCTGTGCACATCAAGCATTCCTGACTTTTCAGTGCACTACAGTTATTGAAGTATAATATAATTTGCATAAGATAAAAGGCGCCTGACAAAAAAAAAAAATGCTGTGCCTTGGAAAGGGATGATCTTTTAGCACCCATTTGCACTGAGAGGCATCAGCAGTTGGCAAAAAATCCTCAAGTAGTTTCACTAGACTAATGATCATCAGTAAGAGGTGAATGCAAGATTCCCCAAGGAAAAGCAAAATCCCTAACAGGCCACTGAAAACCCACCAGGTTTTGCTTTTGTCTGTTTGTTCTTTTTGTTTGTTTAGAACTGCTTCAGAAACACTTTGTACCCTATCGTAACATAAATATTTACCTACAGATCTTGTTACATTAGCCTTAGTATATTTAATGGAAACAAACAACAACAAAAAGAAAACACATGCCCCCACTGATGTCAGTGGTTCAGACTCTTGAAAGTGAGCCAGTAAAGTTCTCTGGTCCCTCATCAGCCATTTCCACCACATTTCTACTCCTCAGAGTCCAGAAGAGCTTGATTTCAAAGGACAATATGGATCTCTCTCACAAGTAGCAGCAGTGTAATCACAGAACCGAATTACTAATACCTGCTAATGTTTTTTGGTGCTTTACATGTCAGAAGAAAATATTGCCTGTTTCAAACTTCTAAACAACTGTATGAACAACCACAGTGACGCTCTCCTTGCTTCTATTCTTTATCTTAAATAATTGAATACACTGAAAAATTTGTTCTTTCTTAGCCTGTTGATTTCCTACTCTAACATTACACCTTCTCTACAGTATTTCTTTCCTGTCAGTGACACGTATTACAACAGCACCGTAGTCCAGAATTCTGAGTGTAGCCCACTCCTGTAATACAATTAATGACCAACATTACAAGAATCATTTGCATTGTCAAGACGACATGGATTCAGTGGGGGAGAGTCCCCTTCTTCATTTGTAAGACTTCAACCTCTCAAAAGGCAGCCATTCTTTATCTTCTCAGCTGTGAAAGTTCAATTGCAGGATGCTTTGGTGATTGCAGTTTCATGATGAGTGACTACGTTCTTCCCCACTCACCCTTCTTAAACTCCAAATTCCATCTTCCCTGAGAATAGGGCCATAAGTAACAACTAAAATAGCAAATGTCTTCAGAAAAGTTACACAGAATTTATGTCCGGCTGCCAAAGTACCTTTTGCTATACTAAAAATTTTCCCAGTATTCCTCATTTTGCAATCAAGGTTCCTTCTGAACTCCATAAAGTAGATGGGATGGATGATGGATAAGACAGACAACGATAAAGGGAGCAGCTGATATTTACTGCTCATGTCAGATCAAGGAGAAGACCAGTGAAATTTGAGCTTCTAGTGATGGTGTCCAATGGACAAAACTAGAGGAATAAGGCATCCTAAGACCAGGGCTGCCACCTCCAGACGGCTGAGTCCTTTTCCTCCAGTTGATTCAGGTCTGTGGCTATGCGCGATTCCTCCTACTTCTGGGAGGACATGAACTGTGGCAACGTAAAGAAAGGTCCCAGCAGAAAAAAGCATAGCAACTCCGGTGGCATTAACTTCTGAAAGGGCTTCTTTGCTGCTCTGTGGAATTGAAATAAAAGCACAAAGAGGAAAAAAAAAAAATCAGGATATGCATAAGTTCTTCAATCAATAATAAAGAAAGCCTATAAAGGTCCAGGCACAGTAGGATTTTTACCAACTTTAAACTGTTATCGCTGTGAGTGAATTAAAGTGTTGCTTAATGTCTTGCACCTCAAGTGTGGCAACTGGAATTATAAAGCTGATGAGGGACAAATTATGTTTTGAAAAATACAAGGTTCAGACTGAAAAGCCAAACTAAGGAATGACACTCAAGACTGACTCTCCTTCTAGTAGTGTTCAAATAAAATGCTATCTTTTAAATATCCACAGGTAACGAGAGCAGGAATTGCTAGATTTAAGCCCCAAATAATGATTCTCTCAATATCTCATTTAGATGTGCAAATGAACAATAGAAACCTTTCCAGAATTTCCACACAAGTTGCACAAATAAATACACCCTCTGGATCAAAAACCAACCAACCAAAAAAAAACAACCAGCACCTATTCATATTAGGATTAAGACCTTGCTATGCACCATTAATTGTAATGAAATGCAAAGCTGGTCACATGATTTTCAAAACACTTCTTGAACAGTCTCTGACTCAAGTGCAATGCTAGTTCTTTAGTAAACTCTCAGGTTACTTTCCCAAAGAGAAAAAAATGCATTTTCTACCCCAACCTTTATGCCTTAGCAATTCTCTGTTCTGAAGTGCAAAATGCAAAACCAACATGAGCAGAATGCTCAAACACCATTCTCATTTCCATTTACAAACCGTTTCTGGTACTAGAACTGCCTTCCAGCAAGTAAAGGATTTACGTAATCTTTTCTCTCATGCTTTGAGTTTTATGAGATAACATTTTAAATTCTTTATAACATAGCTTCATAGTGTGTAACTAGGACAGCTTACAGAAGTATCTGTAGGAGTACCAGAGAAAATGCAAGCATCAGACCATCAGCAGTATCAGAGAAAATGCAAGGGGAAGAAACATTTAATTTGGAGAGAGATGCCCATTTCACAGACATGAACTGTACATAATGAAGACTATGCTTTCAGGAGTGTAAAAGGCAAAAGGGCTGTTCCAGCAGAAAGGGATTCAGCTTCTGACACACTGAAAAAGTCTTTGTACTTAAAACAGAGAATTCTAGCATGGCGGGAAAAAACTAGCAAAGATTATTTTCTACCTGCATATTAAAATGAGAATACATGCAGCAGCACTGAAAATGACTGAACTATGTAGTCACCAGATATAGTGTGTTATACAAGTAAATATGCTGAGTTGTCAAGCACAACACACAGAAAGGAAAAAAAAAAAAGACAAATCAGTCTTTTAAACAAACAAGCTATATACAGGAACTGTTTCTTCATTCTGATTGAATGCAATTGTTTTTTGCTTGCTTGTTTCCCATACTTATATCGCTACCTTTTTATCTATTAAAAATAAAGACTACTACTTTGCTGAATTCTCCAGGCAATTCAGAATTGTGTTTTGTGAATTTTATCTGATGTTCATTTCCCCTAACTTGACCATTAATACACATTTTGGGCAGAACAGAACCACGGACCTACCTTGCTTAGCCCTAAGTATGTCACCATGGACATAACAGGTGCTGCCAATGCAAAGACCAGCAAGTGTTTTCTAATTCGATTCCGTTCCAGCCCAGCATGCATCAGGAAGGAAACCAGGCCAAAGGCAGCTGGTGCCTGCAGAAACAGAATGAAACAATTACTTGCTAGTAATCCAAGCCTTTCTAAAATTACCTGAAAGACATTATAAGAACTTAGTTGAAATACAACTTACTCCACGTGAATGCACTGGATTGGAAGAAATTCAGGGAAAGAATGTATATTTTCAGTTAACTCAAATAAGTGGAATTTTACATAATGTCCCATCTTAAGAACTTTTGCCATAGTGGAAACCCATATTCTGCCTATCATTCAAACAAGCCACAGCCTACAATCTATTTACTACAACACCAATGAATGAAAACTAAAATAAAACAAATATATTTAATTATTCAGAGAAAAGGAAATAGGAGTTGTGAACTACAAAATGCCCTCCCTTCTTAGGTAACTGATGTTCTAGCTCTGTGTTATGACACATCCCTTTTGGGGTAGTAACACGTAAGAAAGTTCATAGAGAAAAAAATTAATGGAATAATCTCCAACTGCAGACTCACAGATATGGACTGCTCCACCCATATTGTCAATTATTTCCTTACATAAGGAAAGGATAGAAGCGGGAATTGAGATGTTCTTGTGTGATTCTAGAACAAGGATTGCAGTCACCATGCAGTGTTACATTAGTATTAGTGCAGTGCTAGGAAAGGTACAGAAAGAGTAGAGACATTTGTGTAGTCATAAGCTTCGATATGTTTGTTTTGATTTGAGTAGTTGCTATAATCTCTGTATTTCCATTAACTCCTGTAACTTCTTTTTTCCATCTGGTATTAGGCATTCCTAGATGGTTGGTTTCTGTAGCTAGAACAGAAAAATTCTACAATTAACACCAAGGGAAAAAGATTCCCAAAGATCGATAGCTATCAGCCTCCAAGCGAACAAAGACTTAAGTGCTCTTCTGGTTTGTTCATCATTCAATTGCATATCAACCACAACAAATTCTTTTCCTTTTATGTGAGAGCACAGTTTCTTATCCACAAAGCCACAGAAGATATACCCGTTCAATATCAACTATTTCTTGATATATTTCATGGGATACATTTTTTTCCAAAATTGTGCAATTGCACAATTTAAGACGACAGAGACTTTGAACGTTAAGAATAACGACAGCAAAATGCACTTGGCACAAGCCATAAAGTAAGCCTTGAAGGAAGATGCAACAGTTCGCACTACCTTTGAAGTGAGTTGCATAAAGAACCATTTATTGCAGAAACAGTGAATGAAAGATATTCTAGATGGGAATTTCCTAACATTTTGGATACACAGTTGTGCAAGCAAGACTTTAGATGAACGTATGACTAACTTCTGTAGTATGTGTATGTGCTGCTGTAAGTCATAGACATCAGCACACATCTGGAACTTACACAGTCAATATACATTCTTGCATAAACACTAAGCAAAGAAAGCTCTTCTTGTAAACATCATTTTCCCACGAGAAAACCATTTACGAGCTTTTTCCTGCAGATATAACAGATGTTAAAGCTGCTTCAATAACGGAGGTTAACCGGAAGCCTTCTTTAGTATTCCAATCTTAAGTATGCTCAGAAGTCTAACCCTGCAAACTGTAAAACCTTTCATTACATAAATATCCTTTCCATTTTCTGGGCAATAGAGGCAAAAAAAAAAAAGAAAAAAAAAACAACAAAACAGAGGCAAAACCAAAAAAAACCCCTCAAACCCAAAGAAACAACAACAACAAAAACCAAACCCTAAGGCCTGTATGCATCTCTTTCAGCAGTAAGAATTCATAGAATGGCCTGGGTTGAAAAGGACCACAATGATCACCTAATTTCAACCCCCTGCTATGTGCAGGGTCATCAACCACTAGACCATACCAGCAGTCTGGCCTTGAATGCCACCAGGTATGGGGCATCCACAACCTCCTTGGGCATCAAGACCCTCTATGTGCAAAACTTCCTCCTAATATCTAAACAAAATCTCCCCTGTCTCAGGTTAAGACCATTCCCCCTTGTTCTATCACTATCCATAAATATTTTTTTGAATTCTTTAGATACTGCAGGAAAATGAAAAACAAGCAGCACACCAATCCTGACACCACCACCAAAAGCACTAGCTCAAAAAAAAAATTTTGCTTCAGAAAACACAACCTAATGCTGACACATTTCTTGAAGAGCTGTTCTCCACACATCACTTTTGAGAGACGGTCTTGTTAACCATTGCAGACAAGGTAACAAGCAACAATTACTTCTCATTCAGACTTAGCACCCATCATTTGCTATTCTGTCATACATCATAGTCATGCATTTTGGTCCTTGAAGTTGAATTACTGATCTGTTCATTTACAGATTACATCACTAAGGACACTTAAGAACTTGTGTAAGTTCTGCATGCTTTAACTCATCTTTTAAGAACAAAATACATGGGTTTTCAACGTTGGCTTACCTTGTGCAGCATAATTGCAACAAACACTATCAACTGGACACTAGTCTGAGAAGTAGAAGCTGCTGCACCCAACGCAACACCATCAGCTGAAAGAAGAATAAGAATTCCTGAGTTACTCCATGTATGTTTCAGCTTTTCCCCATGCTGGTTGGCAGTAGAAAACATTTGACAAGTCTTAATATTCAAAATTCTATCAACATAAACAGCCCCACACATCATTCACTCCCCACTGCCTCTTCAGGCACAATTTCAGGCAGCAGCTCTCATTTCCTCAAAACCACACAAAGTACAATGAGAATCTGTTCAACATTGACACAGTCTGTCAAATTAGAATCAGGCAACAAGTTTACTAGTTTTAGTTTTCTGTCTAAAAGCATCCTCCTCTCTAAATTAAACAAGCTGTTTCAGATTCTAAACATTGAAAGAACATTAACAGCTACTATTTCTATTTATATTTAAATGTTACTTTTTTCTCATTTGACAAATATGAAATAGGAAATGGATACTAAATTAATCCTTAATATATACTTTCATCAGTAAAACTTAACCTTTGGATAAACATTTTAGGACATCTGCACAGTAATTCTCAGCAGAAGAGAATAAAAAGCATATTTATATTACATATATAATGAATAACTACAACATCAGCATGGGTTATACACCACCCTTTAAATCCCTGCAAGTCAACATACATGTGTTTCAGTTAAACATTTAAGCTCTTCTCTATAAACTCCTTTCTCATCACAAGATTGTCCTGGGTTTATTTTGGCAATTTTTTTTGTTTATTTGATGGTTTTACCTTCCTTTTTTTTTTTTAAATATTTGTCAGTTCAACCAACAAATAAACCTAAAAATGTGTTACACTACATATCAAATGTTTAAGCATATATTAAAATATAGCAGATAAGGAAGTCAGCAAAGAATTGTACAGGCAGGAATTAAGTACCACATGAAATTATAAATGGGAAAAATAAAGGAGAGAAAACACAGCACTCGAATACGATTCCATGAAACATTTTGAGTACTGGAGTATGTTTTCTCAGCCAATTTTGGTGGAAAATGTTGCTTTTCTTGTTGTTGGTGTAAAATACGGCATCTTCAAAACCAGAACACAAGCATTTCTATCACTCCTGAAGACAAACTGCATAGCAATGGAAGTCGCCCTCGAGTTTCAACAGTAGGTCCCACATTACCTGCAGCATGGACCACTAATCCCAGCGTCGTGGTGATTTTGGAATTGCCTGATCTAGCAGCTTCTGGATCTGAAAGGGTCATGAAGAAAGCAGAGGTAAAAGAATAAATACACAAATTAAGCTGAAAGAAAAAAAATCTAAATATTACTACAAATCTCCTTCAGTGATAAACAGCTTAAAAAGTTGCATTTTAAATTATCAGCTTTTGCATTTCTGCATTAAATTTAAATATTCTTCTTCATAATGTGCATCTCAAACATAGACTGAAGTCAATTTTCTGCTGCTATTTCCCCTGATGACACAGAAAAGGGTCACAATATGTACAAACCACAGATTTTTCTGGCAGAAGTCTTGTGGAAAGCCAAAAAATAAATGGGTTATACTATAAAACAGACAATAATTAAAGTGTAAAAACACTCTCCACACCCATACATGCTTGCACAGTTATTTTACATTAAGCAGACTCTCAAGTTTTGCTGTATTTCAGAACAGATTTCCAGAACAAACATTTTAAACAGATCCTGCTCTAAGTTCATACAGCACCTACTGAAATTCTGGATGTGACTGGTCAAATTAAATCCCAGTAGCATTCATGAAATTGCACCTTACAAATTAGAAGTAATGAGCAAGCTTAACTGAAGGGTTTCTTTACTCACCATCTGTAGAGTGCACATGAGAGCTGCCTATCTGGTCAACCAGAAGCATGAAGACAAAGCCAAGGACAAGCGAAACACCAATGTATGCGTGCAACCTGGAATGGTCATGGCCATACTCATGTACAACAGCGATTTCGGCAACCTTCTCAGACTCCATCACATGCTGCATCTCATTTGCTGGGTGATGCTTCCCTGCAGCAGGCAAATCAACAGGTTAGGAGACAGCAGACTAACGTGAGGCAATCATTTCTTTCCTCCTTTGCTCAGTGTTCCTCACGCATTCTTAGACAGCGCACAGAAGTCACTGCTACATGGTTTTCTTAGCTCCTAGGAAAGCACGCATTTATCTGGTTTAACAAAATTCTCAGTTTCCAGCTGATCTAAGTGAAGAATTCCTTCTTCTACCAACTACCAGAAACACAATTAGAAAGCTGCAAGCAAAGATGAGGAATAAAGAGTTTGCAGTTAAGTCCCCAACTACCGCATAGCACACAGCACACATTTAATTTCTAAGTTTCAGACTCCATCCTCAAGTGAATCATACAGCCTTTCTAAACCCCTGCTAACTCGACTAGAGACAAACCATCATGCTTAAAAGCCCTATGGGTGATGCAGAACAGGAATTTTGTGCTCCTTGGTGTGCCTTTTACAATAAAGAATTGTACTTCCATGGCAGGCAAGCCACTTTACGCACTGTAAGTGCTATTCAAGTGTTTCCAGTGGGGGAACAAACACAGTAAATCTACTTCCACATCTGATATCTTAAAGCTAAGTCAGGTGCTTGAATTTCATGCTGTATTCCAAGGCCCTGAGCTACCTATCATTCAGTACAAGTTGCCTCCATTCCACAGCAGGGAAAATGCTTACAATCCTATTTGTTAATCCCTTTAACGTTCTGATAGGACACCATTTCTTCTTCTTTTTGCTAGACGCAATGATAATATCTCTAGTTATAATTATTTTTGTCTTTTCCCTACACTTCAGGAACGCTATTAATCATATAAACAACCTTCTGGTATTTACATGAGAGGTCCTAAAAAAAAAATTGTTTTAAAAAAAAAACACCACCATCTTTGATTATCCTACTTTTCTAGGAAAGATACCACATTCATTTTTGTAGTTAAATCTGTAACGCGAACTTCGTCCCTTTGCAAAAAAGAAAAATAATCTCTTATCTTCTTTGGTCAACAGGTGAAACCACCGTCTTAGGATTTGAGTTGCAAGTGCAATGTGCTGGGGGAAATTACAAACAGGATGACAAAGCAGAAAAAAAGATGATCATTCCCTTGATGCCGGTTATACATTTCTTTAAAGACAGAATCACTTTCTTCACAATACTGTGAGTTCAGAATTGAGCCTGAAGTCATCCATGGGAAAAAGTTCTTGTTTACTAGATAAATATTACTGACATCCTCAATGCCTTCTCTCCTGCCCCTCCCAAAGTATATACTATAAAAATTGTAGCTCTAAACACCTGGGTGTAGATATTAACACAGATATGCAGGTGTTCATATTAATCACATTTACTATTGATAGTATCATTAAAATAAAATCTATTTCATTTAGAATTAAAATGAAATGGAGAGCAAAGCCACAGCTACAGCTCATTAGAGACATCCTACACCACAGTGTGCAAATTACTGTACACAAAAGCATAAATGAGAGGTTCTTCCACTTCTTGATACTGGATGATTTTATATATCTGTTTATGTTAAATCTCAAGCAAAAAAAGCAAAAAAATAGCAGAAGCTAACTGTAGATTAAAGTGGATTCTTAAAAAAAAATTCTAAGGGTACTGAAACAGGAAAAATACAGTAGCACAAGAAAAACAGCACTATAATTATCTCTCAACTACAGATTAGGAACAATGACATGTAAAACAACTGCCACATTCTCTACAGTCCTGACCCAAAAGGCCTTCCTCCTGCAACTGTTAAGTTGTTGCCATTTACCTTCCAACAAATTCCTGGTTCTGAACAAACTGAAGTCTCATGCATGCAATGGTAATCCAACAGCACAATGCTCCAAGCTAAAGCAAGATCCAAGTATACTGCAAGCTAATTTAATTAGCCCCAGCTATTTAAAATAAAGCTATAACCTTAAATCAAGGTCTATCCAAGATTTTGTTGTACAAGATGTGCTTATACCACATATAAGCATATTATATAAGACTGGGCTAATTCACAGACAAGGAGGCACTTCTATGTGATCACGGTTGTCAGCTGATTGCCCTGAGGAAACCTGGTTCCAGCTTCAGGCCATTCTAACTGGCTTTGAACAGCACGGCCCATCACAAAAACGAGCAGACTGCTGTGGGCAGTCCGGCAGCTGCCATTCACAGGTTTTTCTCTACACTTGTAAGGAGTTACACATACGTAAAAGTTCTACAGTTTCAAGGAGAAAGCAAAGTGGCAAGTACATACAGATCTATAAAACACTTCAAACAATTGCTAAAATGTGTAGTGAACTAAACTACAAAAAGCAAGAGCAAATAGCCCATAAGCTTTTCCTCCTGCAGAGGCATCCCTGTACCTCTTCTCCAAGGTTTCAGTGAAAGTTTAACCCTCTCCTTAATAAAAAACATTACACATAACCTACTGTAACAGGCTGTGATTCCATGACTGGTACAATACAAGAGACCTGCAAATGGCTAAATTGCTCACCAAGAATCACCTGATGCACAGCTTGATGGCGCTTCTCAGTCAAACCACCAGGAACTCATAGTACTTTATCTATAGCAGTGATTTTATGCTGCATTTGCACCATACTGCTGTGAAACTCCCTGCCAATCCCATGTTAGAATCCTAAAAGCATACCCTGGTAAGTCATAAAACTATGGCCTAGGTTGTCTTTGAACATGGCCATCTATAGACACAGTTTTTGTTCTTACCCTCCAAAATGTCTTCATAAAGTGCATGTACTCCTTCTGGCACAATGACAGCCAAGGCAGTTCCGCACAGCAGCCCAGCACCCAGAACAGTCACCAATTTTAATCTCTCCTGCAAGCAAGCACAAAACAAGTATCACCTTTAAGAAGGATGGTGCTTCCCTTACTCTCCCTCATTAATAGAGTTTAAACTGCACAAAACCTACTCCTGATTCTTATTCAAGAGTCAACATATCCAGCAGCTGACACAAACAATTGAAATATAAAAGAGACAACCCATTAGAAAAGCAATGCCAAAGAAGAAATGAAACATCACATGTGAGAACAGCAAGGATTGTTATTTTGGGCACTAATGATTATTTGGGGCTGAGGCACCCCCTCAAACTGCAAAATCTACAGAGACAATGGAACATGGAGTGTCTGAATTGGAGCACATTTGCAATTCCACATTTTATCTCCAGTCTAGTTTTGTTATCAAACAGATCTAGATACTAGAAATCACATTTAAACATGCAAGTTCTCTAAAGTCTCAGCTAGGTATGGCACAACATCTGTTCCCAAAAATGACAAAAGAAAACACAAAAATAAATAAGTTACCTAACAAAAGTCAGAAAAGCAAGAGGGGCAGAAGTAAAAGTCTCTACAGATGCAAATATGTTGGTCAAGTACATCCAATTAGCTGCTAAGTCAGCTGTATTTATACAAAGACAGAAAATGGCTAAGTTGGTTAGTTTTGCAAATTTGTAATTAAATCTTAAAATTATACAAATTTCATGCTTTTATCATAAAGTAAAAAAAAGTAGTGGCTAGTTCACATTCCAGGATAAGTTTCTACAACATGCATTATTGTTAAAAAACAGCACAAAAGGTAACTATTTGCTACTGTGAGGATTATCTCCCTAGTCATATTGTAATTTTGGAATAAACCAAACCAAACAAAACCTTAGAGATATTGCCCCTCTCTCCACTGATGCATCATTTGTTTAAATTGTGTTTTACAAATATAAAGGTTGGTCCGCTCTTACTTCTTGCTTCCTTGTGACTACAACATTGACAGGCTAAAGTCAAAGCAATACGCTGATAATCCACTTCTATAAACATCTAATAGACTCCTTGCAGAGTTCACTTCTATTAATTTCTGTAATAACCCATCACATACAGCATACTGTAACAGCAAAAATTTTGATCCTTTTGATCCTTATAATAACTGATTACCGTATATCTGGCAGTGACAGAACAATCATCTCCCACACACAAGGAGATGTGTGTCACCAAATACAAACGTTGATTGCCAAAGTCCTGGAAACAAAGGTCAGCATTCAAATGATGGGAAACCACTGGTAGCATTACGCCATCTGTTCTCTCACCCTGCTGCAGTGACACGTTGGTTAATCTCACCTAAAGAGGTGACCTTCGCCTTGAAAAAACAGCAGGCTCTGGAGAGACGCACAGCTCATTAGTGGGGAAAATTTGAGTGAGGATATGCAAGAGATGATCCACTGTTCCTGAAGTAGTTTTGTCAAATTCTAGTGCCTCAAAATGAGAAGAAGGTGCCTTTTATATTGCAACACTATAACCTCTCTTCTACATGGTATGTGTGCACATCTGTACTTGGATGTACGTGTAAAAGTACTGCCAAAAAACACCTGGCCTACTGCGGTGTTACTACTTCTGCAAACACACAGCAGTGCTTGAATTCAGGCACCTGTGAATTTAAAAAATGTATGAACACAGATGAGTTGCTATTTCAAGAGAAGTCTGTATCCCTTTTTCAATACGAAATACTTTGAAATGGTGAATATAGCAATACAATAACGGCACTTATTCAGACAGGCAAAAGCCATCTAGTTTGATCTAAGAAATAAAATAAATTCAGTTTCAAAACCACTTGTGTGTCACTTGTTAGGAAGAGGAACAGAGTAAACAATCAATGCTAAAAATACACAGAAAATCTTAAATTCCTCAACTTAGCCAGCTGTTCTGTATCTCTTGGTTTAAAATCTTTAGATCTTACTTGGACCTAGAAAAACCTCACACCTGCTTTCAGCATCAAGCAGTTCCACTCCAGTCAGCCCTACAAGTTTCTTTTACTCAAGAAAAAGACTCCAACTGTAATAAGTGTGCCCGGAGAACTGAGTATGGTTTCTGACCCAGGGTTAGCCTAACAGAGCGGATTTTTCTCTCACTGAGGTCACCTAAAAAAGTTTTTGCAAACAACAAATTATGCACTCCAATTATTTCACTATAAAGTTGTCTGTGCTGCACTGGCTGAGCAATCACTTAAAACAAGACAATTATATCTTTTAATTAGACACTTCCAGGACTAAGTTGCATGTGCATAAAACATCTGCGGATATACCTCTCCTTTTCTTAAACCAGCAAAGCATGTGGAACATAAAAGCAGCAAGTTTAAGGCAAATGTAGAATCAAACTAAGAATTCCTAAGAGTTTACAATAACACAATGAACTTGTTTGTGCACACGTGTAATGCGCACTGACATGAGGAAACAGAAATCCATATACATATAAAAAAATGTTAGAACACTATTACTATGCAGAGTCTGCTGCGATAGGATAAGGGGAAATGGTTTCAAACTAAAAGAAAGGGGATATAGATTGGATATAAGAAGTTTTATGCAATAAGATGAGTGAAGCACTGGCACAAATTGCCCAGGGAGGCGGTGGATGCTCCGTCCCTGGTGACACTCAAGGTCAGGCTGGATGGCACTCTGAGCACCCTGATCTCATTGTAGATGTCCCTGTGCACTGCAAGAGAGTTGAGCTAGATCACCTCTGAAGGTCCCTTCCAACTCAAACGATTATTTGATTCAATACCAGGCAGCAAATTCACAAAAAGTCGTTTGGATGCTTCAGGGCAAAACTGAGTTTTGAAGGGCAAGAAGGTAGCTATGCAGTCCTGAAGTTATGTAAAGGAATTTCTGTCAAAGCATCAAACAGAGCACCAGCAAAACAGAACCAGACTAATGCTTACACAAAAATTTCAGAGTATATTCTGACATTTAAAAACTTTTAGTGGACTACATCGTTAGCAAAATGAACAGACTTCCCTTCTACACTGTTCATTTTACTGCTCCCAAAGCACCCGCTACATTGGTAATCACAAGACCAAAGGTTCAATAATCTCAGTGATTCAGTGGAAGAAGTCATTTCTCTTCCAGTTCTCTTCTAGTCTCCAAAAATGTTACTGTACCCAGTAGAAATGGAAAGCCTCTCATAAGAGGGCTCTTGCTGGCTTAGAACAATTGAACTGTCACTCTACTACAGCTTTATGAAGGAAAAAATAATAATAATATAAAACCCACACCGGCATTAAAGGATGTTGGGTCCAGAGTCTGTAACCTTATTAACTCTGATATATCACTTCTCATATGCACCCAAGTGCAATCACTTTAAAACTGCTGTACTGCTTGAACCCTCATTCAGTTCACAATAGTGCCTCTCCCTCTCTTTTAGCAAAACCTTACACAGCCACATGTATCAGAAAGTTCTGAGACACGGGGAGCAGTAACACAACGTGAGCTGCAACCAAAGAGATACAGTTTGCCTCACCAGTAACACAAAGCCCGAACTAAACCGTGAACCAAAACAAAGACTTCTGAGAACACTTTCTGAATTGCACACGGGCACCAGCTTTGAGCAGCCCGCAGACACACCATGACTCAACCCGTGACCTCAACGGTTCCTGAGGCAAACTGTACCCTCCACAGCGGCCAAGGTACGGCTGGGCGAAGCCCTCTTACCTCCGAGAAGTTCACGGCCAGGGGAATAATCCCCGCCACATAGCAGGCAACCAGCATGGCCAGGGACAGCAGGCAGATGGAGCGGAAGTCATCCATTTCGCTGCTCTCTGTCCGCTTCCTTTAAGCGAAATTCAACAGCACCCGTCCCGCCTCGGCCCTCACGCCTCAGCCCGTGCAGACGCCGAGGTCCCAGGAGGGGCTCTCGGCCATGGCTGCCCGTCCCGAGCCTCAGCCCCGCGGGCCCGGGGCCTCTCCGTCGCCGACAGCGCCGCGAGCAGACGGAGAGCGGTCGACCGGGCCGGGATAGGTGCGGCCCTCACCTGAGGCAACGGGCGGGGCGGGAGGACCTCGCTGCCCCCGGGGAGCGCGGGGAAGCGGCGAGCAGAAGGACAGCTGCCGGCAGGGAAAGGCCGCAGGGAGGCCGCACGGCGCCACGGGCCCCACGGCTGCCTCAGAGGCCAAGTGGCACCTCCGTCACACCGCGCTTCCCCTTCCGGGGCTCCGCGGCCCCACACCCACAAGCCTCCCGACTTCAAGATGGCGGACGAGGCAGGAAAGAGAGGCGCCCTCACCAAAGATGACCGGCAGCCCGCCGCAGCCCGCCTCTCTCCCGCCATCCTCAGCGCGTCTGCCATGCGGCGCCCGCGCTCTTGCGCGAGGCGCGCATGCGCGGAGGCGCTCTGGCACCACCGCCTCTATGGTCGGCCGTTAGCGCGGCGCTTCCGGCGTGCGCGGGGCGTTGTGGGGGATCGACGGGTACCTCGAAGTCGGCGGAGGAGCTCTGGAGCGGGGCGTGATGGTGAGCCGCGCCCCCCTTCCCCTCCGCCGGGCCGGGGACAGTGCGGGCGCTTCCCTCACCGCGGCACGGGCCGGGGGGCAGGCGGCGGGCGGGCGCGCGGGAGGCAGCCAGTACGCAGCACCACGTGCTGGTGGGCGTCCGCCCCGCAGCCCGAGCGGGCCGCGATCCGGGAGCCCCCCGGGCGGCCCCACGGCGGCGCGGGGAACCAATTGCCGCGGCCTGGAGCCGGGCTGTGCGGCGCTGCTTCGCCAGCGGGCCGGGACCACCCGCCATGGCCACTGCGCGCCAACGGAAGCTGCGGGGCCCCGCCACTCGCCCCGCCCCGCCGCTCCGAGCGGGGATGGCGGCGGCTCGCCGCACCGGGCTCTTCGCGTCGCCTCGTCCTCAGGAGCGACCGTGTTTGTGCCTTTCCTGATCCGCTCTGCGTTTTCCTGGCGATAAGGATAAAAACGATAGAAAATAGCGTAGTTGTGAAGCCCGCGGATCTTTGTCCCGCGTCTCTCAAGCACGTGTTCAGCTGGGCAGGGCATATTTGGAAGAAGATTTCCGAACTTGGCGTTTCTTTGCACACCTGTGGTGGGAGAAGGGCTGTTTGCGCAAATCACGACAAGTTGTGACTTTTCTTAAAGTCAGTGTTTTTGATGCTGAATTTAGTTGAGATAAATGGATGTATACCGAAAACGTCAAAGCTTTACCAGAGCATGCTGAATTGGCTGATATAGCCTGTCTGTTTTGTTGTTCCCAAGGGGACCTTAGTCAAAGGATCTTGCTCCCAGGCGGTCGATAGTTGCCAGTTATGGAAGCTTGCCTGATCATCAAGGAGCATTAAATATAAACACTGTTGCTGGAAGTAGTAGTTGGATAAAGCTTGGCAGTTGCGTGATGCGCTGTTCGAGTACAGCACCCTTAGGAGCAGTGAGGTCCCTGGCTGGGGTCATTCACTTCAGATCTGGGGTCCTTGAGGGTATATAGAAAGCAGATTTAAAAGCACTCATCTCCTTTGTGCAATTTTCACTGTACCATACATCTGTGAATTCCCCTTTCCGTTTCTGATAGAGGAAAACTCTCTCTCCTACTCCTGTAACTTTTTTGGGGTGTTCCTCCAAACCTCCTCCTGACACATTAAAGAACTGAAAACTGTATTCCAGGCATGGGAACGCTATCGGTGGCAGTATAAAAATAAGCATCATTTTCCACTGTGTTCCCTGTGTTTGCCATTTTTATTTTTCTGTCATTGCATTTGAGCACTGAAATTGTGTCTGCCCAAAGTGTGGGTTAGGATTTTTCTACTGGAGGCTGATCAAGTTAAACCTGGTAATGTGCTTAGACATTTCCAATAGTCTATTCCAATAGAAATTAGACATTTCCAATATGTCTAATTCTGCGGTTGCCTACATGAATTTTACAGGTTGCATACTTACCTCATACATTTGCTTTGAAAGTGTTGAATCCAATTAACAGTGCTAGAAATGCTGTTTCCTGGTGTGCTTGCATATTTTGTGACATGTAACCTGTAAATCAGATCACAAGCTGCATACTTCAAAAATGTTACACAGATGCTTAAATTACTTGCTGCACCCAATTGAAAACCATTAGAGAAATAATGCAAGCCACAGACTGTACAATCATCAGTCTTTCTTGGAGAAGAAAGAGTTTGCAGGCTGACATTTGGAGCGGTTATCTGTGCCATAATTACAGTTTCAGTAGACTCACTGAAGTGTTAACATCACCATATCTGTTTCTCAGGAAACAATCCTGAATACTAAGTGAAGATTTGGTATATAATTTGTGTTACCTTGGAGCTGAATAATTCCAAATAGCTGCTTGTGTTTAGACAGCAACGTTAATTCAGACTCCATCCTTGCTCTCTCGTTAGGGTGCTTAATTCACACTTACAGCTTGCATTTACAATACGGTAAATAAATGCCACTAGTGGGATAGCCAGTACAGTTGGTGTATATAAGCTTGCTTTTCTCTTTAGGTAGAAAATACTATTTGTGTTTGGGTTTTTTTTTCCCAACACAATTGCTGCTTTACCAGTGATTGTACACACTTGAAAAAGTTCTGTAAGAATTGATAGGACTGACTGGAAAAAGAAATTGTTATTGACACAGCTTACATGAAAAGTGCTTCTTGGAAAATGTCCTTGCTCAGTGTTTTAAAATTTTACTACTTATTTGCTTGCCTAGTTAGTTTTGAGAAGGCTTTGCCACCTTAGTCCAAAGATGTGCAGAAGTGTCACAAAGTCATACTGGTAACAGCTATTGAATGCTGCCCAGTTTGTGCAATGGTCTGGTGGCCAGAAGTAGACTTATTGTTTCTTCTCCAGATAAACAACTTCTCATTACCTGTAAAATTTCACCTTTTTTTTTTAATGCGTTGTTTTCTTGTTTTGTTTTTCAGTCTCACACAATTCTACTTGTGCAGCCTACCAAGAGGCCAGAGGGCCGAACATACGCCGATTATGAATCGGTGAATGAGTGCATGGAAGGTGGGTGCAGACACTGGAGTCTAAAACTGTTGTTCAAATCCTATTTGACATATCCCTCATTCTCACTAGGAGAGTAAGCTGCTGTTTGTTTTCCCTGAGGTAACTTGGAAAAAACATTACGAAAGTATCTTATGTTATTTTATTTACTAATGTTTTAGCAAATTAAAAATAGCTATTCTTTGTTTCTCTTTTTGGCTTAGCAAGATTGAGCCATGTTCAGTTCATCAGAGTAGGCAGTATTTTTGGTGGGGCTGTGCAACGGAGCTGTCTGAATGCATTTCATTTCAGGATCAGAGTCCAGCTCTCTCACTAATTTTTAGTGCTAGCCATGTAAAGGTAAGATTGCTACTGGACATAATGTATAAAACTATGTGTAATTGATACATAATTTGCAAGCTGGTGGCTTATGTACCAGAAATCAAGTCCCGTCTGACATTAAGAGACTTGGTGAGCCTGAAGATTGAAATAATACAACTTAAAATTTGAAAGTTCTCGTAATGTTAAAAATTAACTCCAGAAGCCTTGAAAGACAAACAAAAACACAGTAAAGGCCATATAAAACCACCACACTCGCTGTATTACATTACTTTGAAATATGTCTGAATCATTTATAGACTAGCATAAATAAAACTCATGTAAATTCATATACAAGTTTTTGCTGTCACTTTACCTCACTTGTCCTTTTTGATGCTTTCATCAAGAATGACCTCTTCATGAGATTTGAGCAGCTTTATATGACAGTAGTTGTACTTTCTCAGGTGCTTGTAGAGTGGACATCAATGTAGCAATTGCTGTGTTAAAATCGTCAGAAGGCATTTCGGGTTTCAGATGGAACTTATTGTGTAGAGCATTAAGTCTGTGACAGAACTAAAACTTTTTGTTCTAGATGATGAAAATGTTTATTTTCATGCATCTTACCTGGCTTTATGGTATTGTGTTTAAATGCAAGTATATAGAACAACAGTATTTTTACTCTGCAAAATCTGAATACACTAATATTGGTTTTCAAGGTATTCACATACAAACTTTGCTGATATCTGTGGTTCCATATCTAGAGAAGAAAAGCAAAAACAAAACAAAAAAAAAAACCAGCATATACAAGAATTTGGCTTTTGTTGTTATTTTGGGATTTTCTATTTGTTTGCTTCCCCCACTGGTGTTACCGTGTATTATCAATCTTTTTTTCCTCTGCAGGAGTCTGTAAAATGTATGAAGAGCATTTGAAGAGAATGAATCCCAACAGTCCATCCATTACATATGATATCAGCCAGTTGTTTGACTTCATTGATGACTTGGCAGATCTCAGCTGTCTTGTGTAAGTTTAGCTGTACAAGTCCCTTTCAGTGGCTTACAGAATTCAGAAGTCATCCGTATAAATCTCACATGTTATTACAACTCACTGGAACCTGTTTAAATTGGGACTGGATCTGCTTTGTTTGCAGTTGATCCGATTGTTAAGGAAGCAGAACAGTAAAGGAATTTTATTTGGCTTAGGGCTGCATTATCAGTATGGTGGTAGTCTACAGAAGTTGCTTGCAACCAAGAGTTTACTTTGATCAAGGTGCTGCAAAATGGAAACTTCAGTAACTCCTGAATAAGTGACTGAAGACCCTATCCAAAGATCCCTAGCTAATGGTTTGAGGGCTCTTCTGAATACACCAAAACCTCTGTTTCTTATCTGTGTGTTAAAGTTGTGGGTGAACAAAGGAGATAGTGAGCACTTTCTATTCTGATTGCACTGTAAAATCAAGTGCTGAATTTCAGAATGTAGCCAACGTGGTAACTAAATCAGTTAGTCCAGATCCTGGCTAGGTGCCATACCACAAGTTTCAGAGTAATGGTTTGTGATCACAGCATTATCCAATTTCACAAAAATTCTGTAGGAATACAGATACAGGTCTCACACTGAACCAGAAGATACATATATGCACATACCTATATTTCACTTGCTAAGCTCAAAGTCTAGGATCTCTTTTTAAGCCAGTACATACCTAGTGTGGGCATTCCTGCAGCTGTACTGTTGTTTTAAATCCCACTGCAAGTGTTCTGCAGCTGCACAGTTAACTGTCTTTGCCAATTAAACCCAGTTAAAAAAAAAAACTGCTAAAAGATGAGCACTGTATTATTTTCCTTTGCATCCAGATGCACATATAGTATATCTGTTACTGACAGTGACTTAGAACAAATGCCATTTACCAAAGTTTTCATTTGAATAAATGAAGTACTATTACAATTTCTGCAAAGTTACCTTATTCTGCCATGTTTGATCTGGTGTTATACTACTGAGCTGATGCAGGTTGGAAGACATTGTTTTAGTATATTTAACAAACTGAAGTTAGCTACTTGTTCTAAGAAGCAAATATTTTCTACTAGACTTCTTCCTTTCTTTATTAGGATTACAAACTTAATGTCACATCACATTCTGTTTCAACTTTTGGTTTTCCACCAGATGGCATACATAGCACGTAACATACCACACATGGCTTGTGCTCATGGAGATCTGTAAAGTACTTGCTATCTGGTCCTGCAATGTAGCATTATGCATGGATTGGGAAAAAGAAAGAAAAATATAAAAATCAATAATAATTCCTGAAACTAGCTTTTCTTGCACTGCATTAAAACTGCAAATATATTGGTATGCATGAAAACTCCTTCTAAGTCTTGAATCTGTCACGCCAGGTTTTTAAAAAGGCTTTCTTAGAAACAGTATGCTTAGGGTTGTTTTTCTTAAGTGAAAACTGTAAAGTATTCTGGATTTATGCTTAGCTGCTTTTTGATGACCATCTTAGTATTCTTACCTGATGAGAAATACCCTTACCAATGTTTAGAGGCTGGCTGGGACTTAATAATGCCTGTAACATTCACTGAAAATGCTATCTTTGTCAAAAAAGCAAAGGAGAACTAAGGGGAAAGGAGAGTGTGAATCTTCACAGTACTTTCATCTTTTATTCTAATTCTTCTCTAGTTCAGCATTGTCTTGCATTATCAACTTCTTTGGCTCTGGGGAGAAATCTTGCCAGTAATATACTTTTATCACCTGTCCCCAAGTAGCAAAGAAAATTAACCTGTGGGTTCTTGTTTTTAGCTTTCTTTTTATGAAGTGTCACTGTTTGTTAGATGCAAGCCTATCTCTGCTGCCAGCTGACAAGAATCATTTACCATCTGCCTGTTAGCCTTCCTTTACTCCTGGAAAGTTGTGTTTTCATTATTTTTATTCTTTTTAAATCCAAACAGAAGAGGAACACTTGAAAAGTTATGCGAGTGCTTGCTTGAAGTTAAGCTGAATGTTTGGCTCATTAAGACAAATTAAATAATGTTTCATGGTGCAACTATTAGTTTTTAATCCTGAGGTTCAGAATGTTCAATTGCTTTGTTTGCTTTCTCCCATAAGTAGTTAATCATATTCATGAATTAAAATGCAAAATGCAGTCTCTTAGTAGTCTTTACAGTATTTAGTTCTGATTCAGGTTCTTACTGATCTGCAGGGTAGCTTCTTAAGAGAACAGGACAAATCTCTTTGATAAGTGGCAATTACCTTTCACTTCTGATATTACTTGCATTCTGTACACAACTTTCTGCCTCATAAACTTGAAGACACTTAATTGTTGAAGTCTTTCTAGTAAATGTTCTATGGGATAGACCAATATTATGTTAATACTTTTTCTTTTTTTTCTAGTTACCGTGCCGATACTCAGACATACCAACCATACAATAAAGACTGGATAAAGGAGAAGATCTACGTCCTCCTCCGCAGGCAGGCTCAGCAAGCAAGCAAATAATGGGGGCACCATCCTTATGTGAGTTTTGGGGAGGGCTTAGACAACAGGCGTGTACAGAGTGTAGTAGTGAAAGTTTTGTATTATAGTCATCCTGTTGCCATCTTGTTAAACTCTTCAGTCAAGCCTGAATGTATTGTTAGAGATGCAAGGATTTTGTTGGATTTGACCTTTTTTTCCAGTGTAATTGAAAAAGAAAGAAAAGAAAGTGCAGCATCTTCAGCAAATTTTTAATTTGTTTGGTTTTTTTTCCTCTGGTCATGGGGCTGTTCACATTGTACTTCACCACACTTATTGTATGTGCCCTTCTTTGGGGTTTCCAGTGTTTAGTTTTTTCCTTGGGGCAGTCTTAACAGGAAATAAACTACCCTTTAGTTAAATTTGAGTGCTGAATTTTTTGTTGGGGGGGGAGGGTGGGAGGAGGGGAGGGTGTTGCCGAACAACAAATTAAGTCTTTCTTGCTCATTTGCTGAAGGAGCCTTAAAGCTTATATGGACCAAACCATGGTCATCTGCTGTATTACGTCACTGCTTAATTTCTGCTCTGCCCAGTTAACTTCTCCAGCCTAGCCTCAGCTACTGTGTTTCTTGGGGGATCCATGGGAAACACAGCAAGTCTTGCTCTTGCACTGAAGACAAATGTCTTTTAAGAAGGATCGTGTTCAGGTAAGCGTGTCTGCTCTCTGAGAGCAATGATAGCTAAGAACAGGCTAATGTGTCATGTCACAAACCTCATGAATAATTTTATTTCCAAACTTCTTGAGAAAAGAAATAGGCAAAATGAATTATTTTGGCAGGAGTCCGACCCAAACCAGGATCTCTTTACAAAAGATACAGATCTGTTTGCATGCTCTGCAAAATGATAACCTCCCTTCCTATATTGGAATCTGCTGACTTTGTAATCTTGCTGTACTGAAAAAAAAATTAGTGCTGGAGGATATAAGAGACCAAATAGCAAGTATGGGAGCAAGGCTGGATTGGTGCTTTGTGCTTTTATTAGCACAGGACTTGTCAGCTGTGGTACGGACTGGAATCAGAATCAAAAGGTATACACAGCCAAGATCATTTGGAGGGTTAGAGGAAAATGGTTCTCCCCAGCGCACTTAATCTATTGATGCGATTTAGAAGTTCTGTTAGACCTCACAGCAAATGCATTGGCTTACAAGAATCCGAGTTCTGATGGTCTACTAATGGCTGCTGAAGACTTGGAGTCAAGTGACTGGAGGGAGAAAAACTCTTAGGCTTATCGAGGGGAGAGAGGGTTAGACTTTTAAGTATAAATTGGAAATAAGAGCTCTTAACTCTATGATTGAATCAATTCCTTATCCCTACAGTCTGCTGACTTCAAAACATGTTTCATTTAAAACATTTTCAAAGCTGTAGGTCAGCATATGATTAAATCTGAAAAAAATTATGCTTAACACAGAAATAATTCACTAACTGTTGTCCCATATAATGACATTCGCATTAACATCAGCAGTGTTATTTAAATATCTCGCATAGCTTGTTCTCCTATATAGCAAGAGTAAAGTAGCATGTATTCTTTGCTAAAATGTTTGGAGGTTTATTACTGGTAAATATTTTGTTGTTGTTAGAATTCCACTATTCTCATATTAAATGCATCAAGTCACACTGAATGTGCTCTAAGGTGCTAAGATGCAATTTTTCAGTCTTCAGCATATAAGTTCCTTTTTTTTTTTTTTTACCCTTAGAGCTAGATTTGGCTTTCTAATACAAAGATATGGTCTATATACCATATTAAAAGTTATTTCCCTGCTTAACACCCACCTACAATTGTCTATTGCCACTCTACTAAGAGGTTAGGTGAGAAATTACTCTCCAAGGTAGGAAAAAATAATCTGAGCCAAGCTTTTTGTTGAAGCTTTGCCCCTTCACTTTTTTTTTGTCATCATCTAACTGCCTGATCATTGTAGCACAGGTCTACAACAGGTGAAAGGAGCACCTAGCTGGACAACTCCACCCCAAAAGATGTCATGTAGGACTCCATCTTGTAAGCTTGACTTACTGGAATGGTTCCTACAATCAAAACCAGAACCACAGGGAGATTTTGGCCTCAAGTAAATGACTGTTCCAAGATCCAAAGACACAAAGTCATGCATGTAAATGCGGTTTCAGAAATTACCTGAAGGGCTGTATACATGAAGGACCTGTTTTTATGCCACTGCACACTCTTGCTTTGTAATAGGCTGGGGCAGACAAGGAGGATGCCTGACGCTGTTATATTGCTTATTATTATTATTCCTGATACAGACCAAAGTCTTGCAGCTAGTTCAAGGACCTAGATCTGACATAATCTCACCCAGATTAAAATTTTAATTGCATTTGATGCCACACTAGCAGCATTGCTCATAGAAGAATCCCCCTTAGTGGCCTCCTTTGGGATGCTGAAGACCTAAATGGGGCTTGTGAAAAGCAAAATTGACTTTTTATTCCTTCTTAGAGAGTGAAATAAGGTAGGCGATTAAAATAGTTTCCTTTGTGTACAGTTTCTTGCCTCATCACATTGGTTGTTTTTTTTTCTAAGAGTCTAAAATCCTGACTTCCAAGACCATATACCATAAGCACAGCAGGAAAGCAGCATCCTCACTGGATCAGTTTGTTCTCACGCTTAGCAATTCTGTCACATAAAGTGGGAAAAAGAAGTGAAAACCACCTTGTTATCTTTGTAAGTAATAGATGTGCTTCACAAAGAAAACTTAACAGCAAGAGGAGACTTCACCATTCATAGTATTGTATAGGTTGGAAGAACTATGTCATTTTTCACTTGTATTAAATGAGACAAGAAAGTTACAAAGTTGCCAATTGTAATTGCATTACCCGGTGCTAAGCAGTGAGATAGGCCCTGATATACTTGAAACACATGGAAGCATCTAAAGGTGAGTTACTGCCAGAAGGAAGAGGGAATGCTCCAGTTACTTAGCTTAAGACTACTTGAACATTTACATACGTTTGCAAATTCCACTGAATTGCAAATTGTATTGATTTACTGATTGTATTCAAACTGAGCTATGCTAGGAGAAACGCACTTTAAGCAATCCATCAAGAGAATGAATAAACAATGGAAATCTACAGTTACTGGATTACAAGCATGAAGTAATTTCAAGCTCTTGCTTCTCAACTGCTATGAAAATTAATTGCCTGCTAGAACCCAATGTTGTCTGCTTGTTGACTCTGGATTAAAGTATTAAATAAGTTATAAATGCTCTGCCTTGCCATTAACACATATTTGTTAATATGAGGGAGGGAGTGCAGGAACATATTTGAAGGGTCAAGGAGCTTTATACAGCAGCTCCCCAACAAGAGGCAGCTGTGGCTGAGGCCAGTGACTGACCCCAAGCTGCACTGAGTGTCTGCACTGCTTGCCTGGCATGCCCACTTTGCCTTGAAGTTTGGAAGGATTTAAAGTTTGTTGCAAATGCACACTAAGCTAGCACAAATTACTTATCAAAACTGGAAGGGCAAATCAGTTTAAATAGAGAATTATTTTGAAGCTGTGATATATGAATCAGTTCTCTGAGCTTTGCCTACATGTTGTCTGTTTTAACATTCCTTAGTGCTGGCTGACTGAAATGTGCCACTCACTGGAGTAGCAGGGGAATGAATTGCCACTGAAATACACTGAATGGAGATATATGATCTTACACAGTTCTAGACAGCCCTCCATTCTGACACATTAATAAATGTTTTATCTTCACTATGTCTGAATACCACTGAAGTTAAAATAAGCCCCAATTGGATTTGTTACAGAGTAAAGTGGATGCTAACAATTAGTCTTCTCATTACTGTAATCTGAGCTATGCCTGTATGAATAGTTTATCTGGGCACAGCTCCAATTTATAGGTTTTCTTCCTATTCACGCTCAGTTTGCAATTGACATGCAAGAAAAACTTGCATGCTGCATATCCTCAGTGCCACTGCTTGTGAAGTGTTAGCAAGAATTCTGCTAAAAGTACACGCAGTAGTCATTGTTCTACAATTCCTGTGGTATCATAGAATCGTATGATTTGGAAAGGGCATTAAAGACCAGTAGGGACACCCACAGCTAAATCAGGGTGAGCAGAGCCCATCCAGCCTGAGCTTGAGTGTCTCCAGGGATGAGGCATCCACCAACCTTCTAGACAACCTGTGCCAGCACTTCACCACTCTTATTGTAAAAATCTTCTTCCTTACGTCCAACTTAAATCTCCCTGCTTTTAGTGTGAAACCATTTCCCCTTGCCGTATCACAGCAGACCCTGCTAAAGATCCTGTCCCCTTCTTATAGCCCCCTTTAAGATCTCCACAGTCTTTCCAAACAAAACTGTTACTTTGCACTGTTCTCATAGCATCAGCAATCAGTGACACACACACTGTTACTCTGTGCAGCTGTGAGTGCCTTGCGTTTGTATCACATGGGTCAAGAAGTCCTGGGAGGTCATCACACCCTCCACCCAGAGACACCTTTGCCCCCAAAACACACACATGCCTTTCCAGCTGTCAACTGCTTCAATTATTTCTACATGAAAAGGCTAAAATTCAGAAATGTTCTTTTAGAAAAAGCTTGAGGACATAATGAAATGCCAGTGGATGGGCAGAAAGGGGCCATATGTGACAGTAGAGAGAGAAGCAGGCACTTAGTAGAACCATCAAGACATAACAAACATGCAAGAAGCAGTCAGTATTCAACTTTCCTCGTTTAAGTGCATTTCTCAAACCCATCCCCATCATCCCCAGAATTCAGCTGGTGCCAAATCAACACAGCTTTCACCACCTACTTGTATGGCTATTCCAGATTGCAGCTCATTGATGTCCTCACAGATTCTAGTCAAGGTAAGTTTATGATTAATTTCTATTGACTCTGTGCTAGTATTGCCTCTTTATGTTCTTTTTCCAAGTGCTTCCTCCCTCACCTCCTATGGAAAGCAATCATTCTCTGTCTCCGTTTTTGAGACTACCAATTTCTCAGTGGTAGGTTCCCATGTTTTCATCTTCTTTACCTACTTACCTAGTTACTTTACCTGCTTCGCCTAGTTCAATACAGTAATTGTTCCAGGTACCTACAGTTCTACATGAAGGGACCAATCTTTTATACTGTAGTAACATCATCTCCCTAATCTCAACCAAGAACAAATCATTTAACACCTCCTAAAGTCACATATGTTTTTTAAGGTTTGCAACACCTTTGATTGCCCATGACAACTCAATACACCTTCTATGATCTTCAATTAAAAACAGTTATATAAAATGATACAACTTCAGCTAGAAAGACTGAGACATGCAAGAATAACAAAGCAATTAATTTTAGTTAGGGCACTCACCTGGGATATTCAAAGAACTTGAGGCCTCTCTGAAATGAGCAGAACATGGATTGCGTTAATCACAAAACTGCATTGATGTGTCTTGAGAGAAAGGCACCCAAATGTAGTCAGCCATAGCTCCAGGGAGTATTTCCCCCTGGAGAATTCCCAAGTGGAAGCAGCTCCCTCCATCTTTTAATTCATGAACAATCATCTCGTTAGCACATTGCATAACCTGGGCAGCCCCCTGCTCAGCATGCTGCCTTCTGTCCATCCCACTGCCCAGACCCAATACTCCCTGAGCACAGAAGCACAGGTGGCTCATGAGGAGGAACAGCAAGAGAGTTCTTTTCCAGACACCTCAAATAAAGCAGTTTTGTTTCAACGGATCTGAGTTCTCCACCTGAACTGTTTCAGTCGAAAAGTCATGACTCCAGGCACACTGCCGTTAGAAGTCAGATGTTTTAATAAATCTCATTGCAGAGAGGAAGGTCCAGCTTCAAAGGTACTTGGCAGGTAATTCAGACTGAAAAATCCCCCTCTGTGACTCGCCCAGGCTTTCTTCCAGCTGCTGGAGCCACGAAAAAGTAAAATCCAGGCCCCAGTCCAGTAACAGTTGAGCCAGCTCCACGTGGAGCACCTGGGTCCAATTCCACCTTTCTCCATTGCCCTCACAATGTGTGCATTGACCCAGCTGGCATTGCCTGCCCTAGTTTCCACAAAACCCCAGCTCACCATAACTAGGAACAAGCAGAGCTAATTAAAGCAGAAAGAAGATCCTCTAGGGACTGAAGCAGACCCCTCTTCCTAATTATTTAGACAAGCTCAGTAAAGAGAAAACCATTAGAGGCTGTTAATTCGAGGATGCTATTCCTGGCTCAGGCTGTCGATAAATCCAAAGTTATTAAAGATCCCGAGAGCATTTTAGCAGAGCAGCACCATGCAATTGCCTGTTCTTACATCTTCCCCCAGCCCCTTGGTTTTGGTCACTGACAGAAGTAGTTTAAGACGTCAGGTGGAGCTTTTATCCAACCAGATACACACTTAAAAGGTTTTGATTTTAATTTTTTTTCAACTTGGCTAACATTTTGTACAGATGTTCTACAGGGTAGATGAAAGAGAAGCTGTGGTTGCCCTCAAAATCAGGTGGGATGGGACCCTGGGCAGAGGATCTGGTGGAGGCAGCCTTGTCCATGGCATGGGGTTGGGTGGCTTTGAGGTCCCTTCCACCCCAAGCCATTCTGCAATTCTATGATTCTAAGTATACAGATCCAAGGAAGACAAGGAGTTGGCACAGGCTGAATCTTCCTCATTGTTATCACTTCTTAGAGCTTTGTGCATGCTGTGGTGAGGAGAACAGGTGGTGATGTATTCTGGCTGATGCAGTGAATGTAAAAGCTGTTTGCTTGCTCGAGGAGACACCTGAAGACCTGGAAAACCTTTCCCTCAGTGCACAAGCAGCACTACAAATCAGTTTATCTACTTCACGGCACTGAGTGGCTTTTAAAGCAACAGTTAACATAGCAGACAGATGACTTTTTTGTAAACTAAAAAGCAATTAATAATAGCAATTTACCCACATCCCTGTCTCATTGAAGCCTAATACTTCAATGCCCCTGCAATTACTTCTCTATATGAGTTCTAGGGGCCTTAGCAATTGCTGCTGCTTCACTACTGTGCCCTACGAGCATCAGCTCAGCTGTGCAAACTCCATCTGAGTCCATTTAACAAACTGCATGAATCAGAGCCCTGCAATAAAGCCCAATTAGCAACAAGAGTGAAGGGAATATTGATCCACTTAAAACCTTTTAGACATTTCCCAGCTCTCAGAATCTGCTTGGTCACTCATAGATGCAGCAGGCACTGTAGTCTCCTGCTATCTCCCTTTCACTGGCTTGCTGGGATTATGGTCCAATTGAGCTCTGATTGTAGAGATCAGGTGATGTGGGCCTCAGGGTGCCCCACATAGCCCTTCCCACACATGCTCACAGCCTCTGGGATGACTTTTATCTAATTCAGTGGGAACATCTATAGCAGCTCTTGCTTCTACTCTCAGCAACGCCAAAAGCCTTTGAGGTTATCCAGGCCATTCTATCAATGCTGTGTGGTGTACTGGGCTTTGCAGAAGCTGGACAACAGCAGCATCACCATGTGCAGTAAACCCATGGAAGGTCTCCTGAACTCCACTAACTCCAGATGTTCATAGTACGTTAAGGGATAAAGAGCCCCTGTGGTAATGAAGCACACGTTATTCAAATGAGGCATTTGATTAAGACTTTCAAGAAGTGTGCATTAAGCTATGTGAAGAATATACAGCAAATGGGAGGTGGTCCCCAGAAACTCAAAGCCTCTCTCTTGTAGTGCGAAGGATCTGCGCTTCAGCTGAGACTCAGCACTTGCAGACAGCTGACAAACACCCTCAAGAAAGTTTAGAGCAAGCTGAGGTGACATCTGACAGGTTAAATATTGCTAATGAGCATCAGGTGTTTGCAGGGGAAAATGTTCCTCATCTCAGATATGGTAATTACCGTGAAGATCTATTTAGCATTTAGATTGCTGAGGGGAAAAGGAGCTTGGAGCAGCTGATTCCCTTGGAAAGTGCTCCAGTGCTAAGTGGGGCTCCTTGAGCACTGCTTTCATCTGCAGAGACAGAAAGCAGACGTGATGCTTCAGCTCAGGATAATGAGAAGGACTTTGACATCATTTGGTTGTCCTTGTCAACAGCACTGTTGCCTGCAGCCTCTAGCTAAAAAACACGCGTGGCAAACCTCACACAACAGCATTTAGGAGAATTAGAACCCCCAAAGATGGGCCTCACTGCAGTGAACCCTCAAGAGGAGCTGTGGAAGAACCATACAAAGCATCCGCATCATACCCTCACCCTTTGCTGTGCTTGCAGATCCAGCCACATCACAGTGCGTGTTCTCCCCAGTGGGTCGCTATGGCTGCAGCACTCTGTGGGTGCAGAGGGGTCCTTAAGGTCAGCAGCTCCACAGCGTTTGGTTCACACTTGCAAATCCAAGTGTCCCTGGGCAGCTCTCTGCCCAGCACAGCCCTGCCATGGGCAGCAGTGAGCAGCGCTGCTCTATCAGTTTCCATGGAAATGGCAGCCAGAGCAGCTGGTTTCCACCAAAATCCTATTAAAACACAATTTTGTCCCAAGTGGATTATTTTGTTATCTTTTCTCTCATTCTTCCTTTCGTACTATGCAGTACACAGATGAGGTTGGACTTAATGACTTGGATTTGTTAAGCAGAATTTCTGTCGAGACGTCAAGCAGAAGCCGCTGTTTCCAAGCGGGTGGAATGTCCCTGACTCAGAGGATACTCACCCAGTGCCACTTGTGCCATTCCCAGCACCCCCTGGCTCTGCCCTGCTTTTGATCGCTGTTCAGTCACCAGTGGGATCTAAGCAGAAGGGGCAGCACCCCCAACCACACACAGGTGAAGATCTCCACGGTTCTCCATGACTCCTTTGCTACTGCCCCAAATGCTCAAAAGTTACAAGAAAGGAGCGAAGGCCCTTGCAGGGGTGGGGGGAGATGCACAAACTTTCATCAGGAGCCTCCAAATTGGCACTGTTGGCTGTTTTTGTCCATTTGTTTCAGGTGTGGGCAGGTTTTACCAGCCCACTGGCAGTTACAGCACCTGAGCCCAACAACACTGTGCCAGCAAGCTGTGCTGCTCCCTCCCCTAGAGCTGTAGGCAACAGAAAGGCCTTTGGGAAGTTTATAAAGAGTGGGAAAGCTGATAGTGTGGAGACATCCAGGAAGGGGGTAAGGGAAAAACTAACATCCCTCATGCAAAGGGCTGGGGCACTGCTGGGAACACAAATCTGGTGAGGGACAGGGACCAGGCATGAGAAGGGGGGCTTTTCTTTGACAGGAAGCCAGGAGAGCAAGAACAGGCTGACGCACACTTGTCTCAAAGTGGGTTTTATTCCAGGCATTAGACAGATTCTGGAACATGCTTTCTTAAAGAAAAGGGAAAACAAATCTGGGTTCCACATAAATTACATCTGGCAAAGTGCAACTTACAACTGAGTGGGGGAAAATAAACCTTCTGAATTGATTTCTGTACAACAGCAGCTTCAGCTCCTCTTAAATAAACCACTGGTTTATTAAAGCACATGAAGTCACGCTGAGTGATCTGAAACAGCACCAGCTTTCTTATTATCAATGAAAATCTCTGTCTTCACAATCTTGGGCCCATTTAAAAGAAACAGAAAAATGAAGGCAAACGGCTGTGTCTGAAATACAAACCACCAGGCTGAACCTGTGGGCTCCGTTGGTTTCCTTTCCAAAACCCTACTGGTCTCCAAACTGCTGGACCTGAGGGGAAAAGCACGATGACATTTCTCCTTCTTCTCTTACCTCCTAGGAAAGTGAAAAGCATGCCAGCAGTGAGTTTGGATGGTCTTTGTTTATTATGAGGAAAAGTTTATTTGGTCACCTTTAGAAGCAGACTTTTGTCATGCATCTATGTCTCAGTAATTGCTAAAGTCCGTTGACTTGGAGAAGGTGATATGGGAGAGGCCTACAGGAAGGCCCCATGCCTTGGCTGGCAGCAGAGCTCAGCAGTGGAGGGGTGACCTTCAGATAACATGTTCAAAACCCGGCAGATTTGAGGCTCTGGGAGCCCCAAAGTCTGGGGACAATTTGAACTATTGGTATCTAGCATCTGCCCAGCCTTTCCCTGTTCTGCCCCAGGTTAGAGCACTTGAATAAAAACATCCAGTCTTCTCCTGCCCAGCCTGCAGCCCCACATGGATGCCAGCTCATTTGGCCAGTTGGTGAGCAGCAGTGAGAGGTGCAAACCAACACAGCCAGCCCAGGAACTGCTGCCCTGATAGCTATCAGTAAACTGGATTAGCACTGGAGCCAAGCACAAATAAAAGGTAGCAGCCAGCATGACTTTGTCTCAATCTAACCGGAGCCCTTTGAACCGGGGCTGGTACAGAGCTTGCAGGCTGTACATAAGCAGAGTTCCTGTGGTCTGCAGCAGTAGAATTGTTTGCCAAGGAGCTGGGTCCTGGTCCCAGTCTGGTTATGAAGAAAAACTGCAAGAAAGATGCACACATATAGTGGAACAAAGAAGGGAGGAAGAAGTACCTGGTGGATAAGTGAATGTATTGATAAGTGAACATATTGTTAGCTGCAACCCATAAGCTACTGGAGAATGAGACAGGGGAAGCTCAAATAGTTCACTGAGGATATATTTTGATGAAAATAACTAATCGTTTAGCACTGCACTGTACACAGAGCTTACATATGATACCGGTTCAATGGCTTTTCATCTGTCTTTGCATCAATTCTTTTCAGGACAGGTGTTTGAGAACTTGACCGAATGGTGTCTCCTACTGCTTAATGATATTTCCTGGAAGCAGCATAGTTCTTGTTTAAAAATGCAGTTGCTAGTAGGATAGCTTCTCCTCTCCTAATGGGTCTGTCTGCCTTTCCTCTTTCCTTTCTTAAGTTATTTTCTTTCCTTGTTTGTTCTTTCCTGCTTCCTAAAGTTGTGGCCTCAGTGGTTCAGGCCCAAAAGCATCTCCACAGCGAAATAGAATTCTCTGCAGCCAGTATCACTGCTCCTACACACAAGTGCAGCTGCAGCATGCCTCAAGCTCGAGGCCAAAGGGAACTCTCTCCTGAGCATTCCCCATGCAGGCAGGTCATTCAGCCAGCTAACTGGTGTCAACATAGTGAGCTGATGTCAAAGTGAAGGCGGAAATGGGGAAAATGCTCTTGGCACCTGACTGACTTCGTTTTTTAAATAAAATAACAAGTCAGAAGAGAAAAAAAATTCCTCCAGTTCTCACACAAGCACTTCTGAGCACATGCAAACATATGTATGAAGAAAAGTATCTGTTCTTTTGTCCTCTGCTTGGGGTAATACCAAACTACAGGAAAGAATTAGAAAGGGATACAAACATGATCAAATACAGCCATTATTCAGAACCCAAATGATCCTCCTCTTCTTCTATACCTGACTAGAAAGGACACAGACATATTCTGAAAATGGCCCCTGTACAATCCTTGGAGGACTAGGGGGAGGAAGGGTTTGGCTTAGAAAACTGAGCTCCAAAGCAATGTTGTGGAGATCTATTTGTATCCCTTTCTTTATATTGATAGGCATCCCAGCTAAGTGGAAACTGGGAACAAGGCTGGGATGCGAGCTAGAGACACCACTGCCATCAGTATTTACAGCATACAGAGGAGACACCTCACAGGGCAGACTTATACTGTGACAGTATTTGTGCTGGGGCAGTTTCGGCTTCGCCAACCAACCCCCACAGGGTACCTCCTGGAAAGAAAGCCAGGCCTTGCAAGTGGATCAGCTCTGGCTCTTTTCAGCTCCTCTTTCAGATAGAGGGGGAAAAGCAAGCAGACAAAGGGGCTTGGTGGCTTGTCACACTGGGCCATTTCCACAAGAACTGCACATTGCCTTTCACGCGAGGTACTGTGGGCAGAAAAAGCAGTCAGCGAACAGCCCTGGTTTGCCTCGTATCCCAGAGCACCAGTACACACTGACCATCAAGGGGCAGCTCTCCAGGAGCACGGTGTCCCAAACCCAGGTCCTGCTGGGCTCAGAGAGGCAGGGCTGGTCTGCCACCCATAGAAAACTGACAGCAGGAATTCAGCAGGGAATAGTGCCCTCCAGAATCCCTGGTTATGCTGCTAAAACAGACTGGCCCTTTTCCAGCTGATTGGTCAGCTTTATACTGCATTTCCCAAGCTCAGCCCATCTGGCTGAAGGGCAGCTGCTAATGGTAGAGGAAGGTGTGGGCCTCACACAGAGATGTTACAAACCTCCCTCACGACCTGCTGGTTCCTTCCCTGCACCTCCGCTTATCACACTGGCTCCTCTTCGGGCCAATCCTCACTGCAGCATGCATGCACAAATGATGCATGATATTAAAGTGAAATGCCAGGGAAGACAAAGAGCTACCCATGTTTGTACAAGCATTGTCCAAGCTGTCGCACTGGGGGTCATGGAGTCTGGATGCAGAGAAAGGACTGGAAAGGGGGAGAGCTGCAAGGCAGTTCTGGTCACTTTGAGTATTAGAGGCTAGTTGCTCTCTCCTCTCTGGGTGCTGTGGTGTATGGACATCAGCTGCAAAGGAGAACTTAAAACAACAGATGGCTGATTTCAATAACTCTCCTCATTCCACTCTCACCCACAGCATCTTCTTTGAAAGCTCAAAAACACCAAGTGCTCAGCTGAAATGGTGGCTTGCTGATGGGCACAATGAAAACATTTAGTGTCAGACAAACAAAACCATTCCTCTTTGTTCCCAAAGTCTCATGCACAAAGAAACAAGGAGATCTCTGTGCTACCATCATGTTGCTTGCAGCAGCTCCCACTGTTGGCCAGGTACATCTGCTTGACAAGGGTTGGTCACCACTCTTCCAGTCTGGTTTTCGAGGCAGAGACCGCTGACAAAGTGCTGAATGAAACTGCCTTTCATCTTCCATTTCTGTGAGGAGAGAAGTACACTATTAATTCCACTTCATTAGGTAACTGTGCCTTCATGCTTGAAGAGAAATGCTGAGCATAAACCTCAAATTACACCTCAACAAGTGGGAAAACTGGAAAATCTGGGTATTGGCAGCATCTCCAAGGCACTGTTTTCTTGTATTAATAATATCTTTAGTTTGAGTTCATCTGATTATTAGGACCAGATATTCAGAATCTTCTAAAAGGCAGACAACACAAAATAATCAATTCATGGCATTTCCAAAATTATGTTATATTCATAAATTTCCCCACTGTTCTGTGTCCTGCACCTCTAGGCACTGAGATCACTTTGAAACCCTTCTTTGGTTTCTTTCCAATGCACAAGAAGCAAAGATCACACTACTTGCTGTTTGACTAGATTGTATCTCTTCTCTCATCAAATCCAAGATTTTAATCAGAAATACAATAAAAACACATCATACCTCCTGCATCCTCATCAGCTCATTGTTCATAATCTTATCTGTCCTACAAACATTTCTGTCTCTAAGAGCCCATCCAACAGCTGCTCAGCACATATCACTTTACTTTCTGCAGCGCTGTCCTCTGGGCCTGTTCCTATCATACCATTTCCACACAGCTCCCCACACAACCCTTTCCTGAAGACCTACTTTGCTTTTGCTGCTTTCCAGGAAACAAAACGTATCTCCTAACCTTGCACTGCAAATTCTGCCAGGAAAAGGCAGTACTCTCCATCTCTGCTGGAAGAACCAGGACCATTGAGGGTGATAGCATAGAGAAGAGAAAAATAGAAATGAGTCTGTGGACTTAGGACACCCCAGGTGAGGCCGTTCCATTTCCCCTACAAGGAGCACAGCTAGGACCAGCAAGTTATTAGATAGAGTGCTACTGGCTCCTGGCATTTTTCCCATCACTCTGTCACAAGTGACTCAGTCGGACAACAGCTGAGGGGTACTGTGAGGATGTTTTGGCTAATCCCTGTGACTGATGGAAAAAGGAACACCTTGGCAGTATTGATGGACCTGAAGTCTGTTGGAGAAATGTTACACAAAAAAGGAGTAAAAAAAATCCCGTGATATCCAGGCAACGTCAAAACCTGCTGACATTTTAATTCCTGGGTAAGTAACATAGCAAGCAGCTTAGATTGCCACGTGTTGTGTGTTTTAAGACAACCAGGTACATTCACATATTGCTGGCAGCTTTCTTTCAGATCTGCATTCTGGTCCAGCTCCTTGGAGAGCAGGGCAGTTGCAAATCTTTTTGTATCTCATATTCCTTCTTCAAGATTAAATAATAGGTGGAAGATCACTTTGCCATGGCTGCTAGCCCTGAATGATGGAACATTATTGAAGGAGAACTTTGTACAGGAGGATGAAGATTTTAACAGGCATACAGAGAAACGTAGTGGTGATGCAAAGGAAGACCCAAAACAGTCTGTGCTTACAGAGGAGCCTCCAATACCCTCACCAGCTGCTGCATCCCAGTGTCTACACAGATCCCAGAGCCATCTGGCTCTCATCTGGCAGAAGTTTCCCTGCAAGAAGCTGAGGAACAGTTAATACCATAAAGCAACATGCTGCCTAGCGGGTGTTATCTCTGTGCAATGCCCCCCTGCCCATCACCATTTCCCAGGGTCACAGATACCTCTGTAAAGAGCCTTTTGCCCCTCTCCAATTCCTACTGTGTTGGAGCATGCCTATTGTGCTGAGGGAAACTCTTCCTTGCCCTCCATTCTTGTCCCTGCCTCTGTAGTTGCACAAGATATGCTTTTTTTCTTCTTTCTCCCAGCTGCTCAGGAGAAACCTGGCAGCTGTGGGAGACTCTCACACGTTATTCCTCCAGATCAGAGACCTGATGTTGTGTGGTCTCTCCATGCTGAGCAGACACCCTCCTTGCTGCCTGCAGAAAGAGTCTACAGCAACAGGCACAGCAAGACACCAGTAAATACTCAACAGAGCACAATTTCTGCTGCTAATGAACTATACCAAATCAATCAGCTTCCAGTGAGCAGCACAATTCCAGTCACTTTAGGTCCCTCTGTCTCAGCAGAGAGTGGTAAGGATAGGGAAGAGGGGACAACCACTGAGAAGGTAGCAGAATTAAACGTGAACCTCATCCAGGCTCTTGGCAAGTGCCATGCACAAAACTGTTACAAAGCATACTGCCAGTCAAAGCTAAAATAGGGCTCCTTCATTTCTCAGAGATGATATTTTCAAAACGATGGACATCTGCCCATCCTGCTCAAAAACTGTTCTGCTACTCTCCATGACAAACCCAATAAACTCCCCTGATTTCACCTGAGCCTTTCGCAAGACCTTGCTGCATGACTGCCACAGAATTGACAGCAACAACCCATGAGCTGGCCCTACAGGGATATATTCCATCTTACACCCTTAAGGAAGATGGGCAGTAGGAATAGATGGAAACAGGAGATTACATGTTTGTCTCTCACCTTCAGTCCCCCCAGAGCTGGGCACCAAAGTCTAGATTAGTCAGCTAGTGTTATACTTAAGGAGAGACCCAAAATGCATACACCTTCAGGGAGGGCTCCATTTTCTCCAATAACCACAATAAGAGCCTGGACAGCTAGCTTATAAATTGCAGTGATGGTCTCCATCTTTAGGGAAAATAGAAAAAAGTATAAACAATAGTTAATTCCTGTATACACAGCCAAACTTTACTGAGAGTCTTCTCCTCTCTTATCCACAGATGGCTTTGACTGGCCTGTACTTGGAACAAGGGAAGCTGTTGGAAGAGCTGGGAAGAGTTTTGGCTTGAAAATCTTTCTCAATCTCCCACATGCACATGGAGCTATTACAGTTTACTGGTTACAGCAAGGTTTGGAGTGGAGTTGGAAAAAAGAAACAATATTTTGATTGAAATATTGCCCCTCTCTCCACTCTCCTCACTCCATGTAAAGTTCCTTGAGGCTGTTGGATAGAAGAACTCGGTGTGCAGTCACTAAGAGAAAAGCCAGAAACAGCAAGTTTTCATCCACGAGTTGGTGAAATACAGCCCAATATATAGAGATGAAAGTGTTAGTGTATTGTAATTTCTCGGGATAATCAAAAGGATTTTTAACCCACAGCAACCCAATCAGTCCAAGGTTTATTTCAAATTCCTGACAACAGCCACGTAAGCCTGAAAGCAGAGTTGGCCAAGTTCAGGAAACACGGCTGGGAAGAGCAGATGTTGCTGATTAGAACTGAGATGCCTCAGACAGAGACGTAGGGAGAACTGATAACTGAATGTATTTGCAGAGCCATGGGCAACCTGAAGCTGGTGTTGAAGACAACAAACTAATTTTTAAACAAGAGAGCAGAGACAGTGTGATAGAAAAGCTCACGCCAGCATCCAGCAGGTACTATTTCCAACTCTGAGTTATTTGCATAACTGAGAGAAAATCTTGTTTCCTAAAAATTGCTTTCAAGCTATGGCATATTGCAAAGAATGTTTTATCTGCTTATTATCATGAAGTTGCTGAGTAAGTTGCTTCCAGAACAGACAGGTCTTCACTCCTCATCCCTGAAAGTGTGTATGAAGCTGTATTTGTTTGTACCCAAATAATAGGAGATGCTGAGAAGCAAGGTGGAAAAAATTTCTCAATCACATCGAAAGACACACAGCACTTCATATACTGGGTGTCTCACCAGAAAAACAAATGTCCTTATTTTCAGGCAGGGGTCACTTACTTCAGCACATTTTCGTGAAATATGGCTGTTTAATAAGGTTTCTCAGAACGTTTCTTGTTCTGTTGGGAAATACTGTGCCAGTGTTTCTCATTTTTATTCTGTTGCTTTAGTTTCTGACTCTCACTTTGCCTTCTATTTGTCCTCACTATAATACAAATTAAAATACCACTCCCACCGACCGTCAGAGCCAAAACAAAAGCTGAAGGCAATAATTTACTGTGCATTCAAGTAAAAAATGCTGTTCTCCAAATAACATTATGGATTTCATCCATCTGCTTTGAAATCTAGTTCTGATTATGCACAACAGCTCTTGGCTGATCTTGTGCTAGCAGAGCCGGCTGCTGCTGATCAACAGGATCGTGGCGCTAATAGGTTTTGCTGCTGGTTCCTTTCAGCCCAAGGAAGGAGCGTAGCAGAATAAAAAATCAGCTAAATTTGTAGCATTGTCTATAGCATCATTCTGCCTGCAAGACTCTAGAGTTATTTTGAGGTAACACTCCACAGATACAGTTCATAATACTTTAAAGCCTCTGCTGGAGTATTATATATGTCAGATGGACATGAGATTGTTGTTAGCGTTCAAGAAAAAACAACAAAATTTTCTTCCCTGTGGACAGGCTTTATGTACAACAGCTGTGTAGCATGGGCACAGATTCAGTACATCTGAAAGCAGAAAGCAGCATTAGGAGCTCTATGGTGCTGTTGTAAAGATCTAAACAACCTGCTATGGTGACAGCAACAAACAAAGCCACCACTTGTCCTACCTTTTGTCATAGATCTTGGCTTTTGAGTGACTCAGCCATAAACATGACATCTAAATCCAGGAAAGCCAAAATGCCATCCACCAAAGACCTCTGATGACAGTGATACCAGAGATGATCAAATCTGAGTTTCATCATGCTGCCATCCTCTCCTAGGATAAGGCATGTGCTCACTCTCTTCCACTCAGGGTTCTCACTTGCACTTCCACTTCTCTGAGGTAGCTCAACTCCCTTCCTTGATCCCTGGTCAGCCTCTCTGATGTTCTGAGAAGCTCGCTTGAACTGAGGAATGGCTACACCTATGCGTAGTTTGAAAAGACTGCTATGCCCCATCACGAACACCTCATGCCCATGGGGAGCCTGCCAAGCTGTAAACTGGGGGAATTTGTTTCCTCCAGCTTTGCTGTTCCGTTTAGCACTTTAAAGTTTCACAGCAGTCGATGTCATCTTGAAATTGAACTTTGTAAATACTGCGAGCTGGGCTTGGGTGACATGCTAGGCAGCGTTCTGCAAGTTGCCAGCTCAGGAGGAACGAATTATTTCTCTGTATTGTTTCTTTGTCACCAGAACCCTGCTTTTACAGGGGTCCAGATGACCCCTGTAAGAGCCATTAGTTTCACCTCCCACTCTAAATGGGAATTGGCAAAGAAAGTCAATTCCCAAAATAAGCAAAAAGCATTGCATGAGATGCATGTGGTCCTCCTAGAAGTGAGGCAGAGGAGAGAGAATGGGTCAGTTTGCAAAGATGACTGACTTTAACTAATTAAAATCTAATAATAACTATTATTACTGTCGTGTTTATGGAAGGAAAATGCCATAGCAACATTCCCCAAGAATGTGACAAACTTGAGCAATGTGTGTGGATCTGGCTATCTAAGTAGAAATCTGAAATGGGATTTTCTGACTTCCAAGCAACCCCAAAATTTCAGACCATGTTAACCCTAATTAGATTAAGAATTCACATGCTGTTCCTTCTACTTCATCCCCACCTCATCCATTCAGCCACAGCAGGATTTGGAATGGCAGCTGTGAACCAAATCGGTCTCTAATTGTTTGAAATGCTTAAACAAAATCCTTGCTTACAGTCAGTTGGCTAAATCATCTGCCAGGTCAAGTGCTTGATTTAAGTGCAGTTTGTTCACATAAGGTAATGGAAAACAACAGATCACATCCTGCGAGTCTCTATAATGAGCCCGTATATAATCACCGCATTAAGGATCAATAAATCCTACACTCCAGCAGCAGAATGAACCTGATGTGTAAATGTGGATTAATCTCTCTTCTGGCTAATAGAGCCTGTACTCCACACCCCTCCAGGGGGCCCTTGTCCTTCCATGACACGGGAGGAGGGAAAGAGTTGATTTTGGCAGCTGCTAGAGTCCTCTTTGCTGCCAGGGAGGAAAATGCTGCAAGGCACCTAAGAGGAAGCTAAGGGACCTAATTACATAGCAAGAAGGTGACTGGTTATCAACAACAAAAAAGGAAAAAGGAGCAGGCAAGCACAGCCCACCTAAGATATCCTTGCAAGGCTAGTCCATACTAAGAGTCTACCCACTATATTCACAGTGACAACTCTTCAAGACCTTTCTATATTAACCGGACCTCCAGGGAAAAGTGTACACAGGCATTCCACACATGGGCAAGACCAGATTTCAGTGCCAACTTTCAAGAAGAACTAAAATCAGAAATACATACAGCATTAAAAATACTGACAAAAGAGACGCTGCTGAAGACTAGTAGCAAGCTGAGCCATCTTTTATCTTTGGGCTACCAAATGTAAAACATAGAGCTCCATATGATGGAGAATTTGTTCTCTCAGTGTAGAGGGAAGCATAAAACTAGGGATGAAGCTTACTTGCTTCACCCTGTCCATTCACTGTCTACCAGTGCTGTGTTGTCACATACTGTATTTTGACCAGTCCTGATAAAAAAGGCATATCACATACATGTGAGAGCAATGTGCCCATCTCAGACACAGTCTCTTACCTTGTATCACAAGGCAAAGTGCATTAGGTGTACTGACAAATCAGAGATCTGTGCTTTGTTGGGAACATTCCAAAGCCAACACTGCTGCTGTGTAATTTTCCAGAACATACACTGCTTTATACCAGTTGATATTTCTCAAATGAATTGTACAAATGCAGTTTTAAATGTCTGTTCACACATCCAAAGAAAGCACACACGAAGAACACGGTTCTCTTACTTCTAAATGGATAATGCCCTCATTAATATGCTTTAACTTCTGATTATCCCTGAAGTAGCTGGGCAGTTGGACCAGATGATCTTTGAAGGGCATTTCCAGCTGAACTGTTCTATTCTGTTTAGCAAGCAAACAAATGATAGCACACACTGCTATCATGATACTCTTTTCTCAGGTCTCTCAAAGTATTACTGTTTATCTACCCCACCCTGATGCTGTGCTTCATCCATGCATTGACCCGCCTGAATGTGCAGGTATCCACAAAGTGAGGTGGATGCCACAGGGCTGGATACTCTCACACCAGGGTAGTCTGCACTCTCCTTGGTCACAGTAATGTCATACATCCATTCATATAAAGCACACCAGAGAGGGAAATGCAGAGACAGCAGGGACTTTAACACACTTTGGTAGTACTGGGTTTGCACCTGCAGACATCCTGCTGTAGGAACACTGGTAAGTGACAATGAAGAGACTAACAAAGGTGCACAGTTACCTGTCTGCCATCTTTTTGATTGCAGGCTTCCAGTGTGATTTGAGAGCCGGTAGAAAAGGAGGTAATGGAAAGACACTTGTCCTGCTGTCTAATTAGAGGGTCACTGAATACCCATTCCTTTGGCAAAAGAAAAAGAAAGGTTCCATTATGATCACAATGGTGACAAAATGAGATAAATTTTTTGTGTGTTTTTTGTTGGGTTTTTTTGGTGTGTGTGTGTGTGTTGTGTTTTTTTTTTTTCTCCTGGTAGCACAAGAATCTGAATATTTTCTTCAACACTTATCAAAGGCTCCCTGGGAAGACTACAGCTGAAGTCCTCACCTGATCAGAAGGTTATGCTCTGTCTTGACACACCATGACTATTTCAAAACCTACAGCTGGCTTCTCTGACCTTCTGAGCTGCTTGATTAACATTGGATCCCCTGTGACTCCATGCTCTGCAGCTTTACAGAATCAGGCCTATAGCATGGAAGCCACCAGCCTCATTCATGATTTACGTGATGTGCAACTGCTTCTGCATATTTTACATAACAAACATGTTCTATAATCAGTAACTGAGATATATATTATCAAATGAAGCAAAACGCATGCAATGACATCCTTTGGCTAACAAATATCACCAGCACATATAAAGCTCAGACTTCATTTTTCCCTTTTCTCACTTCAAGGATGCTTGACCCAATCAAATATTCTTATTACATATTCCCCAAAGAGGAAACACAAACGCAGTACATTTTGGAGATTTTAAACAGTAATGACATGGAACAATGAGTAAGAATAAATGGCACGTTGAACTCTGGCTGAAAACTGGTTTCTAACAGTTAACAGATGCGAATATGTATTTTCTGGCATAAAATATCCCGCTGTGACACTTATCTTTCTCAAGCTGCTTCTCTGCTGTTTAGACTACCCCAAGAAGAGACTGAGCATAAATCCTCAGCTGATATAAACTAGCACAGCTCCACTGTTAGAGGAGATGCACCAAATTACTGCAGCTGAGGTCTTGTCTATTTAAATTCTGGTTGGGCATTACACTGAAACACATCCGCAAAACGCACAGTTCAAACCATCTGCAGCTACAGCTGAAGTGGTGGACTAAGAAACGTTTATGACCCTGGGGAAATCTCTTAGCCTGCATGCCTGGGTACCAGCCAAGTACACCCCAGGACTGGTTCTCATAGGGAAGTCATAGCCCCAAGAGCAGGAGATGAAGCAGAGCATATCCAAGCCATGGTCTGAGTAGCGATCACCGTGCAATTCAAACTCTGGCCATGAGTTTACTGCACAGACTCGTCAGGCCTCTGAACATTCAAGAGTTACCTGCTGCCTCTGTCTGAGTGACAAAATCCTTCCTACCCCATGCCTAACTGTTGTGTCTGTTGAGACAGCAGAGCTCTGAGATGGCCACAGCCTCTTTTCCTGGTTACTACTAAAACCACTAATAGAGCCAAATTCTTCCTTTATTCATCTCTGCACAAATCCAAAAAGGCCAGAGATACCTTTTCAATCACTGGCAATACATAAAGAGGGCAGAGGAAGGAGGAAAGCACCAAACTGAAGCCCATCTTACCTGAGTGACCGGTGGATTGTTCACTGTTCCTTTACAGTTTCCGATGCCAGCCAACGTATTCCCTGTGGTATCCTGTGCCCAAGACTCCAGACAGTTTCCTCCTTGTCTAATTATTCCTGGAATCAAGTCTTTCTCAGGAACCCTTGAAGTAGAATAACAGTTTTAAGGCACTTAATAAACAAAGAAGTACAAAGCACTTACATACTTACAAGAGTATAACTGGTCCCTATCTGAAACACAGCCCCCTCTAACCACAAAGGAGAACAGAGAAGATCTTTTCCAAGCCTCTTTCCAAGTCTCTTCTTTTTTTTTTTTTTTTTTTTTTTTTTTCCTGCTGCTGCCACAGCTCAGTTTCTTGTTGTGAACCACCTCCCAATTCCTTCAGGAATTTTGGAAACTGATATTGGACTCACTTCAGTTCAGGATAGACTTTCTCCAGATACCACTGGAAGGATTTACAGTTCAGTTTGCGGCGTTGCTCCACTCGGTCTGCAATACTGAAAACACAGACACACACAGTGACCAGGGGGAAGGGGGACAATCAACAGCAGCCAAGAAGTCTGTGGGAGACTGTATAGTTTTCCACCCTTGCTCATTCTCCCCCCTAGTTGTTACTGGCTTCAGAGCACTAGCGGTGACCTGAGGTGAAGAATAAACAGGCAGGAGGGGAACATTGAAAAGAGAGAAACAAATGCCTTTGGAGAGCAATTCTTGCACTCCCTTTGGTTCAGAAAGATGCTAGGGTCCAGGTTCTACAATGTTAAAATAATACAGTGCACGTAAAGGTACTGTAAGACCGAGAAAGCATTTCAACCTCTGGGTGACTCTGTAGAAGCATTCAATGAAACTTACACAACCACCAGCTCCTGAAAAGGCCTAGAAAACATTTACTCTATGGTATACACAAATGGCTCCTCTCTGTGGCTGCCAGAAGTAAGGGTACATGGCAGCGGCTGTTGTCTCAGGTTTGACTGCAAACCCAAAAACCAAAGTGATTTCTTCTTAGGCAGGTTTGAGAAAGAAGGTAAGAGGAAATTAACTCAGCGCCCTGTAACTGCCTGCTGTAGCAGCCCTTTCAACTCTGACCTCCTTGGCTTTGGATGGCTGAAGAACTCTGCCTGAGCAGTCCCACTGAGCAGTGAAATTAGGGACTCTCCTCTTCAAGCTATACTGCTACAACTGTGTCTTGGAAAGGACTTTCAGATGTACCCACGCACCTTGACATCCTCAGCCCACAGAGGCCATCCATATCTCAGTCGTATTTATGTGGATCTTACAGCTGCATCTAAACTGTGGGGAAAGAAGGTCAATTCTTGGACTGTTTGATGGTGTCAGAGACATCTGCATTCTAAATCTAGATAAATAATGCAGGTTCACTCATGACAAAGGCTGTCACTACAGGTCAAGAAATCACCCCATATCGAAAACCAACAGATCTGCTTCAGCTCTTACTTGACCATTGCTTTCTGTAAAACTGGTAGGAAATATAATCAAACAAAAACTGCAAGTTTAGACCCTAAGACACAATAGTGATATATGCAAGTTCAGTATGCAATACTTCAGTTTCTTTTATGAGTAGGAGCATTGCTTACTATTTGGCCCCAATCTGGCTGCTGCAGTCAATACAAAGACAGAAAAATTAGGTAGGTAAAGCTATTGCCGTGGCAATATCAGGATGTACAATGAGAAGTCTGTATGGGCCAGACCAAACCTGCTTGTCGCCACATAAGTAGAAGATGCATTTTTATCCAGTGCATGTAGTTACACATCTGAGGCACTGTCACATTTGACAAGTCCTCCAGCTGATACAACAGTCACTCATTCACAGGGGATATAACACAGATACATATGCCTCCCAGGATGTTTTTAACGTTTGCTTGGAAATCATAGGCTTTTGATACAGAGAACTACCTCTCCTCTCATCCCCAGTTTTGGTGCTCAGTGATTTTTGAATCACAACTCTAAAAAGCCCATAATAGCAAAACTTATGTAGCCTGCAGATAGCTTTATCTAGGATGCTGCAAGAAACAGTTCTTTACAGAAGTAGGCTCAGAAGGTGCTAGAGATCAGTCACGACCAGATTATGTTTCAGCACAAGATGTCTCACCATTGGCCATGCTCTGTCCAGCCTTACAAAATGAGCAAATCACCTCATCCACTCATCAGCAAAGAGTGGAGCACACCAGGTAGCAATTTGCCCTGAGTGCCAGCTAGCTCTGCTCGGCCCTGGATTCTGCATGTACATCAAGCTCTAGTAACTGCATAGCTCACATTTCCAGAGGACATGCATGCTGTATTAGAAAATGTTCTTATCCCCTTAAAAAGCCTGGCATTTTAATTTCATTACAGCTCACTTTGGCCTTCCCCAACAAATGATTTATGCAGGACTACTGGAGGAAAAACAAAGTTAATTAGAAGAAAACAAGTTAGTCACTTGAGCTGTAACACTCCTGGCAAGCCAGCAATTCAGAGCATCTCTCTTTCTCTTTACAACATTTAGAGCCAGAGAAGATCCAATAACTGTTTCTTGCTAGAAAGTGGCTTACTAGAGTTCTCCTAGTGAGGTCTGGGAGCAGCTTACCTTCCATATGACTTGCCAATGGCTGATGGCCGGGCTTCATAGTAATACTGCTTGTACTCATCCATCCACACCTCCGCTGTGCGCTTAGTGTTCCTGCATGAAAACAAGGGGATGCTTTGCTGAGTGCTGCTGGAGAACCTGCTTTCCTGTCGAACAAGTGCCATGTGGGCAGACCCAGGGCCTGTCCGCCAGGGGGGAGTTGGGAATAGCACTAGACATGAAATAAAGTGGGCACCACAGTCAGATTCAGACTGAATGTGTTAACTCTAAAAAGCCTTGTGGGGATACTACAGTTCAGAATATAAAAATAAATTAAAAAAAAAAAAAACAAAAAAACAAAACAAAGCAAAAAACACAACTAAACAGAGTTTACCATGATTTCTTTCATATATGCTCCCACTGCAGAAGTAACTGGTCTGACTGTCACCCCCACTCTGCTCCCTTTTCTCCAGACTAGAATGTTACCATGGAATAACTCAGCTTGGAAAGCAACTCTAGTTATGACCTGATCCAACCCTCCTGCAGAAAGCAGGACTAACTTCAGGCTAGGCTACACTGCTCAAAACCTTGCCTGAATGAGTTCTGAAATTTCTGAGGACGGAGATTTCATCACTTCTCTGGGGCTCTGCTCCAGTACTTCACTGGTCCCATCATTTTTCTCTTCTCCTCTGTCCTGCAAGTTGCCCACAGGGCTCACCTCAGCACACACACACAACTCAGTAGGATCTCTGGACAAAAGCAGCTCAGAGACATCTAAGGAATGCTGATACCCAGGCATGTGTCAATGCGAGGTTGCCAGGATCTCTCCCTGGGGCACTGCTCCCCTCCACCATAGCAGAGGAAAAGCAAGATGCAGTAATGCAAACAGCAGGGAACAGAAAAGGGAACATTGTGCATAGACCAACGGCAACTGATCTTCCCCTTGAGAACAGATGCTCAGCCACAAGTTGTTCTCAGTCAGCAGGGAGAAAGACAATAAAGAATTCTTGCTGATTTAGAGATGCCCATCATCAGGGTGACCTGGCTATTACCACCTACTTGATGTAAGTTAGTGCATTGCCTTCAGGGAAGTCATAGGGATGGCGCTTCCTGAACACATGTCCCACGCGACTGCAAGGAACAATCTCCAAGCTGCCACCACACATCCACACTCGGAAAGAGAGCTCTGGAAGAGACCCAAGAGTCATACAGTTGAAGTCAGATCATCAGCATTTCCAAAAAGATTAACCTCATCCTTGTCCTTCTGCTCTAGATGTATTTACTGCCAAGTAAAACCAGAAAAAGTGATGTCATGGTAAAAGAGGAAAAATCCCTTTGCCCTTTGTTAAAAGAGAGGCAGCTCCAGTCCTGGCCTTCTCCAATACCATTCCACTGTTTGGGCCTCTGAACATTTCAGTGAGACACCTTTCCATTTGACCAGATCCTAGTGGCTGTATTCAGGCTTTCAGGACAGCATTCAGTAAAAGATCAAGATCGCCTCCACACCCACCTTGCTCTGAGCTTCTGCAACTCACCAACCCTGAAAATGGGTGGAAGAAAAGCAAATGAAGAATTTACTACATACATGAAACAAATCACGTGTGGAAGAGAAGGATTTTAGGAGACAGAGGAGAAAGAAGAGAACAAGATGAAGGCATAGGAAGCAAGTCCTCTCCCCAAGAAAATTAACTGAGTAATTGGTTGGGACTTCAGATTAAGTCTCTGCCATAAAAGCTTCAGATTGCATAGACTGATTACTTCAAAAGTTTTACTGACTTGTGGTCGCCCTGCCTGAATTATGGCTCTGATGTTTAGAAATTAAAAATGAAACAGTGCATCCAGATCTAATGGCTGTTTCAAAGCATGCACAGACTATCATCATCCCACCCTTCATCTTTCTCCATAGCTTTCCTCTACAGCTCCTGAGAAAGGTTGTTTAAACAGCGTGGTAGTTTACTTGTCTGGCTGTTTGGTGGTTGGATGGTTGTGGGATTTTTTTGGAGGGGAGGAGGAGATGGTGTATTTAATCCAACTTCTAAGTAGTTAAACTGTAGTTTGTGCCATTCCTTACTAGTTGCAGTTCCTCCCTCAATTTTCCTACAGCTTTGAAGAGGGGAAGGACTAAAAATAATAATAATAATAATTAAAAAAAAAAAATCTATCTGGTATTGTGTCCAGCTAGCAGTTGCTCTCCTCAGATGAGGTTCTGATTATTTTTGGTGGCAAAAAAAAAAAAAAAAAAAAAAAAAAATTCTCAAGCTAGCATGTTTTACTTAAAGCAATGTCCATTTCCCAAGAAGAATTCTCATGTCATATTCATATCTTAGGCACACAGACACTTTGCATGACCAGGTTTGCAAATGGCAATTCTTTAACAGCGGGGAGAAAAGATGCAGATTTTGCACAAAAGAGAAAATGGAGATCAAGCATAACATATTAAGGACTTTCATCCATTTTTTCATGAAAAACATATGAGATTTTTTTCCTATGTATTTTCCAGCACCCGACCTTGCCCATATACGCTTTAAATGATTTTATTGCTGTGGCTTTTCCCCATAGTACTTGAAAAAAGTTTTCACCTACCCACATCCAGCTGGAAGAATACTTTGGCAGCTGATAATCCCTACCTGACCATTCCTATGTACCTGCTTCTCCAGCTCTGTGCCCTTTAAAACCTTCTCTTACATTGTTTCCTTGCAGGAAAAAATGTTTCCAAGGAAAAGTTTATTGAAAATGGCCTTTGTGGCCATACCCACCCAGACTAGTCAGAGCTACTTTCTCAGCTCACTCAACAAAAGGTGACCTTATCTAAACAATTGCTTTCCACTCAAAATTGTAATGCGCAGTAAAAAGTGTTTCAGAACATAATCAACACTTTTCCTTCATCACAAAAACTACGTTTCCATTAAGTATGGAAAACATTTCTTTCAGAGTGGAAATTGAACACTGTAAATACCTTTTCAAGGAAAATGAATTTTTGTTGTGAAATTGTTGGTTTCTGCTCATCTGCTACGTAAGAGAAACAAGCTGAATGTAGAAGCCACTGATGGAATTACTGCCTCCCATTATGCTGAAGAGCTGAACAAATGTTAGCTTTGGGGAAAAAATAAAGTAAAATATTTTCCCATTGCCATCATCACACTGCCATTGTAGCAACGTTATCTCAGGGACGGACCCCATTATACCCCATTATATGCACTGTGCACTGAGCCTTGCTTTTGTAAAAGAATCAAGGTGCAGGATAAGAGCCAATTGATGAGGGGCAACAAAGTTAATGGAAACTGCACAAGGCACAGCTGGCAAGCCTGAATGCTCTGCCCAATCCCGCAGTCTGGTCCTGCCACTGCCAGGCTTTATGAGAGCAGTTTGAAGGAGAACGAAGCAGTTCTGCGGAGGTTTTCATCACCTCTATGTGCAAGAAAAGTTGTGGGTGTGCAGGTAATTTACTGCCATTTACTGCAGAGAGCTCTGCTTTTTTCTTCATAGCATCAGCTATGGACACACAGACAAAAAAAACAGTGCTAGGCTTCCTGACGGGCAGCACCATACAATGAAAAGCCTAAATAAGTATTCTTTCACTGTTTTGGGGATTTTCAGCTTTTACACAGGTGAAGCTCAGAGCCTGGCTCTGCAGGAATATTCTCAAAAACTAAGCAACAACTTAAACATTAGGAGAGGGGTTTTTTTTATTACTATTGTTAACTTGTTTGTACTGTAGAAGTACTCATACAATGCTGCATATGCATATAAGACAGTGATAGTCCTGATATCAAAGGGCCTCTGTTTACCTTGTGCAAAACTGTCATAAAATTTTGACCCAACTGGTGACAGCCTGACAATGTCTGTAACCTTCTATCAACATGCAAATCCTGAAAGAAGAGCTCTGCTAAGTGATGTGATGAATGCTGGGACATGGTCTGCATTAGTGTGTCATTTCCTGGACACTCTAAGCTTACCAAAATTTTCTCCTCCCCAGATGTCCATTTGAGTATCATATTTTCCCAGGTGGTTAAACCAGGATTTGTTAATCACAAAGATGCCTCCTGCTATGACAGGGGTTCTGGAAAAGAAAGCACAAGCCCGTATTAAAGCTCACATACTCATGTGCATACAGCACCACCATCATCACCATCTTCATTTTAGAGGGGGGACAATTTGTGCAAGCCTGACAAACCATCTCTCTCATTCAAAACAAGAAAACAGAAGTCTGCTGACCACGTTCTTGCTTTGCTGAGATGCCCCTCACTAGATCCTCCCCCGCCTTTATTAGATTGTACTGCAAGCACTACGTGAATAATGCTGTGTCTTTTGCATTTATATAAATATACACAGGGTGTAGGAATGACAGAGGTATTGTCTGATGGCTGTGTTCACCAACTAGACATGGTGCGAGTGGCTTTGCTGTATGTACTGCTGGATACTCCTTGAGTGCAAAACAGAGACTCACAAATTACATAAAGGAATAAAACAGCACTTCTGTTACAAACAGGGAGCTGGGCACTGTGACTTTTTATACCAGGATTTTTCATGCTCTACATCCCTCAGAATCACACACACAGCAGCAAGGCTGGCAATAACCACTGCAACCAACGCAATCTGTTTTTGTGTGGACATACTTATTTAGGAGAGAAGGTTAATTCTGTGCTCAGATTACTAGGTGAGATTAAGCTCCTAGCTCTGGTTTACATTTCCTGAGGTGATTGTTTAGCTGCTTCGTTCCTTAATTCCTCACCTAGAAGACAGAGGTAATTAAAAATGATTTCTGGAGGCATTCAGAGTGTTGTGGGAAACCATAAAACAAATACAGAACAGGAAGAGGTGGCTTGTTGGGATAGCACTGCTACAAGCCAATGAAACTATATAGTTGCTATTCATATAGTATTCAGGAAGCAATACTCGAAGAATTAGGGTATCGCTGCATTACAAGATTCCTTTAGAAATAACATGAAAAGTTTGCCTTTATCAAGCAAAAACAGTGATATCTTGTCCCCAGCAAGACAGCCCTTTGCACTCCTTGCCATAAAGGCAAAGGCTCAGTAAAGGCATTTGAAGGTCTGCACGCAGTCCATCAGAGTTAGCTACCTTATAGACTGAGTAGGGTCTGTTCTGGACATCTTCTGCTCTATAGGAATCTGCTCCCACTTAAAGTGAAGGCTCCAGTCAAATCCTGAGAAGAAAAGAAACACACCAGATAGGTTTTGTTCTTGGCTTTCTACTAGCTTCAGCCCCCACCTTTACATCACAGGTGACACCGATTTTCCTTCCTCAACACCCCTTGCAGTCTAGCCAAAGGGGGAACAGTTTATGTATCCAAAAATGTTGCCAATTTTGTCTTGGCATCTTCACCCCTCAGCAGCACAGGACTCTGATCAGTTCCACTCCACATGCTCAGGAGAGTGCTGTCAGAGTGACATGTACTAATTATGGTTGTTGTATTTTGGCCAGTCTTTTTACACTTCCCTGTCTGCCAGAGTTATTTGGCTTTAATCACAGCACTTTGTGGGATGTAACGTATTCTGGGAACAAAGGCTTGCAGGTCATTTTAACCATTTTAACACCCAAGCCTACTGTTTATTTATAATTGGCCTGTGGTGGAGAGCTGCACATCACAGACACTAGCACTATATCCTGTTGAGGTTAGCCACTGAATGAGTAGCCTTCAGTGAGCGAGCAGTGCAGCAGTGAAATGCTACGACATGAGAACAGCAGCTCACATTACAGGCAACCAAGGAACAGCCATAAGAGGGTTCAGCTGCTAGGAGAGTGGTGGTTTTCAGGAGAGGCCTGGCAATAGAAGCAAGCAATTGAAGTAGGTGTCGGACTCCAACATACACACAGTGTAGGGACTGTTTGCGAACCAGACTCACACAAGGTAGGAGCTTTGTCTCCGAACTCTAAGCTGAAAGCAATCCTTGCCTGGGAAAGCTAGCAGAGAAGAAGGCAGGACAAGCCCTAAGCAGTGAGTATGTGCTTCCTCAATAACTACCAGGAGGTGAATTGCTCTCATGTCCAAAAACATACACACAGAATTTCAGATGCCCTCTGAATCCTCATCTACAGTAGCATTCATGCATATGCAGCTTCCAAGGGATTGCAAAGGTTCATATGCCCATGCAGTCCATGTGATGTTGCAGAACCAGAGCACTGCCATAGCACTTCAACATCACACGGAGCAGACAAAGCCTGGCAATGTTGTGCACACATGCAGAATTTAATCTCCTCTTCATTATTTTAGTGGGTCTTTCCCAAGGAGCAAATTACATCACACAGGAACAGCCCAAGATGCCAGATGGACCACAGGGACTATAAGAAGAGAGAAGAGTTTGTAGAAGCGGCTTTCACCTATTTTATTTGCTATCACCCTTCTTCCTTTAATGTAAAGAGTGATCTCCCTGGTTTATGAACATGTGAAAACACGGAAGGGTGCTCCACATCTGGCTGCTAGGCCTGAATGCCACCGCCCAAAAATTCTACTGTTCACTTGCTGACAGGAGGTGAAGTGGTCAAAGGATACACTGATATGCTTTAACAGTTAGCTAAGCCCTGAAACTGCAAAATTCCAGAATGCTGATGCAAGCTCAAGATCAAAACCATATTTGGACTTTATTTCAACACTGCAAAATAACCAACTTAACAATTTGCAGGAAAAAGACAAAAAGCCATCAGGAAAGAGCATCACTTTTTTTTTTTTTTTTTTAAAAGCTGAAGTGGACATCAATTATTTTTTAAGCAACATCCCCCAGGCCTAACTATCACAAAAGCCATTAATTATACCCACCTCCCCTCAGATCTGCTGATGCTGCCAGGTAGGCAAAGTTATCCAGGCTGATAACATCAATGATTGGACTCACCACTCGGGTATAATCCTGAAAGGGACAGAAAAAGGGGGGAAAAAAAAAGCAGTCAGGTATTTCTCGAGGGTCTGAAAAAGCTGCCAGAGATCATAAAAAACAAAGCTGCACGTGTAGGATGCAAATATTTATTTGGCTTTTCCAGTATAGTTTTGACAGCTCAGCAGTGACTGATGTACACTATGTCCAAATGGAGAAAGTTGGGTATTAGCCAAGTGTACACCATGGATAAAGAGAATGAGGCAAGGGACCCACATACCCAGAAGTGCTGCCAAGAAACAGCTCTATTTCCTGCCCAAGATACAGGACATGAATCATTGTCCCAAAGGTTTTGTGCTTGTTTTTAATATCTACTGATTTCTGCTCAGCCATCCTTGAATTAACTCATTGTGATCAGACCAGAAACAATTGCAAACTGAAAAATACATAATATCTTAATATTAAGGAATTAGGATACTTCTCTGGCTGTAAGGGTGGTTTTACTTCGCAATCCATATAATAGACAGAACTTGAGATTGTAAGAAGTCTCCACCACAGCACTGAAGAAAGTCTTTCAAAAGCTGAAATCTCAGATGAAACAGAGAGCTGGTAATGCCAAAGCCAGTATCTTGCTATCACTTGACAGCCTCCACAGCCTTCCTACCAAACACCCATTTTATGCCTTACAGTAGCTCTTTCTGCTTGGCCAGCAGGTCACAACCAGCAAAAGCTTGTTGTTCATGCATATTCCCCTTCGCACAGTGACAATTGCACAAGGAGTGTATCAGTAAGGCCTGAGCCCTGCCCTTAAACCTACTCTGGCAGCACAGCACTCACACTGCTTAGAAACCCTATGGTATATGCTGAATTAAAAGGCAAAAGTAAATATTTATGGGCTTCTGAGATAGAGGATTTACTGAGACTAAAAAGTAGAAGCTTTTAAGTCATCATTCCTGAAGTTTCACCTTCCTCCAGTTTAAGCTAGACATGGATATGAGTCAGCATAAAAGACTCAAACTCCTTTTTCTGAAGCCCATTACTCCATAGAATCCTCTATTTCAAAGGAGGGGAACAATCCCAGGCCACTGCAAGCAGAGCTAAGTCTTCTTGCAAGCAGGGCTAACACTTCTCCCTTTACCCCTCCCGTTTCTCTTATAGCAGAGCCATGTTTTCCTCTCTAGCCCTACAGTGCAACCGGGGTGACAGTCCAGATTCACACCAATCCTTTCTGAACTGAAACCTTTCTGAAACCAGAAAAGGTACATCCCCACACGCACAGGCAGCTCTTCTGTACTTGGAAGCTGCCTACACGCAGGTGGTTTGTGTTGGCAGCTCAGCAGGAGCATCAGTGGAAGGAAAGCTTTGGCAGTGACAAGACAGAGGGGAAGGTCCAGTAACAAGGGAGATAGCAGCCATGGAAAAGTTGCCCAGTGTGTGCTGAGGTCACTGTCCTATGTACAGGCAGAAAAGAAGCACAACACCTGCAGGGCAGCTGAGGTACAAGTTGGTGGCTCAGTTATTCACCACTGCATCTCATCACTCAGCACCTGCTGCCCTGATATGTTGGCAGGAGAATGCAAGAAGCCCATCAGGGATCTGCTGCCCATCTAGCTCAGGCTTTACCTCCATCTGCCTGAGAAAGGCTACTTGGGAAGGCTCTGTCCTTGCTGGCACTGCTCAAGGCACCTGGGAGCACAGGAGTCATCAGTCCCAGACACGCTAGCCCTGTCCAGCTCAGAGTGGGAAGATGGTGCTCACCTCTTTCACTCTCTGAAGCATGGGCTGCAGCCACTCACTGTTGACTTCACAGTGACTGTCTAAGAAGGTGAGGATGTCAGCAGTGGCCACTTCGGCTCCTCGCACCCGAGAACGAATCAGCCCTGCAAGGGGGAAAGGACAGCAGAAGAAGAGAAAAAAGGTTAGAAAGGTAAACAGCTGAGCGTCTTGCAGAAACTAAAATACTTCTTGTGGACGTTACACGAGAAGACCAGGCACTTCTCCAATACAACACCTGTCAGGAGCAGAGAGGAGCTTTGGCAGGGCATCCCCTGGGGGCAACATCAAATCTGAGCCCTCCCAACACACAAATAATGACCTCATCTGCCACTTCTGTTCATGCCACTGAATTCTCACCTGGTTCCTGCCTTGACAACAGATCCCTTCCCCTCCAGCCCTTCCCACAGTGTCTCTCTATCAGAGCACCCTGCTGCCTCTCTCACCGCTTCCAAAGGAACACACTCTATTCTCTCACTGCCTTTCTTCCTTCTTATCTGTTCCCTTTTCTTCTTTACTCTGCCCTGTGGTTAGAGGTACCACTCTGGTTCTCAGAGTCTCACCCCGCCACCTGGGATAACTTTCATGCACCGAACTCCCATCTCCCCTTTCATATCCCTGCTCCAGACCCACTGTACACTGACAGCTTTAGAAATTAACCTGGAAACAGGACTTCCATCTGCACCTATATTCATAAAGGTCTTAAAATGCAGTCCTTGTTCTACCTAGGGTCTCTGGACAGCACTCATTATTTAAACTATGAATTGAGAGCCCCAAAGACTGAGAGTCGATAAACCAGATTCTCTATTCATAGAGCCTCCAACATTAGGATATCAAGCCCTTACACTGATAAAAACAAACATTAATGGTAAGAAACAACACGTATGCAGTTGGTAGGCAAACAGGGGCACGTGGGCAAATCCACCAGATCTTAGTACCTGCAAAGCTTCCACACTCACCTTCTCGACGGATGTTTCGTAGACACTTGACCTTGGGGATCTTGGTAAGGAGCTGACAATCCTCAGCTTAAGGAAGGCAAAAAACATTTGGTACATACACATGAATTATTCGGCTTCAATAGAGAGCTCCAATTAACTGTTCTCTTGTATCTCCATGGGAGGGGAATTTCTGCTTTCACTTAATATCAGCCTGATGGCCGCAGTCCTCCTGTTTGAAGGGTACACAAAAGAGCACCGCTTGCCCACTGCCCACCTCAGACAGCTGAGCCTGTGCCTCCTGACACTCTGGTAGTCCAGGCCTCCATCCTCCTGCACTTAGCATTTCACAAGAATAATGGGGCATGTGCTGGCAACATGGTATTGAGAGGATGGCTTTGATGAAATGGAGGGACCATAGGGAGCCTGAGCTGCAAACTGCAGAAGTGCCAAGTAAAAGAGAATCCTGTCATATAAAATGATTTCATCCATTTTCTTTGCCCTCAGCGGCTCATTTGGGCATTTCCCAACATTTGTTCTTAGGGCAGCTTCTGCTTGATTTTATTTAATAAAAACCACGGAGAGTAGAACTGCCTCCCTGGAGGCACCATTACACTAACGCACGGATGTCTAACTGAGGGCTTTGCTGGCAGCTTGCCAGGAGCTTGTGCCATCCCTCATTTCCTTGGCTCAGGGAACACGATGGAGAGCAACAGCTACTGGGTCCAGCCCAGCCATATGAAGGAGCACCACATCACGCGGGATGCCACAGACTAGGCTGCCTACAAACCTCTCTACTCTCATCCACAGAAGCAACACTTTCTAGCACATGCTGTTTTCCCTTGCTCCACCATAATGTCCCATTTCTCCATTTATTCCGTGTTCCTCTTTATATCTCATATCCTCTCTTTCCACTGCCATCCTTCCACGGATGTGGTGCTCCAGGGAGAACACAAAGGCCACCAGCCAAAGTGCATCTCCTGGCATGGTACGGCAAGAGCATTTCCACTCTCAAGGATACATGCCTGCAATCTAAAATACAGCTCTTGTATGGGCACTTTGGCAGCTGCTGCACTATCCAAGTGAAGTGGCAGGTGCTCTTAATTAAAGCCTACCGAGATTTTGCTGGACATCTGCTACAAGGGAAAGCATCACTCAGCTTGGCTAAGCCACAATTTCAAGTACATACAAGAATCTATATCAAGTCACTTACTCTGCAGGAGTGGAACTTATCACTAATTGTGAGCATTGATGGATTCTTTATCTTTGCAGAAACTGAGGCAGATGTTAAAACTAAGTGTCAGTCCTCAAGAAGGTACTAAAGTGATGAACTAAAGTTCAGATGCCTCAGTAGAGCAGCTGTAGAACCACAGATATCTGCTTGCCAGCAAGAAAAATAAGAACTACCATAGAATGGGGTGTTGCAAAAATTCTTCTACCTAAATGGCAGTTTGTGGCCGAACCCTGTGCAGTACTGGCACCAGAGATCTATTTGTGTTGATCTGGAACACTTTGGCCACTGACACTGTATTGGAATCTTCAGGTGCTGAATGTGAGACACTTAGGACTCTATGTTAGAGGTGATCAGAAACACCCAGCTTCAATAGTTGGGCACAGCTCAATCCTTATCCAGACATGACTCTGAGGCCCTCGCAGGTTTTAACACCTAATTTCACTATCCACCTCTGCCATGGCCTCCTACCATGCACTGTGCACAGAAATACTACCTCCTTTTTCCTTCTCCCTTGCAAAGAGACATGATGGAATCTCTGTGAAAGAAGGGAATAAACAAAGCTCCCACACAAAAAGAGGGAGAACAGGAGAAAAAACAAATGAAAGGGAAATAGGTCCATACTTACGATCTGAGCTGAAGTCATCTACCAAAATAATTTCCTGGATGAGGTTGGGTGGGGTGCGGTTCAGGACGCTGTAGGGATCCAGAGAAGAAAAAGACAGTCTTTGTGAGTTGCTATACTAACGACAATGATAATACTGACACAAGTCTGCTGTGCCATGCTTTACAGCAGGAATACCAAATTCAGTAATGTGGAAGAGGTAATCCAGCTCTTTGTACAAGGGGCCATCGGAAGCTGAACTGCAAGCAGAAACATCTCAGAAAGCTACAGCATCTCAATAAAACCTGAGAAGGACCCCATAGCTAGAAAGATGGTTCTAGGGTCTGCCTGGAAGCACCTAGCAAAGGATGCTGAAGCATGCTCTCTGCCACCTGAAAGTCGAAGAGGAGAGCATTAACAGCCTTGCAGCAACCAGGAAGCCGTTCCTGTCCACCACACTCTAGACAAAGCTCATCACTGCTGGAAAGTAGAAAGAAAGCTGTTACTTTTCCCAGCTAGGAGTGCTCTCAGTCTTTTCTCACTGATTCTCTTCTTTAGGAAGAAACCAATTTTCTTTTATGGCAATATTCTGGACTTGTTTTGTTTTGGGTTTTTTATTCCCTTCTTTTGACTGTTATTTGTCTTTCTTTCAAGCCACATCACTTGCTGAGAGTAACGAGTTTTCCTTGGGCTGGGGTCCACTGTGGCCTGCAATACCCCCAGAGCTGCAGTTGGCTTGTGTCTACAAGATGCAGGCTTTCACTTACAAGGAAGGAGGATAAGAGCTTACACTCTTCACAGAGATCAATACAGTCTGGTATTCTAGAGTTACGGCATCTTCATTCTGACCTCTTTGTTCCTCTCATTTGTTTTAAAATACTTGAACTAGTTTTCCATAAACTTCAAGTTCCTCCTCTGGATATACTAGAACTACACAGCATATTCCCTCTTTAAGCCTCCTTCCACAAATGCACAGGCAGGTCCTCATTGCCTTCAGTAAGATGGCTCATATACTAAACATTGCTCACACTTGAGCACACCAGTGAAGAGGACAGTTCTGCAAACTTCATCCTTAAAAACCAGAGACAAACTCTGTCCTCCTGGTTCTAGCATTTCAGTGGCACTTGCTCTTCTCATTTCAAGCAGTCTTAGAGAAAGTATTGCTTAAATATTTTGGGTTATCTTATTTTGTTCAGTTGGCTTTGTTTTTTGTTTATTTTGCTTCTTCTTTGTTTTGGTTTCTTTTATACAGGAAACACAACAAGAGTAACCCCATACTCCCAGGCATAGACTACTAAGGCTATATAGAGAGAAATTACTGTATGGTAATTAGCACCACCAATGGCTTTGCATACAGAGCCCAAATTTCCTTAGTTTTCCACTGTCCCACAGTGCAAAATCATGTCTGCTCTGCTGCTCAATATCATATCCTACTCCATTTCAGATTTATACTGCTTCATATACCTCAAGAGTATTTGTATTTTGAGCTTACACATCCCAAGACGACCAAGCTTGCATTTTTCAGAGCTGAATCTCATTTGCTGCTCTTGGCTCAAATTCCTCTGGATACTTCAGAACTACATAGTGGGGTGGAATGCGGGGTGAAAGGTGGGGCTATGTTCCTTCTCACATTTATGATTGCCCCTTCCCCCAGAATAACCATTATCTGCATATTTTACAGACAAAGTTGCCTTGCACTGAAATTCTTGTTCATGCAGACTTAACACAAAATATTAACAACCCTGACTGGCCACATCCTGCAGCATAATTGCTGTAAAATTGTATTCTACACATTCTCTCACTACCCTATTAGCAATACTTGCATTTTCTCCACAAGTTTCAGGTCTTACAACTCAACAGAGCTGGAAAAAAAGGCAATACACGTTGTTCTCTGCTCCTCAATTGTTCACTCAGTCCCCCAGCAGGGAGAAAATATTCTTGAGGAGTTCACTACTTATTGTTCAATGCCTAGTTCTGCTCTCAGTTCTGCAATAATTTGCTGTGGATCCTTGGAAAAGGTACTTAATCTTCTTTGTACTTTGTCTTGCCTGTCTTTTTAACAAGGAACACAGTAGTCCTACTATTTCACTTCAGTGAGGTGAACAGACTGGCACAACAATTGATTACTCTTAGGCACAGAATGTATTACTAGGCTTCCAAAATCCCAGTGCTAATCCCTCTTTTACAGCAGAAACAGAGACCATTCTCCTCATCTCAAGGATACCTTACCCTCCTTCTTCTTCTCTCAGAACTTTCTTCTTTCAATGTCAGTGCCCTTACTTTGTCCCATGACACCATTTCAGTATCACCAATAGCTTCTCCATTCTGCTGATTCGTCCATCTCCCATAAGTTCACAGATACCATCTCTTTTTTTTTTTTTTTTTCTTTTTTCTTCTTTTCTCTTCTCTGAAATTATCTCCTCTGTTTATGGTTATCAAGCCTTCTCTGATTTAAAGTGAAGGCTACTAGCCAATGTTTGGCTATGTGCCAGTAAAAATACTGTAGAACCCAAGAATTCATTCTTTGGGACCACTCATTAAACAGGGATAAATCAGAAACATTTCTGACATTTGATGTAAGCAAGGAGTAAATCAGGAGCACTGAGTGTAAACCTCTGGCAATGAAGACTCCAGCCATAGCCAGAGATCTGTTAGGACCTAAATGATCTTCAAGGTCTCTTCCAACCCAAACCATTTTAAAGGCCATCCAGCTGACCTTCTTTTTTTTCTTTTTGCAGCTGACCTCAGCTAGCTCCCCATCAGAGGGCTGCTTCGGTGGCAGCAGGACTGTAGGGTTGAACAGTTAGATTCACTTTGCAGGATTTTTGCTGGGGACTCTGGGTTGCAGAACATCACATCTAAGAGATTGGTGAAACCACTGCTTGAGTGCTGTGTTCAGTTTTGGGTTTTCCAGGATAAGAAAAACAAGAACATGCTGAAGCATGGCTAGCAAAGATGAGTCAAGGGCTCGAGCATCATATGTATGAGATGGGGTTGCAAGAGCTGTGGATGTTTAGCCTTGTGAAGAGAAGATTTAGAGATGTTGCGGAGTCACTGTCCCTGGAGATACTCAAAACAAACTGGACATAGCCCGCAGCAACCTACTCAAGCTGATCCTGCTTTGAGCAAGTCTGGCATTTTGCATTGGCAACATTCATCTGCTCCTTAGTACACATAGCCTACAGAGGATTTGGATATCAATTCCTCTCCTTATGGGTTACTTCTGTTTTGAATGTCATCTTCTCTACATTTTATTATCATAGCATCTTCTATGTCATTGGCTGCCTTGAGATTTTCTTAAGGATCATACTACACAGTTTCTGAGCACCTAACCATTTATTGTCTGACCTATGATATAATCAGCAGAAATCTCCTGCTGTTGTCCTGCTAGCAGCACTGTAGTTCCAAACAAATCTACTCATTTTCTGAACAATGGTTGTATAGGGTTAATTTTATGGTTTAAATGAGAAGAGAATGATAAGAAAAGGCAAAATGTGTTAATGCAATATACACAGGACTCTGAAAATACAGCAGCACCAAACCCGGAAGACTGAAACGCAGCCTTCTAAACATGAGGCCAACTTGGAAAAACCTGTTATTTATTCACAACGTACATTTCTCTAAGCCCACAGGACCTGACAGGAGAAGAAGTGATGATGATGAATAATACATTCCTGTTAGTGAAACCATGAATTCAACCTTCTACCTGAACAATTCAATCTCCTTTCAGCCTTCACAAGCTGTTCCTGGACTTGCTTGCAGACTTCAGGGACCATTTGAACAAAGGCTTGATAACTCTGAGGGCAAAGGGCATTTTTTATGTAAAAAGGAAAAGGAAAAGAGCCTCCCCAGATTCTAAGGGGACGATGAGGAGGGGAAAGAGCAGCACTGCTCTGTGGTACAGATAATTGCATGCTTTCTTCTGCATGGGGACAAGACTCTATGTCACTATTTACCTGATAGGTTTGGCTACTGCTGATACTCAGACATTAGGAGGTACTGGCACAAGACAGCAAGTGTCCTGTATGTACAACAGGGTCTGTGTGAAAATCCCCAGGGAAGATCTGGTGGGCCATTAGGTTCAGATTTTTTTTTAATCAGCTTTCTGTTTGAAAGACTGCTCACCTTGATCTCAGAAGGACAGTCCCACCTCCTGAGACATACACCCTAGCAGGAGACTGGCTGCATATTTCTGTTAAAATACACCCTCCTATGCCCCTCCCCTGAGCTATATCTAGAAGCCCACATTGTCTCCCTCTGGTCCCTCAATCTTCCAAACCAAGGTCATACTGACCATTCCCATCTGTGGAGGCAGGCCCAGCAGCCCCTTTCCTGCTGCTAATGATCCCATCATAAGAACTATACAGTAGCTACCTGCAGACACTTTGAAGAAATACCCATATCACCACTCCAAATCCCAAACCTGTCTCCATGGGCCACGTCTAGAACAGATCACAAAGCGTACAGGAAAGGTCCACCCATCTTGCTTGCATAACCACTGGAAAATATCTAATCCTGCAATGGTGCCCTCTCAAGGCCCAGCCCCTCTTGCTGAACTCACCTCTTCACCGTGCGGAGCAGCGCGGAGCGGGCCTCGTTGTGGAAGGTGATGATGAGGCTGGTAGCTGGCAGGTCTGCATCATAGCGTACAGAGGTGCACCTGCAACACAGAAGAGCAGAAGCGTGAACCAAACACTTTCCACCAGCAGCTGCTGGGGCAACATGTCTTCAACTTCCAGAGGAGAAGAGAACTAATACGCTAAAAACAGAAATAGCACAGCAGAGCTGCAGCAAGGAAAGCTTCAGCAGCCTCTGTACAAAGGACAGCAGACTGTGCCTGCCAAAAGGCTTTGAGGCTCTGGTAGTTAAACTCATAGTGCTGCATGCATTATGGATGAGAATGCATGACTTTCCTGGGGAACAAATGCTCAGCACTGTGGATTCCAGCCCATGAATTTTCCTGTGTTTCATGTAAACTTCAGTTCCCTCATGCACAGAATATGCGCATGTTAAGGATGCATAAAGCTGGTAGATCCAGGCATCAGTTCCAACTCTCTGTGCCTGCTGAGGTTCCTCAGCTTCTCTTCTGAACGTTAATACCTCAGATAGCAACAGAAATTAATTCTTCCCTCCTTCCCATTTCACTTTGTAATGTTAGGTATGAACACTCATCCACATAGTCAAAATGAAGAATCAGCTCGCACCAAGGCTGCTTATACCCTGTGGACAACAAGCATTCTGGAGAACAACTCATGGCTATGAATCTTGGATCAAGTTCTGGCAGGTGCTAGAAATGACAGATTTGGACTGATGTGCTCCTATGGTGGCTTATTTTTATTTTTAACTACTCAAGGCCATGCTTAGACTAAATACATCACTGGGCAGAATACGATTTATTTCTTAAAGCCACTTGCTGTACTTCTATGTTTACTTACCATTCCTCTATGGCTATTACTAAACAGTAACTATTTTTAATCATCATGCTCAATTCTGCTAGTTTAAAACTATTTTAAGGTATTGTTATTTTTCATTGTAACAAATTGCATTTGCTAAGGGGACAATGACTTCTTCCATCAATTTTCAAGCATATAAAGAAACTTTGATAAAAAACTTGGGACCAGACATATCACATTTATTATTGTTTCAAAATAACTCCATGATTTCATGAATGTAAAATGTATTAAGTCACCAGCAAGTAGAAAAACAAGATATTGGTGTGCACATTATTTGAGACAGACTTTCCAAGTTCTCGGCATTATTAGAGCATCACAGGGGACAAATATGAAGTCTTTGCTTGTGAGCTGGGTCTGCCTTTGCTTCAGATCAAAAACCAGCTAGTTACATCTTCAGTTAGAATTAGTTTGAAGGATGTAGACTCAAATATCCCCTATCTGAGCTTTGGTGCCTAAGGAAAGATACAGTAGTGACCTATTCATCCCTGACTCCTTGAACTGAGCCAGAGCGATTTGTGACAGAAGGAAGGACTTTCTCAAACCACAGCTAAATTGTACCAGCAGAAATAAGTCTTTATGTTAAGCTGTCATCACAGCAATCACTCCAATATTGCTACATGACATGGTACTCAAAAACAACATCTCATTCTCAAACCAACCCCCCTGCAAATAGGAGGAACATGATAACAGATGTATCTGCCTTGATTATATGCTGCTTAGGGAGTCCCCATTGCTAAAGGGAATCTCTGTAAAGAAGTGGCCATACATTTCCAGGGAACTGTATATATATGTCTTTAGATTGAAGTACACACGTTGGACTTTTCACAAAAAACATCCTCTGCATGCTACCACAGATCACAGATCAAAATAAATAATTTATCTTTGAAGGATTCTGGTTTAGGCCAGAACATGACAGCAGATTAACAGAAAACAGCAATTCTGCATGGCAGGGGGACTGTCAGTAACAGAGGACATGCACCACTGCCTCTGAGTCACCAGCAAGCCAATCCTGAATACTACACTGGGGAACAGAAGCACAAGACTTTCATCTAACCAAGGTCCCAGCCGCTTCCATTCACTAAGCACCCTGATGGCTGTCAGTGCTGGCAGGCTCACAGAGCTCCACATCTCCTGACACCCTTTTTGCAGTTTCAATCAAGCTAGCTGCCTGGTTTTCCCTTCCCAGCAGTTAAGAGGTGTTGCTTTGCAACACTACGTCTAGGTTTCAAACAGACACCAGCGCTTCTGACATGGTTACTTTGCTTCTATTTTTTCTTCTTTGAAGTAGGCTGCTTTGCACTATTCTATTACTATCAAACCTATTATCTTACAGTGTTATCCTTCTGTACTACAGAAAGAACAAAATTACCTGAGCTCTGATAGTCAGCAAAATAAATTCACCCCAGTGAAACAAGGACAGAACAAGGAGCACTTCGCAAGCCGTGAAATATTCACTGTCTGAACATGAAAAGCTCATTATTTTCACCCCCACCTCAGCAGAGTTCATCCAAACCATGACACTCAGAACACACTGAATGAGATTTAGATGGCCAGTTCACAGCAGGTGAGAAACACCAAAGTAAAGCAATGCTACAACAGCTGAGAACCTTGTGGATAGGACAGAGGCTCACTGAGAAACCCTGAATGTGGGGGATTTTATGCAAAAAACAGCTTCCAGTCGAGCAATTTGAGCTGCAAGAGAGGGGCTGTGCTGAAACCCAAATGCTGAAGAAATAGGATGGTATTTAGACCTGGGAGAAGATATGCTAGAAAAGCAACAAATCAGGGCTGAATTAGCCAGGGGTCTCCCATGCATCTGAGACCTTTCCAGATTAACCATGAAACGAAGTGACAGACCTTGGAGAAGAAAAACTAAAACCATCTTCTGTTAACAGGGCAGAACACAGGAAGGCTCTGGACTCCCCACAGCCATGGCTTGGAGCAAGGGCTGCACAGTACCTGTAGTGCCTGGTGTCCCGTATGGGCCGGTCGCTGCTGAGTTTGTCACTCTCTAGCTGATTAAAAGCATGCTGGCGGTAAGGGTCTTCTCCAGCCTTCAGCAGCTTTGAGGACAGATAAGCCTTCTCATCAAAAGCCCTCCTGCTGTTCTTCTCTCCCTGGGGAGCCCTTGTCACCTAGAAAAGAGATAAGCATCAGGGAGAGCAGCTGATTGATGTTTCAACACCAGTAACATGTTCAGATGTATACACTAAGGGAAGAGTGGTCATTTATGACGCATCTGGAAGCGGGTCAGGTATGGAGAAAGGCAGGACAGGCAAGAGCTTGGAAAAGAAAAGAGGAAACCTTGTGGATGTAATGTTACAATTGCCTTCTCCAAGGAAAATTGCAGGCCTTGATACCCTTGCAGAGTTGAGCAGCTTGGTTTGAAAGCTGCTTTTCTGATAGCCCAGGCAGAGCCAATTTCTCTGCAACAATTGTTACACAGAACGTGCAACACTGCAGGCATTTGGAAGCTCTTCCAGACAGCACAGGTTTGAGTGCAACTCCAGTCAATGTGGCTAAAACAGTATTTCAAGGAAAAACATTTTCAGCTTTTCATCAATCACTATTGCATATAAACACTGTCACAGTTGATTCAGCAGGTTCCCCCCTGTGCCTCACCATCCAGTTTCACAGAACACCAAAATAAAATTGAAAACTGCATGTGACCATCCCCAGTCCCATACACAAGCAGGGTTATCCCCTCTCCACTCTTTAAAGTCATCTTAACTTTCCCTTCTTGGGTCATAGAGTCCGTGCAGTGTCAGCACTTGAGGACCATTCACTACAGCCACTGGTAGGGAAACTGGGATAATTTACACAGCAAAAGTTGTTTAACAAACTGTCTATGGTAGCAGTTTGAAAGATGGAATCATGAAGAAGCCATAAAATGCTTCCAGCCTTGTACGAAGGTATGCTGGAACTCCCAAAAACTGCTGGAAGAGGCAGATTCTGCATATCTGCAACTCGTAGAAAGTGGCAAAAAATCTCCAGATCTAAAGATCCCCCTGTTTAAAATAGTTTGGATATCCTCTAATATTAGATTTGATCATGTTTCTCCCTCTGCTATATGGGTACTTTCAAGAGTTTTAGAGGGCAAGAGACCACGGGCTGGTCATCAATATCACACAGCAGTTCACTTAATCCATCTTAGTAGGTGGGTTAAACTCAAGAGACCCAGCACATGGTAAATTCCAGAGGTAGCAAAGTGTTTTGAGGTAAAAATGTCTCTGCACTCATCTCTGAGGGCTGTTCTGCAGTTCAGACAACCCTAAGAGACACAGATGAAGTAAATGGAATTCAGTGTAGGCAAATGCAAGGTAATGCACATTAGAAGAAACAAATTCAACTACTCATGCACACTGATGAACTGCAAATTGACCGTGACCACTCGTGTTACAGATCTGAGCAACTCCCAGCAATCAGTCAGCAGAGGTGAAAGATAGGACAACAAGAGTAGACCAAGGACAGGATGGAGAAAACAAACTATCATGAATGATGTTACACAAAAAAATCAGGGACAGCTCAGCACTTGTGGCCAAAGCGCAGATTTTTGACAAGCCAGACTCTGGAAAGACATTATTAGGGGATGAAGAGAAACTAAAAGTTAAGACTATTCAGTTTGGAGAGAAGATGAATGAAGTGAGGGGGAAAAAACGATAGAAGACCCATAAAGTTATGCCTACTATAGCCGAAGTCAACCTGATGCCCAGATTTTCATTTCTTATCATAAAGAATGAAGAAAATGTCTTGGCACAGGAAATAAAGCTGCACTACTTTCAGTACCAAGCAACATACTCAATAACTGCACAATCCAGCGGCTGCATATGGATTTACTCTGTTTCTGGTTCAGGCATGCTTTAGCAGACAACCCTCTCTTCCACTGCTGCAGGCACCTCACTGGGGGTGCTGGCCCCTGCCCCTTGGGCTGTTCCTTCAAGTTGTATTTTCAGCACAGGCAGGAAGGCAGATTGGCTCCTTTAAAAGCTGAAATGTTACCGTCTTTTAATTTATGCTATAAGTTATGTCAACCAAAGCTTCTATTTCTACTTCCCAACCTAGAAAACAACACTTACGTGAAGCAAAAGCCAAGCTAACCATGCTCCTTTAAATATTTTTGTGGTCGCTCACTGGACCCTTACTACTTATCTCTGTCACCCCAGGCCCTGGAAAAGCAACAGCTGCGTTTGGTTTCAATTGCCATGAATGTTGCACAAAATGCTGGCAGCACTGCAAGCCTTCAGAAGCCATTTTGTCACATCACTGGGAGGGCTCCCTAGGGCAGCCCCCACCTCCCTTGGGCATAGGCCATGGCCACACCGTGCTATGGGCCCACAGGTGGCACAAGCAGGTCCGTTGCTGCCCTCAGGGCAATGACACATTGACAGTTAAACTATTACAGGTAATTCATCTAGCTAGCATAGTTCTGACATTACTTCTTCCTAAATTTGATGTATGAGTGCTGGAGTGCTGAGAATCAGGTGTTGGTTAAGAACACCTCCCATCTTTATTTTGACTGGTACCTCTTCATACTGTCCTTAAACAGGAAAGAAGGGACATTCAGGGGATAATAGCTTGGACAGCCTAGCTTCAGTGCCCAGAAAGACACTGCAACAAGTAATCAAACAGCCAATCCACAGGCACCAAGAAGATAAAAGGGTGACAAATAGCAGCAGACTGAAATTTGGCAGGACCACATCATGTCAGACCAATCTTATTTTCTCCTGAAATGGAGTAATCAGTCTTACGATTGTGAATAAGCGGTGAATATGACGTATCATGACTTTGGTGAGGATTTTTATATGGTCTTATAAGATAACATTAGCAAGCTAGAGAAATAGCAGCCTTGATGGAAGTCATCTTTAGAGCTGCACTGCCAGCTATTCATTGCCAAAGCAGGGGAGCAATGGTGTGCACAGGTGTCAGGGGTTTGTTCATAACTGGCTTGGGTCTGAAAACCAAATAGGTTTATCAAACCCAAGGAAAATCCAGCAAAAAAGTCAGACACACTGGGGAGCCAGATTAGAACTGAAAATTATCTCAACTTAAATTTGTCTGAAAACAATACATGAAATTCAATAGAGGCAAACATCTACAGTTCAGCAGGACAAAACACAGAAGAAATAGCAAGTAAGGGTTCTTCAGAAACTACAGCTCAGTATGGAGAATGCAAAAGCAAAGTTTAATGAGGAGAGAACAGCAAACACTGTCCTGAAGTTGAGTCCAGACAGTTAAAAAAAGCCTAGCAAAGTGAATATAAAGCTTATCATTAGAGGACTGACTTGTTTTCCTTCCCTAGAATGTAGATGCTTGACTGCAGGACATTTATCACTATTAATTCAAAACTCACTTAACAGGAACGGCACAGGTTCTCCATGAAATAGTAGACAGCCCTTCACAAATTCCTCTGAGGTGGGCAGACTGACATCAACCCCCCTGCTTTCTCTCCCTTCACATTAACTTTTCTCACTTCAGGAAAAAAGTTAATGTAATCATACACGAGCTTTAGGTATGTTAAAGGCACGCTATGTACAGCTGAGTGCTAAGTCAAGGCTTTTACAAAATCAACGGAACAGCTCATTGCCACAAGCTATACGGCTGCACACCCCAGATCACCACGCTTGAGGCTGAAACTACAAATGGGAGTTACAGGAGCAGGAGTGCCCAGTTCCTTCTGACTGATGCTCTGTGACAGACCAAAAAAATATATCACTACATTAATGCAGAAGATTAACAGGCACTGGAAAACTGAGTGTCTAGACTAGGGATTAGCAAAGTAGCTTGCACAAACTAAAATTTGACCCAAACACTGCTGTGACCTCCAACACAACTCACATACCAAAATTTCTGGAAGCAATGTAAACACTCTAGTCTCATTTCAGTGCTTCTCTTTCCCACATAGAAGGGACCTAGTTGCTCTCCTGATGTTGAAAGCACGATATTACTTGTGTTTTGAGATGGTTGAAGGGACCAGCAACTGTTTAAGCAATGAAATTAATACCATAAGCAGGGTATTAAGGGAAAGGAATTAATGCCATGCATATCCGTGACAATCTGAGGACCTAATTTCTCAACTAGCATAGTGATACACGTGTAGGCCTATCAGTCCTAAGACAGCAAGACATTCACCTACATACTTTGTTGCTGTCTGCCTCCGGATACAAACCCACCAATTCCAACACTGAGAAAATAGCTACTAAAACTAGAGCAATTTGGGAACTCAAGGTCCCAAGATTTTTTATTATTATTATTTTTATTATTATTTTGCAACAGTAGGCTTTGCCAAATTCAAAAAAGGATAACCATATTCCACGGGCCAAGAGGAATCATTACTCATCCAGAGTAAGGTCTGCAAACCTCTCAAAAGTAACTATAATTCATCACTTTACAGTTACTGTGAAGTTAGCCTAACAGCAGTATTATACAACAGGATGTGTACCTTGCAGCTTACACATCTTTCCGGAATTAGTCTAGAGAACAAAAGGCCCCAGGGAGACATCATAGCAACTTTTCAGCATTTAAAGGAGACCTACAGAAAAGATGGAAGATGCTCTTTATCAGGGAACATAGTGACAGGACAAGGGGTAATGCATTTAAACTAAAAGAGGGTAGGAGTTAGATTAGATATTCAAAAGACATTGTGAGGCTCTGGCACAGCTGCCCAGAGAAGCTGAGGACACCCCATCCTTTAAGCATTTAAGACCAGGTTGGATGGAGACCTGGCAGCCTGATCCAGAGGAAGGTGTCCCTGCCCATGGCACAGGGTTGTAACTAGATGGACTTTAAGGTGGTCTATCACACAGCCTATAGCCCCCTCCCACCAGCCTTTCAGGCCCAAACCCCTTCAGCAGAGGTGCTCCCCTCTGAACTGGTGCAATGCTAGCTTCTACCCTTAGGATTTAGTTACCAGCCAGCTGGCTGAGCACATCACCTCCACTCAGACTAAGTCACCTCTGTAAACCACTGTGGAGCCACTGGTATCCACAAGTGAGATTTTCCTGAATGAACTCACTCCTCTTGCTCCGTACTCGGCTCCTGCAACCTGACACTAAGCCTTAGAGTAGACAGGACAGCACAGCACTGCTACCAGCAACCAGGCTGCTGAGGAGTACAGCAGCACTTGGAGATGCTACACATGGACTGTGAATGACACTGTTGAGAAAGCTACAGCAGATCCCAAGAAACTCCCGGGAGATCTGGGAGTACTTGCCAGGGAGCAGGCTACTGTTGATGGGCTGAATCTACAAGATGTCTCAGGTGTCAATTGCCAGAGGCAGCTGTTTCAGAGGGAGTGTTGCATTCCCTGAGGGGGCTTATGAATCCCAGCATACACAAAGCTGTTATGCCTCATGAAATAACTCATATACTTCCCCAAAAAATTGCACGGAATACGTAAAGAGGCTGTGCCTAGCAGCAGTAGGGCCTATTTTATTCATGCCTTGTTTGACTGTGTAAAGCACTTTAAATGTGGTTTGGGAACCACGCTCTTAACATTTCATAACAGAAATTCTTTAATAGAAGTGACCATAATCAAATAGAGCCATCCTCTTTTTTTTGTTTTGTTTTGTTTTTTTGAGAAGTACAAGTGCTGACAGAAGAGCAAAGAAATCGATTTCAATGTTTTGTTTGCATTTTGCACAAACTGGAGTAACACAATGGAAGAAGTAAAGCAATTTGAATCAGCTCCCACACCAGAAAACTGGTCATGAGAGATTTTCTACTGGCATCAGCTCTGGACTATCTCGAGGTCTGCTACCTTTTCCAAACTAAGCTGGAGGATTGGTGATGGGTCCCCAGCAGAGCCTATTTTCATTGCCTACTTTAGAGAAGCTATGGTCAAGAAGCTGCAGCTGCCAGCTCATGGGTGTTCTTCAGTACTGTGACAAACAGAGCTGTAGCCTCTTAGTACTCTAACCCAAGGGATAGCATAAGTAAGAAGCACAGAGAGTCTGCTGGGGCTTCCTTTTCAGTGCTGCAATTTGCCCAATATGCCTCTGCATCTCCCTGTTGTTTTCCACTGCTTCCTGGTATTTATTCCTTTTGCACACACAGAGGCCATTCTTTGCTCTACTCTTGTTTTAGTCCTGATAAGTTCTCTCTGCTTTCATAGCCAGAAAGTCACAGGAGTCTATCAAGTCTATCATTTCTTTCCTTCCCTCATCTTCACCTGACAATAAGCTGCTGACATGGAAAGCATCCTCAAGCATCTGGCCTGAAAAGGTGGAAGTCCTGCAAGAGGCCAGAAAGGAGAAATAAATATTTTTGTGTGTTTGGTTTCCACAGCGACCTTCTCCCCACACCCATCACTTCTCACTTTTTGGACACCACTCTCACAGCTCCCTCCAACAGAGGCAGAAGATGGCACAGTGTTTTCCATGGCATTACCTTCAGTCTGGAAGCAGCAATCATCACATCCTCACATGGTGTCTGTCACAAGCAGCTGGACATTCTAAGTTTCTGGTGTGAAGGATTTAGAAACAGGATGATGCTGACATGCAGGTCACAGCAGTGGGTTGATAGGCAACGACTGACCGCTACATTTCAAACAGACTTGCCATGGTTCATCCTACCATAATCTTTGCTTTCATGTCTAAGAACTGACAGCCTTGCTTTTGAGGCAGCTACGTGACCTCTACCTAATGATCCTATTAGACATCTTGTTAGTGACTCTGTAGAGGAACATTCTTATGATATTTCATCCTGACCTTGCATGTCCTTATCTTCAGGAGAGTGAAATGCTTCCAGAAAGAACACCTTGATCACTTTGCCTAGGTCCCAACAGGTATGCAAAGCAGCATAGGATAACACCTGGCCGACCGCCAGAAGTAACGCAGCACACAAATAACAGCACTGAAGCAGACAGTCTACATTCATTTTTCAGACAGCAGCCAAAAGAGTGCAAGGTACATACTGCCATGTTGGCTATGAGCTCAGCGTTGCATTGCATGTAAACAAATCATTTTCACATGCAGAGACTGCCCTCAGCACGACCTAAACCCACTCCATCCCCATGTAAATTAACAGTCCTCGCATAAATCACAGCACCATCGCTTCTGGATACACTCCACAGTTTGCATTTGCCCTGATGTATACTCGTTGTAAAATGGAAACCTTAGAAAATGGAACTTATTTTACCCTCACATGACAAGTACATGATACTGACAGGTATGCTCTCCTGCCAATTGAGACAGATTTTTCCCTTTATTTAATAGGAAGTGACCCTATGAAGCACATGCATCTTTGACCCAGCTATGTAATTCTAGAACAGGTCTTGAAGAAGTTAGCATAGTCTGGATCCCGCAAAACTTGTTGGTCCAGCTAACCAGAAGCAAGAATATATTGCCCATAATTGGAGAGAGGGGACTTGATGTCTTGGGGCATCCTTCGAGTTTTTTGTTTTTAGTGTTATGTAAAACAACAGTGGAAGCCAAAAGCACTTCAAACAAAGATGCCTGAGGGCACTCCCTTCCAAACAGCTCTGAGGAAATAAAGCTGCTTAGAACCATGGAAATCCAGGCCCCAGATGACATGAAGCAGTTGCCAGCGCCTATTTCTTCTGAGTTTGAAGTCTAATGCACACAGATGTCCATTATGCAAAACTTAAAAAATTATGCGACGATGTTTAGTTTTAGTATATTTATGGCATTTGCATACATTGAATTTATATAAACACCCACATGTCCAGACACACATACATCTGGCTTAGCATTCACTTAATCTTCATCTCATTCCCTGGAGTAGAGCCATATTTTTCCCTATTTGGTTAATTTTGTTATAACATGAACGCCGCTGTATTAGCTGACAGAAATTCTTCACTCTTCTACATTTCTCTCTGGGAAAACAACAATATGAAGAACACCCTGAAAAACTAAGTGAGGGAAAAGTCTTCAAGATGACTAGGAACGAGAGAGGAGAGTGAGGTTTCTGAAGTTGTTTTTCCCAGAAAACAGCTCTCATTGCCCAAACGCACCTATTGCCATCCATAAAAATCTATAACATCTGGCATCAGGGAGAACAGACATGACAGCACACTATGAATACATAAAGGACTAGGCAGTTGATACTGTCACCCCGACCAGAACAACAGTACTGTCAGAAGTCTCAGTGGGTGACTGGGGACAGGGTACCTCTGGGAATGAAGTTTTTCTGCAGAAAATTAATGGCCACACAGATATGAAGCCATCTGCTTTCTGACATCTGTTCAGCATCACCTCCTTAGCAAAAGCCATCTAGGCTTCTTGTTGTTTATGAGTGCTGCTTTGCATTTCATGCATGGTTTGTAAAAAAGGTACTATAAGTTGTTGCATTTGTTCTTCCCCAAAAGCATCCCTGTCTCTGTAGACATATAAACACCCTAAGAATGTCGTGGTGTCCAAATAATTTTGAATAATTAAAACAAAGAAGTAGCAGTGCTTTGTTATTTGTTTAGATGTACTGAGGATACTTAGTACCCAAACTCATACTTACAGCACCTCACTTTATATCAAGCCCTCTTGGTTACCTGCTAGCACCTACAACATCAGTAAGTCAGGTCAAATGGGAGTGGACTAGGTCTTCATTAAATGCTTCAGCCAAACAAATTGTTTCCCTATGCCCACTCCCCCACCTAGGCTGTCTGCACAGACATGTGTGTGCCTCCTGTGCTGCTGCACTAATCTATTCCCTTTGAACTCAAGTGACCTACATCCAGCCTTTTTCTCCCAGTGAATCACAGCTGTCTAAAGTGACAGATGCAGCCACAGATATTTTCCACAGTGGAGAAAGCAACTTCAGGTCTGCTAAGCTGGCAATGAGGGGCAGTGCTCTGTTATTCCCCAAGCCAACAGAAGGCAGAAGTCAAGTGACATGGAGAACAGGAGGCTGAGAGTAGGCAGTTGAAATGCTAATAAAAACTAAACTCCCCCAGATGAAGTCAGGATACTATATATTTTATTATTATTATTTTTAAATCGCTGCATACCTCAAGACAGAGGGGAAATGAAACTACAGTAGCCCCTAGCCTTCCACAAAAAACATACAGTACAGAATATGGACAACATTTAAGAATATAGCCTACATTTACATACTATTTTTCTGAAAACCTGCAAAGAACTTTCCCCAAAAGTAGCAAAAACAAGGATTTAACTATTAAAAATAAATAAATAAACATCAGAAAGCTTCAACAATTAAGCAAACAATATTGCTCCCCTGAAACATCCTGATCTCAACTCCTGCAGTTGCTGTGTGCTTCTTGCTAAGAAGCACTGTAGACAGCAGTGAGCTAATTACTTAAGAGATGAGCAGAAGTCAGTGAGCACTGCTCACCCAAAGCATTAAAAGATTTAATTATATTAAGCTTGGGGCTCATTTTCTTTACCTTCAAGATCATGCTGTAAGAGCTTTTTCCTAAGGTTAGAGAAAGAAAGTTGAAGTAAGTACTTCTTTAATCATTCATCCTCGAGAGTCACAGCTTTAAAACTGGAATTGGAAGATTAAGAATAAAACAGAGCGGCTTTGCAACTGGCCAATATTCAGACTGTGGAGAAGTACTGCATCATGTACAACTGAGACAGGAAGACAAGGGGACACTTTGATACCCAGCCTCACAGCAGGAGACAGAAATTTCTCCTACCGCATTTCTGTTGGTGGATCTTGTTCATTCACAGTTCTGAACATTATCCAGTTCAGAATCAAGTCTCTCCTCTCCCCACTTTAAGCCAGCTCTGAGAGAGACCTGGTGATATACAGCTTCTGAGATAGCTACAGTCTCGTGGGCTCAGCCAGCTGGAGTCTGGCCTCGTGGAGCAGCTCTCCTGCCTTTGTGCTGCCTAGGGTACTGACCTGGTCCTGTGGGCTGGCCCTCAGCCCTGCTCCATTCAATTAGAAACTGCATGGAGCTCATCTTCCCAGAAAATAACATCTGGGCAGGACATGACCTTGAGGAATTGAGTAATTTACCATAATGCTCCTCATATTAGCTTTTGAGCATCACACAGAAAGGCTCTTGGCAGGAGCTGATGGTTGGGAGCTAGCCAAGCCCAATATTAAAATGCAACTTGTCCATAAACCAACAACACAACTGGTGTTTTACAGAGTCACCTAGTACAACTTTGCATACCACTATTGAATCCTGGCCTGGTTTGTTAGGGAAGTTTACAAACGACCTTCAGCTTACAAGGCAAAGACTCGTATACTGCAGGTTCGAATGTAAGACCTGTCCTCAGGGACCCATTCTAATGCTCTTTCTAAAGTGACAAGGGATACGGTGTATATGCACCCGTGATTTATTACAAAATTAGTCCTCCTGCACAAGGCAGTTCACTTGAATGCGTTCCCTGCCATATATTCAGCTCTGTAGCATGCAATAGTCTTCTAATAATGGAAAAACTCATTCTCTGTCAGTGAAGATTTGAGAGCATCAGGTCATTGACATTTTGTTTAGAAGCCAGAAGAGATCCGATTTAATTGATTGATTAATTTTTCAGTTACTGCATTACCTCAATTCCAGGGCTCAGCAATCAATTCGAGCTGACAAGACCCTCACAGCCATGCTCCGCTCCTACTTGGGTCTCCATTTGCAAAAACTAATTCATCTCCCCAACAGCAAATTTAATCAAGGATCATGAATACCAATGAGAAATCATGCAATGGGCTTGAATGTGCCTGTCAAATATGAAAAAACTGTGTTACACCATCCAGGCCTCTGTCACTCTAGACTTCCATCACATTATGAATAGCAGTCTCCTCTGCAGCCTGCTTTTTAATCACTGTCAACCAGGAAAGAGTTGGGTATATAAGGAAGAGCTGAGCTTCAAAAACAGGCACCACAAAAATACAAACATCTGAGTCTCAAAATACTCTGGACAGGTTATGGCCAAGCCATCATTCATGGAAACCCACAGCTCCCCCATACACCAAGTCCCACAGTCTCTCATACGGCCTCTTGCCTCATTCTGCAGATACAAACTTCACCCAAAACACCTCAGTGATTGCCATATGACCAGTGAGGATCTTTAAAACCCATTATTGCATCAATCCCCATCCAATATAAACAGCTCTAATCTTGTTACTTTCGAATGTTTGTGGTCAGCAAAAACACAGCTACACAGAAATCTTGGCCCACAGCTGTTTTTTGGCTTGGCAAAATGATAGGTCTGATCAGGCAGATTTTGAGAGCTGGTATTTTTGTGTTCATTTATTAAAAAGTAAGTCTGACATTTTTCTCCACTTACTCCACTAGGGAGTTTTTGCCTAAATGTCATTTGCAGCAGGTTCTCAGGAGGCCTGCAGTCAGGCGTTGCTTCCTCCACACAGCCAAGAGCATTCCTGAGAGCCTCTCCCTGCTATGGCTGTTGAGGTCCATTCACTTCTTTAGACAATGTGATGCTCTAGCCACCCCTCATTCTCTAGGAGCACAGGCAGGTGCATTTTTCACCACTCCAATTTATTTCACCAAGGAGATGCACAGCTCCAAAAAGCCACCAGCACTGTGACAGTTAGGACATCTTGCCTAGGTTTTCAGCAGCCTTCCTAAATATGCAGGGGGAAAAAAAAAAAAAAAAAAGTATATACATCCAGTCACATCAGCAGGACAGGATTTCAGCCACAATAGTATATATAAACAGAGAGAAATGCACAGACACTCTACTAATCAAGGCATTAGTTTTCTGCTATGTTTGCCCTGGGAAGGGATTGTGTTTAGAAATAGTCCTAAATAATATGTTGTTAAATTGCCTTCATTACAGAGATGATATGTATAAATGTCTAGATGGAGACTGTGGAGGTAAGCTAAAGGATAAATGCAAAACAGTTTGTTAGATACACAGAATCTTCCAAGACAGCTCATTTTCTCCCAAATAGAAAAAGACTGAGACTGATTCTTCACAGATCCAGCTCACTCCTGTTGGGTTTTAGTTTTTCTGGCTCCAAAAGGGTTTGTGGAGATGAACTAACATGAACAAAGGAAACTCGCTGACAGCTTTGTTCAAAGCAAGTTCAAACAAATAATTCATAAAGCAAACAGTAGAGCTGTGGTTACAAGCATAGGGATACACAGCACTAAAGTTTTCACATTAAAAAAAAAAAAATCAACCACCAAAATATTTGAAAGAACTCTTAGAGAAGGAACAAGATGAGAGAGGTCTATCCTTTAATGAGAAAAGAAGAGCAAGAAAAGGAATAGATTGCAAGTCTGTATTACAGTCTGCAATAGGCATTTCTTACCACATTTGGTTGGGTGTAAAAGACATTCTGAATAACAACTTGGAACATAGCAGGATGACAGAATGACAGCACCCAGCCCATCCACTCACCCACATATCCTAGCTCAGGTTGTCTAGGGCTAACACTGCTGAAGGAGTCTGAATAGCAACACACCCAACTACAACAGAGCAGAACTCCTTAGCAGAGCAACATCTACCAAATAAAGTGGGCTTTGGTAGTTCAAAATGAGATTTTTGATCGTTTTTTTTTTTTTATGTGATTTTTTCCATCAGCACAAAGAGTGGCTGCCATTCCAATGGCTGCAGCTGCAGGATGTGAGCCAGAGCACACACAGCAGCTCTCATACCCACTGAGTGACACACATGCTAGTCAGGATTCAGTTAGGTGCCAGGGCAGGATTTTTCATTTATTCCTCCCTTATCAACAGAGGCTAAAGCAAAAAGAGCTGCTCTGGCTCTGTGAACCAGTGATGAGAAATGTACAGATATTCTACAGGAGCTCATCCTTCAGCATCTATCTACCTTACATGAAGGGCACTTCACTGTCAGTTCACATATGCGCACTACCTCTTGTAGCTCTTTCCCTTACCCCTTCCTTCCCAAACCAACATTAAAAGGGATATTGGAAGTTGCAGAGTCAAGTGCTCAACACAAAGGGCAATCCTGAATTACAAGCTTCAGCACATAGTTCTGCTGTGCACATCCAATAAAAGCACAAAGCGGCATGGCTGCCCATAATGATACACCAACCCATGCCCTAACATGTGAGACAAAGCTACCTGGAGTTCAGTTATCATGATTTCTTTTCTTCGCAACAGCATGCAAGTTAGAATGGAAACAAGCAGAATGTCAAAAGCATCCAGATCACATCCCTGGAGACCTTGTAGTTCCTACTCGTCTAATGCTGGAGATGGTATTCAGGAGGAATCAGCCTGTGATTTGTGCCCCGAGGGAGCTGGAGCAGCAGCAGGCACAGGACTCTTGCACAACAAGAGGCAGCATCCCTCCACATGCACACTGTGCTGCTCCTTTCAGGAGCATCCCCCATGGAAGGCTGAGAGAAATGAGACCTGTTCTCCTAGGCAGCATTTTGAAGCCATATCAGTGCTCGGCTAATGCTTCTTCTTCAAAAGCCATGCCTTGTCGGGACAGATTTTCTTCTCCTAACATCAGCTTCCACAAATACAGTGGGGCTGTCATGTACCTCCATAACTGCCCTGGTGGAAATCCCGTCTCTTTCTCTCCTGCCCTATTGCCTGGTGCTGCTGTGCTTTTTGGTGATGTTTGTGGAGGGGAAGAGCTACCACAATAGCAGATGCACTAGGGGTTCTTTGGAAAAATTTGCTCCCTCTCAGCCAGAAACTCCAATATCTCTGCTTTTGGTACCTCCTCTCCTGTTTCACCAATTTTAAAGGGATAAATGTTGCCCATAAGAGTGAAAACAGAAAACAAAGCATGAAAACAAAGCAAAACCCAGAACCACGCCATACCAGGAAGCTGAAGCTCCCTTTGCATTCTGCTAGGCCTTGAAGCCAAGCTTGCCACCAAACTGAGTGCAAACTCAATCTAGGTCTTCTCCACAAATCCAATGAGGTCAAGGTGCTCTTAAGCTCAAGACAGAGGACATTCCAATACCCATCCCTTGGTTACCCACTTCTGCTCTGCGGTGCCAGCACTGTGCAGTGCGTTTTTCCCCTCTATCACTTACACAGAGAGTGATCAAGTGGCCACAGACATGCACCAACTGCTCCCAGCCTGCCTCAGGTGTGGGAAACAGTAGCTCTCCTATCTGGAAAGATCCCAAGGTAAGCCTGCTGCTATTTTCCTTCACAGCATCATTTTCTGCCTCTGGTTGAGTATGCAACCACCAGGGCAGAGGCCATAAAGCCTGAGCTCATAGCTGATATGGGCCTGCTTTTCAGATGTTTGTTACCATAGCAATACCATAGGAATTTTTAGTTTGTTTCGTTGCCTTTGTTCATTGTTTGCTGTTATTTCTTTTTTAAGCTATGTACTCATCCACGGAAAACAGGGCAGTCCCCAGTAATGTGAGAAGGAAATTAACGCAGCACAACCTGCTAGCTGGGAGCATGGCATGGGAGGACTGCGATTGCAGACCGCTGCCCACCAGGTACCTGCTCCCAGCTCACTGTCACAGCCTGCCCACGTTGCCGTGCCTCCTCACCCAGCTGTGCCAGCCTCTCCCAGGACAATCAGAGAATTGCTTTGAGCTTGCAGCTTTTTTAAAATAAGCTGACTGCCAGAAATTCACCCCCCAACTCTCCTAGGAAGTATAACTGCAGTCATGTTCAGACTTAGGGAAACCCAAGGGAGAGCCCTTCCAGAAGAGAAGGGAAAAAAAAAGAAAGAAAAAAAAGAAAAAAAAAAAGGGAAAAAACCCAAATTCTTGGTCCATTCAGGCAATTCTGGAAAGCTGCCCCTTTAGCAAACAATGCCCTGAGTTCAGTGGAGCAGAAGAGCTTAACTGCTATTTTCTAATGAAGAGTGTGCTGCTAAGCTAAACAACAGAAAACCATCTCACAGGATCAGGTCTTTGTAATGTGTGTTCATTATAAAAAGGAGCAGTTTGTGAACAGCTGTCCCCGTGATTTGCTAGAACTCACCACCTCTGCATGTTGGTGTGCTGTGGATAAATGCCTGGCGCTCTTCTTGCAAATGAATCATAGAATCACTCAGGTTGGAAAAAATCTTAAAGATCATCGAGTCCAACCGTGACCTAACCATACTACCCTAAATAACAACCCTCCGCTAAATCATGTCCCTGAGCACCACATCGAAATGGTTTTTAAACACATCCAGGGATGGTGACTCAACCACCTCCCTGGGCAGCCTATTCCAGTGCTTAACAACCCTTTTTGTAAAGAAGTGTTTCCTGATATCCAACCTAAACCTCCCCTGGTGCAACTTGAGGCCATTTCCCCTCATCCCGTCACCTGTCACCAGTGAGAAGAGTCAGTCCTTAAGCACAACACTGTGATGCTAGAGTTCAGGGGTTGATATAGATCTGTCAGTCATGCAGAGCAATAGAATAATTCCATTAAACAAGAGCAGGACAGTATCTTTCAAAAGCCTTTAATCACAGATTAGTGAAGAAATCATGTTTCCTTTTGCAAAAAGGGATCATCCTTACTGAAAGTGTAATTGCAGCGTGCGATGGAGTGCTCCAAAAAGTGGCTGCCTTGCAGAGAAACAATTGACACAGACCATGCACCGCAACAAAGGTAACGCAACAGCAACTTCTCTCACTGCATTAACCAGTGTTACACAGTTCAAATCCTACTGCGTAAAGTCTGAGACATGAGAGGTTTTCTTTTCTCTTGACATCTGAAAGAGGCTCATTAACTGGGGAACATCTAACAATCTCATGGCTTCAGATGCTACAATTTGACTTAACTGTCACAAGCATGTGTTCACTTACTGCAGTTTTAATCTGCGATGGAGTGGAAAGTACCTCTCTGCTTTTTTTGCTAGTGGAGCCTCTGTTCAGTTCTAGGTTGTTGGTGGGAACATTTAGCTGCTCCATGGGGTGGCTGAGGGCCAGTGCTTCTGAGGGTACCAGCCCATGCACTCCATGGCTCTAGGGAATAGGGCCTATGCAATGAAACTCAGTTTGCAGCCAAATAGGAATAAAACCCTGCAATTCCAACTCCTGGTCCCTCCAGCTCAACCATGAGAGTGCTCTTCCATCTCTGTTTCCCCAGACCTACGGAGATGCATCAAGACAGCCACTCAATCATGTCGCAGCATGCCAAGTAGTTTAGGGATTTACCAATAATTATCCAATTTCAGATTTGCTGTAGGCAGCTGTATCAAGCTGTTCCAAAGCTTAAGCACACTCTATATGCGTAAGGTGACACAGAGGAATGCAGAGCTGAATCCTGAACATCTGACCTGCCTTTTGACTTCTTGAAATGGATGGAGAAAAAAAAAACAAGGCAGTTTGCACCACCAAAGCAGCCTTGCAAGAGGCAGAAGATAGTGAAAGATTCTTCTGAGCAGCTGCACAAATTCAGAATCTAAGACTTGGTTGCGTTACCAGCTCAGACATCACCTCCCATTAAAGAGGGCTCTACCTACCACAAGTCAATACTGCCCTCCTGACTTCAAAGATGCCACCCCCTTCTGGGCAATCCTCACACAGGAAGGAACTGTAACCTGGCCTGGTTCCATCTCTGGGACACTCCCAGAAAAAGAGAAATCTAAGAGTAAAGAAGACAACTCAGTCCCAGGAGCCACCAACCACCCGCACTTTCTGAAGAACTCTGGGGTTTGTATAGTAAAAGTATCCAAGGTGATCCTCTGCTCAATAAGGAGAGAATAGTGCCAACAAATCTCCCATGTCAAACAGACTGATCTAGTTTAGTCTCTTCGTTCAGACAGTTATTTCCATTTCCTTGGTAGATACCATGAGGCATCCCTCTGACCTCCTGTGGTTTAGCTCAGGAGGTCAAACAGCTTGTCCTTTCTTCTGTACCACTCCATAAAGTACTAAGAGAAATACGAGGTCTCTCTGGGTCACTACCTGAAATAAACCAGGAAGATACTTATTTTCAGAGATGATGGAAACCCTCTGTACTGAAAAAAGTCTCCAGAAGTTGTCACAATTAAAATATCATTACAGTATGCACTTGCAGCTGGGCTGCAACATGAACCTCAAGCCTGCCAGTGTACACACATACAAATCTCCCAGGCATATTGTTCAGAAACCATGCATGTAGTTTCTGCATGAGAGGACACAAAAATGAGAGGAGTAATGCATGAAAATGATGGCAGCCAGCTTACTGCCTGTACCATACATGCAGACATTCCTAACATCTCACCTACAGTCACCCAAAGGTGGATAATTTTAATATTTTTATTTTTTAAATCCTTTTCCTTTGCTGCTTTTACAAAGGGACCTGGACTCTATATCAATAGCCAGCAATTTTATTCAATTCTTCTGCTATAGACATACGATTTCTAGCAAGAAGTAAGATGTCCATACAGAGATGGGCTGAAAAAGTCTACAGATTTCACAGGTTAACAAAGCAGTTGACTTTCAGACAAACCAGCAACGCTTGTAGTTCACAAGAATGGTCAGCCTATACTAGCTACTGGCACAAATGGAGACATGCTTTCACACACTTCCCAAAATCGACACAAAGCAATTAATTCTCTCTGCCTCTTTGTGCTCCACATTCTCAATCTGTAGTTTTGGAGCAGTGCTGCTGACATGAGGCTGCAAGGTTAAGGCTTCAGCCGCACTGAGCAATACTGCACGATTTTTCTAAGACGCTGCCAACAAAAGAATCACAACACAGAAGTCTTGCAGAACTGTTACATTTTTTTTGGGAGAGTGGGTTCTAGGGAGTTGAGGACGAGTCACAGGTTCAAAATAAACCCACCAGCTACTAATACTTTTCCATTCAGCCCCCAAAGACCATGCACAACTGTCTGACTTACTATCAAAGGCAGCAATGACACAAGCTAGCATCAGTGCCCTCAGTACTGGTGCCTCCGCAACACGACACATTGTACTGCACTCAGCTCCACCATGTGCTCTTCTCTCCACAGCTGGGACAGGGCAGTCATACCCACAGCAATGTATCTGCTCCATGCTGGGTAGTTGCACATGCCTTCAGGTCAGTGAGCACACCAGGGGTTCAGGCTACAGCAGGAGCATGAACAGCTTGAGCAGCTTTTGGTGGAAACACTGCCCTGATTTAAATCCATTCCCTCTAAGTGCAAGGCAAGGAGCATGTAGTGGGGTAGCACTGCTCAGGCTGCAGATGCCAACAGTTTGCCATGCACACAAGCCTGGAATGTAGCGGGGACTGCATCCTTCTGTCTGTTCCTTTCCTTCTTCTGACTAAGACCTGTTCCACTTTCAGTCATCGTCCCAGTGCTCTGCAAACAGAGAAATCTCTTCAAGCCACCAGGACTCAACTAGCCAAAGACTAACCAATACCTTGGGAGATGTACCCAGGGACAAGGAAATGCAAGCATCACAGGTGGACAGATGAGGGGTATATCCCAAGAGCCAGCTGGTAAGGATAACTTCACCCATGTTTCCTGGCATCTCAGGCACCACCTTTGCTGGCAACTACAAAAATCTGGAGAAACAGCACATCCCATGTTAACCTGCAGAGCCAAAGATAACAATAGTACAATCATAGAGTAAGAGCAGTAAGTAAGTACACCCAAGCTTTAAAATAAAATATTCTTGCTTCTTTCAGCAAGCTGTAAGAGCTGTTCACCCCTTCTTCAAGACGAACAGGAAGAAGGGATGGCCAGGACAGGGAGGTGATTGTCCCCCTCTGCTCTTGTGAGGCCCCATCTGGAGTACTGTGTCCAGGTCTGGAGCTCCCAGTACAAGAAGGACAGGGAGCTGTTGGAGAGGGTCCAGAGGAGAGCCACGAAGATGATCAGGGACTGGAGCCCTCCACTACAAAGGCTGAGGGAGCTGGGCTTGTTCAGCCTGAAGAAAAGAAGGCGGTGGGGTGACCTCGTTGCAGCCTTTCAGTACCTAAAGGGAGCCTACAAACAGGAGGGAAATCAACTCTTTGAAAGGGTTGATAACTGCAGGGCAAGGGGAAATGGTTTTAAGTTGAAGGAGGAAAGATTTAGATTGAATGTCAGGGGGAAGTTCTTTACAGAGAGAGTGGTGAGGTGCTGGAACAGGCTGCCCAGAGAGGTTGTGGATGCCCCGTCCCTGGAAGTGTTCAAGGTCAGATTGGATGGGGCCCTGGGCAGTCTGGTCTAGCATTAAGTGGGGAGGTTGGTGGCCCTGCATGTGGCAGGGGTTTGGAGATTCATGATCCTTGGGGTCCCTTCCAACCCTGGCTATTCTGTAATGGCCCAAGCAGGATCTTCCAGAGGATATTATCAGTGATGTTTCCACAGGACCACATCAATATCTTGCAGAGCTCAAGTAATGATTAGCACCTCCATTCCACCCTGGCTGAAAGAGAGCTGCAGAGCAGGACACAGCTGCAGGCAGATCTGGAAGCAGGCGTTTCTATGAGCCCCCATCTAAGACTTGCAAATCTCAAACTTCAAGCAATCGTGTTAATTAACTACTTCAATTCACTGTAAGATACAAAAGACTTTTTAAAATGAAAACATTGTCCTATAATTAAAAGTAGATAACAGTGTTCTCTGCCAAGCAACAGTCACTTTAAACTCATTTTTATGCTCTTTAAAGCCAGTAAAACAATTTTATGTTGCTCACATCTTACAAAAGCAGCTTTTCTCGACAAGAATTCCATCAATTAGTCATCAGTGCAATGCATGAGATCTCACAGAGAGGAATCCAACAAGCTAGGGATTGTCAGAAGTTCTTGTCCATTCCAGACTCTTAGGCTACAACTCATGCCCTCAGACACGTGCCAGATCAGAAAGACTGACATGCCTGGGCTCTCAAACTACAAGCTGGACACACAGAAAACTGCACAGATACTGCTCCAGGAGCTTTTCTGGACAGAGAAGGCACCATGGCCCACAGGCCAGTGTATCTTAAAAACTCCGTAGTCTTTTCTCTTCTGATTTCTTTGCTCCACATACTAAAGAACAAGGAGAGGCAGAAACACTTGTTCTACCCTCTCTCATTCAGGAACGTTTCTTTAAATTTCAACTTAGCATCCACTAAACTTGAGAACTCTCATACCCAGAGAAATGTTGCATGGACAGCCTTCCATCATGACTCTCTTTGGCAGGGGGAGGCAATTCCATCCTAGCTCATGGCAGAAGAGCACAGAGCACAAGGAGAGGAAGAGAAATCCTTTCTTAACACCTGAATCCCAAAAAGAGAGGTACAAGAAGCATATGGAGAATTCTCGTGGTAAGGCACATCTGACCCGAGCACACAGACAAACACTCATCTCCTCCCTGGTATCCCTGTGATACCACCTCCTCTGGTATCACAGATCACCTCACCCAGAGAACAGAAAAAGCTGAAGATGAAGCCCTTTCTTTCAGGAAGAGCTTAGGGGACCTGGAGTACAGGGGCACCTGTCCAATAAGCAATTCCTTATCCCTTTTAATCTCTGATTCCTTAGCTCTGCACACAACTTCCTGAGCCTTCTCTTCTCCAGACAGCTGGAATGGCACCACCTGGCCAGCTGAACCACTGGGAATGGGGGGACAAAAGCAGGGCACAAATCCACTTGTGCCACAAACTATGCTGTTCATTGGGAAATTGCCATAGTAAATCTCTTTACCCTATCCTTTCCTCCACAAGCAGCAGTATAGAAGATGAGAACATAGATGTTTTAGGAGAGGGCTGCTATTAAGAATTTAAATATGGCGTGATTTTCTCCTTTTATCACTGCAGATCTGGAAGCATTGGAATATGCAAGTTTTAAGCATCTCCTGATCAGCTCTGCAAGGCTTGCTCTTCGCTATCTCAGTGCAAAGTCAGCAATTCATTAAGTAATTAAGAACACAATAGTGACAGCGCAGCAATATCACACAGAACTCGATCCCTGTCTGCAGACATTTCATACGAATAGTAAACAACAACAGACATTTCTGCTGATGTAATTAATCTATCCCCTACTATATTAATGAGAGAAAGATATGCATGTTAATAATGAATTCTTCTAATTAAGAACCCCATGCAAATAGCGTGCATCTCACCCCAGGGACTTTATCTTAGCCAAGAACCCAGCTTGAGTATAGAACTCAGCTGCGTGGCTAGGTGAGCACATATCACAGTGACACGTCCTTCTGTGAGGCCGAAGTCAATGAGCCATCCCTGGACAGTTGTTTGCCTCATTCAAGTCACTCATCAGGAGGGCCTTCACCTTACAGCATGCAAGTTGTCACTCTTGCCAGCAGAGACCTGAGCACTCCCCATGCTGCATTCCAAAAACACAACAGGAAGAGAAGCGCCATCCCCACAGGTGAAAGCATCCTGGCACTGTACATCGGTTGGGTACATTCATCTATTTTCCTTAACCCACCACCCCTTCTCACAAGTGACCCATGGCTATTCACACAGTCTCTGAAGCCCCAGAGAAGCAATGTCAGTCAAGTGTCCACTGTGAAAGACATCCACAGCGCAAGTCAGAGCCTGAGCAATCAGTGTATATCAAGACTTTAACCTTTCTGTAAAAGATGCTCAAGGGCTTTCCAGAAATGTGTTAAGTGAAGTGCACCAGACAGATATGTCAATACAGAAAAATATTTACCAGAAATAATAACTGAAGCACCGTGGTCTTACTGCCTCTGGATTGTTTCCCTGCTACGAATAAATTAACTAATAAAGGGTAAAACAGATGATCTACAAATCTGCAGCTTTCAGCCTGTATGTCCTTATTAGATAGATCCTTGAGTGCATGCAATATCTAGCTCCCAACTAATGTGACGTTATACACTAAGATGTAAGTGTAGCAGCCAGCATCCCAGTTTCTAGTGCAGAAAGCAGCACTTGCTGTTTACTGACCTGCAGAAAGAAATCTGGCTGCCTTGCAGCTGAATCAGATGGCAAGAGTCTCTTTCCCAGGCAACAAAGAAAATATTTGAGAAAAATCATCCTCTACCCACTACTCTCCGCAATATTACCATTAGGCATACAGTCAGGTCTCTCTCTTGGTCATTTAACACAACAGAAAGGGCTCCACAGACCACATTTCCCTTGCCTGAGGGCAGCCTGTTGGGTTAGCTGTGGAGGAGCAGGCAGCAGTCCTCTCCTAAATCTCATATCTTTCAATGAGGGAATGTGGCTCCTACAGCAAGCAGCCAGCTCCAGCCCGATTATCTTGAACCCTGCTCTATGATTCCAGCATCTTTAGGTTTCACAGCATTCAATTTGGCTCTGTACAAACAGCGGAACGTTGCAAAAGCATGTTACATGGTCAAACCCTGTGAAAAGATTCCACAGACCAGACTGCTGCCATCCTCTCTTCTTTCCCCCAGCAACTGAAGACTCTTGGTTGAAGTTTGCAGCACATAAACTACAGGTGCTGAGAGCTGAACGTTGGTTTCTCCTAAACACTGCATACAAAGCTGCTGGCAGCTACAAGCAGCTCTCATGGGGTGGTGCCTTGCTGCTCCCACAGTGAGCAGGTCATCTATCTCACAGCATAGCTCAGGGCCCGAACTGCCTTGCATTACTCACCTACACCACAGGGGAAAGTGCCTGTTCACCCATCTCTGACTTCCAATCACCCGGCAGGCTTCGCCCATGCTGCCCAGTCTATGTTAGTTACAAAGCCCTCCTGACAAAAGCTGGGGGGCAGGAGCAGATATACCGCTCCAGAGGAAGTAACAACAACCAGCTGAACCCACACCTGCAAAATTCTGCTCTCATAAAAATGAACGCTGCAGTTTGCATTTGGCTGTGAATAACTCGTGGCAAGAAGCTATATGCCCAGTCACAAGGAGCTGCCCGTTATACCTTGTGCCTTGTGTCACCAGACAAGAGTAAGCATGCAGGATGCACAGCGCTGTTATTGATCTGCTTAAAGAACTTGTTGGCACAGCAAAAAATGAGAACCACAAGTGACAGGAGCACGTTCCCAGAAGAATGCACTTTTTCTGCAATGAGCCTCTGGTCTGAGACACTGGTTACAGATGTCACTTAACATTAAGATCAACAAAAGATGAAAAGCCTCACCTTATGAGGGCAAAGCACAGAACTTATCTTTCTGAAGGTGGAACTGGGAGTGTGGTAGGAGCCCCACAGCTGAGGCAGCCCCTGAGCCCTGTACCAGCAGCCAGCATACAGGGCAAACTCAGCCAGCACACAGTTTAATGATTAACATTGTCACACAGAAGAACTATTTTTAAGCTTTCCAGCTTGTCTCCCCACTTTAGCAGCTTATTCTCAAATGCTCCATTCCTCAGATGAACAGCAGAGAGAAATGTAACCTGAGTTGGCACAGGGAATAATTGAGGGGGTAGAACATCCCTGACCCACTCCCTATCCCTATAAATTCCCTATGAGCAGAATTTATTTCCACCAATCTGCCACAGCACTGGCAGGGCGCGGATCACAGAATCACAGAACCATTAAGGTTGGAAAAGACCACTGTGACTGCGTAGTCCAACCACCAACCCAACACCACCATGCCACTTAACCATGTCACCAAGTGCCCCATCTCCATGTTTCTTGAATGATGCTGTCACCACTTCTCTGGGCAGCCTGTTCCAATCACAACAGGCTTTAGATGACCAGGTTGTAAGTCCTGATAGACTGCAAAGACAAAACGTGAAGCCCAAGCACGAGCAAGGTGTGGGCAGCTACGTGTAGGAGATTATTCTTTCACAGCAGGACAACCTGAATGTTAACTGTCCCTGGGTGGCAGCCTGAATCCACTGCTGAGATCCTTAAGCCCATGTCAGCACACAAGATATTATCCAAGCTCTCTTTACTTCACTAGTATTTAAACTGGAGGCATGCAGATTTGAATAATGAATGTAACCTTTCTTCCTATTCTTTCAGCAAAGACTGAGGCTTCACCTCAACTCCGCATCAAGTAAGCTCATCTCCAAGTCTCTCATCTCCCACCTGAGTGAGTCTTCCCCACCCCATGCTGAGCAGTCCCACCCTGACCTGCCCCACAGCAGGTGTGATCCCTCACTGCAAGTGCTGAGCCCACATGGCTCCTAAAGGTCACCAGCTGATACGCAGCAACCGAAATCCATCTCAACATAGGCTGCATCAGATACTCCTGCTGAAAATGACAAGGGAATTTACCTTGGGAAGAAAAATACTGATGACTAACAGCAAGTCCTGATCTAACAAAAGCACCTTCCATTCAGATTCAAAACTGGAAAGCTAACAATTCCCTCTAATGATTCAACACAACCTTCTGGCAACATGCTTGCTGACAGTCCTTGCCACGGAGCGGTGACAGCCACAATTAATGCTTCACACAGGGCTGGCAAGTTAAATATAGCAGCAGGAGGTGTGCTTCTGCTGGAGTTATAACCGTGGTAGTGGAAAGCGAGACAAAAAGATTAATGATGGAAGGCGGATCCCCAAAGCTTACTTACTCTTAATGAACGTGTCACAAGACTCGGTTGAGCAAATTCCTGGACATTTAACAAATGCTGCGTGCTGCATTATTTCCTGGTTTCTCAGATTCACTGCTACATAAACACGAGTTCAAACAGTCACCCTGCACGTCTGCTCACTAGCACTGTTTCATTTACAATTCAGATGTTACAGCTTTAGATTCTGCTGATGTGCAGCTGAAGGAACCAGGCACATCTGCGTATCGTGTTTTCTGAACACGCAACACAGAGCAGCACTGAGTGCCTCCGGTACACTCATGAGCTCAAATAATGCCTTACAAGAGTCTTAGGGCACTGGAGGCACAGAAGAGCAGCAAGGGGACCCTTTTGCCTTACAGTTGCTGGTCCTGCCAGCCACCCTCTGGGAGTTCCTAATCCTCCACACATGATGCACGGACACAGTGCCAGGGAGCTGACACAGCCAAGCAGGTCTTAGAGCAACCCCTGCAGATCCCAATGGGATGGGAGCACGAGAGCTAAGAGAGCTTTCTAACAATTTTTCAGTGCTCATAGCAATGCTAACGCCTGTTAATCCATCCCCAGCCCTTTATTAGGATGCACCTTAGGAGAGACTAGGCAGAAGCAGAAGGCAGACATAGGGCATTCTGATCCTCTTTAAACTCAATGCCACAGTTATAATCCTCCAACTAAAAAGAAAGAAGAAAAAAATGAGACGGGCTGCGACAGGTTGGGAGGACTAAATCCCTGTTATCTAGGACACCGAGATGGAAAGGTCTCAGCTGCACACACATCCCACACCTCTGGTGATGCCCCTACAGAAGAGCATCCCTACCAGTCTCCCCACAGGAGAGTGACAGCTGGTGAGCCTGCTGCCCCAGACTACCAGCAGCACGAGGGCCCTGTGTAGGGGCACTGCCGCACTGAAACCAATGTGCTACAAACCCCGGGGTGCAGGGGGCAGCAGGGCAGGAGCAGTGCTCACCACAAAGCAGAGCTGCACAGCCCAGTGGCTAAACAGCTGCAGAGAAAACGCCACACAGCCCGCATGACATTCACTCTGCCAGGCACAGTCATTTCCTTCTTCACACCAGGTATCCCTTCCACTCCAGCACATCTGTACTGACAGCGAGGCTTCAAGCCTCCAAAAATTAAAAAATAATCTTCAATCACCTTCTAGCATTATTAAAAGTGCTAAGTGATACAAGGTGATTGGCAGATATTTCCTCTACTACCCGATGTGACTCGGTCCATGTCCTGCATTGCAAGGATAGTGCTGTTCATTGCCACTTGAACCACCTCTTCTTGGCCCACCCGGCCTCACAGCCTGGGATGTGCACCTGTTCCCATGTGAGCCAGCAGGTCTGACCTTGAATCTCTTTCACACGCTGCCAAAAGCAGCTTTTGATACATGCTGGGGAGACCCTCTGAGGCAAGACATTCCTCTGAGTACCTCATCCTCTCCCAACAGACCCTCTGTGCTGACCACAGCCAGTTCTGAAGGAGCACCAATTTCCCTGCCCTTCCCCGGGTTACTCAGCCCACACAGTCTGAAAGACTGGAAGTGCTCACCCAGCAGGCACAGCACAGCAGTTGGACACCCCAAGGCACAGCATGGCCACACCTGGACTGCCCAGACACAGAATGGATGGGACAGGCACAGCTTTGCTCAGATCTGCTCCAACAGGTGCTGAGGCTCAGTACTGATTATATTAACAGTATTGTTGCAAACCATTTATTTTATTTCACTTTTTAATGCCCTACACAGGCCCAAAGGAACAAGTTAAATACGATTGTTTTCTGCTGTTCAGGCAAACGGCATTTCTGCATTTCAGAGATAAACATCATAAATAAAATATGAGGCTGCCAAACTGTCACTGAACATTACTCCAGCAGTGACATCCCCGGGGAAGCAGTCACGCAGCGATCCCTTCCCGAGGTGCTCACCCACTGCCATAGCCGAGATCCCATGGAAAAGCACTGCAGGGCCCGAAGTGATATTTTATTCTTCGCATCAGGAGAGAATAATTAAGAGAACCGCATCTCACGTCAAGCCCAGAAAGGACTTCAGCTTTTCAAAACCATGCAATTCACTACAGTTTGCCTAGGATCTGAAATGCCATGGTACAGACACAAGAGTCGAACTCATGGGCTCGCTCATCCAAGAGATGTGATTAATTTTTTCCCCCAGGAAGAGAAGCAGCCAATTGCAGAAAATTGCTGAAATAATTTTCCAGAGAGCCATAAGTCACATGAGTCAGCCCCACCCGCAGTGAGCCCAGACCTGGGCTCCACATCATCGCTCGCGGGGAGAGCAGGAGACTGGGAGCCAGCCGAAGGCTGTGGAAGGCCAAGGGACCGAGCAACACGCAAAGGATGCGCGTTCTCCTCTTACACAACGCTGCCATCGTCGATTAGCTCAAGTCGCTTGGTTACCCCGGGGCCGAGGGCCTCGCACAGGGCAGCCGTTGGGAGCGGCACGTTCCCCGGCCTGGATGGGAGCGGAGGGCAGCGCCGCAGCCCCGGCTGATGGGGGAGGGACGGGCACCGAGTGGCGCTTTGTACGGCAGGCGGAACCCGTCCCGGCGCCTCGGGGCTTTGCTGGGTGCCAGCCCCGCGGGGCAGCGCTGCCACAGCGCAAGACAGAGAAGCTCAGACCTCGCGGGACCGCGCGGCCACCCCTCAGCGCAAGCAGACAGATGCAGGTCAGGAGATGGCATTGCCACCGCGCCGCGCTGCCGTCGGGCACGGCAGTTAAGGGGCCCATAGCACAGCCTGCCTGCGAGCGCCTCGTGGGCACCCGGCTACAAGAAGGGACAGGAGGCAAAGGATGAGAATTTCTCTCCGTTAAGCGACTCCAGAGCGGGCCCAGCCGGGATGCAGGATGGGACGCGGAGCTTTGCTGCCCCGCGCTGCAGCTCGCACGGTGCTCAGCCACCAGCGCGGCATCCAACGCGGCACCGCGTTCTGCCCCACGGGGCGGGAGGGCACGCGGCTCCGTGACACACCGCAGCCCTGAGAGAGCGAGTAGAGCAAGCGCAAGCAAAAACCCAAACAACAGAAGGGTAGGCGGGGGAAGCGGAGAATTAAAAGTGCCGGAGCAGCGAGCTTCAGAAGAGCGGGGCTGAGGGCAGCGCCCGGCACACAGCGGAGCTCAGCCCTTGGCCCGGCAGCGGGACAGCGCTCTGCTGGCGGCGGGCCTGCAGGCAGCTGGGGGCACCGGGAGCATCCGCACCGCGGCTCGGGCTGCGACGCGCGGCAGTACAGTAACACCCTCGCTGTGCCGGGCGCCTCGGCTCGGGGAGACTTAGGAGTTTCCGCATCGGCCGGGAACGGCTCTGCCGGGCCGCTCCTGCCCCGGGGGAAAGCGAACCCGGAGCTCCCGGCCGCCCCCACCGAGGGCTCAGCCCGCGCCCCTCCGCGAGCACCGAGCTCCCCGAAGCCGCCCGTCCCGCTCCCCGCTGCCATGGTTACGGCGAGGAAGCCGGAACCAACCCGAAGAGCCCCAACTCCGCCCGCCCCGCTCGGTCACTCACTCCGACGGGCACGGCGCTCTCCTCCCGCCGCGCCTCCGGCCGCCCCGCAGCCCGCTGCCCTCCGCGGCCGCTACCGCCGGCGGCCGCCGAGCGCGGCTTGCCGTCCTGCCATAAGTAGTAGAAAGTGCCCAGGATCCAGGCGGCCGTCAGGATGGCGATGGCATTGGCCCTGATCCTCCTCATGCCGAGCGCCCCGCGGGAGCCGGGCTGCACCGCCGCGCCGGGTAAGGGCGGCTGCGGGCGGAGGAAGGCGACGGCGCGGAGCTCCCCCGTGCGCTGCGATGGAGCCGCCCCGGCCCGCCGGGTCCTAACGCCGCGCCCCGCCCTCCCGTGCCCGCCCCGCCCCGCCCCGCCCCGCGCGGGTCCTGCCGCGCCGAGTAGCGCGGGAGCCGCGCGTCTCCTCGGCGGTGTTGCCGGTGCCCTGCCGGGGCACTGCGGTCGTTCAGCCGCGCCTGGAGCGGGGAAAGCCCACGGCCGACGTTTTACCTAACCGGGCCCCCGCCCCGAGCGTGGACGCGCTGTAAGCGGCGACGCCGCCCGCAGATAGCGGAGGCGGCCGTGCCCGCAGCAGCCCGGCGAGATCTCGGTGCCGCCTCTGACGCAGGCGTGCGATGAACATCAACAGCGATAACGCTGTGCTGCTGACTTTCTCAAAAGCTTCGGCTAATTCCAATAAACGCCCCGTTTCCCGACACGGGTGACCTGAGAAACATAATTATAATCAACGAAACAAATCAAGATTGTGCGAAACTCACGCAGTTGCGGCGCGGTGCCATCACCGCCACCGCCGGGTTCGGCTGTTAATCCCGTGCTGGAATCTTCAGCCTTAATTTCTGACCGAGGCGGCTGTGGGATGACACATCCACGCTTGTTTGAAACGTGAACGTAAGGTCTGTTTGGACACCAGAGACGGTTTAAAGAAAGATACCCAGAGTTTAGCTAGCAGCGTCTAAAGAAAACCCATCACAGGGGCCTGAGCGGCTCCCTCCGCGCCGAGGAGCGCAGCCACAACCTCGCTGGGCAGAGGCTCCATCTTCCCACCCTGCCCCAACCCGGCAGCAGAGCTTTCTTAGAAGAGCCTCTGCAGAAGATCCTAGCTATGCCATCTGGATGAAAACAGGCCCCAGCTCAGGGGTTTCTCACCAGGCTGCTCCTAAGGACTCCTTCTGCAGGGGCAAAGTGGGGTAACTTGATGGTAAGGCCAAACATCTGTCTCTGAGCTTGCTGCCATCGGTGACTCCTTCCTCCCCCTCCAGACCCTGGAGGACAACCCTCCCTGGTGAAGCTTCTGCCTCCTCTGAGCAGAGACAGTGCTTCCAGGTGCTCAGTTACAGGGTAGAAATGGGTCAAAGCGATTCACCTTCTGAAGGGCTGTGAGCTCAGCTCTGACATCAGCCCAGGAAACTCCTGGAAAACTGAGAAGAGAGGTGTTGTTCCTCCCACTGGACACAAAGAGCCTCAAAATCCTTCTCCCATAGCGAATGAATGGCAGCTCTGGCGGTCTGAGCATAGCATCTCATGTGCTCTTTACCCAGACCCACACGGTTCCTCCATGAACCTTCAGACATGTCAGCCCCACTGCAGAGCCAAGGCAGCAATGTCTGTGCCACATCCAGCAATGCATGGCCTCGGAGGAGAAAAATGTTCTCTGCATTACTCAACTGAGCTGGCCAGGTTCCTTAACTGCCCCAAACACTCTCCTCATCTGAAAGAGCTTTCTCGTGCTGGTCAGAGGGTGTGGGTTTCTGGCAACCCGTGTTACTGTGCTTCTCATCACCTGTCACCCTGCACATCCTTGGCCTCAGCCACCACCACAAACACATAAGGTGTGCCTGAGGTCTGACAGCTCATCTTAACCGTGGCCTGCAGCCACTCATCTCCACAGGCACTATGAGCAGCTCAGACAAACTGTGCCTCCGGGAATGGCTCCATCCTTCATTTATTCTGCTGCTTGGTCAGAAGTGGCACAGGGGATGGATGATTCCTGCCTTTAACAGAAGATGTGCTGCCTAGGATGCCAATGAAGGACAGAAATTCCTCCTGGCTATTAGTTACTGGCTGATATCCAAGCAGCGTGGTGGCAGAGGGCAATGACCCAGGGCAAAGTGAAGGCGAAGAGCACACAGCTGGTAACTGGGATTTGAACTGCTTTGTATTAAACTGTACTGGTAAACATTCTTTTAAGTACTATTTAAGGACACCATGACCTTAGTTATCTTAATGAACCTCTTTGTTAATGAAAACGAGAGCAGAAGAATTCTCAGTAAGATGTAATTAACTGTTCTACACCACACTTGTGCTTATCAAGAGAAACATCTGCTGAAGGCTAACCTTGGTCAGAGCATCTCCCCTGGCAGTCTGAAGGAGCCTGGCAAGTCTTCAGAGAGGGTGACCTGGGACTCAGGACACCGCCTGGGGAGGAGGTGCCGTTAACCCTCTCTGAGCCAGGTAACTCACTGCAGCAGCTGCACAGCTGCAGGGCTGGGCACAGCCTCGGAGAACACAGTGGTGTTACCTTCACCGCCATTCCTCAAGGCTGCTTTAGCAGAGTCAGGGCAGAATGAAATGAAAAAATGCCATAGAGTCATGTGCACGTAGTGAGATCTCTACCTTGTGGAAAGAATAAATATTTAAGTAGAAATAGTTATACATTAATCCAGACGATTAAACTAGAAGACCCACTAACCATTGGCCTGACCAGCTTTACAAGTGACCTAAGTTTTCATTCTCCCTTCTACTGTTCTTATCTTTTCTCATCCCTGGCCACGTGCTTCTCTTACTTGCTGCATCTGAATTTTTTTCTAGGACAGGGATTTATTTCCCACCTTTATGGTAAAGCATGTAACTCTTTTATTGTGCTCAGAATCAATTAGCAATGAAATCCTTTTATTACAATCTGATGACTATTTGCTCTCCTTTATTGGCAGCACATCACAGCTCTAACTGTAACCTGAACAGCAATTTAATCCTCATAGAAATTCTAAGCTTTTAAGGCTGTATATAACTATCAGGTTGGTGCTCATAACAGCCCTTTTAGCAGCTTGCAGTGCTCATCTGGCAAAGTGATGAAGTTCCTGTTTCTCTTTACAGAGGAATTCCAGACAAAAACACTGCAGTCTGGGAAGTAACCCATGAAAAATGTCCTACCCAGTTTCTCATGCATCCCTTAAGAGAGGAAGCAAACTGGGTTCAAGTTGAGTGCACTGAAATATGCTTAGTTTTCCTTAGAGCCACAGCAACGTACTTATTTTTGAAGCTCCATCACTCGAAATAACCTGGACAATTAACAGAAAACTTTTCAAAACATTTCAGTCCTGGCACTGAGCATGAGAAAGCCCAGGCTGAGGGGAGGCGGGGAATGGGAGCCATTAACCTGGCAACCCAAGAGACACAGCAGTGCACCAGACTGCCTCCATGTCCAGCCAGGGTCCAGACCATGTCCAGAGGGGAACCAGTGAAGCCAAGAGAAATGGTGGAATCCAAAGGACATCAGGAGCAACTGTCCATCAAGTCAGGCTGGAAAAAAGCAGAGAAATCCTAGGTGCTTGTGCTTTCCAGCTCCCTGAGCTGACAGACAGAAGTATTTGTAGATGGCGTCAGCACTGTGGCTGCTCACAGGGCAATGCTCAATTGTCAGTTGATGTTGTTTCTGACTAGAGACTAAAAACCACAACCTGAATCTGCCAGTGTTCCTTTCCATTGCATTAAATAGTGATTAAGTTGTCCTGATCTTCCATACACATGCCGCTGTCTTCTTCTGGAGCTTCCACAGAAACCAACTCAGTGCCATCACCTCTACTTGGTATCTCCACATTGCCCAGTCCTGGGGCAGGCAGATGGGGCTCCTTGAGTTTCAGATCAGGTCCCACAAAGAGCAAAGTGAGATCAGGAGGTGCAAACCTGGGGGCAGAGATTTCCTCTGAAGCTCTCCAAGTGCTGGTGTCTGAGCAGACAGTGCCATAGAGAGCGCACCTGACATTAGGGAGTATCTATTAAAAAACATCCCAAAGGGTTGCTGGAAGCAGTAGCATTTCTACCTGCTACTCCCTATGGGATCTGTTAATGGACCTGCAGTCTATAACCTTCTGCATCTGTTGGCAGCAGAAAGAAACTCTGCATTTAAAAAAAATGACCCCTTGTTTTTCTCGTAATTGCCTCCTGAACCTGAACGTGAGGGTTGGCAACAGGGAGCTGCCACTGCGGGAACACAGCAGCCAGAGAGTGAGAAATGGGGGAACTGCTTAAGCCACCACATACAGAAGTGATACTATTTCATCTGAGAGCCTGCGTGTCTGCAGAGACACTCAGCACATCGGGGCAGCTTTTTCAGATGCAGAGATGCATCATCACTCGTGCAAATGCATTTCATAAGCTCAGACCCGTTTTTCAGACTAATTGAAACTTCCAGCAGTCTCTGACTGCATCTTCTACTGCGGGCTGAGGACAAGGAGACCTCTCCCACAGGAGCTCAGAACCAGCACGAGCCTGACCATTTCTGTTTGAAGGTCAGAGCAAGATTAAAGGAATGTGCCATCTCCAGCAAATATGTATAATGGCTTGTGCGTGCAATTCCTCTACAAACGTGCCTGCTGTAATGCACTTTTCTCCACAGAAAGAAGATGAAAGATGTTGTACGTGACAGTCATAATCGCACTGCTTAACGGAACACTAAAGAACACTAATATGTTATTTCATCGCAGTGAAGCCCACACAGACAGAAGCAGCTGTATCAGTAGCCCCCGGTCCTGGGTTTCACAGCTCCGTGCAGAGCTTTGTGCAGCCTCAGCCTCGCAGGAAGCACACTGCCATCCATCAGTGTGACACCAACCTTTAACGCTCCATAGCTTTGCTCTTACTGCTTCAAGCTCAGACTCCACCATCACAGCACCTCAGCCGCACACCGAGCTCTCGTGCACCACATCCTTGCCTGGCAGCCCCGATCCCGTTCCTCCGTGGATGGGAGGAGCTCACCCCCACCAGCACCTCTGTGCAGGGGAGAGGCTGCTGGGAGCTACAGCTGCCTGAAAGGAGGTTATAGAGAGTCAGGGGTCACTCTCTTCTCCCAGGTAACTGGACAAGAGGTAACACCATTAAGTTGAGCCAGGGGAAGTTCAGGCTGGCTATTAGGAAGAATGTCTTCCCAGAAAGAGTGGGAATACACTGTCACAGGCCACCCTGGGAAGGGTGGGAGTCAGTGTCCCTGGAGGTGTTCAAGAAATGTGTAGATGTGGCACTGAGGGACGTGGTTAGTGGCAAGGTGACTAGAAAATTGCACAGGTCTTTTCCAACCTTAACGATTTTGTGAAAAGGCTGGTACCAGGAACACAAAGGAAACACAGCAGAAGGAAGGCAAAGCTCCAAAAGCACGCAGAGGAGTGCAATCAGAGAAGGGGAGGGGACACCAGGTTGCCCTTGGGAAGCAGCTGTGGCTGAGGACAGGTGTCCTGTAGGGCTGTTTGGGCTCTGCTGAGCTGGAAAGATGGATTTACTTTGATGGGTTTCCAGCCCTCAGAGACTGATGCATCTCCACAAAGATGACCTAGGTCAGTGTATTTCATCTGGTTTATCTTTTATTTTATGCTCTCCCAGCATCACATCCACATCCATTTCCAAAGCCTGCCGTGCAGTTCCCCTGCACTGGGGCTTGTTCTGTCTGGAGACAGGCAGCTGCTCAGACCGTGGTGATGGTGGTGTTGGTTCCACTTTCCGAACTCCAGCCCCCTTGCTGCTACCTTCACCCCATCCCTGAAAAAGGACTTTGAAGCTTAACTTTAGAGTTCAATTCCCATATGCAGGTTTTCCAGCTGTCCCTCCTCTCTGTGTCACCCCCGAGGACATTCCTTCCTCTTCCAGTGTTTGGAGAGAGACTAAGCTTTGGCTTTGGTTTGTTGCACAAGAGAGAGAGATCTGATTTCACTGCATTCTGCTCTGAGAAGGGGTGAGAAGAGATAGCCACATTTCATCTCTCCCAGCTGGGGCAGAACACACTGCAGCTAATAATTTTCAGGGAATGACCTGAGACTAAGCAAGCCCTTCTGATGCTAACAAGGGAAAACCTGCTTCTCCTTCTTAGAGGATATCAATAATAATGTTTGTCAGAGAGGAAACATGGAAAAATATGAAGAAAAAAATGAAACACGGATATTTCCAGTGAGTGGGAAAGGAGATCTGTTCTGCTTCTCAGAAACTCCCAGCTGCTTTCTAAGGATCCAAGCTTTCAGAAAAGAGCCTTGTGACTCTCTGCAGGACCAGTATTCCCCACGGGAGCTATACGAAGGAGCAACAAAGCATTTCTTATATTGGTAGCACGTGCTTAGGGTCTCCATGACAGGAAAGACAGGGGGAGCAGGAGCAAAAGGCTGAACCGCGAGGGCAGTGGTGGTGACTGCAAAGAGGAGGAGGAGGAGCTCAGCCCCAAGGTCTGCCCTCCTGCTCCTTGGTTCCTTGGCAGATGGCCCACCGTGGTGTGGTGGCACTCCAGCACCCGGTTCCTCTGCAGGTTCCTGTGTCTGAGGCTGCTGGGTACAGCAAGGTTCCAGGCTGCTGGAAGTGCATAACTGCATCCAGCCAAGAATCCATGGCAGGGATTTAGATTTAATGCCTTTTATTCCCCGCTTTCAGAAAATAAACGTATTTACTCACTGCATGTTTTCACTGCTGACAGAAAGAGGAGCTTGTTGATACACGAGCAACGCTGCTTTAATATACTGACAGCATTAAAGCAGTACAACTCCCCCAGGATGGACACAGCTGCTGGATCTGAGGTGTTTATAGCACTGCAGTGCCAGGGGAATGAGCTATAACCACATAACAACCGCTGTACCACCCCCCGCACCCCAACACCATCAAATCGCATTCCATTTAGATAAGCAAATAAAGAGTCTATAAAAAAATCCACCCCCAATCAAAATAATAATTAGCAGCATGTAAACAAGACCTAAGCACGGTTCCAGCAGAGGTGATAAGGACCTTGGATTACTTCTGTGTCCCCTTTACATCAAGGGCAGCAAGGCCAGCACATACATGGAAAGGGAGCTCCTCTCCCTCTACTACACACTGTAACTGGGAATTGAGATCACAGCTTTCTAACTCCATTTCTCAATGCCTTTGGGTGTCATTATCACCACAATTCACCAGCAAACATAGGAAGAAGGACAGAGAAGCATGCTGGAGCAGAATAGCGGGATTCTACATTAAATATCAACGTGGGTTGCTCCTGTAGCTCTGAAGGTGCATTCACATCCCTTTGCCAAAACCATTCATCTCAGATCTGCCAGGACTTTGGCTAGGTTTCTCAGTGATAGGAGACTTGTTAAAAAGCACACCTCTCCCCAGCTCCCCTCAAACAAATAATAGCACTCAATTTTCTGCCATCCCTGAAAACATCAAGTGTGAAACACAAACTGTCTAGAGAGAACCGAGCTCTCACCACTGACTGTAATGGTCAGAGAAATTACTCTGAACCAACGAGATCCAACCTTCCACCGAGCACAGCACTCCTACAGCCCTATCCTTGCCCTCATGGGTGGTTTGGGGCATCATTCCTCTGTGCCTTGCACACAGCACCACACTGCTTTGGAAATCCCCTTTCATTGTGTTTGCCAGGCTTCTCACTTCCTCTTTCTTCAAGGTAAAAGCACAGTGCTGGAGGGACAGAAGTGGAAATGTCACCCTGGCATCTATTTCCCATCTTTACTCTGGCACAATTTCTTGCTCAGCAGTTATGTTTCATTTTCCAGTTAAAAAAAAAAAAACACATAAATCCATATACCAACAAGAGGGAGCTCTAGGAGAATATGGCTGTTGAGGATACTTAGCACATATTCTCCCCCTAAATAAAGGTTCAAAAAATGAGCATTTATTTAGCATCAGAAAATTCATCATGGCTGAAGGTCCAGTTTCTTCTCAAGGGAGCAGGATTTTTGGAAAGGCATTAAGCTGCATTTTTTTTTTTTCAAAGAACTCATTTGGCTCAGATGTCTTTTTTTTTTTTTTTTTTTTTTGGCAGCATCTGTCTGGTGGAGCAAAGCTTGGTGTTAAAATACAGGGCAAGGAGCGAAGGGGAAGAGTGCATGCCAAGGTCACATGTGCAGCAACAGCAGCTGCACAACAGCAACATTAAACCTCCCTCTGGTGTAGGATGCACACACAGACACTTCTTAGGAGAGAAAAAATTTCACACTAACGAGAGCAGTTCCCAGAGGAGAGCTGCGTGGCTGGTGTGGCAGCGGGTGACTGAAGGGCACACAGTGAGGGTAGGAGCAAGGTGCCCATCAGTAGGACAGATTCTCAGCTTTATCACCACCAAGTATAGCAGTGCAGATGGTTTGCAACTGGGGAGCCGCTCAGCTCACTGCTAAGGAAGAAGCAGTGTGACCTGTGCCAAGAAGCAACAAGCACCAGAAGGACTGAAGGTGACTATTTCAAGTGAGTGAAATGAAGATTATCTACTTTCGCTGTTGTTTTTAAAGCACGGTAGGAGGCATCACCTCTCCCACCTCTCTACTAGCACTCGCTGCACCTCCTGGCTTCTCTGGCCAAAGCTGCTGCAGCATTCGTTCACTGCTGGGGGCAAGGGCACCTTACAGGAACTTCCTACAAGCTGGAAACTTCAAAAGAAGCGGAGCAGAACTGGAACTCAAGGAGATAATGGAGCTAGAGCCCAGTGGCGATGCAGAGAACAAAACTGCTCGGGTGCCTGCGAGGGTCTAATGCTCAGCACCATCTAGTGGTCGTCACCTTTGGCTGTCACACACAGTGCCACGAACCGGGCCTGTTTGATTTATGTCACTTTTCCTCTCCATAACCAATTTGTCAAGAGTCGTGCAGCCTAGCCTGACATTTTCCAGGGCTCTGTAAGGTTTGCTCAAGTTCTAATTGCATTGCTTGGGCTGATTTTCTTCCTCGTGAGGAGATGTTTTTCCTAAGGGAAAATATCTGTAAAATAGAGGCACTCTTAAGATATCAGCAGAGCCATTTGAGATATGCAGCTGAACGACATCCAGTATTGCTGTCATTTATCACAGGGGAGCCGGGGAAGGGGGGGGGGGGGGGGAAGAGTGTAATGCTGTAAAACATATGGAAAACATTATCCAAATAGCACAAATACGACATAAAGCCATAGAGCTCAGATTTGGGCTCCCCATAGCCCTTGCTAGACAAGTTAGGATAACGAGCTTTTATTCACAATGCATTTAAAGGAGGTCCCACTCTCCTTTTCTCAGCCTGCCATCAGCAGAGTCCCTCTGCTTTTATTTACAGCCGAACATCCTGGATGGAACTGGAGAACAGAAGAAAAGGGGAGAGCAACTGACAGATGTCTATCGATGCAAAGTACCATTCAGCATTTCCCAAAGGGTGATCCATCAGAAAGAACGTGCTTCTAATCACCAATACACATCAGATCCCCACAGAGCACACCACAATGCAGAACAGCTCCTTAGAGAAACACTTTCTGGGGAGGGGACCTGGACACGCAGCTCTCCCTTAAGCCTACAGGTCCATCTCAGCCTCGCTCTCATACTTGCCCCACTAGTGCTGAGATGCATATACATCTTCTCTCTTTTGCTCCCTAATCACCACCCAAATTTTCTATTTTTTAAGCGAAGAAAGATAGAAGCCATATTTTTTATCATTTATAGCTGAAGCTGGAGTTCTCCTGTACCAGGAAGTGGTTTCTTGTTATTAGAAGGCGAGATCATTATTTTACAGTAAAAGTCTCAGCCATACTTTATTTTTTTTTATCTTCTTTTCTTCCCCTGTCTTGGCAATGGAACTCATCCTATGGCTTGCAAAGACCAGTAACAACAGAAAGATGGTTTGGCTCTGTCTCCTGGAGACCAGCACTACCGAGGTAGCATCACATTGGTGAAGTTAAGACAAACAGCAGAGGGACAGCTAAGAGGGCAGTGAGAGCGCAGCAACAACCTGGCGCAGAACTTCCTTCCCACAGTCACCTGCAGCTTACAGTGCCATTCACAGCAGAAGAGCAGCCTGCTTTGAATGCAGGGGATTATGTTTCATCCACACCTTTTTGGCTTCCCCCTCACTAAAGTTAACCGTACCGGCTCTCCTATGTTACCCGCTCTACTCATAAGAGCATATAGCACAACTGTCTTGCTGCTGGGCTAATACAAGAAGGCAATCTGTGTCTCTCTGGAAAACTCCCGGAGGAAGAGGGATAAGTCTTCTTTGCATTTCTCTCAAAATGCCTTCCCTTCCTCCAAAGCAATGTACCTGAGGACAGGGAAAAGCCCTTATATCACTTACATAAGGTAACACAAAATGTGAGAAAGTGCTTTAAATGGCCCTTTTTCCCCAAGAACCAAAGGATATTGGAGACTGGAGGAGGGATGTGACAGCCTGGAACAGACCATGGGAATGAGAAAGGCCATTAGGGACATGTGTGAGCTACTGAAGCATTGCCCCATGTAAAGATGCACCAGCCTGCTCATCTGTGAAGTCACCTTTTAGGACTGCTGTTTTTTCCTGCTTGGAAAGCAGTCCTCCTGGAGGCCTGAAGGAAGGAGATCCAGGAACAGCAGTGGAACCTAACCTGCAGGTTCAGACCAGAGATGCCACTCCATCAGCACACTGCATGCTGCTGTGGTCAGTGGTGGCTCTTTGTCCTCTGCTTATGCAAAGTCCCAGTCAGAGACATTTAGGCCCAAGACCAGAGCAGAGGTGCCTTCTCAAGGGTTACCATATTGCCTTTACAGGGGTGAAAAAAAAAACAAAAAACAAAACAACACAAACAGTAAAATCTGAAATAAAACCTGTAATAGAGAGTGCAGAGTTCAGATCTTCTCCAGGGAGCCAGAGTAATAGAAATTCAACGGGAAGACAGCTTCCATCCCCTGCATTAATGAGTAACAAACGGAGGAAACACAAGGAGCCCACAGGGATATGCTGCCTTAGCCCTGTCAGTCACAGAGGGTGACAGCTAAGACCTTTAAAAGCTGTCACAGGAAATCAAGGCCCTCCAAATGCCAAGCCTGTCAGCAGCATAATTAGCATGTCATGTGTGGTCTGTTTGCAAGTGCAGCACTTACTGCAGCTCCAGGCTGTGGAAAACTCTGCTCACCTGGCACTTCCTGCCCCATGGAATTATGCCAAAGTCACTGCACAGACAAGAAAAGGCAAACTGTAGTGTCTGGGAAGACAGGAATCAGTTTGCATCCCACACAGGAAAGCAAACCAACACACCAAAGCTGCTGTTGGTCATGCAGCTCCAGAGGAGGGAGCACCTCTGGAAACAGAGCCCAGTGACATGCTCAGAAAAGTGCTGAGTAAGCCATAAGTGCCAGAGCAGCAAGACAGACCTCACAGTTTCACAGCAGCGTCACAAACATTTTAGTTATTTTGTGGCAAAAATCCTGGGGTAAGCCCACTGAATTGTAAGAACAAGAGGAAGAAGGCTGTAGCCTGATGGCCCTCTTTCCTATCACCCCCCTTCCCCACAGCACAACCCTCTGGTCAGCTTGGCAAGGCACAGCCCAACCTCAAGCCTAGAGGGTTTGCATCTGAAACTGCTCCAAGTCCATTCCAGAAGGGCTTCTAGAAGATTCTTTGACTCAGTTCCGGCATCCCAGCTTGGCCACTTTTGACAGCCAATTTTACAACAGCAGCAGATCTCATATGGCAGCAGAACCTGCACAGCTTCAAATGCTGCTGAACTGGAGAGGGTGACCAGAATTAGAGCACAGCAACCTGACTCCACAAAGAAGAACAGCCACGGGATCCCACCTACGTTACGTTTTCCTGAGGTAAACGCATTCCCAAGCTTGAAATAACACCTTAACTCTTTGCTTTGCCAGAATAAAACCTGACTTTCTTTCGAGCCTTCCTCAGGTCTCACACAAACCAGAAGTAATATGACATGTGCCCCAAGCACATCCATCTCACAAGGACGGAGCGTCTGAAAGGGAAAGGATGGAGGCAACACCTGTGGAGAACTCATAAACCAAGTAGGTGTGAGGACCGCAACCGCTGGAGGGCCCTCCCCACTAACCTGTAGGTAGCAAGTGGGAGGTTAAGAGGAAACATCCCTCCATTTCTGGCATTACACCTCAGGCAAACTTCAGATGATAGATTCAGGTGTTACTGTAAGGAATGACAAAGATGGAGTAGGACACGCTGGAATAAGAGAAAAAGCAAGCATGCAAAAAAGGAAAAAAAGGAGCTTGACTAGTGGTAGGTCTGGTAAAAGAGCAGATTTATACTGAATGTAACAATTAGCAATGAAGACGCATACAGAACTTTAACCTGTAGACTGCCTTTGTCTTCCTCTGCCCATTGTACATTCCATAGTCCAATCAACTCTACACTGAGGAAACAGATGTTTCTCCCTGATAGTCCGTAAACCAACAAAGCCCAGCGAGTGCCATAACCATATGCAAAATCTACTGAATAGTAAAAAGCAAACATTCTATTAAAAGGCAGAAAATCACAATCATCTATAAAAATAATATATTTCTACACAGTAAATATACCATTTCTCTCTTCTTTCAGGTTGACTTTAAATCATGCAAGTTAAGAATATCTTACAAACAGCAATGAGGAATCTTAATTTATATTTTACGAGAAAGCTTTTCTTGCAAACTCCTATTTCTGAAGCGATTTGAAAAGAAAAAGGCCTTTTGAAATACCAGGTTAGTCAAAGTCCAGGGACCTTTAGTCCAATTCCTGTTCAAAATGTTTTTTTGTCCCGTCCCCCCCCCCCCCCCCCCCCCCGATAAACAGAAATGATAGCAGCCCTGTGGTCAGCCCTTGGGTTCCTGTATGGAAGGACAGCTTTATCAGCAGTTCATGCATCAGAGCAAAGGGAGAAAAATGAAACAGCAAAGTGAGATGGATACTTGGTAATCCAGACTGTTGAAAGGTGTTTTCTGAGCCACACAATGAGCTCTCGTTGCCTGAAGTCAGCATTATTTCCTATTTCTGCTATCTGAACATACCCTCAAAATGCTTTGAAGAAACAAAGTTATACCCAGGCTGCTGCTGTAGACAGGAGGGTCTCACTGAAATTACCATCAGCTGTGTGAATGAGCACAAAGATAGGACACATTTGGATAGATCACTTTTTGTTAAAATCTGCCAAGGGCAAAGAAAAGGCGTAAGATTTCCCTTATAATGAGAATGGTCTAATTTGCAGTTCTGCAATAAGAATTATTTATCATGAATCTTTGATTCCTTTCACCCAGGCTGCTACAGCAGCTCCTCCAGGATGGCACAAACACATCATTTCTCCATGGCTCCTCTTTATCTCAAGCAGGCTTTGCTACAGGGGTGTTTTTCACCTGGCCTGTGAAATTTCTTGAATTCTCTGACAGTGCAGACTTTCCACCATAAACACAGCAAATCCAGGATTCTGTCCAAAAGTTAAGAAATAGACAACACAGCATGAACTATGGCAAGGGTCATACTGAAATTTTTTTTACAGGGACTTATAGAAGTTGAGCACAGTCTCATTCGGAAGTACAATTCACCTCATGCAATCAAAATCATCAAAACTGACTTCAAAGAAAGGGGTGTTTATTTTTATAAAGTCATATTTTAACTAAGGTCTAACCTCAGGCAAAAATCACAAATATTTAAGAAAGTCAAGACAGTAGCACATTTTTAATAACAACGATAGTAATTAGATCACACTGCCTTAAGTTTTCAAAGAATTCTACAAAAACCTTGATTAATCAATCCTCACAACACTCTTGTGAGATAGGCAAGTACTATTAGTCTCATTTTAGAGACAGGGAAACAGGCATGGAGTACGATCTGATCATCACCACAAATCAAATCCAAGAAGAAAACACTTGATTTTCTGGTTTCCTGCCACACATGATCTGACTTCTTAAAAAAAAAAAAAAAGTTAGTCTTTAAATAAAGTTTATTTCTTATTCCTTTTAAGACACCTGGTTGAGTTTCACTCTAATGTGAAACAGTACCTGCCAAGAGCTACTCACAGTAAGCAAGTGGAATTGGGGAAAATACACTTTTTTTTTTTTTTTAAATAGACTCTGTGCTGCTGGAAGCTGTTTTAAAAAAAAAGACTCAACAGAGATGCTTCCACACAGTATCACTTCTCTTCAGGCAACAGGAAACTCAGTGAGGCCTATTGCAGTGCTGCAAAGACTTTGCAGAATCTGAAACAAAACAAAAAAGTAAGGTTTCTTGCTACTTCCAAACAAGGAATCTCTCTCTAGTGGGGCATCTTCTCCAGGAAGAACTCACGTGAGTACAACTGCACTGAGAGCAAAGATAGATTTATTATTAGGAAATGCTGGTGGTGCAGCCAAAGTGCACATCTATCTCTCGAAAACCTGGAAATGTTCACATATTGTGCTCTATTTTAAAAGAGAGGATCTGGAGGCACCAGACATCCCAGGGATAGAAAATAACTCCCAATAATCAATTAGAGCAGAAAAATTCCCTTAGCAAATAATTCCTGCACTGAACTATCCAGTGACAGTCTAGGATTAAAAATTCCAAACCACCTGATAAAATTCAAGTCAGCAGATTAACTCTTTGTAAAATGTCAACTCACTGCTGCCTGCTCACAAAGCCAGGCTCTGATGTTAGTGGAGAAACAGAAATGAAAATAGTCTTTCCACTTTCAGTTACATATGTCCATTAGACATCATAAGTCCAGGAAGTTAGTTTCATGACAGCTCGACCTGAAGATCCTCTCCATACTTTCGGATCAGCTTTGTGTGGTTGTGGTCCACTGACCACTGCTCTGGGAGATGTTTGGGCTGCATGCTGTCCAAGAAATGCTGCCGCCAGCGTCTCTCCAACTGCATAAGGGAGCGCAGGCCTCCTTTAGCACAACACTGTACCACCTTCAGTCCATGTGGCACGTAGCTCTCATTGCAGATCCTGCCAGGACAAAAGCAGAGTTTATTTTCACACAAGTTCACTGTCAGACTCCATCTGACTCATCTAAAAGGAACAGCAAGATGCTTAAGATGCCTTCAGCTGCCTGGTTTAATTACAGCCACATGGTAAGCTAACCAGGAGGGGACCCAGGAGGGAGAATTAAACTTTGCTTCAGTGCCAGACTGCTTTCTGGAACACAGCTACAGTGGGAAGCCAGGTTCTTTGAAATGAGAAAGTGTTATTCTTTTATAGCAATACTAAATAAAGCTCTCAAGGCCCATTATATGCTCCTCAGGAGACAGACTGCAAATTTCCAAGGCAAGAAGAATATGCTGCTCCAGAGCCTCAATCCTGCCCATTGGACTCCCTGCCTGGATATGTACTGAGATGTAACACTGGCACATTACAAACACAGTGAGCTTAACAAGGAGAAAATATCTTCATGCAGTGAGAGACCAGACACTAGTTAGAAGATATTTGGGAAGGCTGAGAGAAAGAAGAGCAGAGGAGACAAAGACTAATCGTACTGGCAGTCTCCCACTCTGATATGCCCTTCAAAAGGGGCAGAAAATAGCGGAAGGGATGAGAGGTGAGTGATAATAGATGGAGATTTCTGGAAAATAAATGGAAAGAGGGGGGAAAAAACCCACAAGGGCTACAGTCCACATACCACTACCAGGGTGGGAGCAAAGGCAGTAAAACAAAAACACAGGAAGAAATCCAGGGTTTATCTGTCTGCTTAGAGACTCATGATACAGCACGGACAGTTATCTTCTCTCTCTCCTTGATTTCCAGTTAAGTTTATCAGAGTACTATAAATCCTGACTGCAGGTTTACACAAGTGATAAAGTTTTTTTTATAGGCTTATTTTTCCTGTGCAGAACAACTCCTAGTCTCAAATTCAGAAATTCCTTAACTTGGTATTATTTTATGGATGGTACTTCATATGCCAAGGAGACCAGCAATGGGTCTCATCTTTTTTTCATTTAAAGGCTTAGCAGGAAAATGTCAGCATGTACGAACCTCAGCTCTGCAAATGCTACTGGATTTTGATTTGTCTTGTTTCGCTCATATTTACCCAAGGCTCCTTGCATAGACTTCCTTTCCTTGAATTCACATGCTAACATAAATGACTAAAATGTTGTATCTACAGCTGGGTTTGTTATACCTGGTTTCTAGACCAGCTGCTTCCTGCAGCATCTCTGGGGTCACAGCCTCTACGTTAAAGAAGTCCTTGATGCCTTGCAGGAGTTCTGTCTTTCGAGGGTCTGGCAGGCTGTCTGCATTCAGCAGAGCTCGGGCCCCGGAGCGCACCTGCCTGCGCAGAGGGTCCTCCAGCAGACGTACTCCTTCCTCAGAGCCAATAGGAGCACCAAACTCCTCAGCCAGCTGCTGCTTGAGATGGTTGTCATAGTAATTGGAGATGGCATGGCAGGAGGTGCAGAGGAGGAGCACATCATGGGAGTTGTGGTCCTTCATTTGAATGGGGAAGTGCCTTCGATACTCATGAGGAACAATGTTCTTTCTGGAGAAGAAGCAGAGGGTTCACTAAGTTTGCCTGGAACTGCTACTCCTCAGTTCCTTCTCTGGCCCACAGAAGCACAACTAACAATACTGTAGTTGTACTAAAGTACAACTAATGCTATAGGTCCAGGAAAACAAAGAACACAAGGGTCAAGACTCACAAAGCACTAAGAAGATCTGCAACTCCTTACTTGTATTTCTCTCCACAAGCCTTCTGTATATCTCCATTTTTCCTTGCTGTGACCTCACAGACTTCAAGTCACATAAGCCTTTCAAAAATTTAAGGATCAAGTACTAGAAGAAACAGTATATTTATTTTGTCCCCACGCCATGGGAACAGCATGCATTTGCATACTGCTGCTCCCTGTAATTAAAATTGTAAGACATACATGTTCTCTCCACAAGCCAGCTCCTTCCTCAGTAAGAAGAGTGAAGATTGGCCTGTTCAGTGTCAAACTTAACCAGATGTAACTGATCATGGAGCATCGAACCAGCAGTGGACCATCCAAGATGTGAACAAGCACAGCGTTTCAGGCAACTAACTTCTGGATACCAAACTAGATGCAGACTTCAGTCCTGTTTTATGTGTTTTTCTCTTATCCCACTAAACAACTCACCGAATATAGGACTCCCGTTTGCCACATACAACACACAGGTTTTCTTTAACCATCAGATAATAATCAACTTCAGACTCGGGACGTCCTGAAGGCTCAAACCGCAGCTTCACAACAAATGGGTCTGTGCTAACTAGATCTGAAAGAGTAAAGGCAAAGAGAATATTCAAGACAAATCTGTATTTAAATCTATGATAATGATGCTAGAACAAAAGAGACATTCAGAACAGCATTTTCAATAAAAAGGGTACCAAAAATTCATGCCCGGTGAATGAAATACAGTACAAAAGTGCTGTATTTCAAACAGCAGCTGGAAAAATGGTACGCTCACCTCCAATGCCCTTGTCCAGATACCACTGAGCTTTCTTGCGATCACAAGTGCACAAGGGCTGTCCATCTGGTGCATGCAGGAAGCAGTTGTCGTACAGTGGAGATTTTCTGTAAACAAGGACAGCATTGCAGAAACTACGATAGCATAACAGATTTATCTATGGTGATGTGCTCCAGACTGCAGCCACCTGCAAATCAAGCATCAGCTACCCAAGACAATACCTTAAAGTTTCAATAAGATAATTTGTTTAAAACTTAGTGTGAAGAGCAATTATTTCATTCTTCCAAGAGCAATGTTAAAAAAACAAAAACAAAAAAAAACACACCACACTTGGACCACAGGGAATTCACACAGTATTTATTCAATCCACTGTATATTCACTCAGTGGAGCTCTATCAACTAAATATATATATATGCAATCTAGCTAAAGGATTTCTGCTGATATCCATGAGGATGGGTGGAGGAAAAAAAAGAAACAGCAATATTGATACGGGAGGAATCTTCCCACCACACAGCAGTGCTTCAGCTCTAACAGCATCATAAGTGAGAGTACATTCAAACTAAACATGCTTACAGAAGGGAAGAGAAGAAAAATGACTTTTGAAATCACATCCAACCTTACTACAGAACAAGAGAACGGTGTGCTGGAGACACTATAAAGAAAAAATGAGTCAACAGATCTCTTATGAAATCAAGCATGGTTAAAAACAAAGAAATAAACAAGCAAACAGTAAGATCTCATTCTAGCTTGAAATGCAACTTTGTTTAAATCTTAATCTTCCCATGAGATGCAACCTCTGTGCTTTCTATGACACAAGTTCCAAGCTTAAAAAAAAATATCTGAACAGACTTACTGTGTACAACACAATATTGCTAAAGACTGATAATGAGATCAGTATTACAGAATACATTACAGTGTATCCAGTGCCAATCCAGTAAACTTGAAAAGGAGAAAACAAATACTGAAATGAATGTGTTTTTTTTTCTTCCCAAATACAGGTAGTCACAGAAAATTTCACAGAAAAATCACGTCCATGTGATTCATTTTATTAGAGTGCATCTAAACAAAACCAAACACGCTGGTTCTCCATGTTTCCTAGTACAGAGACCTCAAAGAGGCCTCTCCTACTTGTTTTATTTAAAAGAACTGAACTTGCAATAGCAAAAGAACATAGGAATTTAGGATTTGCCCTACAAAACAGCCTGCTGGTTGGGGATCCTAAACACAGCAAGAGCTACCTCTGCAAGAACAGAGTAGAACCATCCCCTCCTCTCTCCATGGCCCACACAGAAATACAACACTGTCACTGCTACAGATGGTCCTTCCTGCACTGCCTGGCACCTCACATCATCTTTTAGGTCTGCTCAGTCTCTTGACACCTCTGGAGCAGTTCATGAGGCAGACCTTGTTCACTAGATCTGCTCTACCCAGTTTTAGACCTTTTCCTTGGAGCAGACAGGGCACAGCTGTTGGTCAGGAAATGTCACCTGAGCAGCCAACTCCCTCCTTCTGAGACTTCGTTCCTGAGCTAATGTCTCGATATTATAGGGAAGGGTAAAAACCAAAGATATCCTCACCATCTTTTCAAGACCTAATACAAATCTGAGTGCTCCTGCCAACTTTCAGTAGAGAAAAGCTGGGAAAGCAGAAATAGGAACTGGTTCTCATGACTGCTGAGACTTGTGTTTCCCTCCCTTGCTCGGATTATCCACTTTATTTAACGAGTAGAGCAGGAAGTTTCAATCAGTTTTCAGCTGTGGTTCAAGGAGTAAAATTTACCTAGATATTTACCTTGCAGAATATCCCACTCCCAGAGGCTTTCGCTTCTGCCTCCGAGGATCTCTCACTTGCTGACTGCCAGAGGAATGGACATTCACCAAAGATTTCCGATTCTTTCCTTTCTGAGGAGAACGTGCCTCTCCACTCTTGTCCTCTCCTGTGCTGCCACTTTTTCTTCCTTTAAATGGGATATCCACCAAGCCTTGGCATTTACTCAATACTTTTTCCCAAACAGAGACAGAGTTTTCACCTTTAGATGTAGGAGGGAGACAGGCAAATCCCAGCAAATGGAGGAACAGAGCCACCGAGACCTGGGCATCTCTAGCAGCATAGAGAACCTGCAGAAAAGCATAGACATTGACATGCTGGCAAATGGCAAACACTTCCAAGCACCATCAGTCTTTAACACTAGATCCAGCAAAGGTGGATTTATTTCCCTTCAAAACTCACACAAAATTCGGGCAGTTAAGTGACACTTTCATACCACTTTTATATGCCTCATTTTAGGGTCAGTCAGACCTGAAATGCTCACAGGTGCTCCCACACACTACCTACTAACATTCAATGTGATTATTTGCCCTGCCACTCCCTCTACTGGTCACTGATTTTGTAGATATCCGCATGATATTCAGCATGACTGAAGAATGTGAGCAATAGCATGAAGATGGTGAACATAGCATTGGTTTTCAGCATTTCTCTGATACTGCACTGACTGCTATGTATGGGAGGGAGGAAAAAGTGAGGATCTGGGTGCACAAATACTTCCGGGGATCTTGCCTTAAAAATCTTCAAGAACTAAAAGAAAGCAAGAGTCAAGAATCCACTGAGAATTACAGAAAATCACTTTCACAGAAAAGGAGGAAAACTCAGAGTCCATAACTGACTTCACATCACAGATACACAGAAGCTACTGAGGCAGAACTCAAAGGCAGCAAAATCTCCATATTACAATGTCTCTCCTCTCATAAAAAGGTTCCTTTTTCTCCCAAAACACTAAGTTAAAGTGGAAGACACACCTGATCTTGTGTCAGTTCTTCTGCCTCCCAGTTGCTGCAACGCATATGAGGAGACTTGTCAAGCGGGCAGTTCAGGACTTTTTCAGCTAAAGACTTAAGGCTAAGGCAGTTGTGAAGTAGATCCTTCCTTTAGTTTTAACAAAGAAAGTGAAACAAACATATTAAAAACAAAACTAAACACTCATGAAAATTCGGATGGCCTCATACAGCCTGATTCTGCCAGAACCAAGTGCACTTGATGCATGACTCCCACTCAAGCAGCATATAGCTAGCTGCCTGTAAGCTTTACGAGCCCTCCCCCTCCACTAAAATGTCCATCTTAGACTTGGCAATTATCTAGTGTCTGCAATATGCAAAACAGGCAAGGCTGGGAGCTGATAACGTCTAAGGCTGAAGTATTCTGCTCTGAACTACCTGCTTATCAAATAGAGAGATTTGGCATTGAGTGATGGACTGTCTGCCCCAGGGATTCATAGGCTGCTAGGCCAACAGTAGGGCCTGGAGACATTTTTTGAGGAGTACAAGAGCCAGGAATGGCTCAAGAGGAATCCTGACCTCTAGGGACAAGAAGTCCATCCTCTGCAATACAAAGGCACCACCAGGTGAGCAAGATCATGCCCCACATCACTAACATCACACATATACCAAACATGAAGAACATTCAAAGTAAAACATTTTATTTTAGGAGCGATGAGGAATGACATCACAACTGCAACCTATAAACGGAAGCAGTGCCATTATAAAAGAATATTAAAACTAGTTTTAGTCACTTTTCAAGAAATCCTGTAATTCACAGTTCCACTTACGTGCCACTAGCAAATTTACCCCATACCATAGGGCATACGTACACCACAGTAGGCAGTGTACTCAACATCTGCATACATGGTGTTCACTCTGCCTACATTATATCACGGTACTTGGCCTTTATACAGGCTGAAGAATAATACTCAGAAAAGCCTTTATGGGTATTACAGGAGTAGACTGACATGATTAACATTCATGAAGGTTTCCTTTTCTTTCAGACCACAGAATACAGGCATGACACGTTCTTGGGATGCCGCTGTCAATGTTCATGCTCTCCAAGAGAGTGTACCACCTCGAGAACTCCAGACCTACCTGCCTGGCATCATCCAGCACATAGAAACTATCTTTTAAATGTTTAAACAATACAAACGATGCCCTCAAAACATCTGCCTTTGTCTTCAGACACTCACCGCTGCCTCATGGCTAAATACCGGAGATCCACACTCCCTTTGACTGGAAGACTATAATCCTGAAGTAACTTGCAAGCGTCTTCCCAGCATCCAACTCCTACTTTCAACACAGCATCATCTGCCATGATGTCCAGAAGGGTCTTTGGGACAGGCTGTCCACTGGCAACAAGCCTGGGCAACCGAATGAGAATGCAAAGGCCACTGGAAGAAGCCATCTGTAGGAGGGATACGGGATTTGCTTTTCCCTCCACAGATACCTGAAAAAGACAAAAATCACAGGCTGTTTCAGCATTACTGGCAATACTGCAGCTGAAACAAATTACAGAAGAGGCCACCAAAGATGGGAAATACTTGTCAGAATATGCAGTCAAGAGTTGCTACACGTGTCTAATCTTTTTTTTCCCCTGAACGTTGAGCGATCTGTCCCACAGCTTATTATTACTGTTCTGCAGCAGCTACTTCTTGCCACAAGAGCAATTTCTCCTACAAGAGAAATATCCCTCCTCTAACCCTTACCCCCCATAGGAGGGGAGCTAGCAGACACATTCCTTAATCCTCCTCAGCACAAAGCCACCCACCACGTGAGAGCTTATGGCAAACACACTGTTTAACTGCGGTTATAGTAATGGATGCGGGGTGAATAAATTTCCAGCCAGAAACAATGGCAAAGTCGAGCTTTGTAAATGACTCCAAGTCTGCGAGAGCTCACATACGCACACGCGCAAGCGGAATCAGAGCCCTGCTCCCTGGGACAGCCAGCGAGCTCCAGCTACTATCAGTAGATAAGAACATCTCCAATTCTGGTTTATTATCTTCGGGAAATACTTTCCCCAGTACGTAGCTGGACTTAAGATAGCGTAAATCCGAACCACTTTTACAAAATCCCATTTAGAGAAACGTGATACAAAACACAGAGCGCTTTTCAGCCACACAACCATCACCGCACGTTTAGAGCTAGATTTATCACAACCAAGCAAACAAATACACCTAGCGAATTAACTCCCCACCATCGCCAGACTCAAACGTGACAACAGTCACCGTTAGCGGGTGCTTCGCCGGTGCCACGAGGGACGGATGATACGTTTCACGGGTCGGCCAAGCCGTACCCATTCGGGCAAGGACTCGCCCCTCCCCAGAGGATTCCTACGGCAATTCGCAACCGAAGGGAGAGGCGCTGCGATCACTCACCCACTCGCAGTCCATTCCAAGCACCGGCCACTTCTCCAGCTCCTTCCTCAGCACAGGCTCCACCCGGTCCCACTCCCGCCGCTCCGACACGATCACAATATCTGCGCCGAGGCTCCTCTCCGCCCAGGAAAGGGTGGGGGACGCGAAGAGGGGCAGCGCTTCCCTGCCCCCCGCCTCGCTCCCTTTGCCCTCGGGCCGCTCCCCGGCCGCCTCCTCCCGCAGGCTCCCGCGGCGCGCTCTGCCGCTCCGGCGCCGGGCGGCCTTCCACAGGACCAGCCCCCCCGCGGCGATACCCAGCAGGGCCGCCAGAGCCACGGGCACGGCCGCCTGCCTGGGCATCCTGCAGCCCCGCGCTGCGCCCCCTCGGAGCGGCGCGCTCGGGCTTTAGCGCGGCCTGCGGAGAGAAAGGAGAGGCGGGCGTCAGAGGCGACGTAGCGACGCGCGTTCCGAGCGCCGAGACACCCACGTCCGTAGCCGGACGAAGCGAGCAGCGGGCACGGGGAGCATCCCGGCGGCAGTGAAGCCCCGCGGCCGCCGCTCCCCCGGGTGCCCCCGCAGCGCCCCGATGCGCTACGTTCGGTCGCTCGGGGCTCCCCCCGGGACGCGTACCGCCACCCCTCGCTCCCGGCCGGGCCCCGCCGGCCCGCTAGCCACCTGCGTCTCCGCGGAACCGGCTGCAGGAACCCCTCGCGGGGCGGCCGCGGCGCGCGCCGGGACGCTTAGAGAGGCGGACGCTTCCTCTTCCCCGCGGCTGCGGGCGGCCCGTGGGCGCCGCCATGTTGTACGGCAGCCGCCATCGAGGGGGGCCGCCGCCGCTCCGGGCCCGCGTGCGCTGCCGTGGCGGTCGTGGGGAGTGCGGGGCGATAACGGGAAACGGGAAGCGCTGGGGAGAAGGGAGCGACTAAAGGCGGGATGGGAAATGGAAACGGGAGCGTCGCCTGCTTAGCAGCGATGTGAAACGGGTGGAGGGGAACAAAGGGGGAATCGCACGGGGAGGGACGAGGGTTTGAGAGAGGAATCGTTTCTGTCAAAGCTCGGAGAAGCGCGTGTGGGGAACCGCGGAGACGTGACGTCGTGCCCGGCCCCCGGAGAGCGGCTGCGGCCGCTAGGGATTGTCGCCATTGGGCCTCAGTGACAGCGGATGAGTTCCCAGCCCTCATCTCGTGGGAGCTCACGGACGCCAGAGCGCCTCGCTCCTTCACACGTCTTCCCAGTTCCCCTTGTTTCCAAATGTTGTGCTGACAGACCCCAGCTGTTCGCATCTGCACAGAGGAGACCCCAAAGCCACAGGAAATACTGCTTCCAATGGCTCTGGCTCCGTGGCAAACTCCATTCCGTTTTACTCTTTGCCTGTTGCAGAGCTCCCTAGCAGCTGGCGTTCAGCAGAATGCCGCAGCACAGGGGCTGTCCCCAGGGGAGATGCAGATGGAGCAGTGCTCAGTTTGGGGGAGATCAGGCACGGCCTGAGCTGCTGCTTGCCCAAGCACAGTGAGGTGGTATCAAAGCTCACAGCTGATGGGATCACCTCAGGAAGTTTGTTTTTTGTCAGACTGCCTGGTTTGTGCACACAAATCCTTTTACCTGAAAGTAACAGCTCCTGCGTGCTACCTTTCTGCAAAGCCCCCCAGTCTTGCTCTACAGGGAAAAAAAATTGTCTTCATGTTTACATTTATTCACCAGGGCCTAGAGAACAGTGCAATCCACCAGGCTGCTGTAACTCCCACCTGGTTCAATCACCCTCACAAGAAAGAGGGGCTTCTCTCTCACAGCCATACATGAGCTGCGGCTTTTCCACCCACCCCGTGCCAACCAGTGTAGCAGACACAGCTGGGAGCTGAAATGCGGGTCACAGGGCAGGATGCTGCTACTCTGAGGCTCATCACATGATTCAGTGTACAGACAGGAGGACAAGCTGGAGCAGCCTGCCTGTAACAGAGAGTTCCCATAGTTAGATGGGGATGTTCTTTTGTCTTTTCTTCTCTTCCTCCCCCTTCTCTTTCTCCTGCCTTCCCCTGAGCATATACTGCTTTGTTTTACAGGGTCATCATCACCTAGCACAGACCTGGAGCACCACTAGGATATTAGCACAATTCCTGTTAAGCCTGACTGACCACTTCCTGCTCCCTTGCTGCAGCACCAGCATTCCTTAATAACGGGAGCACAGATTCAGCTGGGGCTGAAAAAAGCTAACATCTGAAGACACTACACACATACTTCAGAGACCGTGTAATCAAGAGCAAGGGACAGGAAGAAGACCCAGAATCCCCCAGTGAAGACTGCAGAACCCAGCTGCCCTGTTAGGGGGTGACGGGTATCTGTAAAAACTCTGTCAGAGACTCAAGAACTTACAGAATCTGAACAAATCTGCAAAGTTTATTAGAAGTGTGCCATTGCATATAAACTGACATCCACTTAGAAATCTGAAGTAGACCAATCTTTCCTTTTACAAAGTGTTTGTTTTAGTTTCTAAGGTGACAGGATTTTTGTGTAAAATCATAAAGGAGGGGGAAATAAAATGCCCTAGCATTTATCACACAATGAAATCTTGCAGAGAAGATAGATGTAATACTCAAGCATAGCTTTTGAACAATAATGGAATTGTATCCTTGGCTGCATCTAAAACCTTTGTTCTTCATGGTATCACTGACATCAACAGAATCCTGTAAACTACAAGTCTCTTTAAAAGCTTGTCTTACTACCTACATACTTGATAAAGTATGTACATTAAAGTAAAACTAAATGAAAGTAACAGATGCACTGTGTGCTCTAGCGTGGGGGGGGGAAATAAGTTCCCAAAGCCTGATGAGGACATTGCAGAAGAAAAGAACCAAGTGAGTAAAAAGTAAACAAGTGGAAAAGTAACCAAGTGAGTAGACACCAACTACTGGCATAACCTTACTTATGGGAAATCTGTTGCTGCTGGTAACTGAGGCTTTTACATGGTAAACAGCTAAACTTACTTTTCCTTCTCTTTCTGGTACCTGATCTGAGATCTTTACAGAGACCACAGTCAGAAGATTCATTTTTAGCCTGATTTCCTAAGGAAGTTTGTTGGCACTTTTGCCTGTGGATCCCCTTTCTTTCTCCCTTTCCCTGCCAAAAAAGCATGTCTAAGCCATTGCCCAATTCCATCTAAATTTGTACAAAGAGATAGAGCTTTCAAAGGTGACTGCTGTGAAATGCAAAGCCGAGTCAATGAAATAGACCGTAACAAAATTGCCACTGATAAAATGGCAAGTGTGTGCAGACACTGCTTAATATACATCAGAGAATCCACACAGCAGTGCCACATCAGGACAAGTCCATAGGAAAGCAGACTTGTTCTGCTGATCACAGAGAAAAAAAAAATATATATATATATTTTTTTTTAATAATCCCATTATCTCATCCTTTAACAGAGGGGAGAGTACAGTAAATGACTCAGTGTTCAAAGGAAAATCAATGATAGTGGAATATCAAAGGAAAGAGGCTCCAGTCAAGACTTAAATTGCTGTTAGCAGACAATGAGCAGAGAGCTGCATGTAGTCCTCACTAGCTCATTAATAACACTCCATTTGGGGCCCCATCCCAAGCTACATAAGAAAGCCAAACTCACATTTTTCAACTGCTAATGTAATTTATCTTCCTCGTGTGGATGCTAGTAACCCCATGACTATATATTCAAATAAGTAATTCTGAGCAGGATTTATTTTAATAAGGCTGATATCAGGGATGTAGTAGGACCACTTCTTTTGTCAAAAGTCAGAATGACATCAGTTTAAAATCAACTGTCAAACCACATCCTAAAGGCTCCATTTCACAATGCTACAAGGTGCATGGAAGGTTTAGCCCCAGTTGAAAAAACAATTCCACTTCCCTCTTCTGCCTGTAGCCTTCCTTCTGCTGCTTCACTTCTACAAACACGGGTGCCAGTTTGATTCAAGGAATTTAGTGAACAGAAAGCTAGTAGCAAAAAATAGAGTTTTCCTGTGGTTTAACTCCTTGGACTGCTCACCATAGAGCCAGATCTCAGTGAAACTATATACTAAGCCAAAGGATGAATCAGCTGCAACTCAGTCAGTGCAGGAATCTGCCAGAGTTTGCATGTTTTGCAAAGAATCTGATCTGCTCTCAGAGGTGTGAGCTGCCAGATTGATCCCATGAGGATGAGTTGTATTAACATGAATCATCATCAACATGTTTCTTCATTAATTGCCTACACTTTCACTGTAGGAATAGAGAGGAATTTCACAATTCCATTTCTTGAAGAGCTGATCAACTTACCTCAATGGCTAAGTTCCAGAAGATAAAGTAAGTTGGCCTCAGCTCATGGTTGCTGAGAAAGTGACATTCCCTATATATCCCAGAACTCTGCTCCCAGCTACACGCTCCTGACTGGCCTGTCCTGATTTCTGTGAGCCAAATGAACTCTGCAAAGTGGTAGACAAACAGGTCCAATGAGTAGCAGCACCAGTACAAAGAAAGTGACGAGAAAAGTAAATCCTCCTTACAGAAGCTACAAGTCATTAAATAGACTCGTCTGCATGTCAAACCTACATCTTAAACTGAACAGCCCCAAGGGGTGATTGGGAAAATGGTGCTTGTTCTTCCCACCTTTCAGCTCTGAGAAATGAATGAATAAGCAAAAGACAAAAAACCCAGAAGCTATCTAGTTTCTGCTAGAGGGAATAAACTCAATTTTATTTATTTATTTATTTAATGTTATGGCTAAAATATAACATCATCTTCTTGGTTCACTCTCCTTTTCCTTTTATCTCCCCATACATCTCACCATCCAAAAAATAAAAATTTAAAAATTTAAAAATCCCAAGCTGTTTTCAGTAAATAAAACCTTTACCCCACCCCATCTCCCTCTCTATCTGTCTCTCTGGCGCATTTATAGACTGACTGAGCACACATCAAACTACCAGTAACTTCTCAATTTCCACTGTGGATTAACCAAAGCCATTCAGAGGCTCAGCAGAGCACAGAAAAAAAATGTACTTGAGCATCACACACAGACAAAATTGTGTCTTTGACCTGATACAATTAAGCATGCTTCACTTTAAATTTCATTTTACCTATTTAGCCTTCCTTCCGAGTGTTCTTAGACAGATTCTCCTCATGCTGCGTCACAGAGCTGTATCCTTGGTCTTCTGCTTTTATCCTCCCACGTTTGTTTTTTTTGTTTGGTTTTTTTTTTTCCTCTTTCCCAGAGTTATCGCATCTGAAATACAAGTACCATCTCTATGCAGATGATATACAGATCTGCTCCTTTCCCCAGAGCAATCTATCCAAACTCAAATCATAACTGTTTTCTCTCTCTGTGGATGACTAGCAGGAAGCTATAGCTCAACAAAGCTAGAACCTGGTTCTTTCTCTCCCCTGGATGTCCTCTTCTTTGTGTTATCTATGGATAATACCACCAGCCTACTATCCATTTCAAGCTTCTGTGTCAGCTTTTAGCTCTGGCTGTGACCTGTGTAGATCCTAGCATCCAGACTACACCTAAATTTAGACTTGTGCTACAAGGCACCTGTAAGACAAGGTCCTTTGATCCATCCACACAGCTAAGACTTCTGTTTAGGTCTTTTTCTCCCATAACTGAATTGCTCCAAACACCTTTCCCTCCAGCATTAACCAGCACAGCTCATAACACAACAGCCTTTAACAGCTGTAAATGCCATTTTGACAATACAGTAAAGCTGACTATAGTCTTCCCATTAACGATCAAATACACCACAGGCATCAAATGGAAACCACTAATGTAATTTTAACTCATTCTGCCAATTTAAATTTCATCAGTAGAAATGTTGATGGGATAATTTTGTACCAGCAGACATTCAAGCAACATCAGGTATAATCAGTCCTTGCAGAGGCAGAGGAAAAACTCTGTAGAACGGGCACAAACTGATGTGAGAACTATGTGACAGCATGGCCATACCTGGTCTGGACTGTTTTAGCAGTGCTGGGAGATTTGGCTGTACACAGGCCTAGAATTAGCAACCTTGAAACCACAGCCTAAGATTATTTATGTAGATAATTACTCTGACCACATCACTTCTCTGTTGGAAACATTCTGATAGTTCCTTGTTCTGTATTGCATCAAACATTGTTTACTCATCTACATTTCCAAGAGCCTCCACAGAAAGTCACTCCCTTTCATTATCTCCCATTTCCTTTTCAGTTGGCTCCTCCTTTGTATTGTCCACTTGTTAAAGTTAGAATCAAAACATTTTTGTGCTTTATTTCATGCTGCTTTTGAGGCACGGAGGAGACAACAAACATCCTACAAAACTCAGCTGCTTAAGCAGTCAGTACAAACAGACCCTGAGCCATCCTGCCAAACTGCAGCCCAGCCTAACCTAGGCCAGTTTGGCCCACAGTATTCAGACAGTCCCAGAACAGCTCCCTACATGAAAATATGTCCCACAAAATAGTACTCTGTGGAAGACGAGTTGGTTTTTACCTCTGTTCCATTCCAAGCTGCAGAAGTTTCTCACTGAGCAAGAAAAAGGCACTTCATTGATGCCACTCCAGCATGATTTAGACCCATTGTGCAAATGTTCTGATGAGATTACAGCATTCAGGCACTAACACAGCAACATGTTATTTTCAGAGAAAAATACTACCACGGTACAGGTCACAATGATTTTAAGTGTTCAATATTTTCAAAATTAACTTAAACAAGGGAATCAGAATGCGATGCAAAAGAAACACTTACCAGCACAGTTTTAGTCTGTATGGTCTTGAAACAATATTGCATTTAGCAAAAAAGGCAGGCAATCTGCTATTGGTTTTCCTTCAAATTCTGACAACATGATAACTTCTTTCTGACTCCTTAAATGCATGACTAAAAAGCCTCAGTTAAATCTTCCCTGAAAATCCTATGGAGTTTTAGGAAGTAATTTAATTTATTTACATCTGACCATGCAAATTCACAGCCTTCCTAGAGACTAGGTTCAGTACATGAAGGAAAACCTCAGGACATTTTATTATGCTGTATCACAAATGAAAGGTTCTTACATCTATTTGTTTCAGTATAGAAACAAAAAAAATACCTGACCTACCCAGTAATTCAGAAAAGGAGAGAAAATGAACCACATGTGACAGAAGTGACAGCCACATTACGTAATGTATTTCTAGAAGGCTCTCAGATGCAAGCTCCATTGGAAGTACAAAGGAGAGAATGGAATGCAAACTGCTGGAGTCAGCTCAGAGTCCATAGGTAGAAAAATATAATATCACTAAACTGGGAATTTAGAAATAAACATTTTCAGATGTAATTGTAATGCTGTTGAATTTCATAGCATGCAAGCAAAAGCGCAACAAAGTAGGATTTATACCAGTACAATTCACCTGTGCCTGCAGCTAGGGTAATAAACACAAATCATGACAGACAGAGCCCTTGCCTCCCCACACACCTTACCCTGCAATGGCTGGCTCTCCACAGCTGGAACCGAGCAGCTCAGTTACAGGAAAGATAAAGTGTTCTTGGTTTCCACTTCCATATTAACATTTCTAACCATTATCCCAACAGAAAACATTTAACAGACTGTGTCTAAATATTCCCTTTATATGGTAATTGTGTCTTCAATTAACCTTTAAATTTTGATCTTTACACCTATTGATATCACATACGGAGAAGCTGAAATATAAGAGGTGTTCAGTGATTTTTTAAAATTCCATTAGAAGACAGAAGTTTGTTACTTTGTTAAAAGCAAGGTGATAGTGATGCCAACTAAACAACACGGCTTACAGGTGGTTTGGTTTTTTTTGTTTTTTTTTTTTCCTGTAGTCCTAATAAAGCAGAACCCCAAGCACTCAACTTTCTCTAGTGAAATTGCTTAAGCTCCTGCTGAGAAGCTGCCCCTGAACACGGCAGCATCCCAGCAGCACCAGGTGTTGCTGCCACACCACAGCTTGCATCAGGAAGGGGTTTGTTTGTTTGTTTAAGTCTGGGGACTCCCAGTTGTCGGTGGGCACAGTGCTGTGCAGGGCAGGTCATGGCTGTCAGGTCAATTCCTCACCTTCCCATGCCAAAGCTTCCCTGGGTGCTGCTTCTCAGGCACATGTGGGAAAATCCAGACCTGACAGTTTCACACTGTGGCTGTGGGACTACATACCTTATGTGTGTAGGACGGCAACCACTTACCAGATGATGCTCCTGTTGCCCCCACACAGAATCAGGAGTTAAACATGGAAGACGCAGTCCTGTGATGGAGAAAAGAATGTGGTTTTTCCTCACGAATCCATGAAGTACACAGCTCAGTTCCACCTGTTTAACTGTCTGTCTTTTAGTGTTCTGCTGCTGCTAAGTAGAACGAGATTCACCCTTGCTTCCTCTGGAGCAGAGTCCCAAGAGCACAAGGGACACCCCCCTCTCAGCACCATTTGAGTGGGGGGAGGGCGGAGAGGGCAAGCAGCCACACCTCACATTGCCCCACAGAAACTTAAAATCAACAAGTTCCTGCAGACACACCGCTGGAAATCACACAGAAGCTGTTCGAGATTAGGGGAAGATAAAGCCCAGTTCCAGGAGCACACACGTGGGCACCTTACCCTCGCACCCCTCCAGCTCCTACTGTGCCGTGCCTCAGTTTCCCTCTCGGGCCGGCAGCTCGGAGCGTGTGGGGGACGGACGGGCAGCTCATCGCCTCCTCCGGCCGGGCCGGCTTCCAGAAGGGACGTGATGGGGAGCGGGACTTGAAACGAGGAGAGGGCAGCGCCGCGACGAGCGACTCGGAGCCGCGCCCGCCCGCGGTGGCACCTGCCCGTTGGCGGCGGGGAGCCCCGCACGGAGAACGGCCGCGGATCCCGAGAGCTGCGAGTTTCTCGGCGCCCCCCCGCGCCGCTACGGAGTTAAAAACGGCGGCGCGACGTTAGAGCCCGGCCGGCGGCGGGGAGGCGCGGGCTGCAGCTGAGGATCAGCTGCTGAGGGGAGCGGGGAGGAGCCAGCGGGATCAGGAAGCGGCGGAGTGTCTAACACCTCTCTGCCATGGCTGGCTAAAGAAAAATCATCATAACCATAACAAGGGGGGAAGCGGGGGAGGGGAGGCGGCGGCGGCGGCGGCGGCGGCGGCGGCGGGGGAAGGGGCGGCGGGGAAGGAGCGGCGCGGCGGCAGCATGAAGAGGCGCGGCCGGGGGGGCAGCATGCGCTCCGTGGTGGGGTTCCTGTCCCAGCGGGGCTTGGAGGGGGACCCCCTGCTCACCCACGACTTCCAGCGGCGACGCCTGCGGGGCTGCAGGAACCTCTACAAGAAGGACCTCCTGGGCCACTTCGGCTGTGTCAATGCCATTGAATTCTCCAACAATGGAGGCCAGTGGCTGGTCTCAGGTAAAGCGGGCGCTCCCCGGCCCTCGCCCCCTTCCCACCGCCCCCTCCCCGCGAAGCATCCTCCTCCCCGGCCGCTCCCCTCGGCTCGGGGGGGAAGGGGGGTCGCGGCGCCCGGAGCCGGCCCGGAACTGTGCATCCCGTGTGGGGACCTAAAATGGTTGACAGGTTTTAAATTCTGCAGTTATAGCTGGGGAGGGGGGACGGGAGGGGGGGGCAGCCCTGGACAAAGTTTTGACGCGAGTGTTTCCAAGGCGCTGGTGGGGGGAGGTTGAGGGGTGCCCTTTTATTTGCAGGATCCTTTGGGTTTGCCCCCTTTTATATATTAACATATATATTTGGGGAGGGGACACGAAAGTGCGGGGGGAACCGAGTGACGTCGGTCGGTGCCTGCCGGGAGCGGGGCCAGCAGTGGTGGCCGGGGAGTGCGGGGAAGGGTGCAGCGGGGCGTGCGGACTGGCACCCCGCACCCCCCCCCCCCCCCCCCCCATCTTTTGGGGAAGGAGAGGAGCGTTTGTTTTGTTCCTCCTGCCCCCTTCCTCCCGTTCGGGGTGCCGCGGGCAGGGGGATTATTTCGTGGCGACGCTTTCTTTTGGGGGAGGGGGTTGGGGCTGCGCTGCCGCCCGCGGGGCTGGGGGGAGGCGGGATGCCGTCAGGTGAGGGCGGCGAGGGCTCGGCACCGGCTGCGGCACCGAGGGGGGAAGGCTGCGGGGCTTCGCGCCCCGCTCCCCGCCGGGAGGGGCTGCGGGGCTCGGCGGCCGCCCGCCCGCCTCCCCCCCCACCCCGGCGGCGCTCGGCGCAGGTGCTTCTTCCTCCTCCTCCGCCTTCGGGCCCGCGGGGGTGACGGCGGAAAGCGGGCAACTTCAGGCCGGGGCCTGGCCGGGCGCTGCAGGCCGCGCTCTCCTCGGGCGGCTCGCGGCGACAGGCCGGGGAATCGAGGGCCTATCCCGGCCTCGGGGGGCGGCGGCGCTCCCGTGGGGGACCCGACCCGGCCCGGCCCGGGGCACGGCCCCTCGGGGGGGGCCTGAGGCCGCTGCCGGCGCGGCGTCCGTTGCAGGCCGCGGGGGAGCTCGTCGCCCTCAGGGGAAGGGGGCGGAGGAAGCCCCCCTTCTCCCTCCCCCCCGTGCCCGGGGCCTGCCCGCCCTCCCGCGGCCTAGGCTCGCTGCCGGGCGGGCGACGGGTCGGGGAGTCGCCCGGGCGCGAGGCCTCGGCAGCTTTGTTGGGAGCGGTCTCTCCCTCTGGGTGACGGCCTCGGGCGGCAGCCCAGGCGTTGCGGCGCTGCTCAGACTCCCGTGGGTGGGCTGTGAGCGGCGGCGGGGCTGGGCGGGTGGGTAAAGGCACGGCTGGGGGCCGTGCGCTGCCTCGTCTGCGTCTGCTGGGCAGGGCGGCATCTGACACACAAAGGTAGCGGGGATGGCTCCGCGAGTGACGTCGGGATTAGTGGAAAGTTAGCGTGGCAGTTATCAGCAAGGATGAAACGAATGCACCAAAGCTTTTATTAAGCACTCCCTGTGGAGTCTGTCTGATGCACTAAGGCCTTCCTCGGTTTAACTTTTTTAACTGAAACAACTTTGAAGTATAAGTCCGGTGACTTCTGGAATAAGCATTACTCAGGGAATCTTGTATCCGTGTGCATTCACAACTTTTAAAGCATGCATCCACTTGTCATGTGAATGTATGTATGTGCGCTTCTGTGTTGGGGAAGTACTGATTCATCTAAAGCTCTCAGATGTGCTAGATCTGGCATGCTGGTTTGTACTGGTCCTTTTCCGGCAGCAGGCTATGCATTTCTTGTTCTAAAGTGCTATGAAGAGCACACGTCTTATTCCTTTTTATTTTACATAGTAAGTGATAGAAAAGCCACCAGAGTTTTCAATTCTTGCTCAAGAAAAGTCTCGGGAGGCACTTCAAGTCTTGTCATATATTACTGATGCACTTAGCTATGTTGACATCCATCCTTTAGGTAGAAGCAAACAAAGCTGAGAGCTGGAAGGGACTTCAATAATTAGTTTTATCCAAGTTCCTGAGTCAAAATAGGGGCAGCGAGGTAATGGAGGTGGTTTTCCCATCAGGTGGATGTGTAAAGAATAAGCAATAAAAGGAAGACTTTCAAACCATGTTTCGGTTCTCGATTTCTCAACTTCTTTAAAGATTCATATTGTGGACATTTCCCTCAGTATACAGGAGATGGTACCCTTCTAAACTCATAAGATGACTAAGTAGTAAGAAAATGTTCTTTAAAAAAATAAATAAAAGGAGAGGGGAGAGTTAAGCATCCTCTCCTCCTTTCCTTGTTCATTTAAGTTACTTGTGTTAGCAGTGCATGTATTTGGGGTAATTAAGAGCAGACTACCTTAAGCCTGACCTTGCAGTGGTGCCCTGAGAAAATGAAAGGTCCTAATTACAGTAACTGCTTTCGACGAAGTTTTGCATTATCTGTGACCACAAGATCTAGAATGCTTTATGTGACATAGCAAAAACAGGCAGGTGCTTTGTTCATCATTCAAGAATAAAGAGTTAAATGGCAAAAGATTTATGGATGCTCTTAAATTTTGTGGTTATAAGTACAGGCCTTGCTGATATTATACTTAAAACACTACTTTTTAGAGTTGTGCTTAATTGTGAAATGCTGAGAGATGGCAAAAACAATGGGAAGGGGTGCTCAGAAGGAAGATAAAGGAGGGGAATAAGCTGCCTCTAATCTGAAGATTTTGTGGAAGTGTTGCTTCAAAAGACTTCCAAATGTAGATAAAGCCTTAGAATAGATGGCATGTGGGTCTGTCCTCCCCCAAAATAGTCAGTGTGCTGAGGTAAGGATGAGATGTTAGATACTCCCATCTGCGCTTGTAGCAGCTAAGAGAGTTAACAGGGATGGAGTGTGTGAAAAGGAAGAGTGCAAGCAGTTTTTTTTCCCGTTGTTCAGTTTTAAGTAATATGTATATTCTCAACATTGAGGAATCTGTCTCAGCCAATCGACTTGTTAACAGCTTAAATCTCACTGGAGCTGTTTTAATAAAGTACAGTGCATTTGTACTGGCTCTACCGATTGCGTTTAAATACTATCCTGCATCCAAATTAGTGCCGTTCTCATCTGTATTGTCTGGAATGCTTTTCTTGAGTATGTGTCCCACTTTTTTTTTTTTTTTAACGTATCTCCCAGAAGCAAGTCTGTAAGGCTAATGGTTACTGTTTCAGTAAACATTTCAAGCTGCTTAAACAGGGTTTACGTTACAGATAGTTTTCCTGTTGGGATTTTGGAGTGAACATCAGTGTAGACAAGCTTCAGCAAGCCTTTTGGAAGCATGTTTAGAAGTTCCTGGTATGCTAACCTCATTAAATCTTGTATTAGTGATTTCACATTTAATAGTAACTAATTTTGTTCCTAACTGTGGTTTTGAATAGCACTGTATTTGTTGTTTTGTTTATGACATTCCTATATTCTGGATGCATTTGGCTTTTTTGGTCACTATAAAAAAAAGTTGAAGTCAGCAAATTAGATGGGATCTTTCGGCCTGTAGGCTTTTGTTCTGCCTGCATGGAACTTAACAGTCTCACTTTAGAGAGGGAGAGAAAAAGAAACGCTGAAGTTCTAGGGCAGGAGTGCCATAAGAAGGGACAGGCATAAGGAAATGAATTTAAGAGAAATGAAAAGAGGAAGTGGATACTCGGGAGACAATGTAACAAGTAGAGAAGACCTATTTGTAGAATGACACAAGGGAAGAAGAAAGCTCTATGTAAAAGAAATGTGTAGCTGGGGCTGAAATTGTTAAGACTAGCTGCTGGATGAAGTTGGATTTAACTGGACACAGTGTCTCATTGCAACTTATTATATACTAGGTGGTGGTGTTCTTTTTTTTTCTTTTATTTTTTTGGTAACAGTTTGAGAAACACATGACTGTCAGTGCATGGAAATTAAATTCACTGTGCAACGATAAGCAGCTGACTTCTTCCCTCAGATATGCCAAGCATCTCCTTCTGCAATTTAACTTAAAAAATCAACTTTATTTAGTTTGTCTAATAAGCTTGCTTTCCCTCATCCTCAAGTTTGGTGGATGGGTCTTTCTATTTGTTTATCTGACTGTCATTTTTCATGTGTGCTATCTCTTAGAAACATAAGTATCTTTATCGGAATCTCCTCCCCCTTCCCTCCACCCAAAGTGTACTTTCAAGATAACCCCTTGGAAATGCTGTAATCTGAGGCTCATTTAATCCATGCATGTGTTCTTTTTCTCCCTCTCTCCACTTTTTTTTTTTTTTTTTCCCCAGATAATGTAGAAGTTAATAGCTTCTCCATGATCATAAATTTGTAGGGTTGTAAGCAAGTGCTGGTAGTTCATCTGTCATTTGGTTGCCAGGTAAATCCAAAAGAATATGAGCCTAGCACAGCAGACATGAAGACAGTGGAATATTACTTCTGAATTAAGGAAGTTTTGTATCAAGTATGTTTTAAATAGAGCTATTCCTGATCTTAGCCTTTATATATAGAGTTCTGAATGAGGTGTCATCATAGATCCAGTTACTACACATTATCATTAATGTCTGAAAAATTAAAAAAATAAAGTAAAATAAAATCAAAGGTTGTACCTGGAAAGGTGGCAATAATTTCAGAGGATAAGAATTGGGTTCAAAATTATTCAAAATATTACCTGGAAAAAATGGCATGCAGCTTGATAGGAACCAGTGCAGAATACTTCAAAGTGGTCAGCTCTATAACTGCGCCATGGAAACTTGGCAGTAGTCATACAGAAGAGAATCCAAATGTGATGGTAGACCACAGCATAACTAATGCTAGATACAATAAAGCAAGGGAAGTAATGGTTCTGCACTGTTTGGCCCTGGTGGGGCCCCAGTGTTCCATTTTGGGCACCGAATTTTGGGAAAGATGTGACCTAATTTGAGAATATTTGTAGGAGAGTGAGAAGGTTACGAATAGTGATCAGAGGTGTAAGAAAATGAAAGCCTCGATGAAGGGATTTTGTTCAGTCTTGCCCTTATCTATCAGCACTCCCTGTTGACTGGTGAGGTCCCAGAAGACTGGAGGCTTGCCAGCGTGACTTCCTTCTACAAGAAGGGTTGTAAGGAGGATCTGGGGAACTACAGACTTGTTAGCCTGACCTCAGTGCCAGGGAAGGTTATAGGGCAGATTGTCTTGAGGGAGATCACGCAGCATGTGTGGGACAGCTGGAGGATCAGGCCTAGCCAGCATGGGTTCACGAAGGGCAGGTCCTGCTTGACCAACCTGATCTCCATCTATGATCTGGTGACCCGTTTGCTAGATGAGGGAAAAGCTGTTGATGTAGTCTACCTAGACTTCAGCAAAGCCTTTGACACTGTCTCCAACAGTATTCTCCTGCAGAAGCTGGCAGCCCACGGCTTGGACAGATACACTCTTGGCTGGATAAGGAACTAGCTTGAAGGCAGGGCCCAGAGAATATAGTGAATGGAGCTAAATACAGCTGGTGACTGGTCATGAGTGGTGTTCCCCAGGGGTCAGTGCTGGGGCCTGTCCTCTTCATTATCTTTATTGATGACCTGGATGAGGGCATTGAGTGCACCCTCAGATGTTGGTGTCAGATGACACCAAGCTGGCTGGAAGTGTCATTCAGCCTGGGGGTAGCGAGGCCCTTGCAGAGGGATCTGGACAGGCTGGAGAGCTGGGCTGAAGCCAGGGGGATGAGGTTCAGCAAGGCCAAATGTCAGGTCCTGCACTTTGGCCACAACAACCCCAGGTAACACTACAGGCTTGGGGGGGAGTGGCTGGAAGACTGTAGAGGAAACGGACCTGGAAGTATTGATTGATGCTGAGCTGAACATGAGCCAACAGTGTGCCCAGGTAGCCAAGAAGGCCAATGGCATCCTGGCCTACATTAGAAATAGTGTTGCCAGCAAGAACAGTGAAGTGATTGTCAACCTGTATTCAGCTCTGGTGAGGCTGCACATAGAGTACTGAGTCCAGTTTTGGGCCCCTCACTGCAAGAAAGGCATTGAGGCCCTGGAGCGGGTTTAAAGAAGGGTGACAAAGCTGGTGAGGGGTCTGGAGCACAGGCCGTATGAGCTGAAGGAGCTGGAATTGTTCAGTCTGGAGAAGAGGAGGCTCAGGGGAGACCTTATTACTCTACTTGAAGGGAGGTTGTAGTGGGCTGGGGGTCGTCCTCTTGTGTAACTGGTGATAGGACTAGAGGGAATGGCTTCAAGCTGTGCCAGGTGAGATTTAGGCTGGATGTTAGGAAATACTACTTTTCTGAAAGAGTGGTCAGGCACTGGAATGGGCTGCCCAGGGAGGTGGTGGAGTCATCGACCCTGGAGGTGTTCAAGGAACGTTTGGATTTTGTGTTGGGGGATATGGTTTAGTGAGCACTATTGGTGATAGGTGGATGGTTGGATTGGATAATCTTGCGGGTCTTTTCCAACCTTGGTGTTTTTGTGATTCTGTGAAAGAAAAGCTGGCTAGAGAGGCAAGTCTTAAAGCATATAAAAGTGCTTTAATTGTTGTTGCGTAAAGTTGTAAACTTCTTTCTCTCTCCACTGGGAATAGGACAAAAACTCTGTCATGAGTTATAGCAAGGAAGATTTTAGGGTGTGGTTTGATCTTAACCTGCTGTAACTCATGTCTACATCCAGCAGGGATAGCCTTTTTTTTCCCCTCTTCATCCTGTAGTTCACTTTTCTTTTCCTCTCCCTTGTTTGTAATGTGGCAGTTGTATGGCTTAAGGTCATAAACAAGTTTGACTGAAGTATCTGGATAGGTGGAGGAATAGAGAGAGTTTGTTTGTCTGAGGGTTGGTTTTCCATCAGGTCAACCTGAAGGTATTTACTTGCTGGCTGCATCACTGCTGTTTTTGAGGGAGGGAAAGCAGCAGGGCACACATGGCAAGGGGGAGTGGGATTATGTGTCACGTCAAACTGTACCCTTGGGCTAGCTATTAGGATAATCTTCCTTGTGGCAAGGATAATGAAGCACTGAAATAGGCTGCCTAAGGAGGGTGGTGAAGTCTACCTCAGTGGAGTTGATTGTGTGTGTTGTTGTTTTTTTTTTAAGAGTATATGCATCTACTGGAAGTAATTCAGGCAGTCTGCCGTTTTGCCTGTGATTGACTTCTTGAAATGCCTTCTATACTTTCTGTCACTCTTGCAGCTTCTTGAGCAGATACAAGCAATAAGCGTAATCTTATGTTCCTATTCAGAACTGTTGCCCACTTGCCATGTAGGTTCTTCAGTGTCTGGGCCTGAAGAGGCATACAGGAGAAAGAACTGTAATGTCTTAAGCTTTGTCTGCAATTGATAATGTTAATGCACTTAAACTGCAGTTTAAGTCCTTAGTGGTATGATTTTTAAAACAAATGCTTCTCTCTACATGTGAGAGTTCAAGTGTGTTTCATAAGCTATGCAGATCCTGTTATGGCTAGATTGGCTTTCAGCAAGGGTATGCACTGGCCTCCTTCAGGCTTTTGAGGAGAACTGCTAAATAAGTTCAGGTAGACTACTATGGGAGTAGAATTCTCTTTCAGAGTTAATTGTGTGTGAATTTACAGATTGCCTGCTCTGAAGGTAGCCAGTTCAAGGAATGTTTTAGGGAAGAACTAGCCCAGAAGTGGGGCAAAACTGGAATGCTTTGGTTTTGAGACTGTGAAGGTAGTGAAATGTTTGTTCTTAAATATGTGCCATGCTAACTCATTTAGGATCAGTTTGGTTATTTAAAGTAGACATATTCTACTTATGTTGTGTCTATGCTACTTAAAAACAACCAACCATCACCTTGGATGTGTGGGTGGTTTTTTTTTTGGTTTTGTTTTTTTTTTTTTGAGCGCTGTTCTTTCTTTTGTTCTCCTAAACTCTTGGGGTATGCAGTAAGCACAAACCATTCTGAAGTGGGCACACAGTAAAAGGGTTTTTAATTATTCCCTGAGGTCCTCTTTGGGTCGACAGGAACCAGAAAATTGTCAAGGGTGAACACAATGTTTACTTACTTAGAAGTCTATTTCAGGATATCTGTCCCAAGATTTGAAATGAAAGCTTTATTTTTAGCTATGTTGTGCGTCCTCTGTCCTGCCCGTGTCTCATCAAGACAGAAAACACTAAACATTAACAAAATATTCCAGTGATTCGGGGTAGGAGAAGAAATGTGTATTTGTTCTTCATTCGTGTGTTCTTGTTATTTATTTATTTTTAAAATAATAATTGGAATACTCTTCTCTATGTTGAAAGTGATGTGGAAAGGTGATACATTTTTCAGCCTTGCTGACCACAAGCATATCTTTGGCCAGAGTTCTCTTCCTGCCTGACTTCCAATTTACATGTAGGAGTAGGTATGACCTATAATGAACACAGAAGCACTTGGCTAATTAAGTCTTCTAAAATACGATTCCTTTCTGAGAAGTGGCTGTAATGTGACATCCTCAGCTGGGTCATACAAACATACACTTCTCAAATTGTCAGTCACGCAGTCCTTAACAGGAGTATTGAAGTAAGAAGAAAGTGAATCTTTTCCCACTTTGTGGATGTCAAACTTACTTACTTCTGACACTTTCATAGTTACAATGTACCAGGTAACTTTCACAGTTCAAGTTACTGGGATTTCAATGAGCAACTACATGGCCCAGTAGGAGATAGCCTCCAATATGCTATTAACTGTTCGGCTTACGAGTGCTAAAGGATCAAGAAACCCATAAAATAGTCTTCTATTTGTATCCACGCCTGCAAATACTTGCAGCTTTTTGTCATTAGCAAACTTCTGAACTTTGTTCAAACATTATTAATGGTATCATAACATAAGAAAGCAGTACCAGAAAGTGATTGCCATTACTGTTCTAAACTTGTTGGTAGGTTGCGTTTGAATTCTATATAGTTAAATATATTTAAATAATATCCTCTTGAAAATCAGTGCTAGTATTTTTTAGGTATCTCTTGCATCTTTGCTTGACTTTTGCAGAATTCTGAAACACATTCTTTGAAACTTTCTGAAAGGTAGTTTTCAGACCATGTGTCATCAGGAGCACAAAAATTGCTAAGTCATGGATAAGTGGGACTTAATTTCTGGAAAATCCCCTAGAAGAGCCTGGTGCTGAGGTGCTTTCCGGAGATCCCATATATAGTTGGTTTTTTTTGAATGTGTAGTAAACCTGTTGCTATTGGCATATGCTTACTATCATGTAGTTATACACAGTTTAATTTGGAGAGCATTGCAGAGTCATCACTACTTGGCACAGTGGTTCCAGTACTTTTGGAAAGTGTTGAGTGACGTTGAGCTTTGCATCTTGCCCAATTGGTGTGTGTGCACAATAAGTCCACTGTGAATTGAAATTATCTTAATTAATCTGTATTCACTGACCAAGTGCACAGAGCAAATGCTATAGGCATGAATTTTCCTGTAGTTCTCAGGCTTGTAACTTATGTTCCATTATGCATGTGCACTTTGTGTCAGATGAATTGTAGTTCCTTTCCTCAGAGCCATCTCCTTCCATGTCTTAACATTTTCTTTGCTGTCTCCTTGTGTACCTGTCCTTGTATCCTTCCATCCTTCCCTTCCTCGTTTTCTAACAGATTTTGTTTCTGGTGGAACTGGCTTGCAATCAGAAGTATTTCTGGAATAGCTGAACTGGAGGCAGAAGGCAATGCTCTTCCAACTCAGTTAACATTAGCATTTTGTTAAGCTTTTTTGTCTTCTGAGTATGAGGGGAATAAAACCGAGTCATGAAACTCGCCTGCAAAATGATGTGCAAGTGGAGAAGGGGCAGAATTGTATGAGTGTGAAGAGCATTCAAGCTCCTAAGCTGTGGAACGTGTGTGGTCTTTTGCCTGGTTTGGGATCAGAGATTCGTTAGGGAGAGTTGTTTCTTATCTGGAGCTGTAGGCAACAAGCATTGAAAATAGGAACTTTTTTTAAGGTTATGATAACTTTGATCAAGGCCAAAGACTTTTCTGCACAGGCTGCGATTTCTCCCTCCTATTGTTCTGTATGTTTGTTTGATTTTTTTTTTTATTTTTTTTTTTTTAATATCTGGACTAGGTAGGTAGCAAAAGTAAATAAGAGTTTGCTGCTGAAGTGAGGTTCCTAAGTTGCTGTGCTACTGGGTAGTAGGATGTGTAGACTTAAAGCAGGGGTTTAGCAAATTGCCTTGCTATGGTAACAATAAAACTGTTATGTTTTGCTGTGAGATGTCTTTTGCAAAAGTCTTGAAAGGCAATAGATGCAGTCTGATAGAAGCAGTAGCCTTAAATATTGCTGATGTGATTTGTCAGATGGTGATAATGTTTAGACCTTGCTGTTGGCAGCTTCTGGAAGTGACCCCTTTGAGTGTGACAGTTGCTCCTTTATTTTAGTGTGACTGAAGTGGCCATGTATTTCACCAGTCATCAGTTTTGTGTCATATTATTATTAGCTCACCTGCAATCACTGGAGTACAAGTACAGCTTTCTTTCCTGTTTCTAGGCAGAAAGGAATCTAAGCTTATATCGATTTAAATTACCATAAATTATGAGTTTTTCTGGAGACTTCATGTTTGACTCTTGTTCTCATTAGTTATCAAATTCATTACAAATCTTTTTACTTGTTTGCATTCTAAAGTACCAAATCAGGGGGAAGAACACACAATATTAATTTCATGGAGAATGGATAAATGTAACATGCAGCTGTACTGTCTATCAAAGTGATTGTCATAAAATCTCTTAGGAGACTTAAAGGCTGAAGGACTGTTAACTTAAGGGATATTTGATATAGCTCAGTTCCGTAGAAAAAGATCCCAATAAAATCAAATGATGTGAAATTTTAAAGAAATCTGAATAATGGTAGTGAAGAGTTCTCTTTATGCATTTGTCTCTTTGTGGAGTAAAACAGAACAATTTTAGTTTCCTTTTGTCTCTGTTTTGTGACTTTTTTCCTTGAGGGTGGGAACTCAAAAGACACTGAGGTTATGCTTTCAATTGTGAAAAAGGCAGTAAAATGTTTCAAGTGAATCAAGCAAGTTTCTAGTGGTGCTTTTAACTTGTGGCGCCTTTCTTTAAAAATATTTTGATTCAAAGTTTAAGTATCTTTATTTGAATTTTATGAGGCATCCAAAACTGATGTTTAGCACTATCAAATACAATAGAATCTTCATTATTATTATTTTTTTTTTTACTTCCTAATAAGCCATTCCTTAATGCAATTAAAAGACAAACATTATCTAGTACTACTTTTTTTTCTGTTTACCAGATAGAGAAGGAGGCACTTTAATGTATTTCTGTGTGAAGTTCTGAACTGAGGACTCATCTTTTACAGTGAGGGTGGTGAGGTACTGGCACAGGTTTCCCAGAGAGGTGGTGCATGCCCTGTTCCTGGAGACATTCGGGGCCAGGCTGACCAAGCTCTGTGCACCCTGATCTGGCTGTAGGTATCCATGTTCATTGCAGGGGAGTTGAACTAGATGAGCTTTAAAGGTCCCTTCCAACTCTAAGGATTCTATGATAGGCTAAGTATTAGAAAAAGCATAGAAAGGTAAGAAGCAAGAGAGATCTGAACTTATTTGTCTGTCCTCTTTATCAGGAGTTCACCTCAGAAATATCTGCCATTACAGATCTAAAAGTATGACATGACTTTATGCTTAAGATTCCTGAATGCTTTAACAAAATCTTTTTACAGCTCTGTGTCAGTCCCATTACTAGTCTATGTGATGGGAACTTAAAAAAACTGTTAGTGGAGATAATAGCTGTTGGTTAGAGAGTGGGAAAAAAAACGCCTGTTTCATGAATAACTTAAGCAGCGCTGACAATAAGTTGGTATGGAAGCATTCTGCCAACATGCATATGTTAGTTTGGCATGGTACTTATCTACAGCTTTCTGCAGAATTTTACATGCCAGTAAAATCCTGAGTCTCCAGGTTGCTATAGCTTGTCAGTATATATTGGCAGAATAGCAGCTTTTTATTCCAAACTTCCTGCTGATTTCTCTGCTGTTGTTAATATTAGTTGAATACCTGGCTTCATGGTGTCTTTATATAAATGTTTATGTATCCAAACCATTACAAGGCGTGATAATTTCTTTTAATGCTAATTAAGGCTTCTTCTACAAGTAACTGCAGAATTAAATAACTTGCCTGTCACTAATTTACACGTCTCGAGCAGTAATGTTTCCTTCCTGTCCTCTAGGAGGTGATGACCGCCGGGTCTTACTTTGGCATATGGAAGAAGCCATCCACTCAAGAGTCAAACCAGTTCAGCTGAAAGGGGAGCATCACTCCAATATCTTCTGCCTAGCTTTCAATAGTGGCAATACAAAAGTGTTCTCTGGAGGTAAGAAGGAGCACCTTGATTTCACCAGAGTCTGCATTGTGGTTATCTTACAGTAGGAGCCAAAAGTGAGATTCTGCCCCATAGAAAACGTCTTTTCCATAATTCCCTAGAATTCTGGAAGCTGGCGTTAATCATCAAGTCAAGGTTCTTTGGGAACAGGGAAGTCTTTAGCTAGAACAGCATTCTCAACTTCATCATGTTTCTTTTTTTTTTTTCTTTTTCTTTTTTTTTCCCCAAATCCTGTTGTAGGGGCATTGTGTCACAAACTGTCATGAGAATCTTGGGTCCTGTCTTACACGTATTTGTGCTGCAGGTTGTGAAACATCATCTTTGTCACTCCTTAACTGTACTCAGAGCAGATCTTTCATCCTGTCTGACACTCCAGCTTGATCCATAAAACAACCTTGCTGCTACTGATTATAATGTACCCTTAGCTGGCTGTTGCCATCTGTTGGTGGGGCACTTTTTCTCAGATCTCATTTCAGTCCCTACTGGGTAATTGTCTGTCCTTGAGATTTACTGGAATGTTAGTGGCTAAGTGACTTTGACATATTCGTATTTTTTGAACATAAGTTCACATTTAACAGGAAGTTTAATTCAGTCTTTAAGGAAAGTGGATGTTTACCTGTTCTAGGGTAGTCTGAGAGTGGAGTCTTCTGCAGAGAAGGCCCTGGGGGTCCTGATGGATGAAAAACTTAACTTGAGCCAGCTCGGAAAGCAAATGGTATCCTGAGCTCCATCAGAAGAGGGGTGGCCAGCAGAGACAGGGAGGTGATTGTCCCCCTCTACTTTGCTCTTGTGAGGCCCCATCTGGAGTACCGTGTCCAGGTCTGGAGCCCCCAGTACAAGAAAGGAGAGGGTCCAGAGGAGAGCCACAGAAATGATCAGGGGGCTGGAGCACTGCCCCTATGAAGACAGGCTGAGGGAGCTGGGCTTGTTCAACCTGGAGAAGAGAAGGCTGTGGGGTGACCTCATTGCAGCCTTCCAGTACCTAAAGGGAACCTACAAACAGGAGGGAAATCAACTCTTTGAAAGGGTTGATAACTGCAGGACAAGGGGAAATGGTTTTAAGTTAGGTTGGATGTCAGGAGGAAGTTCTTTATTATGAAAGTGGTGAAGTGCTGGAACAGGCTGCCCAGAGAGGTTGTGGATACCCTGACCTTGGAGGTGTTCAAGGCCAGGTTGGATGGATCCCTGGGCAACCTGGTCTAGTATTAAATGGGGAGGTTTGTGGCTCTGCCTGTGGAGGGAGGTTGGAGATTCATGATCCTTTAGGTACCTTCCAGCCTGGGCCATTCTGTGATAATCCCTAGAATTTACGTTCATTTAACTCTTATTGCTTGGGTTGGTTTTTTTTTTTTGTTTGTTTTATTATATTGGGGTAGGAAGAAGTGTTGAAATGAGAGGAAAATGAGAGGTGTTTAAGTACTTAAGACCGTTGAAATGCAGTCGGCATCCTTTTCTGTTGTACTTCACTTCTCTGACATGATTATTTGAAGGAATAGAGATTTTTATCTTCTATCAGTGTCTGCTAAAAGTACAGTTAGACTTATTTTCGGATATTATCAGACCAGAGCATTTCTCCCTGTTAGCAAGATTTTTTAAACTGCATATCAGTGCCTTAAATTGGTTTTAAGGATATGTAAACGTTGGAAACTTCCTCTCCTTTAAAGATGTGTTAAAACCATAGTGTCCTTTAGAAGGGAAAAGGGTGAGAGGAAGAGGGCATTACGAAGCTTGAGATAGTGTCAAATTTCAGGGATGAAATGATTCAGGTATATTGAAAGTTGAGGTAGAGAGGACCCAATAATGTTGAATACTGATATCTGTTTTCTGATTCTTGAGACTGCTGTTTATTGTGAGAAACAGCAGTCAGTACCATCCTTAAATGAGTTTTTGTTTGAGGCCTGCAGTTATCCCAATGAAATATTGCTAGAAGCCGTTTTATTTTAGTTTGAATTTAGACAAATGAAATCTTGTGTGAATATTCAAGAGATTAACTGGCAGATGAACTGTGATAAATCTTGCTGGAGCAACTGTGATGATACTTTTCCGTTTCTAAGTCAACCCTCTCTCCACTGGTCCAAGCTGTCAGATACCATTACCACAGCGGTTAACACCTGTAGTTATAGATTTGTATAATTGATTATAGTATATTATTGCTAAGATGCCAAATTAGATGAGCTGTGACAGCTGAGGCACAGACAAACTGGCTGTTCTTGTCTCTGCTTCTCCACATACACACGCTCCGCCTCTGCCAGAAATTATTTCCATTGGAGGAGTCGGGAACTCTTTCAGCTGCTCCATCAAAATTCACAGAGATCATCTGCCAGGGCTGCAAGTCTGACTCTTGGATCCTCTGTAAAGAGTTGCTTTGCATGGCCTACATGTACCATCTGTTATCTCTCTGTCAGTAAAATGGGGCTGACTCTATTTATTCACTCAAAAATGTTGATTTTTTTTTTAAAAGGCCTGAAAGAAGTACAGGTCCTAAAATCTGTTGATTTCCCCCCTCTTCTTTAAGTTGCTGAAGTTGGAGTTGGAATATACCTTCCATGATTTGACTACTAGAAAAAAAATTAGAAATTAAAGTATAGAAACTAGCATGAAGGGCATGTAACTTCATTCACTCTGTAAATAATAATATTGCCAACAACTGGTAGCTTAGAATCTGAGGACTTTTCTGTCAAAAAAAAACTCTTGACAGTGAAGGAGAAAAGATTTTCTACTCCAGTATAAATTGAATTCCATCCAAGGAATTTCAGACATCCTTCCTTTGAAGGAATGGCTGTACAGCAGGCACCATATTAAGCTGCTTCAAAAATGGACTGCTGGAACTGAGTGGATAGTAGTTGCATGTAATCTCAGGAGAAAAAGATACCAAGGAAATTCCTGTCTCTTCTTGATCCACAAACACTGGGAGCAGTGAAACACAAGAAGTGAAAGATCTCCTCGTATTAAACTACTTGGGATTTATTATTATTTTTTTTTAATTCTAGGTATACACAAAATTGAAATTACAGGGAAATCAGTTTTTCTCTGCAGACCTATTGTGACAGCTTAGGACACCTTACCTGTGCTCCTCTGTATGTAGTCTGCACTGTTTCATCCTCTAACTGGAAGGAATGGCAGATACTTTCTGTCTTTTCAATTATTTTAACTACTGTTATCAAAAGCAGAGATAATATATAGTAAAGTTGCATACAAAATTACAAGGGAATCTTAACTGGAGAAACTAGCCTACGTTTTTAATTGATGAAATACATAGACATTAGTGTAGTTTTGCTAGGTATAAATTTTGCCTATAAGATATAATGGACAGTTTCAATTGCAATTAATGGTTAAAGGACACTTACCCGTAAGGGACTCTTTTTTTTTATACCATTGAAAAGATGAGCTACTGCAGTAATCCATGGCTGGTACAGTTTAATCAGGGCTTGTACAGAGAGCAAGTAGGTATAGAAAAGTCTGATGCCTCATTAGTCAGAGAGAAACTTTCTTGAATGTATTCTATTGGGGCAAATGAATTGAAAGATATATGGGATGAATGGAAATTGTGTCAAATGAACACTTGAAAATCAGAATAGATAAAGCCAGAAGTTCAGGAGCAAGACTTTAATGTACACAGAAAAAGCTTCACAGCTTGATATCACAGCTACAAAGATATACTGAGCATAAAAAACATTTTTTGTTGTTGTTGTTTGGTTGGTTTTGTTTTTATTCTTCTGAATAAAATGTGTGCTTCCTTGAATATTTTTAAACAGTTGGTGCCAAATTAGGTAAATTAATATTCAGTGCAGAAACTGGGGGGAAAAAAGTACTTTTCTGTCCCTTGAAAAGCACAGCAGAAGCCAGTGGAATTACTTTGTAGCTGTGATCTTATTCTGCATGCATGTGATTAGTTTCCATTGTATTCAATGGATGCAATCAAAGAAAAATGACATGATTGTCTGCATACTTGGCTTGGTTTTTGTTAATACAAAAGAAATTACAATTCATGCTGTCACGTTTGTGCCTTCTCAAAGGTTGCCAAACTGAAGGCTGGCAGCATGAGCTGGCATCGTTTGACATGTGAGCCCAATGCATTTTGCTTATAGCACCTTTTTGCACCCTCCATTACCTTCTTAGGAAGCATTCTCTGAGCAGTGAAAAAGGTACATTCAAAGGTGAGAGCTAAAGGTGTTCTGCTGCCTTGCAGTATATTCTTCTCTTTACTACAGATGTCCTTCTCAAGCTCAAACTGAATGAAGGATGCACAGTAGCACAGTTCAGTAGAAGTGTTTGTTAAGCAGTAGAAAATGGAATGCATTGGTGCGTTTGATTGTGACTGGAAATGTCGCATGGAGCTTTTCATGAAAACTGAGTGCAGGGCTGACCATTGGCAACAGCACTGATCTTTTCACTGCTTTGGTTTTAATTTCAAAATTGAAAAAAAAAATATAAAAATTCCCGTTTTTAAAAGTTTTTCTCACCCTGATGTTTTTTAACCACTGAAACATCATATTAACTGTTTGTATTTATCTTTATAGGCAATGATGAGCAAGTTATACTCCATGATGTTGAAAGGTAAACAGTAAACACAATTCTTGTTCTTACTGCTTCATGAGCTCCACATTGGATGAATTTATTTGGTTTTTAACAGTCTGAGAGAAGAGCATGGTTTTGATTTAATCCTGAAACATGCATTTTATTTATCTAAATTCATATCTGGAATAAAGTGTTCCTCTCCTCATTAATTTAAGTACTTGGCTTCTGCATCATTTTGACCTTGGTAAGGAGAATGATTATTAAATACATATGCCCTCCTACGGGCACCATAGCAGGTTTTACATAGATTCAGAGCCAGATTATTCTGGCACGTATACAAATATTCTGACACATAGGTGTGTTTTGTTTGTTTGTTTTGTGCTGTGGTGTTTTGTTTGTTTTGTCCTTTCCCCTCACCAAGCAAAAATCTACAAAAAGCAAAAACCCACAAAAAACCTCAACCAACCAAAAACAGTTGAAAATTAAGCCTTGATTACTCAAGACTGGGCTTATTTTTTGAAGTAGAAAATCTGTAAGTTAGAACTTTGATCTGTGCTCATAACTTGTATAGATTTAAGCATGACCACTGAAATAATGTGAACTCAAGAAAATCAAGTATAAAGAAAAAGAACAAGAAGAGAGAAATGAAAGAGCAGAAAAATATAAAACCTTTAACCTTTTGAAATTTCTTAAGTCCTGGTTGATGTAATCTGGACGTACTTCTTGCTAGGTTAGTCCAAATTCACTGTACATCTACGTTCCATCATACATAGTATCTTCTCTTGTAAATCTTGTGTGAGAGTTGGACAAAAGTAACTTTGCCTTGTCTTCTAATGCTTGCTAATAATGCTGTTTTGTCTACTTGTCAGTAGGCGGCTGTGCTTGCTTTAATTAAATCTAGACATGTCAGAATTTTAGATGTTGATGTTTGTTGTGATTTTTCAGGCTTCTACAAGAACTTTGTTGCTGACAATTTTCTGTATAAAATATTTGTTCTACTCTTGCTTAGATGCTTAAACAAGTCTTCTTTCTTTAATTTGATGTATTTTTAATGTGCTTTTGTTATCAATTTGTTGTCATTGTTTTGTTTGTTTGTTTTTCTGTAACTGTGCTAAGTCTAGTTTTAATCTTCTATGTAATTCTTCCCTACAAAGCTGTTTGCATGATCTTCTGAATGGAAGGAACCTTTATTAGTCTGACGCTAATTCTAATTGAATTTTCCAGAAAGCTGCGCTATTGTCTTGCTTTATAACAGTGTATATACTTAATCCATCAACTGCTTTTTCGTTCTTTAAAATGGATGTTATTGTTTTTCTGGGCTTTTGTTAATTGCCCATGGAACAAAATTAGATCTTTCACCAAGAGGAGCAATTTACCATATTGGCAAAACACTGATTTTGTATGGTGTCATTTTGGTGGAGTATCCAACAGATGTAGAGATTCTATACAAAGTATATTCCCTAAAGAATATTCTCCTGTGCTGTGGCTGAAACTCAGGCACTTGGTTGACTTATTTTTTTGTATTTCTTTCTGCTTTTTTTTTTTTAAATGAAATAAAAGCATGGGTCTGATTTATCCTGGAGACCCAAGTAAATCTATCTGAAGAGTCAGCTGGACAGTTGTTCTTTTGTGAACTTTGGCTGAACTTTTGGGTGATACAGAAGCCTGCATTAATGAATCAACTTCTGTATTGTTTTCCTTACCGGTCTAAGCACTATAACTTGGTCCACAGGTCCTCAGACCTCTTTCCCATTACCTCCTCCCAAGAATAATTCTTGCATGACCTCTTGGTCACTGTAGATGACTTTTCATTGTGGTAGATGTCTCTTTTTTTTTTTTTTTGGCTTACCCCAATTAAACACAAGGATCTTTATATATAGACGTACCTTATCACTATTACTGTATAGGTAAAACTGTGTCTTTCTTCCAGCACTGAGACCTTGGATGTGTTTGCCCATGAAGACGCAGTGTATGGCCTTTCAGTGAGCCCAGTTAATGATAACATCTTTGCCAGTTCATCAGATGATGGCCGTGTTCTTATCTGGGATATCCGAGAGTCTTCTCATGGAGGTGAGATATTCAGAGAAAAGAATTGTGGATGTGGAAGGAAGTTGGGATACAGACAAGGCAGGGAAAACAAAAGCTAATTTTATCTGGGTTATCAAGGAAGAGAATGTTGGAGAAGGGTGAAAATAATGCGTAATTCTTGTGACCCGTTTTAGGTAAACTGTAGTCTTTACAGTTCGTTGTTACTGTCCTAAATGACTTCATAAAGAACATGCATATAGCAAAGGGTATGGAAGGGTACAGAACCTGGTATGGAATAAGTTTTAACTTGAGTTAATGAAGCAGTGTTTCTTCAATAAAAAAACATCTTGCGAAACTTGAAACCAATTAGGAAAGTGGGTCAGGTGTTTGTTTTAGAACACTTTTTTGCTTTTGTATATAGCCTGGGATAAAAATTTTTTGGAAGTTTAGGAAGCTATTATTTTCATTTGAAAAAATGTCCTAGGCTAATTATAGTTTTCCCCATTACACTAGTGATTGCTTTGATGTGTTTTTTCTAGTTCTCTTGTGATGTATAGGCAAAAATTGACAGAGCAAGATCAGTTTATCTGGAAAAAAAAAATGTTTCTGCATTTATGTAGAAACTTAGAGTCCTTATGACATAACTAAGAGGCTTAATTTCAATACTTCGACCTTCTTTTTCTAAAACAAAACTGAGTACTGTTGGTTTACATAGCAAACCTGCTGCTTCTCAAAACACTTAACGATCTGGGTGTTAGTGGTTTGCTATTTTTTGTTTGTTTTAGTTTTTCTCCTGGAGAATCTCAGTTTAGCTCTGTATTTACATAATTCTGGAGTGAAATACTTCAGTATATGAATATGTCAGTAAATTAAGTTATGTATTGACCCCTTCCTAAAGAACACAAAGCTGATAATTTAAAACTGAGCAGTCTGCAGGCATACAGAATCTGGTTCCCTTCCATCATAGTTAAAGTGGCATTTCTTCTGTAAGATGACTAAATACAATTGCCTCAGTTTGTAGATTCTGTTGGTCTTGCAAGAAAGTTGTTTGTGGCAATTTGTTTACATTTCTTAATGACTCAAACTTACTGTTTAGCTGAAGTGTATATATATATATATATATATATTTAATTTTCTTTCCCAGAGCTAGTGAGTTTGCTAACATTGAGATTGCAATTCTTCTCCTTTTTGCCTATGAAGTGAAAGCTGAAACAATATTCTTTCTAGTCTTGTATCAGTCTTCTAGCCCTTGTGACATGACTAGCTCTTTAATGACCAAGAACAAGCAGAACAAGGTCTTCCTTGATAAGCCTCACCAGAATACTCACAATATATTGTTTACTGATGCTCTCCCTATGCTGGATATATTGCCTTTGTACAAATAAAAATTAAATGCATTACATCTAATTTTTTGAGTCTTACTGTGAATTCTGATTCTGTTGTGCAGTTGCTATACCCTTTTATCTCTGTCCCCTCTGACAACTTTATTAATACTTCTGAAAAACAGCATAAACACTCAGATGTGGGACATTTAATAGGAGCATCCACAGTGTTTCTTCTTTGGATCATTCTCTGAAACTTACTAGTAACTTCCCTCTTGCTTAGAAATCCCTCACTGTTGCAGTGAAGTGATGTCTTCTCTTCAGCCAGTTGCTTAGCCACCATAGAACTCCCTTTGCCAATCCCAACTGCCTGTAGCTAAACTTACTTCACTTTATGTGAAATGTAGCCCTGATTAGAACTGTCGCATTTTCCCTAAGTAAAAGGTCACTTGCTTTTTCAAAGGAAGAGCTAAATTAGTCTGATGTGGCTGTTCTAACTTTGAGAAATCCAAGTTTCTCATTTCATCCCCATTTTTCTATTTTTATAATATCTGAGTGATTAGACCAGGCACTTCATGTGGCTTCCAAGTTAGAAATGGCAAAATGTTACTTACTGCATTCTCCTGAGCTCTGCATTATAAAGATCTGTTAGGAGAGCTGCCTATTGTTGACAATTGGTGGAAGTGGACACTGCTTGAATTCATCTGTATGAAATTGTTCAGTATTATAAGCTAATGCCTGATCTCATCTAAGTTTTTGAAATTGTATGGAATAATGTTTGCCCTTCTTCCTTACAATTAAACTTTTCTACTGCTTTACTGTTGCTAAGACCTCTAATGCAAATTCTGCAGCAGTGGAAAATAGTGTGAAATAAATTTAGCTGTAGTATATCCGGGTTTCTTTGAAGTAGTGTCTCAGGTTCTTTGAACCCCCCTGTTTTTCATTAAAGTGACTTAGTGCCTTGTTAGTTTGGCTGCTGTAATATCTCTTTAATTTGTCAGGCTGAAAGGCATCTTTTGATATGTGGTTGGCATGTTGTTCCAGGCTATTTGAAATACAGTTGTGAAAGTGTAGCAGGGCATAAGAGGAAGATACAGATGGGGCTAGATTGTCTCAGTTATTTGCTATGCAGTAGTTTCAGGTGTTAGGGTATTTGGGAGGATTGCCTGAAACATGTCTTAATGAGAAATGTGAGTAAAGAAAATGATGTGCCTTTGGAGGTGCCTGTGGGGCTAAAGGTACCTGCACACAGTGACCTAAATAAGGGTAGTTACAGTCTCCTAAGCACACAAGCAACACAATGATTGCATCAAACAGTGAAGTGGTGAAGACTGGCATAGTCTTGTTTCTTAGTTGAGTGAAAGCACGGCAGCATGCCACAAAAGATGTACACAACAGAGACTTAAGCTATGCCTAAAGCTATAAAGCTAGCAGAAAGATACAGAGAAGGATGACAAAGTCAAGGCTTTTTCCCACTCTTTGTACATCAGCATTTAGATGGAACGAATATGGCAGAATAGCAAGCCAAGCACAGTCTTATTTATTCCTACCCAAGCTGAAAGGAAGAGGCTGGATAAGCATGTTTTTAACTCTATATATGAACAGCAACCATAACTATTAGTGTTTTTATATTAGAGGAGCTCCCTCTCTTCTTGCATACTTGTACAATTGCTGAACAGTACTTTAAAGAAGCCTCTCTTTCCCCAGGGATGGTAACTTGCTTTTAGAGTGCTGTTCCATACAACTTATCTCACTTTTTGTGGTATTGTACTCCAACAATGTAAGCAATTGCTACTATATTTATAGTTTGGGTGATCATCAGTGGCTGTGGAGGCTTCCAGGCATACATGGTCTTTGCTAGGAAACTCTGAGAAGTCCCCCATATGATCCTTCTTAGATGTTCACATGATTGTGAACCTTAAGAAGACTCAAATGCTTTATTTTTGTATGTGGCTGTTTTTAAACTCATAATTTCATAAACAAAACAATGCCTTGAAATCCAGTATGAACCTTTCTGTATTCGTACAAAGTTAATGTACATGTGGGTGGATTTTAAAGCCTCAATTTTTATATTGCTTTGGGTTTGTCAGCTTTGGAAATTGTTTGAACATGTCTCTATATCTTCGGATCTTGTTATGCTGTTTCCATGCTGAGCTGCCAAACTCATTGCATCTAACAGTTGTATGCTTGTTTGTTCTTATGTCTGAAATCACAACTTTTTCAACAGAGCCCTTCTGCTTGGCACACTACCCATCAGCCTTTCACAGCGTGATGTTTAATCCAGTAGAACCCAGATTGCTGGCTACTGCCAACTCTAAGGAAGGTGTGGGACTCTGGGATATTCGTAGGCCTCAGAGGTAAGTTTTGGCTGTCCTGCTTTTAGGCCATGTAGTCTTTTTCTCTTAAGAAGTGATGCCGCTATTTTTAGGTTGGGACATATGGTAGTAAGAAAAAGATGCAGAATGTATTTAACAGCAATGTTAGTAATGCTGAATTAAATTATTTTACATAATTACCCTTTTTACGCATACTATCTAGTATGGTTTCCAAGTGTGGCCAGATCTTCAATGTTAAGTGATGTTTTGGAAAGCTACCTGGCCTTGTCATTGTAGGATTAACTCAGGCTGTTGTCAAGTTCTTGTTGTTGTCTCAATGTATAGCATTGGCTTGCCAATAATAGAAGAAACCATGGTTGGGTGCTACATGGCTTACAGTTTGTTTGTTTGTTTTTTTCTACCCAGCAATATCTGCAGTGGCTGGAATAGAATCAGCTTTTTGCACAGCCTGTAAGAGTTCTATATGACTTCCTAGACACATAGATAATCAGTTTGGCTTCATAGGATTTTAAACAAATTTACATCTAAAAAGAATAAGTTTACAGTATGAAGTGTGGTTAGACTGGGTTCTAAAATGGACTTTGCAATGTCTGATACCAGAGTTAGGTATGTATTTTAAGCAAATGGTCCTCTTTTATTTTTTCTCCTTTTAAAAATATATTTTTACAACTTCTATGCTTGCAAATTCCCAGTTATGAATGGAAACAGATTAATTACAATGAAGTGAAAAGAAAGGAAATCTATAGTTTTTTACAATACAGTAGGCTCAACTATTTAAAATCTTTCATAGAATACACCGGTCTTACTGTTTATCAGCAAATGGAATATCTAGAAGATGTGTATCACTTAAAATAATTGTTGAGTTTGTACTGTACAGAGAAAAAGCAATATCATATGGAGTTACTTATAACTGGCTTAGAAAAAATCCCAAATGTCCAGGCATCCATTACAACAGCAACCAAATAATGGCGTCAGGGGATTTTATTATTCCTAAACTGTAAACATTAATGGTTTGAGTTGTTTTGTTTGTAAACTGGAATCAAAACTTGATTGCTGATGCTGGTGACTCTAAAACTCTCTCATTTGTAAATTTTGCAAGTGCTCCTGGTACCAGCTGTTGTGCATTCTGCTATTGCATTAAGTTTGATTAAATTAACTAGAAGGAAGGTGCTATATCAAGCCAAATATAAAATAATTATAATGTAATTGAATTACTAATGCTTATTGGCAAGGAGTTTGTATTTCTTCAGGTTTAGCACATGTATGAAAGACTTGTTAACCTCTGATAAATCTGAATTCTACTGTTGTTTCTTCGAATGATGACGGGGTAATGAAAGTTTACCTTAAGCCTTCAGCCTGAGATTATAACTTTGAATAAATTAAATGGGTGGAAGTTTGTATGCATATGTTTGGACAAGAACTACTTTCTTCTGAGTCTTAATCTGATCAAAGTAAATCTTCCCAATTAAAAAAATTTAAGTGTTGGTAGTGAAACACCATACCTTGTAACAACTGTGCTGAAGTTCCTGGGTGGGTAGGTCATGCTGCTTTTTCCATGTTTAGGGGAATGTTTGCAACACCTCACTTTACAGGTGGACGTAGCACGCAGATGATTCTTAACACTGAATTAACAGCATTTGTACCTGCTAAGTATGTATAGTCTCTTGTGACTAATAGGCATCATGTCTGCAGCCTTCTCCCTTCTATAGGTCTGAGAAACTGCAAAAAGAATAGTAAGCGCCCTTCTTACATTAAGTGATATTTGGAGCCTTGGACTGGGGAAGCTGTAAATTAATGCAGGTGAAAACGTTTACTTTTAGCTGTCATCTTCTAGGATGGGCATCAGCTTTCCTCCTTTGCATGACCAGAGAGATGCCCAAAACATGTTGAAAAGGGTATCTTTTGGTGGTAGAAAAGAAAATGGTCTATGGTGCTGTGCTGTTGTTACAATTTGATTCCAAGAAACTTTTAAGAAGGAGGAATCTTTGGAATGGGCTGTCCATGTTGTGCTGGTTTGCTGCCAAAGCCAAGTCCTCGGATTTAACTAAATTGAATTATCTGCTGATGTAGTTTATTGATCATGGAACTTTGATTTGTGACATATTTGGAGCCAGTTCACCTTGTCTTATAAGGAAACAATTTAAAAATGTATAGATCAGTTAAGATATAATCCTCATTCCAAACATAATGTCAAACGAAAGCCAAAATTCAGATTTTTGTTGTTGGCTCTTAATTTATTACCATCTCTTCTGGAGAAAATATGCTGTGAACTTAATTATATTTAGAAATAAATAAAATGAACTATCAAGAGTGAAGTAACCCACATGGCGCTGTAAGTACTTGAGATAAACTTTACATAAAACTGGAGTTGCTATGTGAGTAAGTTTTCGTCTTTTTCTCTATAAGTGGTAATGCTGAAAGATACAAAATTTATTTTCAGGTAAGATAAGTCCCAGAAGCCTTTTGACAGATAAGACATTTTATAGGGATAAGGGGCTAAACAGCCCTGAAGTTCTCCATAATCTCAGAATAAACAGGAAGCTGCCTGTGTAAGTGCATGCCAGAATACTAGCGCAGCAAGAAGGGTTACTGCATCGGCTGCTTTTCTTGTTGTCAAGAGTTTGCTAATGGTAAAAGAAATTCTCTACTTTGTTGCTGTTATTTTACAGAAGTATCTAAGAAAATGTAATACTATGTAAGGTGTGGGAAGGAAGAGAGGAATACAGACTTTGTTGATGCATGACGTAGAAGTAGTAACTTGCTGGGACTGTTGTAGTAGCATATAATTATAGTTATAAAATTGCTAGATAGATATATGCCTTTCCATAACTTTTTTTTTTATATTTCCATTTTTGTGCATGAAGAGTATTTGTGAGGACTATTTTACACTCTAAGCAGTTAAGGGAACTGCTCTTGTTGATATTGTGGGAATTTTTCAGTCATGTCATTCCACCTGTGGTTCTAGCAGAAGTGACTTGGTCAGATCAACTTCAGATGTTTTGTCATAATGTATAAATGTGAGGTTATGATCTGAGGCTGAAGATAGAAAGGGGAAGTAGTGCATGTGCTTGTAGAGATTTGCTTTACATGGCCAAAATAATGATTTCCAATGGGTTGTGCATTTGTACAGCATTCTGCTGTAGGAAAAGTGAAACCACTGTACTAGTAGTTAATAATTTTGTGCTAGTAAAGCAGTCTGTGTAAACTGAGGATGCAGCTCTGGTTTCTCAAAACTATTGCTCCATTTTCTGTCAAATATCAGATGGAAGCAGAGTCAAATTGATGTGTGTTCTACTTGTTTTTTTCCTAACTGGAGACTGTTCTGGGGAATCCTGCTGTTTCTACTCTGCAAGATCCAGAAAACAAATGAAAAGCCTGGAATTCTGAGTACCTTGTAATGCTCTTCACCTAATGTGTACTACAGCAGCAGTGCAGTAATATTCTTTGGGGGTACAGGTGGGGTTTGATACTCCCATGGGATTCAGCTACCTTGGCTCATTTGAATGGGATCAGGATTAATGTGAAACTTCTGTTTTCAATCAGCAGAGGTCCTCAAGTGACGTATAGTCTAACTTTGTTTGATATGATGCACTGTCAAAAAAAAAGGATGACTTGCTGTTATCTTTATAACTTAATGTGGTTGTTGGTACAATGCGGCTACTTGGCTGTGCAGTTTTAAACTCTGAATTTTCAGAGATACTGAATTTAGTTGTTTCCAAATGTCATCTTTTCTGGAGGTGTAGTTTGGTTGAAATGTTTCACCATCTTACTCTTATTAGTGCTTTTGAAACTAAGACTTAGTGTGTCTCAATACATATTTAACAGTTTTTGTCTTCAATCTAGTGAAGTAAAAGTCCTCTTAAAGACGTTTGAGCTGAGAACCAGGCATCCATACTGATCACTCAGTTTATATGATCACATTCTAATGACTTTCTGCAAGTGCAGCAATAGCGTTATGCACCTCTAAGTGGTGACTTCTCTTCTCCACTTACTGTAACCAAAACTAAAATAACATCCACAAATAACCCCTTGATGCCACATGGATGAAACTGCAACATATAGAGGTCACTCTGAGAGTAATGCCTCTTTAATTCTCAACAAATTCTCAGCTACAAAACACTGATCTTGCGGTCTGCTGCCTGAGGCAGGTTAATTTTGCATTTCTCAAAGCTCACTCACAGCTTGGTGTCTCTTCTGTCTCAGGTAATCTTAGTGCAACAGCTGAGAGTCTTTACCATCCCTGCTCCAGCATTAATAGGATCTGAATGTGGTGGGCTGGCTTATTAAAGACAGTGTGTGATGCATCTTAAAATGGAACTCAGGGAATTCCAGCATGATTTTGAGTTGACTTCAAATACTCTTTCCTTTTTTTAGAAGTATGCTAGTATTGCTGTTTATTCACACGCATGTTAAACTACAACCAACTGTTTTGTTTCATCTTTGAAAATCAAGCCAAAGAGCGTAAAGATGTTCTTAATTAGTGAAGCTGTTGTAAGACACTCACACCACTAGATGACGCCGAGAAGCTGTGCAAGGAAGCCACTTCTGTGTATCACAAAAAAAACATTGTGGATATGTATTATTACAGAATTGCTGAGGTCAACTCAGCAAATCAGTTTACATATGTATTTCAAGCAGTAATGTTACTCAAGGTATTTTTTGTTACTTCCATATCCTTTTTTCTTTTTTTCTCCTCCATGTAGCTCCATCACCTTCTGTCTTTTTTTCTTTCTTTTCTTTTTTTTTTTTTCTGGAGTCAAAGCTGTTAAAATGCGAGAATCTCTACTTATATTAGTCTAGGGAAGTAGAAGTCTTGCAAGGGTTGATGTTGGATTGACCTACTGTTGTGTAATTGGAAAAGGTAGGTGAATTTTAGGGTTCAAAAGACCTTTGTTAGGTATGGAAAAGAAGCAGTAGCTCTTGGGACTATGTAAATTATAGAATGGTTCTTCAGAGTTCAGTTAGGTGCACATCAAGCAGACCATCTTTGCAAAAGAAGGCTGGGTAATAGAGGCTTGTGGCAGTGGTGGGTGGGAGTACAAGAAGGAGGGAAGAAAAGGAGATGATGGATATTTGCTGTTCTGCCTGTGCCACAGGTGGTATATTTTTGCCTGTGGAACAGAAAAGAGTGTTGAGAACTTGTGTAGTGGCAGGGAAGATATTAAAGGTTGTAAAACCATCACTGTAATTGACTCTTTAGGTATAGATCTCCAGCAGTTGTCAGTTTTAGTTTCCAGGCTCATACCTGGTCCTGGTATTACTTGACTCTTTAAAGACGATGTCAGAAGAACAAAGCACATACATAAACATACCTCAGAATCTTCTCAGAATTCCTCAGAATTCTTCAGAAAATAGCTGCTAAGTGTTGTTAGCCTCTCTAACTTACCTTCTGGATCTCACTCTAGTGAGTAGCTGTCACCTAGTTTGATCTGTGTGCTGCCAAGATGTATGGTATGTTGACTGAAATATACGGAGCTTCTGGAGTTCCAAATGTGGGATTCAGTTGTTGATGGTTGTGCAACAGGAGTTGTTAGTCCAGGGGGAGCCATGTGCATTGCTTCTGACAGCGAGGCGTGGGGCTGTTAGGAGGATAAAATTGATGGAGTGGGAATCTTCATTCAAAGCAACGTCTTTGGTTGTGTTTGTTTTATCCTTACAGATTTTTAATCTTTGGGATGGCAGGAATTTGTGGTGGTTTAAGGGTTTTCTTTGACAATTTTGCATTTTGATCCTGCATGTAAAGGAAGGAAACCTGTGATGCTACTGATCAATTGTAATCCCAGTGCATGCACATTACTGAAGCTCCTGTGGATGCAGGAGTCCTCTCTCTATCGCTGAATCTCCAGCTACCTGTTTGAATTATCTTAGTGCAGTAATAAGGAGCTGTGTATTGCTGTTTTGAGACCTCTGCCAGTCCTGTTCTGAGCAGAGCACTACAGCAATGAGTGGAGGAAAAATGTGTGTTTCTTGGCAACCATTTTTCCTTGTCAAGCTTAACAGTTCATTTCTTTCCTTTCTCAGTTGAAACATTTTTTTACGAATTTTGATTCATTTTGTACTGCCTGAAGTAACTGATTTTAGCTAGGTTAGAACATCAATTTTAAATTCTTTTTAGTCACTTACTGGTATAGATCAACCATAGCACCTCAGATAGTTAAATAGTTATTTATCCTCTCTCACAGTTCAGGAAATAGAACTTGCCTGCATTTGTAGAATCCTGGTCTGATTTGCTTCTGTGTTACTGAGGCAGCTCAACTGATTTTTTTTTTATTTTTATTTTTTTTTGGTCCCAGCCTGGAATTTGAAGATTTCCTGACCAGTTCCAATTTAGTGTACTTGCCCCAAATGACACAGAAAGTAAACAAATTTTCCTCCACCTCTCCCTCCATTTGTTTTCTATTATTTCTTTAACACTTCATTTTGTTATAGAAAGTGAATTTATCACTGAAGTTTGTGAAGAATTATTCTTTTATTCTTTGGAATGTGTTGAAGGAACTGTTGAATGGTTACGGTATGGTATTTTAGTGGGATGCTTTTTGGATTTGTTGTCCTCGTTGCAATCATAAATAAATCTCCAGACTGTTTGCCACAGATTTTAGGCAAAATCAGATGACAAATTCCCCTTTTTCAGAAGTGGGGCAGTGAAGGAAAAAGGGAGCACTTTCAAATGTATCTTTCTGATTTTGCACAAAGAGAAATGGTTACAATTATTAAAGCTTTATGTGAGTGATATCTCTGCTGAGCAGATCACTTTCCTGCACTTGCACTCTTCCTGGTTGCTGCTTTGAGCCAGTAGAGTTTTGACTACCATTTAATGTCCCCAGATGATTTGTTGATCAGCTTGAGTTTAGGAGTAGTAATGTTCTTTTTTTTTTTTTTTAAGAGTAATTGTTGGTAGTTCAGCTTTAAATTCTTTGGTGTTGTTCTCAGACAGCTTCTCACACAATCTATACTCAGTTCTGCAAGGTGCTATTTCTGGCCGTGGTGAATAATAGCCTATAGCATTCAGAGATTGGAAAAAGAGAATAATTATGAGATGATTTAAATGGCTTGCTTGTGATATTGGACAGTTGATCTTTACGTTATGTTGTCTATTTTCTCATTTTTTAATCTGGCTAAATGTTTTTTTTTTTTTCTCTTGCAAAACTATTTCACTACTAGATATTATTTCTTACTTAAATTATAGTAGCACCTAGAGAATTCAAGTGGAATGAGAATAGGGCACTTTTGTGCCTGCTGACTCACATCTGCAGTGAGGGCAAGGGTAGGCTGGTGAGAATGTTTGCGAACAGGTCTGTAATAAGACTAAAACACTAAGGAGAGCTGTAGGAGGATGGGAAATAAACAAACAGGTTGTTGTTGTTGTCATATCCTAATGAATGCTTAATTGCTATAGTAGCCTTAAGCTCTGGAAGGATAAAAGTAATACAGATGAGGGGGAGAGTACACTTTATGCCTGTGCTCTGTCATCCTACTGAAAATAATGAAATTCTGCAGGTTGTGGGTTTTTGTTTGTTTGTTTTTATGAATGAAGGTAGAATAAAGGAAAACAGTGCTTTCTGGAGAATTGCCGAAGACTGATGAAGCAGTGTTAGTGTTCAGCTGCTCAACTAGATGATAAGGGTTAAACCACACAAGCATTTGCTGTTACAAGGTCTGGCTGCTCTGAATACATAAATGTGTTGATGTCTGATGTTCATAAAGTTCCAGATTCTGAAGTCAGTTATCAGATAAGAATCTCCCTTATTTAAGTAATAATAATTATTGCCCTCTTGGTTTGAAGGGAAAAATCAAGCTTTTGTTCACTTTAAAGTTTGCCAAGCACAAAAGTTTATTAATGTTGGAGATTCCTTTTTTAATATTAAATTACATATTCCTGAGCCTAACAGTAAAGATTAAAAAGAATGACGTGTTCTTGAACATACAGGATCTTCACCCTAAGTCCCCTACTTTTCCAGTCTTGGTGGATGCATGTGAATGTTAACTTGTGTATGCTTTCTGAAGGTAAGCCCCTCCTTTGTCCACCAATGTGGTCACTCTATTGTAGATGCCCATCAGATTGGTTGGGCATGATCTACACCAGGTGAAGCTGTGCTGGCTGCCTTAGATTGGGCTCTTCCTAAGTGTTTGCCCCAGATTAGGTGAGAACTGTGTGGGTTTTTATACACAGAATTTCTTTCTTCCAAATAAAAGCCCAAACCTTTCTGCATTTTTCCAACACTGTATGCCAAAATTTTTTTTAAGTTCCTCAATATAGTGGTTACAGAAATGCTGACAAACACAGTTGTATGCAATCATATGTATTAGTTACAAGCATTCAACACATTTTTTTCCTTTTAAGGTCATTCTTTCATTAAGTTAGCTTCACACACTGCTGTTTATGATACCAACACTTTCTCACTTCCTTCCTTCCTTCTCCCTCTTAAATGCCTTTTATTTCCCAAGTACGGTGTCTGTACTGCAGTTCATTGTTGCATTTGTAGCCCATGAAGAAAAACTACTCAATCATTGTATTTAATGGTGCTATTTAATTCCGTTGTGCATACATCTTTTAATTCTACCTGAACACTGATCTTTCAGTTCTAATGACCGCTGTCTGTCAAGCTAACTTTTGAATAGTCTGGATTAAACTTATGTTGCCAGTCAGGCAACTGACCTTCCAAAAAAGGATTAAATGATTGATTGATTGATTTTTAAGGGGAGGTAGGGGAGAGAAGGAGAGGGAAACTCTTGTTTCAGGTATAGTCTTTTCCTGCAGAGGAAATGTTTAAGTGATGCAAATTCTGACTGCGGTGAGGCTGCTGCTTCGCTTGCCCCACAAGCTGCCAATAGAAATGGATTTATTTACATTAGTAGTGCTACTCTTGGATTGAAAGCCTTCCATTGTTTGGCTGAGCTGCTGTTCAGTTAACACTTGCGTGCTGTCTGCATCCAGCAGATCTGACTGTGGAAATGGACAGTTGTATGCAATATGGTCATTCTCTCCCTCCTCAGCCTCCCTCCAGCACCAGCACGTGTTTGGATTGAAATGTTCCATTTGTGGACTAAATGTTTCTCTTAATCATACAAGATGGCTTTTTAAAAATTCGGAAGTGTGCTCGTCTCTTTCCATGCTGATTCCTGAGCTGGCAGGCAAACAGTAACATTCCACAGCTGCCTGGGCAAACCAAATTTGGAAGAAGTCTGATGCCAGGAGAAGCCTGGGAGTGGTGCGTGAAGGTGACGCCTGTGGCACAGAGTGGGTGCTGCCCATCTTGCTCAGACATGCCCTCTTAGGATTGCCCTCAGACTTCCCAGCAGCTGTCCTGGTCTGGGTCTTCAGGATGAGTGTATTGCTTCTAGGCTGACGTATCAGATGTGCTTTTTGTAACTGCGAGAAGGTGTTGAATTCATTGTTGGGGCATGAAATAAAGAGCAGGCAGAAGTGGTAGTTCTAACATGAAAAATGTATCCAAGCAGGTCTGCAGTGGCCCACCTAGTCCTGACAGAAAAAAAATCCTGAAGTAACACAGACTAAAGGTATGAAGCAGCATCATGATGCCATCTGAGAGCTGTGGGTAGTCGTTTTACCACTCAACATGCTGAAGTACAGTTTTTTCCTTCTCTCCCTACTGCTTCCTCGACAGAGTGCTGCCTTGGTTCTGGTTTTGATTCATTGCAGACTGTAGAGAATCTTGACCGAGGCATCCTCTTGAGTATTAATAAGTATTAGTAACAGTTTTAATACTGTAGAAATAACATAACTTCCCCCAGCTTCTTTCTTTCTTGGAGATTTTTTCTTTCTTTTTCCTGCAGTTTTAACAGAGACAAAATATGCTAGAAGATGAAGTTTTTTTCTGAAGCCAGTATGATTGTTCTGTAATCAGCTATATTTATAATGGAAGATAATTAGCACCTCCATTCTAGATACCTAACATGTGTGCTGCCTGGAATAAAATGCAGAGACAGAGAGATGTCATAAGATGCATGAACTCAGTTTGTGAGCTGGGCTCCTAGCACTTTCACCAGTATGGACCTGTGAGTTATTTTCTCCATCATATTTCTAACCACATTTCTTAGACATTCTCTCTTAAGATTAGAGATTGAACAAATACTTCTATGTTTGGTTAGGAAATTAATGTTTGGGGTGGGAGGGGGGGGGAGGTTAGTGTCATTTTTTTCTTCTTCATCCTCACTTAACTACATACTGCCTCTTTTTCATAGCTAGTTAAAAGCAAACATTTGAGCTCTGGTTGAAAAGTTGAGTTACAGAGAGGCAGACAGGAGCAAGCAGAACACAGCAGGTTGGGAAAAAGAGAACTCCTGTTTTGTGCTTAGTGCAGGAAAAAATGTCCGATTCTGGAGACAGAACTGAGACAAGTAGAGAAAGCCATCAGCATGTTGCTCGTGTATGTGAGCGCTAAATGTTTATTTTAGCGTTTCTTTATCAGCCATACTTTGCTCGCAGTCTTTTTTTAATCTGTGGTTTTTATTTATTTTTTTCTTTGAGGCAAATATTGTGGTCAAGGACAGCACAAATGATTTCCATTACATGTGTGGCTGAACTGTGTGAAGTAGGCAAAACTGTCAGCCTTTTTGAGGGGTCTTAACAATGTGATTTCATAATACTAGGCTTCTTATATTTGTACATGATCATAATTTCTGAAGTTCTGCTCTTTTTCACTTCAGTTAATTTCAGTAGTATAATGTTCTTTTAGAGCTTTATTTCACAGAAGTTACTGAAACATGATACAAAATTCTACTTCAAGAAGTATTTTATTTGATAGCTTAGGCTGCTGTAGGAGCCTAATAAAAACATCTATACGCAGAATGGAAGCTAGTTTAATATTACACTGCTATTACTATAAAATATAATCTCAAAATATTTCAGACCAGAAATTATAATAGTAACCATGGCAATTTTGCTTAGAGGTTTGGAAGGATGGGGTATCTGATAGTCTTGCTTGTCTACATGAGCTGCAGTTAAAGCTGAGAAAGAGAATTGGTGATGAGGAAAAGGGCTTGGGCTTGGTCTTAAGATGCAGGTCAGCGTTGCACTAACTCTGGCTGGTGCATGGACATTATGGTGTTCTACTGTGATGGATAACTTTTTTTTTTTAATAGAAGAACTGATGCTTGTTAACCAAAAATGTATGGGCTTATCTCTTCTGCTCTTCTGCTGCATCTTTTGTGTGATGTTGTTGACTTTTTTCCTTGTTTTTTTTTATTTTTTTTAATAAGAAACTAGAAATGTCTTGATGAAACTTATGAGTTAAGTAAAGAAAAAGCAAAAAAAAAAAAAAAAGCAATAGTATTTTTTCTTTTTAGTTTAAGTATTCTGGGTTGCTGAGTTTTGTTTTTCTTTTTTAATCTCGATGAATGTAAAGTAGGGCTGACTGGGGGGTTGGAGGGTGGAAATCCTAAATGCTTATCTATAAGATTACAATTCATAGCATTTTCAATTATTTTCTAATATTATTCTATTTTTACTTACTTTTTAATGTTTTCATTAAAATCCACAAATGTGATTAAGAGAAGCTCAGCAACTTTACCTAGGAGAAGGGGAATGCGCAAGTAAGAGGGCAGGACTCTTCCTGACGAAGCAGACGTTCACAATAGATCCTCTTGAAATATATTAATTCCACATCTTGTACCTAAATGGCAAAGCTAATTGCTATTGAGAATCATTTCTGTACGTACTAACTAAAACTAACTGGTAAATAGCACTTAAAGCAGTTAACTTGTGATGTTTCCCTGTGCATTGGCAACTGTTTGGGAATGCTGTCAGAACTGCACAAGGTTGATCTAAATCTGCTGCCACCAGTGAAGTGTTCTCAGCTCACTGGTATCATCTGCTCTATCAGCAGCGGGCTGGTTTATGCTGATGTGAAGTGGCGATGAAACTGCAGTGAAGATAGGTGAGCTGGTTGATGGGATGGGATAACTTGCTGTTACCAAGTGAGGGTTGTCTTTCACTGCTAGTGAATGATTGACTTTGTCCCATTTCTTACCCACCTACTCAGGTACTCATTAGGCTCTTCTTTGAACTTGCACAAACCACCTGTCCAACAGGAAAGCCATGTTCCTTTTTTCCCTGTGTTGCTGAGCTGACATGGCTCATGGAATTGTCCAGTGGCCAGATAGGAGCCATATAGCCATAGGAGCAAGTGACTGTGGTTAGGGCCTAAGAGGAAGGGAGTGAAATGAGCAGACAAATCAGCACAACTGTCCTACGTTTTGTTCATTTACATTTTATTTGAACCAGGTTTCCATGTAGCCCAAATCTATGTTCATCAAAAGTTAAACCATATGTCTCACTGCTCAAAGCAAGGCAGTAAAATGTTAAAAGCTTTTGTTGCCCAGCTTTTGAAACATTATTTGCTTTGAAAAGGTGATTTCTTGTTCTTTTGTAGCACCATGGCTTTGACAGTTGAATTAAAAAAGCATGTGTGCAGGAGCAGTGTGTTTCTAGTGCCTTTATTAGGTGGAGTCTAGCCTCCTGTTTTGCTTAACTATGGCTTATTATGAACAATAGCTTTTTAACTTTACAGTATCTCGTGTAATGATGCATGCTTCAACCTGTGTGGAATGTGCCTTCTCATACAAGCAGAGTGACTCATTTTTCACAAATGTTGAGGCAGAGGGCTACATCAGAAAACATTATGTATTAAAACCAATGAATTTGCAGCTTATGCTCTGGTATGCATTGTCTGGTCCAGGAGGTGTATAAAAGTCACAGCTCCTAATATACAAGATTTGATAGAGATTGCTCAGACCCTGTTAACAAAAAATCCAGATTCAGTACTTAAGGAAGTTTCAGTATGAAGGAAAAAAAACACAAACTGACAAGGAAAATATCTTTCTTTGTCTCCCTTTCCATATACATAATGATTTTGAGTAAAAGAATTGAATATGTCTTTAAGAAGAGAGTCGGTGCAATGCAAGTTGAATTTCAGACATACTATGATTATTGTGAAGTTACTGGATGGGACAAATTCCATATTCTGTTATAGTTTTAAGGAGAAAGATTAGAAAATTATGACTCCTAGTTTTTGTACTGTATATGTCAGTAAGAACTGATACAGATAGTCTAGCTCTGGTCATGTAGCCTTATATGGAATAAGGAAACTAGCTATTTCAACCATGTGAGATTTTTAGGTAATAGTGTCATGTGTTAGCATAATTGTCCTGCCTATTTGTTCATGAAGCAAGGCTGAAATTAGCTAAGTGTCTTATTTTAGTATTTTTTGTAATAACTTGTTAGTAATGTGGCTTTTTTTCAGCTGGAACTGATTTTATAGTTCAAGCATCTTCTGATGCTCTGTAGAGATGTAAATAGAAGTGGAAGTGAGATAATAGTCAGAGAATCTGCAGTTGGAGAAAATACCATTTAGTGCCTGAGTAGAGGGAGAAAGGATAGTTTGACTTGACTGGATTAGGGCACTGTCTGAACACAGAGAGCAGGGCCAGAAATACAAGAATGGCTGTTTAAGGCCTATGGTTATCTGTGAGACTTTGCTCCCATGCAGGAAATGTATATTGTACTATTTAAATCATTCAACTTCAGTCTTCTGGAGACTTAGTGTTTTGAAAGTCTGTCATTCAGGTTTTGAATTAAATTTGTTCAGGAATTGATGCTTTGTAGCAGAAGCTACACAAGATTAGAGTTTATGGGGCCTGTTTGTTTGAAATGACTCAGGAAAGTTAGAGATTTCTGTTTATAAGCAGTTCAGTTCATACGTGCAGCACATCTGACCTGTTCCCTCTGTTTTTTTTCCCAGTTCATTGCTGCGCTATGGTGGAAACCTCTCTCTTCAGAGTGCCATGAGTGTCCGGTTCAACAGCAATGGAACTCAACTGCTGGCACTGCGTCGGCGCCTGCCCCCTGTCCTCTATGACATCCACTGTCGACTGCCTGTCTTCCAGTTTGATAACCAGGGGTACTTTAACTCATGTACCATGAAGAGCTGCTGCTTTGCAGGTGATCGTGATCAGGTAATAAGCAATGCTCTCTGGATTCTACAGAGCTTCTGGGAGTGGATGAAAACACATTTTTGTAGGGGTTGTTTGGTGCTTTTTGTTTGTTTGTTTCAGTTGGTAAAACAGGAGACAGAACATACATAGGGTTACTTCAGAACTATTTTGCAATATAAACTCTGAATGAAGAACAATGTATATTAAAGCATGTGATAAATTTTACCTCTTGGTTGACAGAAGGTTGTATTCATAAGAAAAATACTTGCTAAGCCTTTTTAGGTCCTCTGAATATGGTTTTAGAACCGTGACTGGACAATAGCATTCACATATGGTAGTAAAGCGTTTTCTTTAATTTCAGTATTGCTTTTGAGTGTAGTAGAGACAATCCCACCTAAATATAAATATTGTGAATTTTAAAAATCCTTAATTCTTCTTTCAAATTCCCTTATTTTCCATACTGATGGATCAGATCTTAGATCTTTATTGCTCAGTGTTCTGCAAGTGGTGATGGTTTGTTCCTCTACTGACTATGGCAGGACTATGTCCCTACTGACTAACAGCAGTTTACGTATTTCTAGAGCTGAACATTGTCCTTGGACAGCTGTATTTAATTACCAATAACAATGTTGGGGGACAAAAGACTTATTTTCAAAACACTATACTGCAAAACTGAAATCTGAAAGTTTCTTTGCTGTCATCAATAAAGGTCCTGCAGTCAGAATTTAGTCATTAATTCTATTGCTGCTGCAGGAAGCAGAGTTGAGCTTTTTTCACATAACAAGTAGAAAACATTTGCGTCAGTGAGCTTAACACTGTGGCAAATGGAGATGGGGAGTCTTTGTGTTGCAGGCTGTTTCTGAGTTTTACATGGATTTTGGCAGGAGAATAATAATTCAATACTAAAATCATCTTGAAAAAATAGAGATATTTGCTGTAAAGAGTGATAAACACATGTATTGTTGAAGGAAAAAGAGCTGATGATTTGGGGTCCGTTGTTTAGTAAGCCTAAAGATGGTACAGCTTTCTCTTTTAGAAATCAGAATTAAGCCTCTGTACACTCTGACAAACAATCTAGCTACCTGTCTGTTACTGAAGGTCTAGAAAGAAGCCTTAGCGTCTGTTTCATTTAAGCAATTTTCTCATGGGTACGGGGTTATTTATTTTTAATGGGAAGAATATGGCTGTTTTGTATTGGGCTGATGCTGTGCTTGGGAAGCCTGCGTTTTTTGTTTTTTTTTTTAAAGCTTGATGTTGTTTTGGTTGGGTGGACCTTTAATTTGGATAAGTAGCAGTACACAGTGGTACTAGTGAGTTGGAAAACAGAGCAAAAGGAGCTCTATTCCCTTACAAGTGCTATAAGAAGCTGACAGGAAAGATGAGATTTAATATTAAACATTAGAGAGGTGTGATCTGATATTTAGATACAGACTTGTACAATTCAATGGGAGCAAAAGAAAGATAATGAATCTGCAGGAAATACCAACATGTCGGCCAGTTGTATATGTCTAAACCTGTCCAGTAATGCTCAAATTCATTTGGTTATGTTTATCAGCAGTATAGAGGGTCCTTAAATGCTGTCCTTTACAGAGAGCCCAATTCCATTTCCAAGTTTGCCTAGGTAACAAAGTTTGGGCTGGAACCTACTGAAGATAGACAAATTGAATAAGAAAAGAAACCAAAACAATATGTTTTGAGATTAGTCCTTCTATACAACTAGTATGCCTCTACTTTTTGGTCTATTTTGTGAAAATGAAATAATGCATATAAGAACTGTCCCCAGAATTGGAACTACCAATAACAACAAAAAATCTGTTTTCAATTTAGTCTGGTTCCAGCCCCTACCCCCTTTAATATTGCTGTCTTTTGCCTTAATAAAGAAAGTCTTTCATTCGAGATCCGTATGAAGTCCCTACTGAGTTTCATAGAATTCCTTGCTTGTATTTCCGTGTAGAATCAAAACTGTGTAGGCTAAGGTTCTTTGCACAGGGGTTGAATGGATGTAGGAATAAAAAATGTTCTGTTCAGATTATGAGTATCAATTGTGGTGGTAAAGATTCCTCAGAAGTTTTCTTTTGTTGCACCTCCCTGTATTATCTGTCTCTGATTTTTCTTTTCATCTTCATTAAACTGATAATTCAATCTCTTTATTTTAATAAGTGTCTTAAATGCTTAGTTTAGGTTTTAGTATTTCATACATTGTCTCTAGTAATTTAAAAATGTGACTCTGTTGTTCAGAGAACACATGATAGTTCCTGAACAGTTAGTTCATCTGATAAAGTTACATTTTTACTCTATTTTAACCTTAATGAGAGAAGGGATATTCTTAATTCACCGTTGCTTGATGATCATCGTGGGTACTCAGCAGTTTGAATCAAGCTCTCCTGGCTTGCCACTCAAAAGGGGAGCCTGCATCTAGCAGATTTGCAATGATTTGCATACCACCTGCATAGCACCTGTGATGCAAATAGAATTGAAACCTCTTAACAATGAAATACTCTTAATACGTTAAGGAACAAAAGCCATAAAGATTCACCTGTTAATCCCAGTGATTTATTTATTTTACTTTGTTATTGTTTAAGTCTAAAGCAACACAATTTGAAATGCTTTAAATGGTTCTGAGTTTTTACAGATATGGGGCAAGGGGTGCAGTACAAGCAAGGTAACAAAGATCTCTGAAGACGAGGAGAGGATGAACAGATTTACTTCTTTTTGTGTTTTTACATGGTGTTGTTTTCCTCCAAAAGCACTGTTGCCCTTGTCAAGTTGATTTGAAAACCAGTGAATAATATATGCAAAAATCTTCCCTAGAAATGCCACAGTCTTGTTTATTCCTACTACCAAAACATGAGAGGCGGTGTTTAGTTGGTGCTTTGTTTGCACCCATTTATAATTGCCTTCATTTGCTTCTCTCTGAACTCTGTCTTTTGTCTATGTTATGAGTGAAATGACCTCATTCACATGCCACTATTTTTTCCTCCTTTTGTAGGAGAGCTCTCATGTTGGCAGATAAATGTGTTCAAAATTGTATGCTGTTGCTGTATCCAGGAGCTCACTTGAGTCATACAGCTGTGAAAGGATAAGAAGGAAGGGTAAGATAGGCTAGATGGATCCTGTGTGATGACCAGAGCGTAATTTGGCCATCCTTCTGATACAGGCATCCAGGCCCAGATTCTTAAAGCCTTTTCTTATTTGTCTAATTCCCACTGATTATGCAGTACACAAGTGTTAGTTTACATACAAAGCATAAAACGTATGAGAATCTCAAGTTGTGTCAGCAGGACTGGTGGGGAAATTCCATTCTACTCGTCAGCATCAGAATTTGGGAAACGCTATTTAAATGATAAGGATTTTTAGTTGATAGACAAGTATAGAAATTGTCTTCCCGGGTTTGAGGATACAGGAAGTATTTTGGAGCTTCAGGTACTTGTGTGTATTTAAGCGTAGGAGCTTTGTAATGGTGACTGGGGGGGGACCCTCAAAAAAAACTGAGAAAACCCCTCCAAACAAAAATAGACTAGAAGCTTCTCTTGCTCAATAGCCGTTGTCTGTGTCACAGTGACAAGTGCTATCATTTCATTGTGCTGTATCTTTTTTGTTTTGTTTCTTACCTATGCAGTTAATGTGGGACTCTGTAACACTCGCAGCTGTAAAACTGCCTGCCTCAAAAAAAGTGGAGAGAAATAACTTATGCCCTGTGAATCAAACGCAGTCTTAACTCTGGCGTGCCCTCAGACATTACATCACCACTTAGCCTTTTCTTTTGGCATTACACTGGTATAGGAGAGTTTCAGGAATGTACCACTCACAGCACTGCAGTCTGCTCCAAACCCCATAAAGTTACTGCCTTCATTATGTTTAAATCTGTGTACTAAATAGCCCGAGGTAGGGACAGCAGAGTTTTGACACAACAGAATTATTACATGAATATAAACCTTCTAAGACTAGAATTGGCTGCATAGGTGCCAGAGGTCTTACATGGCTGTGCACTGCTTTTCCAAAGAAATACAACTTTTCTTTTGTATTCCTGTCATCTGACTTAAGGACCATTTATCTTTGAAGGTAATATTTATCAATGTCTAGCTTGAAAAAGAAAAAAGACAAATCCTTTTTCTAAGAAGTGCATATTGTTTTCTTTGCATAGAAGACTTCTTAATGAAGAGAGTAGCTTCCTGCAGTCGTTACTACTTAATATATATGCAAAGCAGTCTGTGCAAATATTTTGCTATCCTTGGATAAAAAGAAAATTAGTATCTTTGTCTGCCTGAAGTTGGCATCTTTGAAGAATTAGTGGTGAGGTGATATTTTGTTTTTACTGTATCTGATTGGCATGTTAAATCACAGGTATATGCATAAAGTCACATGCGTATAAAATACATGCATGAATAATGTATCTGGCTATGGATTTAGTTATTCCCCATTGCTTTGGGTGACTGACGTTTGGGAGGCTCTTCAGAGCCTGGTCCTTGGCAGGAGGGGCTGGGAGTTTCCTCTAGCCCTTCTGGTTCTGAACACCTCTTCCTCTGTTCCCTGGGGCGTCCTCCCAGCCCTACTTCTTCTCCCTATTCTCTTCTGAATTCCCACAAGCCCTTGGTGGGTGTAGCTAGACCTCTGAAAAGGATGGCATGAACTCGAAGGGAACCATTCTGAAACTGAATTTTAGAGACCTAATTAGAAAAACTGAGAACTGCACACGTAAGTGCATCACAGGAGACATGCAGCTTAGTAGTATAGCTCCCAGGAAAGGGGAGAGAAAAGGGAAGGAAGAGTGAACAGAATGCGTGTTTAAATACAATGAGCAACACACTGACAACATTTCTTATTGAACTATGAAACAAGACCACTCGGCCTTTTCTAGGTATTGAAAAAGTGACTGAATTCTGGATCATCCTGATGAGTAGAATATTTGATTTAACATGTCTTTAAAAAAGGAATGTAGCAGATGGCTGGGAAGAGCAAAACAGCAACTGGGGGGCGTGCAGTTTCAGCCACCTATAAGAGGAGTCCCCTTCATATGTTTGAATAATGTTGTTGCTTTCTTTGGAATGTAATAAGAATATTTTCCTTACCCTAAAATTCCACAGTAAAAGTTTTGAAGGAAGTTGCTTTTGTTCATTAATAAAATCACTGTTATGGCCTTTCTGCATAGCAAAAAGGGTAGCTGTAAAAATGTTGATGGATTGTTCCCAATGATGCTTCTGTAAGCGTTTAGAGCTACCCGACAGAGTTGGCTGCTCCTGAGGCTAAGGATTAGAGACTGGGAATACAGCATTTTGGCTTTGAACTTTATGTACTAGAAGCAATTTGTATTTCTCCACTCTCCTGTGTCATGGCTTTCTTTTTCCAGTTCATGAGATAGGCATGCTTTGCACTGAGGAACAAAGCTACTGTTGTAAAATGCTTTTGAATGTACCTGCCTGATTCTCGGGCCAAGATGGAAATCTCTTAAGCTCTTGTTTGTGCCAGTTTGAACCCTCTTGAACAACAGCCTTCAGAAATGAGGGTTTCAAGCTGCTCCCCTGACTTGCATGAAAGAACATGGCTGTTCTCAAAGCAAATGTGTTCCTTAACACCACAGTGCTATGAGAACTAATTGTAAGGTGAATCTTTCATAGTGTCAGACACTGCACAAAGGATAGGATGCAGGACACAGGATTTGATGCAAGGAAGGATATGAAAGAAACATATGATTCAGGAAATAATTTATCTACTAAAAAGGATAAGTTTTCTGAAACATACTTTAGTAGTAATTTTCCCAGTTAACTCTTCCTACTTTTAGACCTTGTCATTGAGACAGCGGCAAGAGAGAACCACCTGCACAGGTGGGGCTGTTCTTTGCATCACACCACTCCCTCACCCTACCCTCTGATTACCTTGCCTGGGGGAAGGTATTTGTTAGCAGAGGGCAGTGAGATCTCCTGAGACAAGAGGAGGCAGCCGCTCTGCTGGGCTGCAGTGTGAGGGGACACACCAGGCAGTGTGGCATCGAGAGGAGAGGCCCTGTGTTGTACTTAGGCTCTGCTGGCCCCTGCCTGAACCCTGGGCAAGCTGGCTAAAATAAAGCCCAGGAATTGTGCTGATCCAGGCTGCTACTGTATTATGAGAGCTACAAGGGTTGTAGGTGGGAGCATACCTATTGAGGGGGGTAGAAGATAATCGTCAGAGCAGGTCTTCAAGCCATACTCAGTAGGAACTCTATACTGTAAGCTTAGATTCATCAGCATAAAGGAGCAGCCTGACACAAAGATCAGGGCATGAAAAGACAGAAATATTTAGCCAACTGGCTTTTGTTTACTTCTTGGTTGCTTGAGGAAAGGAAAAATGCAGTATGTCTGCTTTGTGGGAAATCTTTTTTTATACCTCTGGAATTGCCCATGTTACACAAATTGCATTATCTTGCTGGTATGTGTGTGTATATGCACGCATCTTGTTGCTTTTTGAATAGAAAAAAGTTTTTTCTTTTCATAGAATCATTTAGGTTAGCAAAAACATTTCAGATCTTTAAGTCTGACTGTCAACCATGTATGTGTCCTTAACTTGTTTTGTCATTTTCCTGATCTGTGGGCACTCTGAACAACAGAAAAATGATACGGAAATATATCTGTGGATGTTTGACTTCGCACTAAACTGTATTCAAATTGTGAATTAAATATATATCATTAAAAAAAAAAATCTAGTCCTGTTGAGATGCCTGTACTGCTCTATGCATCTTACTTATAAATGAGGCTCTTCTGCCAAAGAAGCAGCTGTATTTGGAAAAAATAAAATAAATTGATGATCTTTCATCGAACATTTTTCATCTAAACATGTAATGCATAGTGAGACCTTTATTTTTGGATGAGATCTGTAATATGTATACACACAGTTATGAGTTGGTCCTTTTATTTCTTGTAGTTTGCTTTCTAATCTCCTTTGAAATAGTTCCATGAAAAGTAGATCATAGTGATTTTGCAGGCATTTTGTTTATTTAAGGATCAGTTCCTAACCTATTCTAGGGAACCTGATTTAGTAGGAGTTTGGACTAGATAATCTCCAGAGGTCCCTTCAAATGTCCACAGTTCTGTGGGTCTCCATTTGGGATTCCTGTTGTTCAGTGGGGATGTGATTATGGTACTGTCTTTTTCTCAGTGCCTGCATACAAGGCATCACCTGCATGACTGTTTAGAATAAGTTGATAATTCTGGGGCCCTCTCGTCTTCTATCAGAATTGAAACTGGCCCCCAGTCTTTAAGGTTGTTTAAGTCAGATTGGTGCCACAGAGCACAAAATAGCTTAAGTCTTATTTCTTTAGGAAGCCTCCTTTGGGAAAAATACTTCATTTTTATATCCTTCGAAGTGCAGATTGCGATGGATTTTCATCTCCTGGATAAACAGTTAACATTTTCTTCAGACTTTGTGTCAAGTTGGTGCAGAGAAGATGTCCAAGATATCTCTTATAGTCAAGAGTAATTAAGACTTCAGCCTAGTAGACTTGCATTCCTGTCATTAATTATATTTAAGGCAATATATGGAGGTCTGTACTGCTTGCTTCTTAAAGAGGCTATGCAAAACACCATCAGAACTCCTTCAAATTTTGGATGCCTCTGTACTTCTTCCTTAGCATGTGAACCTTGATGTGCTTAAAGAAAATAAGGAATGAGAAAAATTTTGTCTAATCTGATTTTTCGTGTTGAAAGTTTTGTTGGCCCCGTTGAAAAAAGGATAGACATGCTCAAGTGAATGGGAATTGACATTTAATCTCTTTCAGAGCTGATTTTTTGGCAAAATGGTAAGCAGCAGCATAGAGTTTGTGTCTCTCAGACTGATTGCTGTCTTTAGGAGAAGTGACCCTAAGTTGGGCATCTGTAGACACATGGCTTTTTCAGTTTGGCATTCCCTGTTACTTACTTAAAAACATTGTTATTTTCACTGTACTGTTACCCATGGTCTTACTCATCCATATATAATGATATGATGATTGCATGTTTTTCTGTTGTGCATTTTAAGACAAGTTCTTCTAAGTTCTTCTTATTCTCTGCTACATCAGCAAGCCCAACTCAAAGATCCACTCATATTTTTGGAAAAATGATCCACGTTTGCTGGTCCATTTGTAGCAAAAAAAAATATCTCTGATCTTACTCATAAACAACGGGGAATTTTATGGAAACAGGAAATGTGGATGTTGCAAATTATAGAATAAGGCTAGATATAATTTTATTGAAATACTCCATATTCAGTAGTACCTGAGTAAATGTAGCCTGTGGGATTTTGAAAGCCTTCAGAACAGCAGCGGTAAGAATAAAAATAAATTCCCCAGAGTGCTAGTATTGCAAAATGCAATGCTAATGTTAAAAGACTATAGCAGCAGCAGATTAGATCTCCGCTTATTTGTATCAACTTTTCTGGTCTCCCTGGGGAAAGAGAAAACGCGACGTATTGCAGTGGAATGAGTGGGAAGCACTAGTCCAGCAAAATTCTGCCAGATTCCTGATGGTAGTTCATTTTAAGTAGTTCATGCGTACATGAAGCTCAGACTGAATTTGTTCTTTCTCCAGCAGCAGACTCTAACCACGCCTGAGAGTTTTCTTCCTTCTAAGGCAAACTTCTGAATCAGCAGCTTGTAGTCATCTGGAAGCCTTTTCCTGTCATTGTTACTAACAGCTAGACATGGAAGCTGATTCTTCTTAAAATAATAACAATAAAAAATAATTATTAGCAACTGCTTTTCTCTCTAATCTTATGTACGTGTGAATCTGCTGAGTGTTGTCTTCTGAAGTCCTAGTTAGATACAGCAGCAAAAATGCAGACAATGAAACAGGTGGTTTTAATATTGGTCTCTTCCCTCAGACATCTGAGCATCTGTACTCCTGGCTCAGTGTCTAGTCTGATGCAGAATTCTGCACAACACTGGTTTTCTGGGTTACCTTCTGCTTAGAGTTTGTCTTTTGAGGGGAGAGTAGAAGAGGAGTGCACCCCATGTGTGCATTTACTCATCTTTGTGAGTGCCTCTTCTTAGCTTGCCTCTGTGATTTGATTATCTGGGCTTCTGTTCTTGAAGCAAGTCAGCAGAAGGTATTCTCCTAGGAATTCCTATCTGTACATCCCCTGAGGACCAAAAATCCTTAGACACAATTAGAGGGGAGTCTAAGCAGCATGATGTTCTTTCATCTACTCCATTCCAAAGTCCTCTTCTTTCCTTTGTCTTCCTTTTAAAAAGTCTGTTCCCTTCCCTCAGGATTTAAGCCTTATTAACAAGGGCTTTGTGTACTTCACAGCAATTATTTCTTTGAATTCTCTGGTAGTGTCAACTGACGTTAATTTCTCAATCCTTATCCTATAGTTCTCAACTTGTGTGGGAAAATTGTTGAATTATTGGTATATCAGTACTGTGTACATGAAATAAAGATTTACATAGATGATCATGTAAATGTTAGTCCAACTGTGCCCTCCAGAAGCCTTGGGTTTCTGCTGTCTTGTGCAGATACTACTCATTGGAACTGACTTTATCTTTTAAGTGTTGTGGCTGTGTCTGGGTTTAACAGCTTGAATGCCTCCTCTTGAAGCTTCAGCTGGCCTTAGCTATGAAGTTGTACGTCTGGCTGGCTCTTGGTCTCTAGCTGAAAAGCTGTGTTATGCTTCTAGGAGTTCAGCTCTGTATTTTGAGAACATCAAGAGAACATGCATCCCAGAGGAATCGTTATCATGATAAGAGAATGGAAAACCACGCTTGCTGCTTCAGTGGTGACAGTGGAAGACCACAAATTGTTGGACATTTTGCAGAACGTGGTGTTTCTGGGTATACAGTTGACTATAGTATATGGTTTAAAAATAATCTATAGTTTAAAACATTAATCTTGTATAGAAGACTATCAGTTAATTCTTCTGGCACCTACTGAGGGCTATCTTAATTGCAAGGTTAGACACAGCAACTTCTTCAGAAGCTGAGCTTCTTCCAGGGTTAGGCATAAATTGTAACACTGATGCTGTGTTCATTCATCCTCATTGCCTCCTAATGCACTTCAAAATACTTTGGCCATATTTACATTTGGTTGTTGCAAATGTTATAAAGCTACAAGGCCATGACTAACTGAAGAACCTTATGGTGCTTTTAACAGAGATAGTTCATATCTACATAGAGCTGGCTGTCTGAATGTGGTCCTGGGCAGCCAGATCTTAACAGGCTTGAGCAGGAGCACTGCAAAAGATTACCTTCAGAGATCTCTGTTGATCTCAGCCATTATGTGAATGTGTGAATTAGTTAAAATACTGTGCCAATCTTTTTTTGTTATTATTAAACTCTCCAAATTGTACACACCAGAATTTATGCAAGTCCTTGTCCTGAGCTACAACTTATGTCTCTGTCTGTGTGGCGAAGTTTGTCTTCCTGTTGGAATTTTCATGATGTTGTGATGTACTGTAAAAATTCAGGTAGGCATTTTCCTGACTCTGCCTCTGCAATCAAACCAAGAGAAAAACCCAAAAAACATTCCAAGATTTTTTTTTTCAATGAATAAATTGCATCAGAAGAGAACTCAGGAAGCCACATTTTGTAAGTTGTGTCTCAGGGCAGGTGTTTTCAAAGTCAGATCATGTTGTTCAGGGAGTTGTCTGGTTAAATTTTGTATTTGAAAGGATGGAGATCCCCCTGCATCACTGGGACATTTGTCACATTCCTGAATGTGTTGTTCCTAGTGCTCAGTTGGAACTTCACTTGCTGTGACTTGTAACTGATGCTTCCTAAGCAATCGCTGCACACCCTTGAGGAGAGTCATCCCTGGCTGCTCTGTGTTCCTTTGGCACTTAGAAGATTGTTGGGGTCTGCTCTGTCCCTTTGCTTTCTCCTCTGGCTAAATAAGGCCAGTTCCCTTAGCATTTCCTCGTAGACTGTGTGTCTTCACAGCCCCAGTTGTCCTTCTCCACTCTGTCCAATTTATTAGTGTTGCTCTTGTGTCCACTTGGGCCCCCCTGACCCAGTACACAGGTGTGGCTCCTTAAGGGACAGGTAAAAGGAATAATAATTTGTCTTGACCTCCTGCTTACATTCAAGATAATGCAGTCAAATTGCCATTAGTCCCCATTGCCGGGAGAACACGCTTATCTTTTTTCCTCTAAAGAAAGAGAGAATATCCTTAATCAGGAGTTTTCAAAGGGCAGTGAGTGGTATGCCAGATTTCCTAGAAAACTGGCCATTGAGTTTACAGGTCACGCTCTGTTTTCATCTGTAAATCAAAGGATACTCTGTCATTTCTAGGCCTATCATTGTTAGGTTTGTTTGATTTATTGCTTAAAGTAGTAAATTGCTCTCATATTAAGGAGTTGGAACTGTTTTAAAACTATGCATTATGGTCATAAGTTCAAGATACTTAGCATTTGAGAAGTTCTCGTTTATCTTAATGTTTTGTAGGCAAGGTAGTCATTGCTTAAACTGCAATGCTTTGGTAATATGTACCAATGGTTGGCAACATTTTCATAACTTTAAGCAAGACTTTTTTCTTTAAAGCTTTCATTTTCTGTGTAACAAAATGTATGAGAGCTGCTTTCTTTCTGGTTGCTGTGAGGTTGCCTATGAGAGCATTAATTTGTGTAGATCTGGCACTGCAGTTCAGCCTGCTGTAGTCTAACGTTTATAAGCAATCAAATGAAAGGGGAAGCGTGTATTCCTGGCACTGTCAGGTTGTTTTGGCAGAGGTTAGCTGTGTAAGTGCTTGAACATGTTGACTTGCAGAAATTGCTTTTTTGGCTTGGAAAGGAAGGGTCTATGAGTGATGCAGAACTAGTGCACACAAGCTTTTAATGGGACCAGTGTTTGATCGGTGCTTCTTACCTACCAGAAAACTAGCAGAATTGCATTCATAAATGCTTACTCACATCCTTAGTCTTTAAAAATAAAAGAGAGAAGAATGGTTGGATTGTGATGTCAGAGATTGGATAAACTGTGAGGAGCTCCCCATGAGAAACAGTCAAGAACAGGTTGAGAGCCTGTGGGTTAGGATTAGAGATGGGACTAATAAAGGTCAGCTGGTATTAGGGGTATACTACAGGCCACCTGATCAAGGGGAGGCTGCTGATGAGGCTTTCTTGCTCCAGATGCGTGAGGCGTCTGGCTCACGGGCTCTTGTCCTGGTGGGGGACTTCAACCATCCAGACATTTGTTGGAAAAACTACACGGCGAGCTGCAAGAGCTCCAGAAGGCTCTTGGAATCCATTGATGATAGCTTTCTGGTTCAGGTATTGGACAGACCGACCAGAGGTCAAGCGTTGCTGGACCTGCTGCTCACCAACGCTGAGGAGATCATCAAAGGCGTCAAGGTTGGAGGATGCCTGGGATCCAGCGATCATGCCCTGGTTGAGTTTGTGATCTCAAGCGATGTGGGCCTGGCAAAGAGCAGGACCAGGACGCTGAACTTTAGAAGAGCAGACTTCAAGCTACTCAATGGAATGCTGGCCAAGATCCCCTGGCGCGCTGCCCTCAAAGACAAGGACGTTGAGGAGAGCTGGCTGCTCTTCAAGGATGCCCTCCTGGAAGCACAAGAGGTCTCCATTCCTCTGAATAAGAAAGTGGGCAGGCGAGGTAGGAAACCGGCATGGCTCAGCAAGGACCTGCTGAGAGAACTGAGGGCGAAGAAAGGGGTGTACAAGCTCTGGAAACAAGGCTGTGTCACCTGGGAAGAGTACAGGGATGCCGTCCGGACTTGCAGACGTAGGATCAGGGAAGCCAAGGCGCAGGCAGAACTGAACTTGGCAAGGGATGTGAAAAACAATAAGAAAAACTTCTACAGGTACATTGGCCAGAAGAGACAGGCCAAAACGGGCGTACCTACTTTGGTAAATTTAAAAGGAGAAATGGCTTCAACAGATGAAGAGAAAGCTGAGGTGCTGAATGAGTTCTTCACCTCGGTCTTCACTGGTGGCCAGGATTCTAGTCTCTATCACGTCCCTAAGTCTTGCACCCCCATACCTCTATGTGGGGACCAAGGAGGTAAATCCCTCCCCACTGTAAGGGTAGAGCAAGTCCGAGAATGCCTCCTTAGACTGAATGAGTATAAGTCTATGGGGCCAGATGGCGTGCATCCCAGGGTCCTGAAGGAGCTGGCTGAGGTGGTTGCTGAGCCGCTCTCCATCATATTTGAGAAGTCGTGGCTGTCAGGTGAGGTCCCGGATGATTGGAGGAAGGGTCACGTCACTCCCATTTACAAGAAGGGGAGCAGGGAGGACCCGGGTAACTACAGGCCGGTGAGTCTCACCTCCGTGCCGGGGAAGATTATGGAACAGATCCTCCTGGACAACATGCTTGATCACATAAAGAACGAGCACGTGATCCTAGACAGCCAGCATGGCTTCACCAGGGGAAGATCATGCTTAACTAATCTTGTGGCCTTCTATGATGGAGTGACGGCATTGGTGGACGAAGGGAAGGCGACTGATGTCATTTACCTGGACCTGAGCAAGGCCTTTGACATGGTCCCCCATCACATCCTCATCTCCAAATTGGAGGGAAGTGGATTTGATGGGTGGACAACTAGATGGATAAGCAATTGGTTGAAAGGCCGCAGACAGAGGGTGGTGGTCAATGGCTCTATGTCCAGGTGGAGGCCGGTAACGAGCGGTGTCCCTCAAGGGTCTGTCTTGGGACCGGTGCTCTTTAACATCTTTATTAATGACATCGATGAGGGAATGGAGTGCACCCTCAGCAAGTTTGCTGATGACACCAAGCTGAGTGGTGCAGTCAATACGGCGGAGGGAACAGATGCCATTCAGAGGGACCTTGACAGGCTGGAAAGCTGGGCTCAGGTGAACCTAATGAGGTTCAACACGGCAAAGTGCAAGGTTTTGCACTTGGGCCGGAAGAACCCCAGGCACCTGTACAGGCTGGGAGGAGTTGTCCTTGAGAGCAGCTTGGCAGAGAAAGATCTAGGGGTCCTGATAGATGAGAAGCTTAACATGAGTCAGCAGTGTGCTCTGGCAGCCCGGAAAGCAAATGGGATCCTGGGCTCCATCAGGAGAGGGGTGGTCAGCAGGGATAGGGAGGTGATTGTCCCTCTCTACTCTGCTCTTGTGAGGCCCCATCTGGAGTACTGTGTCCAGGTGTGGAGCCCTCAGCCCAAAAAAGACATGGAGATTTTGGAAAGGGTCCAGAGGAGGGCCACGAAGATGATCAGGGGACTGGAGCACCTCCCCTACGAGGACAGGCTGAGGGAGTTGGGTTTGTTCAGCCTGGAGAAGAGAAGGTTGCGGGGTGACCTCATTGCAGCCTTTCAATACCTGAAGGGAACTTACTCCCAGGAGGGGTGTAAACTCTTCGAAAGGGCTGATAATAGCAGGACTAGGGGAAATGGTTTTAAGTTAAAAGAGGGAAGATTTAGGTTGGATGTTAGGGGGAAGTTCTTCACTAGGAGAGTGGTTGGGTCCTGGAATAGGCTGCCCAGGGAGGTTGTGGATGCCCCGTCCTTGGAGGTGTTCAAGACCAGGTTGGACAGGGCTCTGGGCAACCTGATCTAGTAAAGGTGTATGTTTGGTGGCCCTGCTAGGCAGGGGGGTTGGAACTACATGATCCTTGAGGTCCCTTCCAACCCGGGTGATTCTGTGATTCTGTGATTCTGTGATTCTGTGATAGTTGGAGACCAGAGAAGGAACTTCAGTGGCTGGTTATTGCAATTTTTTGTGTCTGAAAACATCCCAACTCTGCAGGAATGTAATTAGCATTGCAAACAGAATATCTACAAATTTGTATAAGCTTTTTCCGTGTTGGTATATATTTTTTTGTTTATTTGTTTCTCAGTCCTATGTTATTCTTGTCTTCTCACTGTTTGATGATACTTTGCCTGATGAGTTTATATATCCCTGGAGAATGAAAGACAGAAACCAATTATATTTCAGCCAAACAAAACAATTTTCTTTCCTATCAAAGGTTAGAAAAAAGATGGTCTTGCTCCATTTGTTTCTTTTTCTTCCTTCCCTCTGTTCAAATAATTATAATAATAACATTAAAAAGTATCTTTTTGATTGCATTGATTAAGCAAAAGTTGCAAGTCCATTGAGGATGGTAGATTTACTCTCTCTGTATAACTAGAATTGGTATCTGCCTGTGTTTCTATTATAGAATCATAGAAAGGGCTAGGTTGAAAAGGACCTCAGTGATCATCGTTGTCATCTCATCTCTAATTTACAGTCCACTGGAGAAGAGATATTTGAAGACATGGCACAGTTTATGGCCTCTTTGAACTGAGGGCCATAAGCTTTTTTCCACGTGAGATGTCAGCTGTTATTCCAGTGCATGTTTGTAGTATTTTATGTAGGGCTATTACAGACTGAGTATTGCCTAAATCTTTCATCTGTCCATCTCTTCAGAGTAACAGTAGTCAGGAGAAAAAAAAAGGAAAAAAAAAAGATGTGTGATTCACATGTTTTCTTTTGGACTGTTAGAGACTTGGTAAGAGTGTTCAACTTTGGTTTTGTTCAGTATTCAAGAATACCACCATCACTGACTGACTTCGTTGGTCCCTAGCCGACTGCCACAAGCCATGCACGTTGTGCTTGTGTGTAGCGGATGTGCTGGCTCTCTTTTTAGGTGCATGTTTGAGGAAGCTTTCCTTTGTAGTTCAAGAGCTAAGGGGGAAAAAAGAACAAATGATGTAATATTTAAATAAATAAATAAACATTAAAAAAGACGTGTTGCAAACTACGATATCTGAGTTTGGTCTAGGCCTGTATGCATTAAAGCCAGCCATTATCTATAGCCTAACTTAGTGAAGAAGCCATACTCTTTGGGCACTGGGTGTTAGATATGTGGAGAGTACTTCTGAACTTTGGTCCTTTTACAAGTATGAAGCGTTCTGTTGCACCTTACCCCTATCTAAGTATAAGTTGATCAGTGAGGTGCAACAAATGAGAAAATCATCTTGTTTTTTTTCTTTTTAAGTTTGGAACCCAGATAAAAAATAATTTGGGTGTTACCTTGTGGTAAACTGCTTTTATTTTTGTTCTTAACAGTACATTCTTTCGGGCTCTGATGACTTCAATTTGTATATGTGGAGGATTCCTCCAGATCCAGAAGCAGGTAAGTTTTTTTTATTATTATTATTAGCTCAGAAATTTGAGTTTAAGTGGAGAATGTGTCTGACATACTAGTTTGCATTTTCAACAATTGATGTTTTCACTCACCCACTATTCTAGAATTGAGTGAAACCTGTAAGGGTAGTAATAGGTTATGCTATGTGAATCTGTGATATAGTAATTTTCTTCTTATTTCTTTTCCAATATAACTATCATCTAAATCTTCTAGAGGAACTGATGAAGGGAAGGAGCTATGGCTGGAGGCAGATTCTGTCTTTTATCCCTCCTGTCTACCAACTTTGCTGCTTCTAAGCTGAACTGAGCTCACTGAAATAATATGTAGGGTCTTGCTAAGAAATTTCATCCTAGGAAGAAGCTTGCAGTGTAAAATGCTTCTGGGTTTCCAGACCACTCCTTACAGTTCCAGTACGTTGGTCTGTTCTGTACAGTGCATCTATCTTTTTCTTTTCCTCCTCCCATCCCAAAACCCTCACACTGAATTCTACTACAGACCAGTTATTCTCTTGGACTTTCTGAGTGGAGAAGTGCTGTTGCTGGTAGAAATTACTGCTTTGGGCTATTTTTGACTGTTCTCAAGTGGGGCAGACATGAAGAAAGTAACTGTAGCAAAATCTGTGTAAAAGAATTGAAGAGCTGATGTTCAGTAAGGAAAAGCCACGGGCTGGGATATAACAATAGCGTTGTAAACACCACTCTTGGTCAGTGCCTGATGTTATATCATTCAGCAATATGTAGAGTTTGGCAATACATCATCATCCACTATTACCTCTGGGCCATACCATGTCAGCATCTCTAAAATGTTGGAGTGGTTATGTATTTTCATTAAATCTCTAGGTAAATCTACTGTTTCTATTTTGAATGACTTTCACAGTTTAAATTGTGCATCTGAGTAGTATTAAGGACAACCAAGTGTTATTTCATGATTTTGAGGTACTCTAGCAATAGTGTGAGCAAATTACAACCTGCCGTGGAGTTGAAGTGAGAAGATCTTGTTTCATTTTAAAAGGCCATTCATCACCACTGTTCAGTTGAAGTTAAGAGGATAGTTTGCCTCTAAAAGGTTTGGTTACCAGTAGAATTTTGAGTAAAATGTCATTTGAATCTTGGATTGGTTATTCAGTGACCACTTGGTGTTGCAGTCCAGAAGTTTTGAAGATGGTCCTGCTAAAAATGCCAGTTCCTCACCCTAGTGTCCTTTATTATAGCTTTTATAGAAACATCCCTCTGCTTAGCTTTTAATTTGTATGATTCTCTTTTTGTTTCATTATATTTTTGTTAGTTACGGAATTTCCTTCTCTTTAAAGCAAATGTTATGTACATTTAAATATTATTTATCAGTAAGTTTTCATTTGAGCACTGTAGAATTACATTTTATGCATGTTACTGTACTTGTCCTGACTGCATTTATAAAATTAAGATTTTTGTGTTTGGCTGTAATGCTCTTGAATTTTTTTTTCCAGATAACTGCAGATGACAAACTTTTTATCTGGGATCTTTGCACAGAGTGGTAGCTAGAATTATTTCAAAACAATGTCATATATGTCTCGGTCAGCTTTTTTGTTTCTGATTATTCTAACTTGAGGAAGGGTGTCAGTAACTTGCAACATTTCAGTTACAAAATTAATTACTTAATATCAATTGCCTTCAGTACTTGCTTAATGGGATCAGAAGATCCTGCAGCAGGAACATGCGTATCTTAGAGAACTGCTTAATTTACACAAGATTTAGTAGAAGATTTTGAAAATGCTTATGAGCTTTGTTTTGATAGACACAGAAATTCTGTTTCTGTGGCAAATAACACATTACCCAGCCAAGTCACCTGTGATAGTCTCCTTGAAGCTTTTCTTCACTTAGCTCTTGAAGGGTTGTGCCTGTTTTGATTGCAATGAAACATCCTCTTTAAAATCTGATCCTGTGGTTCATAATAGTTCATCTGTAGAGTTTGCTCTGCTTCCTTCTTGGAAAAGAAGTCTTGCTATTGGGTGTGGAGACCTTAGAAACCTTCTGCTTGAGAGGAACGGTCCTTGTTTTCACGTTCTAGCTTAATTTAGGAACGTATTTGGGTCTGTGATATTAAGGGATGGAATGTGGTTTTTCATTTAAATATTTCACAAACTAGACAGGATGATATAATGTCCTGCTAGTCACTGTTTTAAATAAAAGTAGTGCCCTAACTGATGTCTGTTGAATTCAGACACTTGCTATAAATATTTACGGTACAACTCCCTTAAGTTATATCATTTATTAGTAAATAACTTACTTGCAAGCATAAATCTTTTTAGAGATTGTCTGCTTAGGAACAGCTCTGAAACAGATTCCTTTGGTTATGCTCAGGTATAGCTACTACTTGCTATCTAAAGGCTAGCAATGTTACTAAAAAAAAATAAGGAATGGAAAGAAACACACCAGTCAAGCAACTGCTAGTTTATTTCATGTTGGAGGAGTCTAGTTACCTTCTTTGTAAATTTGCCTGGAAAATTGAGCAAATTTTGGCAATTTTTTGCAAATAATCAAATGCAGAGATGTCCTACCAGTAGGCTGCTATGAGTTGTTCTCCTTCAGCTGGAGATTCCTCCAGTAGTTTTGTTCAGACTAGTTTTTTAAGACAGGATTTATGTGAAAACTGGGGAGGAGGAAAAGGCATTCCCTAAGCTGCTTAGGAAGCTCTTTGGTTGAAGAGTCTTGCTGACTGTCTCTCTCTACAAGTTTAGGTTGTTTTAAACAGGCCAGGACTTCCAGTGCCAAAAGAGGAGTTGCTTTTGAATCACCTTTTCTCCTTACTTGAAAATAGAGTACTTTGTTGGTTATTCCACTTCCTTCTCCATCCAGCTTTCCACCATTGCTTCAGAAGTAATTGCCAGTTGTTTGGTAAGTCTGTTAGCTAACTTCCTCTTTAAAGCACTTATTCTATTTTCTTCAGAGGCAAAGTTTCTAGCAAAACCTCATTGGCCTGTTAGAAGAAAAGCAGTCCCGAGTTTCCATGACATTTATCTTACTTCAAGGCAAGCTAGAAGTGACAAGTGACCTGTTCAGCAAGCCTGTTAAACAGCACAAACACTTCAGGCAGTATTAGAACAACCTCCCATAAACATGGTCTCTTGGTAAAGAATCTCTGTTCAAGACAGAACCTGGCATGTCTTGTGACGTAATGGAGGGTTTGGTAGGGCTTTACATTCCTCACACGCTACTCTGAATCATCTTTGTAATTCAGAGCTTTTTTTCTCTTGCTTTTGAAATACTCCTCTAAGATGCTGTGTGAGGTGCGTGATATTTAATTGTGACTGGAAAAAGGCAGTCTGCAATCCTTCAATTTACATTGTCAGGCTCTTATCAGATTTTGCAAAAACTTTAATAAATCAGAACTGCAAACTGATTCAAAACCTCTTTAATTCTGTCTTTGGCTGCAACTGCTAGCAAGAAAGGGTCTGACGTTGTGTTACAGTTACCAAACTAATTGCATTAATTTGCAGCAAAACTGATGTAATTTTTTCTTCCCTTTTTCTTGGTTACTGTAAATGCACTGCTCTTTAGATTGAAGGATTCAGCAGCAGATCTTTTAACAACAGTTGAACGGGGTTGTCTCATTGGAGACAGCTTGTGGGTTCAGCTTCCTGACTTGCAGGCTGCCAGATGAAGATGAACAATCAGTAATTAGTTGCTTCATAATGTCTAACTATTTTTGAAACTTTATGTATGTACACACTTGGGGTTGGTTTTCTGACTCCACTTACAGAGGAGAATGCCCTGGAAGCTTGATTTTTATTTATTTATTATTATTTTTTTACTTTCAGTGAAAATGTGTTTGTGAGCAGTGGTCTTAGGATCATTTTGCTTTTAGGACTGCAGTTTGTCTCTTCCTTCAGGTCAGTGCTGGCAGCAGTGTGCTATGGGACATTTCCGCAGTGATTGCAGCAAGTCTGCGGTGGGGCAGAGCCACAGGAGTCATCTCTCTCAGATCAAGAAAGGGGTTGGAGTGGGAAGGGTGTGCCAAGGTTCACTTTTATAGTAAATTTGTCATTTGCTTTTACATTGTTGCTTGTCTCTACCAGCAACAATACTAGGATGGTTGGTATGGATAAGGTATGGATACTGCAGGTATTTAGCAGCAACAAAAGTAGGGACAAAACAGATGTCCAGAAATAGCCTCTGCTACTACAGCTTTCCACATATTATTTTGATGTTTAAATGTTTTTTTTTTTGTTGTTTTTTTGTTTTTTTGTTTGCTTTTGCTTTTGGAAGCTCTACAGAGTTCTGAGATCACCACAGGGCTGGCTCGAGGCCAGTGAGGTGCAGTAGGGGTTGCCTGGAAGGGCAAGTTGCCCAAGGCAGCTGTTGACACCAACCCACCACTACATGTGCTTTCACTGGTCCTTTCACCTGGCCTGAGTGGTGGTGGGCAGGTGAGAAGGTGATGAAGGTGACAGCCTGCAGCTAGTGTTGTAGCTGCTTTCTTATGGAAGACACAGCCTTTTGCTTTCTCCTGGAGCAGCAGGAGTGCTAAGCCACACTTCCCTGATGCATCTCCCAAACCATCCCTTACCTTGCTGAGAGGAAACAGATTCTCAGCTAGCCCTTGCTGTTCTCACCTTGTCTTTGGTGTGACCAAAGCCAGTTCTGCTGCTGAGAAACCTCAAGTTTGCTCTGGCTGCTGGAATCAGGTTCCTGGTCCTGCTAGTGGATATGTTGCAGGAACCTGTGTCTGGGCAGCAGTGTTTGTGTTTAAGTTTCACTATAGACAGGTCTCTGAGGAGCAAAACAAATGGGGGTGTGTGAGTGACCAGAGACTTTGTAAGGCTTTAAACATAATCAGCTGCCCCAAAGGCAGAGGTCTTGTACGCTAGAAATATTTGCTTGCTTGACTGGTGCGAGGACATGAAGCAAAGTCAAAGTTCTTTGGCATGCGGCAGCGCTGTTGCTCTCTCCCATGAGCACATTGTGACCTCATAGGATTCAAATGTGGGGTTGTGGCCTATGGTCTAAATGTGTCCTGTATTGTTATTAATGAAAACCAAATTATTTTTAAGTTAGATTTTTATTGCAGTGCCAAGTACTACAGTCAAGTGGCATGCTGTGGCACACTGGCAGCAGCTGTATATATCTGGTTCTTCTCAGGAGCTTTCAGTGCTTTGAGTAATTCACAAGGCGTGTATGAAGTTATGCATTACTCTATGGAGCATCTTTCTACCTTATATGAACAACCAGCGGGGCTGCTTTTGCAGTGTCCTAGATAGGAAGGACTTCTTTTTAATGAGGTCATTTAATTCCTCTGCTACAGTGAAGATTGTTCCTTATCCCAGGAAATTCTCCAGTGATTTGAATTGTTAAAAATATTTGTAACATAGCAGCTTTCATTACTTTAAAGACTATCTCATCTTCTTAGAGGATTTATGCACTAGGGTGCTCTTTGTAATATTCACTTCCCTCTTTTCCTTATTCTCCAAATAATTTCTGCAATTGTTTATTTGGTTTAAATACTGCTATGTGTTGTGAAACTTACGCATGAGAAGTCAGATTGCTGCCCACATAGTTGCCCTCGCTTTTGTTTTACTAGCATGTGCTTGTTGTTTGTTTTTAATTTGTTGGTGTGTACCACCAAGCATGTTTCTTAAATTGAAAGCATCGACTCATTTTCATAAATATGCAAAGCTGCATAATTATTAGGGTTTCATTAGCATAAAATTTAAAATGCACATAATAAAACAAGTCAACATGTAATCCCTTTGATAACTTAGAAGATATCCACTACTTTCAAGGCATTGTCCTGTTGTTTCCTTCTGTCTATATGGTAGCATGTAGATATGCCTTGGTGTTACCACCATCTTGTCAAATGTGTGTAGAAGCAGCAGCTTTTAAAAATGTATGTTTAAAGCTGTAGGCTTCAAATTTAAACTTTGACAAGTGGTTTGTTCCATCTGGTCAGATAGCATAGTAGCACATTATTTAAGGAACTTTTTGAGACTTTGTATTGCTTCAGAGCACCTATTTGTAGGGTGTAGGAAAAGAGGGATTTTCTTGATGTTTCACTTTGTGTACCACATAAAAACAAAAAAACATTGACTAGTACAGCTAGAACACTAACTAGTCAGAACTGTCTTTAAGCATGGTAATTTTTGGAAAATATTACAAGGCCAGCTACTGTCTTTCCATCCTCACTCCTAGTGGTTAGGAAGTTAGAAACATTCTAAATTCTGCGTGAATAATCAGCTCGTGAAGAATTTTAAAGGAAATCAATTATTTAATAACATGTGTCAGCTCTATCTATGGCTTCTGTATGAATACTGCATATACAAATGTGTAACTAGGAATATGAAAGCTGTCATGCTAACCCAGCTGCAGAACCTGTGCATGCCACTAAATTCAGAAGCTAGCCATTGCTCCATCCCCAACAAACTTCAAAAACAAAACATCAGATTTGTTCAGAGGTGAAACCAGGCAAATAAAAATATCATTTTAAGTGAAGATGGCAACACCAATTTGATTATTGCTGTTCTGGCTACTATGCCGCTAACCAGCTTGATTCACATGATGGTTTGACCATAGCAAGCTACTCATCACAGTCTTGCTTGAAAGCAGTTGAGATGTTGCTTTGCAGCATGAATACACAAGAATTTCTGAACTAATACTCTCAGAAGTGTAGTTTGCATTTTAGGTGGCTCTGTGGGAAGCTGGGAGTTGGATTCAATGATCCTTATGGGTCTTTTCCAGCTCTGAATATGCTGTGATATTGGAATGGAAGATGGCATCAGGAATTTGAGTGGCCAACCTCAACTTAATGTACAGATGCATTTTATTTTCCCTTCTTTTCATTTTTTTTTTCTTTTGCCAGCAGACATAAGCAGACCGTATTCATGCTGTGAGATGGCCAGGAACTGTAAGGCTGCAGCTAAGTCTCTGCTGAGCCTGGATTCCTGAGAGACCAGGGCATTCCAGACAAGTCTGAACACGAGTTGTCTGCTGCAGAGATACTCATGTAACAGGATATCAGCTTTGCTGAGTTACTATAATGTATGGAGGGACCACTGAGAAGATAGAGAAGGCTCTGCATCAAGCAGACTTGGAGATATCACTGAAGTTTGTAGGAGTTGGTAGACTAAAATTGCATCAGGTAAAGGAATTCTCCGAAGTGAGGTTCTGGGACATCTCTCACATTCAACACTAAGATTACTGGGGCCTTGCTGGAGTCGATGCTTTTTATTTTAAATAATTGAAACCTTTCACACTACTGGAAAAGGCAGGCTGCTAAGCTTTGTGATTCCACTAATCACGAAGTTCATGAGGACTTTTCCTGTAATTGGCAGTTAGTTGTTTTAAGGGGCTTTGTGGAGAAGTTCAATCAAGTTCACTGTAAAAGGAGTAAAGCATGTTCTAGGACTGTGCTTCATCTGATTTCACTATTAACAGCTTGAAAGGTATAATCTTTAATTTAGGGAACTTCGGTATTAAAAGCAGAAAGCTTTGGAGTTCAGTCGCACTGACTGAATATGAAAAGGTCCCAGGGAGAGCTGTGTTCTAGTTGTGGCATGCTGTGTACTCTTCATCCAGTGCTCTTGATGAACTTATAAACATTTGAAGTTTCAGAAGATGGTTCTGACATTAAATAACCGTTAATACTGTCCTACTGTCCTAACTAATCATGAGTTAACTCTGCGCTTGATGGTTCCACAAGTGGCCAACAACTAACTTAGAAATGCAGCCCAAGTTATGGTGCCCTAGATTTGTATATCATTTCTGTTATAATTCTTTCTTTGTTCATTGTTCCTCTAACTTTTGAGTTTTCTGTAAGTGTCTCATTGGACATACTTGTTGTTTTCTACTGAATTCAGGCAGCTGGAGCCTGTGATTGATTACAACTTATTTTCAGCATTACTTACAGGCTTGGAAACATTTCCTAAGCAAATTGTCCCTTAGGTCCCAAGGCCCTCTTTCCTGGAACGTTTGTCTGCTAGGTCAAGGCAAACACATTGAGAACTGGACTTGATGTAACCATGTACAGTTGCCTTGATAGACACAATTGGATTGATAATTATGATTTGTCTGGAAAGAATGCTGTGGGAGTAGGGCAGTTTGCCATCAGCCACAAATGTGGTCATGAACGTCTGCTGGGATGAGTGGAACGAAAGGTTGTGAGGAATCTGAAAGAAAGGCAAATAAAATTAAAAGAGCCCAATCGAACATTTAATGAAGTATTGCAGGTAGCTCAGTCTCACAGCAATTCTGATGAATACATCTTGAAGTTAGCTGGAATGACCTTGCTTTCCAATTAGTTGAATTTTAAACCAGCTTCAGTTTTGTAGACAAAGTTGATGCATAAAGTTTTATTTGTTTTTTCCTTGAATTGGTCATAATCTCTCTCCATCTCTCTTTCCTTTTCAGGTATGTTATCTTTCTGTCTCGAAGTGTTAAGTATTAATTGCAGTTTGATCTGCAAAAAATGACCTGAGCAAATAGGTCTTTACAGCTTTTGGAAACTTCTCTGTTTGTAGACAGGCATGAGATTATTAGGGGTTGGGTGACTCCCCATTTCTGAATCCTTATCACAGTTTGTACACATCAGTCTGATATTTTGAGTTTAGTTATGGGTGGAAGGTATGGAGTACCTTTAAGATGAGAGGAGGAAATGGATGTAAGCTCCAGTTCTTTGTCATTTATGTAACTTAAGGAATAGAAGGCGATACAGGAACTTTTTCTTTTTTTTACTTTTTTTTCTTTTTGACAGTTCTGTCTTACTATTATACTTCAGTGATAAAGCAAGCTTCCTCAGGAAGCTTGTTCTGTAGGAGAACTCCTCTTTCAGAAGACAGGTTGTTCAACATTGGTTTTCGGACTCAAACAAACAGCTATTTCAGCTGGAAGATCTCCTCTTTGAGGACAAAGGAGAAGAGCAAACACCTTACAATGTCCTTACAACATTTGGATTTGTAAATAGCAAGGTTGTTTTCCTCCAAAGTGGTTTTCAGCTTTTACTTCCTGTCTTCTATAAGTCTTGTTTTTTTCATTTAGACTGTTAATCATAGCATGTTTATTGAATCTTGTTTATTCAGATATGGAAATATGCTTTCCAATGTATCTATGGTTTATTTATGTGAATATATATATTCGCGGATTATATTTAAAACAAACAAACAAAAAAATTGAAACCAGCTGTGTGATGAGTTTCTTTCTTCAGTGTATAAACTTTGTAAGAGTCAATAATCAGGCAGAAAAAGTTGTCTAGCTTTCATTTTGAATTTTATATTTGCTGCAATAGTATTGCACTTCGGCTAATTCTCTATCCTTTTGAAAAGAATTATACCACCCACTGGTCAGAGTTGTTATTTCAGGTCCATCTTTAAGCTTGAACAGAAATATGAGCTGATACGGATACTGATCTAGAGAAGGCTGCACTAAATCTAGCTGAAATTTGTTAATTAAGGATGGCAGTCCTCAAATTGATTCCCCTAAATTCTTACCCATCGGACAAGGGTCAATTATGACTGCAGTGAATTGCTAATATATATAAAAAAAAGAGCTATTAAAAAGCCAACTTCTTTATTTGTCTCTGCTTCATGCTCACAGGTTGAGTAGTGTCATGCCTTAGGCAGTAAAGTTTCACTGGTGATTTCATAAAGTATGTATGCTGTTCTTATTCACACACTTGTCATGTTGGGTCAAAAACCTTTAATGTTTGTTTAGATGGTTGAACTAAAGCTAACTTCCAAGTCCTAATTTACAGGAAGGATGCATTTCATCAAACTTGCAGCCTTTCATAGGGGCATTACTCATAAAATTGGAATTCTGCAGCCAGCACATGCCTGAAGTATTGCGGGAAGCTGAAGCACATTGTCAAATATAATGACTTTATATGCTTATAAATGAAAGCAATGTGGACATGTAATTATTAATTTCAGTTGTTTTTGTATTTCCCCTAGGTGGCATTGGCAGGGTTGTCAATGGTGCCTTTATGGTATTGAAAGGTCATCGGTCAATTGTAAACCAAGTCCGGTTTAATCCTCACACTTACATGATCTGTTCTTCTGGTGTTGAAAAGATTATAAAGGTAAGATTAGTTGTCAGAAAACGTGTTCTTGTACTAGTTCAGGAAGAAATGTTTTGTTTTGTTCAAATCCTTCAGATAATTTTTTTCCCCACCTCCTCTGTCTTCTCGTTGTGTTCTTTTCTAAGAAGCTGTGTCTCATTTGTCTGGTTAAGATAATGCAAATGTTTTATTTGGGTTTTCTACTTTAAACTCCATTTCACTCTTGAAGGTTTTAGAGGTATGGGGTAAGATCAGGATTTCATGAGTTTGTACCTCAAGAAAGAATTTCTTTTTCCCAGTTTCATTCTTTGTTCCTGAAGTACCATACAAAGCTTGGTCACAGCCATAATATGTAGTCTTTTAAGACTTCTAATACTGCATGTGAAAAATTTGATACATCATCTCTGAATAGTATAGTTGAGCCATAGCATAGCCTGACCTGAACTTAGTCCAGCTACTGCTTCAGGTTCACCTGTAATTTTTGTTCACACCTGCATTAGATCACTTCAACATAAAGTTCTGTGGCTTCCAGATACTGTGTATGTTCTCTGAATTATATAACAATTTATTGTATTTTTAAAAAGCTTGTCTTGTTATATGAAATGCAAAAAGATGGCAGAGTTTGTTAGGCTCTGGATTTTTCTTTTTTCCTTAAAGAAAGACAGCCAATACTGTGGGAGCAAGACAGATTTTTTTTTTGTTGTTTTTAACAGTAGAGGTTGAAGGTGGAGAGGTAGGGGATTATGGTACAGTAATGCACTTTGCATTCTGCTGCTCTGGAGATTATGCTATAGAAATTATATAAATTATTTGTCTATCAATAATAACAAAGGAACCAGAACAATTAATTTTTAAGTAGGATTATAACCAGTGCTCCTTCTTCACATTTGTTGAGTATTTTCATAAAGATCTTTCCTGCATACGGCTATAAATGAGATGATTTACGTCTCAATAATAACAAATACTTTAAGCAGCTACAAGATGGCAGAATGAATTTGTCCTGAGAAGGAATACTTTAATGGTCTGCAGCATACAGACCAGAAGTGGCCTTAATTCCTTAGGATCATGGCCCAGTGACTGCTACACCACTTGCTTTAAAGCCTTTGGTATCTGATCCTAGTTCAACTTCTCTGTCTTCTACTGGTACTTTAGTTTGCTTTTCTGTATTTTCCTTTATCTGTCCCTCTGACAGGTTTGTATGCAAATATCTTGGTCATAAATCTATCGAATACAGGCTCTGAACAAAAGTGCATTGAATAAGTGTAGCAGCTCACTGACCTTTCAATTTCCAAGCAGCCAATCTGCCATTGTTTAAAAGCAGTTTGGCCAGAGGAATTTATTTGCTTTGGGAACTTGATTCATGCAGTCTGAAGCCTTTCTTTTGGATTTTTAGATCTGCTGACCCTTCACCCTGTGGATCCTTCCTGCATGAGTGTGCTTAGACTATTGGATTAGCATTGGTATAAACATCCCCTGTGCTGCTTTTGTGTGCTTCTGCCAGGGTTTTGTTTTTGGTGGTTGTTTTTTTTTTTTTTTGCTTTGTTTTGTTGCCTTTTTTTTTTCTGCCTAGTGATTAAAAGGCCAGTTTGAATGAGGATCCTGTCACAGGTTGTGTAACTCTTTGAAAGACATCTCTGATTGAATGCCTCCTTAAAAGGGAATGCCTGTTCTGTCACAGTGTGAGCAATGAAACTTGTGTGACAACCTTGAGCAACTCAACTCCTTGGACAATGCAGACTAGAGAAAAATCAAAAGAAAGGTGTATGAAGTTTGACAGAGGCGGAAGTTCTTATCTTTTGTTGTATATTGTGCCCTCTTTGGTGATCAGATTGTTTTAAGGCTCCTGCCTTGTCTGATCTGCATGACTTTACTGCTTACAGCATTGTCTTAGTAAAGAGCATTTTGCAAGTGACTAGGTGCTGGTGGTTTTTTCTCCATTTCAGCTCCTTCTGCAAATAGATTGGAGGATAGTGTCAGCCACTGGCAGTAGAGAAAATCTAGATGACCTAATCTAGGTGTTCCTGCTCTGGAACAATGTCACCAGCAGTTCTGAGAGATTGTTGGGTCTGCCTGGCACAGTAATGCAGCAGCAACCTGAGGAGGAGGACCTTGAGGGAGCAGAGGAAAATGTGACTGAAAAATGTGGATGGATTGAGGAGTGAGGGAGCAAGGAGAACGCTTGAGAGGGGAAATAAATGAGTAAAGGTGGTGGTGACTGGCAGGAAGGTGAAGGAAGTGATGAATTGAAAACCTGAGAAAGACAACTGGATAAATGGTGGAAGAGGTTTACTGCAACCAGTGCTATTTACTGCATTGAAAACAGCTGAGCACACAAGTCCTTCCTGTCTATGGCTTCCTTTCCCCCACACAGATGCTTGAAGTGCTTGCCTCTAGAAGTGGAGAAGATGAGAAGAAGAGCCATACATAAAAACTGCAGCTAATATTTCTTTGTTTTAATCAACTCCTTCAGAAGTGTCTGTCCTTCAGGTGTCTTCTAAAAATCTCTCTGGAATTAAATCATAAGAGAACTTCATAATGATTGTCTGATCTTCTATTTCCTCTGTTGCAGAAACTGTGATGAATTAGAATTTAGATGCAAGTGGCTGGTTTGTCTGAGCCCTTAATTTTTAGACTAGCTGGCCTAATTTTAGTACTTGTAGAAGCAAAGAACTGATAGCACCAGCATCAAGGCATGATACAGACAAGCCATTCAATAATGCCGTGTGCTTCTGCCAACACACTTGCTATTTTAATGCTGATTGCAAATGAGATACAAATTCATCTCAAGCCTAGTCTCACTGAAATTGATAGTATTAACAAGAATGATTTTGACCTTTTTGGTAATGTTTTTTTGCTTTATTTTAATCTTGTTTTAAGGCACCTGCAGGAATATAATTAACTCTGTAGCTTAAGATTTGATTTCTGCTAGTAATGAGAATACAGTGGTTAATTTGGAGCGTGTATGTGTTCAAATCAGACTTCAGAAACCTAAAATGAGATTTAGAAGCTCGTTAATAAAGGAGAATTGAGGCTCCAGTCCAGATGTATGCTGGATGCATTGACCCAGCTGAGTTGTTCATTGTCCTCCATTTCAGAGACCTGAACCTCAGAAACACAGTATGAGAAAGCACAGCTGTGTACTAAAATTAACACCTTGCAGCAAGCATTTACCATTATGGCTAAGCAACACAAAATAGGAAAAAATACCTCTTTTTCATCAGTTTAGTGTAAGACATCGGGATGTGCTGGCAGGAAAATGAATTTCATTACAGGAGGAATGAATGGGGCTTTCTCTGTAATGTGTGGGGCTTAGAGGTGGGCCACAGAGAACTATGAAGTTAGAAGACAGGTCCAGAAAAGATAAAATGGATAAAGCTATAAGGATTTGTAGCAATAAATACTGTTTTGTGTTGGAAATGGAATACTTTATAACTGTAGTTTTGAGGACTGTTATAGGACCCATTTGTTAAACAATCATCAGTATGACAGAGATAGCAAAGTCTATTTGCCCTTGTTGCTATGGTGACAGATGAATGTCACTGTAGTTAACCGCCTTTGCCTAATCAGATAATCTAATATAGCTGGCTTTAATTATTCTCATGCTAGCAGCATAACTACTTCTTTTAAAATTTGGGGTTTTGCCACCACGGAATACAAGAAATTGAAAGAAGCATCTCTGAAGCATCAGCATCTCTGAAGTAGAGAATTAGTTTTGTACTCTGTTATTGTCCCTATTTTTGTATCTGTACTTGGGGCATCAGTGACTAATGTTCAGCTCCCTAATCCTCTGACAAGGAAAGAACTTCTTGATAGATAGTTGCTTCAGCAGGATGATTTGCCAACTTATTTTCTCTCACTTCCTCACATTCTTCTCTGATGTGGCATCAGTCAGGGGATAAGAAAAAGGTTCCATTTACAAAGAAGCCCATTTCAGGTGCCACAGAGAGAGCTCTGGGCAAGTGCTACCAATTAAAAGGCTTCCCAGTTTTGCCAAGGCAAAGCGTTTAGCCTGAAGTCTTTCTGGGACTCTGGCAGGTCCTTCACATTTCTCACAGAAAAATGTTGAGAAAGTAGGGAGCTGCATCTCCAGTGGCATCTGATCCTGTACAAACAGGCATACATGGAAATAAGTCCTGAGTTCTCTGACTTCTCTATTTTATATACTCTCTCTTGAGAGGAAGGAAATGCTCCACTGTTTTTTTTTTCAATATTTAGATTAATCTTTTCTGATGCTTGTTGACTGAGGAGGAAGATCTGGTGGCAATAACAAGGATATGAAACCTCTATGCTCACTTTTTTTAATGATGAAGAGTATATAAGGTATATAAAATAGACCTTTCCCAGCGGGATTTCAGACTAGACACATCGTCTCTGGTTCATACAGAATCTAAGAGTCTTGCTTAAAAAAAATGCCTTGGCAAAATCTGGGAGATAATTTGCAATGGTGTTGCATGCCTAAGAATACTTAAAACTTGACCTTTTCATTAAAAGTAAATACTGTGCAGGTAGAATTGCACCTGAAGGAAAATCTGGGAATCCATCCTTGGAACAGTGAAACATCCAGTGAAACAGGAAGTCCTTCCCTTCATAAGCTAAAAACTAGCAGTAATCATTATGGCAATTCTGCATTGAAGATGAAAAAACATATGTGAGATGCTGAACTGGAAGGCAAAACACATACAGAGCAACCACTTTATAAAACCTAGTGATCAGTCTAGTACTGCTAGGTCCCTTTGAGGAAGGGAAATGCCTGTCTGCTTGTCCAGGAATACAGCATGAAGCATACCAGAAGGCATGTGGTTTCCTAAGTACAAAAAGGTCCAATTTACTCACTGAAATGCCTGAGTTTGGGAGAATTCTAAAATATGGATTACCTTTACGTCTTAAATTTGACTGCATTGAACAATTGGCTACAAAATTATTGTGTTCTTTTGTCTTGCTGTTCTCTATTGAAAAACTGGATACAGAATTACTGGCAGTCTTGTGGCATCTTTAGAGTGCTTGTCAGGCTGATATATGTTACAAATGTTTACTGTGCATTTTTAAAATGTGGGCAGTTATCCCATTTACAAAAGCAAAATACTGTTTTTGTTGGTGGTTTTCTCTTCTTGAAACAAAAGTTGTCTGATTTCTATTGGGAAACGTTTGGATTTTTTTGCCAAGTTCTATTCCAAAAGACCGAACTAGTGTAGACAGCAGGCACAGGGAAGTTTTCTCTGAATTTGTTAGCATGACTGAAATCGGGTATTTTATTGGAACTCTAAAGCAGTTTTGTGGATAAGCTATGCCTGCACTAACTGTTGTGGTCAGATTAACAGTGATCTAGAGGAAGGGTGGTAGTAGTTGTCCAAATTAGTGTTTTTATCATATTTCCCTGAATCTGTGAATAAAATTAAGAAATGTAAGAACCATTTTTGTGTTTGCTATAGATTAGCAGTTTCTTAGGGACATTGGGTTTTCTCTTAGGTTGAAAATGTTTTTCTTTTTTCTTGATGCTCCAAACATTGAGAGGAGAATAGGCTGGCAGTACAGTCAAGGTTGCTGATACAGGTGAAAGCATTTATTTCACTTTGCAACCTTACTGCTTCTCCCCACTTCAAAAATAGCTTTCATTAAAACTCTGCTCCTTCACCTTTCCCCACTAAACCTACTGCTGCATCTTGAGAAGCTGTTGGAAGCTTTCTCCCCTTCACAACTGTTCTCTAAAGGGAATAGTGCAAGCCAACCTTCTACCTCCATGTGTTCAGTTCCCTGCTTGTTTATCAGGTGTGTCTGACTGTGGAGCTGGATGAAGTGTTGCTCTACATCACTAGCACAAGCAACTCTAGTTTCCTGGGAAACAAGTGCCTTCATTAGTGTTAAGACTATATTGTAGGCAACAAACTATTCTTACAGTTAGTGAGTAAGCATCACCTATCACATAAAAATAGAGTCCTGCAGTTTGGGAGAAATTATTACATGCTGAAGCATTGAAATGGTGGATACAGTGAGGTTTCTGGATGGGTGAATTGGATGCAGGAAAAACAAATTTGCAAAGGAAAAAAAAAACACCTCTGGAATACTTGCCAGCATAGGTTTAAGGGGTAAACATTAATAATAATAATAATAACAATAATAATAATAATAATAATAATAATAATAATAATAATAATTATTATTATTATTATTATTATTATTATTATTATTATTATTATTATTCTGCAACTTGCAGTTGTTTGTAGCATTTCCACTACTGTCCTATTTCAAATGCTTCAATAGTTTATGAATTCAGAGCCATGTGTTTTGCTTTTTTTATTTTCTGTTGCAGATCTGGAGTCCGTATAAACAGCCTGACTGCACGGGGGATCTAGATGGTAGAATTGAGGATGATTCACGTTGCCTCTACACTCATGAAGAGTACATCAGTCTTGTGTTGAACAGCGGTAGTGGTTTGTCACATGATTATGCCAACCAGTCAGTGCAGGAGGACCCACGGATGATGGCCTTTTTTGACTCCTTGGTACGCCGAGAGATTGAGGGCTGGAGTTCTGACTCAGACAGCGACCTCAGTGAGAGCACCATCCTGCAGCTCCATGCAGGAGTGAGCGAACGCTCCGCTTACAGTGAGTCAGAGTCCTCCGCCTCTTTGCATCACTCCCCACCACATGTGGCTGAAGAGTCTGCTGAAACTGCCTATAACTTAAGGGCCTTAAGATCAGCTGAATCCCCGTCAGGCAGAGAAGACATGGCTTCCCGTCAGCAGAGGCTCTCAGCACTGAGAAAGTATCAGGATAAACGTCTGCTGGCCCTCTCCAATGAGTCTGACTCTGATGACAATACCCATGAGGCAGAATTGGACACGGACCTTTTCCCACGGCCACGATCCCCGAGTCCTGAGGAGAACGAGTCTAGCAGTTCCAGCAGCAGCAGCAGTACAGAAGATGAAGAGGAACTGAATGAACGACGTACATCTATGAGGCAACGCAATGCGCTGAGGCGCCGACAGAAGGTGCAAAAGGAGGAAAGGACTAGTACTAACACAGAGAATGTGACCCCCTACATAGGTGAGGATATATATGATTACCCCCAGATCAAAGTAGATGATCTTTCCTCTTCTCCAGCTTCTTCACCGGAAAGGAATTCAGCCAACAAAGAAGTTCTCAAAGAAAGGACCTCCCCTTGTTCGGACAGTGAATCAGTGGAGAGAAAGATTTATAAAGCCTACAAATGGCTGCATTATTCTTACATATCGTATTCAGCTAATAAAGATGGTGAATCCTCCAGAGGAGATGTGGTGAATGATGAAGGGAAACCAGGAACTAGTGGAAGGCACAATACAGCACACTCGCTAAATAAGGAAGATGCTAGGAACTTGAGTTCAGCAGTTCCTCAAGGTTCCCCAGTTCTTTCTACTGAAAACCACAACAAAGAAACTTTAAAAGAATGCGGTTTGGTAGAAAATTCTAGTAATGGTCAAACTCATGATTGTGACAGTCAGTGGCGGATGGAGGGTCAAGAAAATGCATCTGAAGACACTACCAGTGGAGGTACGGAGCGTTCTTTTGAGACTAAAAAGCTCAATGGAAAAGCTAACTGCAAAGGGCTAAATAGTTGTACTGAAGAAGCTTGCATTCAGACTGCAGGACTTGTGGAACAGAAAAATAGTCAGAACTGTCAACCAGCATCAAGCCATCACTCACTGGTCCCTCCATTCTCTGCTGTTGCCATCTGCAGCTTGTCAGGTCATTGCTCCAGAAACCAGACTGATGACAGTGAGGAAAGGAGCCTCGATGCATCCTGTGTTAACCACAATAATGGCCACTTGCATCTTCGCCCTTCGTGCTTCAGCAATGGACAGAGTTTTGGAGAACAGGAGGCTGTGATTCAAGGACTACAGGTGCACTCAAATACTGATAACGGCAACCTTGAGCAGATGGTTGTGACCTTGCACAAAGACTGCTGCCTGTCTGAAATGGACTCCAACAGCTACAATGTGAGCACAAGAGAGGATACTGCTGACTTGCATCCTGCAGGCAGTGAGAGCGCTCAGTCTCGTGGAGGACTGAAAAGACACAGAACGGAGCTGGAAGATGCAGATTCAGAGAAATCATCCTTAGAAAAGAAGTTAAAAACATGATAAATGCAAATGTCTGTCGTAGTGTGCACTCTCTCTCTCTCAAAAAAAGAAAAAGGAAAGTATTAAAGGCACATAGAGCTTGGATTTGAAACATTGCGTTTGATTCTCCATTCCATTCTTCAGTGGGTCTGTTTTAGATTGCCAATGGTTCATGCTGTATAAAAGTCCAACTTACTCCTTAATGAGACTGAGTCTAGTGTACCCATACAAGGTTCTGTTTAAAGTAAATCCTTATTAAGACGGTTGACTGAATTATTCTTGTGTGAACATGTGTCTTTTGTTCAACCAGCCAACCAGGATGACTGCTTTAAGTTTTAATTGTTCTTCTTAGAAGGAATTTTTCCATTCTGACACTTATTACACATTACAGACTGAAATATGATTGAATTAGATCACATTGGTGGTAGCTTGGGCTGTGTTTCTTGTTGAGGAAAATGAGGAATAAAGCTGTCTGGCCTCTTTATTCTACTTCAGATGCTGAAGAACTGCAGCCCTTAGGGTGGATGTTTTCACAGCTTACTAATACCTTGAGAGATGATACTTCATAAAGCTCTTGCGTCTGATACAGTTCAGTGACATTTTCTTTTTATGCCAACAGATAAGCTATAGGAAGTGAACCTCTTTCCAAAATCAACTTTAGACTGTTCCCATGGTGACATTCAATTTTATGGGTTTTGTTAACAAAAATAACAGAATAGCACAGTGTTATCACTACTGAAATGTAATTGTTAGGCAAGAGGGTATTATGCTGCAGGCCTCGCTCTAACTGAGGGCTATCAAAAATCAGGCTCTCAGGCATGCCTTTCTGTGTGCTTAATGCACGGTGAGTTGTCATTATTCAGAATACAGCTCTGAGTGCTGGGATGTACCTTAGCTATGCCCATGTCTCATTTCTGGGGGGCAGCAGGCCGAAGAGGCAAGAGGGGAAGGACGGAGATCGTGACGCCAGCACAAGTGGCAGCACACAGTACAGTCTGAAATCTGCTATTAAAGCTTTCTCAGCTTGAAGGTGGTTGGCAGTGGAGATCAGGGCTGGTTTTCTACAAGTGCTGCCAACATTTAAAATGGCAGGTGGTGAGATGGGCTCCACTGCAATGTGAGGTGCAAGCAGGAGGCCTCTGGCAGAGTGGCCCTGTGTGAGCATGCCAGAGGGCAGCACCAGTGTCTGCCCTGGGAGCTACATCCGTCACTGTCCAGTGCCTGGTTATAATGGAGCGTCCAGTGAGCCCTGGCAGGCCTCAGTCAGGGGAGCTGTGCTTGCTTTCCTGGCAACAAGGTAAGAAAATCCAGTGCATGACGGGAAAAGAACCCACATGTGAAGGCTGTGAAGGCTGTGCCTTGTAGTGCTGGTGGAACAAAACATGCTGCTGTTGACCCTGGTAGTTGCTACAGGCTTTCAAGCCCTGCACTGACATAAGACTGGCTTATCTTAAGGAAAAGGAGGCTTTTGCTTTAGATAGGACTCCAGCAGTACCAGACCATCGAGCAGTGGTCTCAGAATAACTCTTTCCTATAGATAGCTGCCTGGTATGTGAGGAAGGGAGCAAGTCGCCCTGTTAAAACACGATTAAAGGAGAACTTCAGAAGAGATGCTAGGAGGTAAAGTGATGAGAGGGAAGGTGAGCATGAGCCAAAAACGTGTTGTAGCTACTGTGTTTGATGGGCTGATTTTCCCATGCCTGATCAGCTTTGCTAGGTGAGAACTTAGAATAAGCATGTGGTGCAGTATTTATGACATAGAGAAGCATGTAAGGAGGCTGGAAGGGATGTTTCCGAACACCGCTGCAAGTGGCATTAATGGAGTTGATGCATTACTCCCTTACTGACAAAACCATTCTGTACTGGTTATATTTTACATCACTGCAATCAGCTGTAGGAGTGTTTTACTTGGTTATATAAACACATTATTGTAGACGCTGTCTTCTAGCTAAAATCTTGTTTGCTGTGTCAATTTTTTCTTTTTAAGTAAGCTGTTTATATTGGAAGGATTTTCTCTCAGTTAGTACAGTTGCTTTTCCTGCTCTCCTATGAAGAATGCCCAGGTCGCTATTGAGAGCATCCCTGCTCTTCTTGACATGGCCATGGCCATCTTTTCTCATCATTTCCCAAACACCTACATTGTAGGCTTACATTGTGGTTCTTGTCTTTGCTTCCTTAAGCAGAACAGAAGCTCCTTGCTTTGGCGTTCATGCTTTCCTACACGCATAGGGCATAACAGGTTTGCTGTGCTTCCCTGAGGCGGCCTCCCATGTTGTCTGCATGCCTGTTGTTTCTGGTTTCTGTAGAACAGGAGCAGGAAGGTAGGTCGCAATCTTAACCTTTTGTTCACAGGAAGTTTCACTGCATGCAAGATTTGTAGTTTCCAAATCAGCACGTTCACCTTTTTGCAGAAATAAATAAAGTTATCAGTACTGGGCAGCTATGCTATCTGGAAAAGACAAAAAGAAATTTAAGGGGAAAAAAAAAAAAAGGAAAAAATAGCATGTCTGCTACAGGTGGACAACAAGAGCTTCTCTGCTCTTCAGAAGCTGCTTTGCTTCACCACTGACCCATGTGCAGAACTCTGCCCTGCCCTCCTCCTCAGTAGTTGCCCGTTTGCCAGACTAGAGTGCTGCTGGATTCTTCTCTGAGGTGAGCAGCTCAGTGAAGGTGGTGCCTTGCCATCTTGGGTGGCTGTGTCTGATGAACAGGGCTTGTTCAGGAAGGAGCAGCTGGCCTGAGAAAGGGGGAGCATGATGTTTGACCATGGGTGCATCAGTGACAGTGCTCTGAAGGCCAGCTGGCCTCAGTTGTAGTACTAATTGGAAAGGACACCTTATTTCAGAATCTAATTTTCTCCTAAAACTAGTGTGGTTTTTTTTTCTTAAACTTTGTAACACAACACTTGAAAGTAATTGAAACTTGATCCTAATGCTGTGTAAAAGCTTTGTCAATTGAAAACTGGAAAACCATTCTTCATGAAATACGGCAAGGAAGATAAGCAGCAGTGAGGGCTGCTTCTGGGGTGTTGTATTTCTGTGTTATTGCATCCTAAATCTCTTGTGCCCATCAGAAGCTGATGTGGCTTGATGTTGCAGTGGTCTTGGGATGCTTTCATTTTGCATGGACAAGACCAGATCCCTTCATTGAGTTAAAGTCACTGAATCATAGAATGGTTTGGTTTGGAGGGACCTTTGAGATCGTGTAGTTCCACCCCCCCCACCCCCCACTATAGGCGGGGACACCTCCCTCTAGGCCAGGTTGCTCACAGCCCCATCCAGCCTGGCCTTGAATGCCTCCAGGAAGGGAGCAGCCCCAGTGCCCCATGTTAGCAAGCTTTCCTCAATTCCAGGGGTTCCGCTGCAGGGTACCACTGCAGCCTGTTAGCACAGCTGACTGCATCATTCAGGAGCAGGCTCTTTCCTTCTTTTGTCCAAAGTGCAAACCAAGGTAGTTCCTGCAGTACCAGAGCAGGGCTTTGAACGCATCTCTGGTTTTAATAGTCAGTGGGAGCGTGACAGAAAATGCTCTTCCTGCCTTCTCCACTATGTGCAGCATTTTTTGGCCCATAGAGCATCAGAGAGACATGGACCTGGCCCTGTGCACAACTCATTTCTCTTGAAAGGTCAATTCAAGGGTTGTCTGTTATTTTCTTGTAAATGTGTGATCCCTTCCTCCTGAATGAGTACACGAGCTTCTGCTTGTTGTGCAGTGTGGCTGGAAATTGCTGATTTTTGGTCTCATTAATATGTTTCCATTCAGGCTTAGTGTGAAGCATAAGCCTCCACCTACATGGTGCTGGAATTGCTGCATGGATGCAGATTGGCATTGGTGCTGCTTTTTGAGCTCATCTGAGTCACTGCATTGCTAAAGCGAGCAGTACAAATGAGTAAAGCCATTTCGTGTGTTCCTATGAATAGACCAAAGAAACCAAAACCTTGAGCATGAACTTTGTGACCATGTCATCTGTGACCCAATGGTGTTGCTGGCTGTAGGCACAGCACTTGCGTGGTCAGATGTTAGCAGGGCTGCTTGTTTCCAGGCACGCTACCCCTGGGACTGTGTTACTATGAGCTTCTGGTCTGCAGGCCTCGACGATAAAAACCATGGCTGGTTACAGCAGCGTTAGCAGCCGAAGCCATGCTTCCCAGGCATTCTGGTGATTTGCATTCTAGTCATTTCAAAACAGTAAACCATATGTTCTTTGGGAAAGTCTTGCATGTGTGTTTTACTTCCAGAATGAGGACTAAAAGGGCCAAGTTCTGCTTTTTTGGAAGAAAATTGGCTTTGAGGAAAGCCTGGCCTATGTTTTGGAGGAGCCTTGGTTTAAGCTCAGCATATAAGTTTAGATCCTAATGGGATAAATTCTGAACTCTTTTGGAATATACATCTGAGAGAGGCAAAATGCATGAACTTGAATTAATTCTAGCAGAAAAGGGATAAAGGAACTAAAATGTGTTTAAAACAAATAAGCCAACAATATCCCCGTACCCTACATACCCATTGATTCCTGGCTGAAAATTCATAAGCTGCATCAAAATCTGACTCTTAGAAGCCAGAACTAAGCAAATGGTTCTTAGTAGCAAGCAGAGCTTGACTGAGGTTTCCCTGTCAGCTGCCTAATGGTGTCTTTTTCCTATATCTGCCTTGTATCGGTTAGGACTTGCTAATGAAAGATCTGTAGTGATAGATAGACTTTTAGTTCACATTTACCTTTGGAGCTCAGAAGGAAGTTCTGGGATTTCAGGGTGATCTTTATGCAGCCTGTTGAAATGAGGAAAGAAAAACAGAGCATCCTTGCAAGTGGAACTAAGAAACTCCAAGGCAAGAGCTGCTTCTCACTTGCTCTTCTCCTTTCTGAGGGTTCCACTCTATATTGAGGAACCAAATTCCTCTTTCTTCCCTCCAGACAAAGACCTCAAAGGGCATACAGTGCCCCAGGGAATGGCAAGCAAAAATGAAACTTGCAGTACTCTGCTCCAATGACATTTCCTGCCTGTGATGGTCAGATCTGGAATTTCTTGCTCGACTCATATCCTTGAATACAGTTTTCTCCAAAGCATGACAAATGTCTTGATTCTCACTTGATGCAATGTTGGGATGGAGAGAAAGGAAGGTGATCCAACCTGGAATGGAAGGATGCCTGTGCTTCAAGCTGTATACGAGTCCTCCCGATGCTCTCAACATTATTGGCACTTGATGGCTGGCTCTGCCATTATTATTTACTTCTGTGCCTATGGCGATGGAGAACAGCAGCAGCCCTGTATTTCTTTTAAATTCAGTGCAAGAATGGAGGGCTGACTCAGTGTGCCCCCTGGGGCAGATCTCCCACTTTCCATAAAGAAGTTTTTTTTAGCTCCTACATGCTTCCGATGATGTGGAAGTCTTATTTTTAAGCTGGGAAAGTCTGCAGCAATGTTTTGAATTCCTAAGTCAGTTCCTGGCTAGGATAATCTATCTGAGGAGCAGCGGGAGCAGTTAAAGCCTTAGATGGAGATATTTGTTTACATATACATACTTTTTAAGTCAAAACTGTGGCAGTTTGTCACCCAGTGGACAGGCTCTTCAGCTTTCATCTACCGTATGTTTTGTCAGCTAGGGTGCACTTCTTCCTTCGTCTTCCTAAGGATACGGATGCGAATGATGCAGGCTGTGTGGCCTCATGTCCTGGCAGCTAATGAGCCCATTAGGGTGGGACATCACCTTGCTGGAGATGCACAATTGTAGCAGGAGAAACGGCTCATTAATCACTTAGCTGCTATCTTACATGTAAAATTGGCACAGATAGGAGTGTTTCAGTCAGTGACACATCTTGATGTCTCACATTGCTGGTCCTGTAATACCTCTGATGTTTCTCCATGTTATGTTGTTGTTTCCGAAGCTATGACTTGTTTCCTGCCCAAGGGCAATTCTGTGTTAACCTTAATTTTGCCAGATGAAAAATATCACAGAACTCCAAGTTCATGTATTGCTTATTGAAATTTAAACTAGATCGGCCTAAGTGACAGCTAAGAACTGTTTGGCCTAAATGACAATTCCACTAACCAAAAAGGAAGGATTTCATCTGTGCACAGCTGGGGAAAAGCCATTTTAAAGAGCACATTGGATAAGCAGGAGTTAATGGCCTCATGAGCAACCGAGGCTGTGAAGCTGCTGCAGGGATAAAGCTCCTGGGCTGCGCTGAGGTGCCCCTGTGCTGGTGGAGAGCTGAGGAAATTCTGTGGGTTTGCCCTGAAGCAAAAGCCCACAGGGAGCAGCGGAGAGGTTGGTTGGAGTTGGGCTGGGCTGGACTGGACTGGGGAAGAGGGAGAGGGTTCTTCCTCTAAAGCATTGCCTTGGTCAGAAGTGACTGACCCGGCAGGGAGGAGGCTGGGAGTCTAGGTTTGATGCCATCACGATGCGAAGACACAGTTTCAATGCCAGTAGCAGGGCATAGCATAGCTGCCTCCTTTCCCTCTGGCCCTGAATTAAAATAGTTTTAGGATGTTTTCCTAGAAAGCCTCAAAGACACGTTGAGAGAGATGAGCGCCTTGCGAATTAGCTCAGGATCAGGGACAGCGAATGTGATAATAAAACACATTTATAATTAGCAAGCAGTGAAAAGCTCACAGCAATAAATATAATTCAGAGATGAGGAAATATGGGAAAGCAACAAGGGAAGCCAAGGCCTGGAGCAGGCAGCATGCAGCGGAGGTCCCAGCAAGGCACAGGGGAGTGTCTGAGCTGCTGCCACAGGGGGTACTGAGGAGTCTGGGAGCTCTGGGGCTGGGAAGCACCACGGAAGTGGGGTGACCTACTTCTAGGTCCACCAGCTGCTCATAGCACAATGGAAGGATTGGTATGGGACAGGAACTAAAACAAAATGGAGAAAATACTGCTGTGGCTAACTAGTAGGTGAGCTGATAGCATAGAAAGCAGGCTGAGTTGAACTAGGCACACATTATGAGGCTTCAGTTTCAACCAATAGATGTGGAAGCACTGGGATAGTGAGACCAGTGCCTCATCTGTGGGAAATCAATGCAGCAGTGGCTTTGACTGTCCATAGAGAAGGCACAAGTGCGTATTCAACTGACCTGGCTTGTTTTCCTTTCACTGTGTGTGATCATGCTGTGTGTGCTGTGAGCAGAGCAGAGCCACGCCAGTGCAGGCCCTGCACATGGAGGGACACAGCTGCGGTGATGACACCACTGCAGGCATTCCTCCCCGTAACTCGTGTGCTAAACGGTCCGGATTCCCACTGAAATTAGTGGTGCTGTGAACAGTGCTCTGTGGAGGTAAGCCTGCACCAGCCTGAGGTACCAGAGATGCAAGCAGAGAGAGGAACTCCTGAAAAAGCCCAACCATTTCAAATGCCATCTCAGGTATCAAGGCTGTGTGCATCTCCTGGAAGCTGTGCTGAGCCCGAGCATCCCAGATCTAAGGCACTGGAGCTGGTGAAATCTCCTTGCCTGCAAGTACATGGATGTGAAAGCTGTGGTTCCCCTGTGTACAGAGACAAAAGCCCACTTGTTAGTCAGTTGTTAATTGGTATTTTCAAACCTATTAACTCAGACAACAGCGGATAGCCCATAGGGATTCTCTGAGGTGACAGACTGGGGAGGGATTCATTCTGTCAACTTCCAGCGATCTACTTCCACGGGGAGTATCCCTATTCTCCAGGAACACTGTCAGCTACTTCACCATACAGCCGTGGTGGTGTCTGCTGAGTTTATCACCAGGTTTCTTGTTCCTCTCAGAAAAGCAGCTTGAAGATTCTTCTGCAAAATGTCAGGCATTAAGGCAGTACTGCGCACCTTCAGCAAACCCAGCGGGGCCGAGCCCAGTTCTCCCAAGGGGGGAGCTGATTGCCAGGGAGTTCATTGCCACACGAATGGACCAAGAGGCTTGAATTAGCGTTGGTGAGAGAGGTATGGATGTTCCTGGAGAAATTTTATTACATGGATACAAAGCGCTGACTCTGGGGCTCAGCCTTTTCTCCTCAGCTCGGTAATGTTTCCCAGTGGAGCTCTTTGTAATGAATAATGCCTCCGTTGTTTTTCTTTTCTTAAATAAATTGAATTATTTTTTCCATGCAGGAAATGAAGTGAAATTATAGGTATCACTCATCCATCCTTTTAAAACTCCCATAATGCTGCCGCTGCCGTGTCCTGTTGGTGAAGGCAGCAGCATGCTTGGCTCTGGACATTAAGAGGAAGAAAATAGAAGTACCTGATCAAATTACTCAGGTTCCCAAAGAAACCATCTTTAGATGATGATAATTTCCCTGTCTTCATCAGACCTTATTGTTCCTAGATGTAAAACATCATGGTGATGGTGAAGCACTGTTGGACTGAGGGATTGGGCTGGTATGGGCTGTGGGTGTAGCATGGGGGCAGCAGGATGTGGTGCCTGGTGAGATACTTGGTAATGTATGGAGCTTGGATTCTTACACAGGGCTTAATAGACATCAACACAAATCCTGAATTATGCATGACATAGCGTGTCTGTGTGACCATGGTGTTAGCCATCCGCCCTGCCAGATGGCAAACTGCGACTGCACACGAGCTGCCTGCGCTCTGACACCACTGCAGCCTCCCTCTCCCATGTCATAGGGCCCAGCTGCAGAGCAGTCCCAGCGTAGGATCTGACCCGGTCTCAGCAGGGGAAATCTCGGGCTGTAGGATAAGGGGCTCCTATACCTGCCTTAGCCAGGAGCTGACCTGGCCTGAACCCAGCTCTGTTTATTTCCTTGTTGTTCCTCTTCCAGTTGCATGCATACCCCTGGCACGTATTCATACTGTGCACCCATGTCTGCACTGGGCCAAGCACTGGCTGCAGCCCTGCACATCCAGTGCTCTCCTTGTGTTTGGTTAAAGGGTGGCAAAAAGTCCTCTAATCTGGGTTACCAAGTATGAGGGAGCAAAGCCTCTTATTTTATGATGTTGGCCCACAGCGTCAGAGGCAGACTGATGGTGTGGCAGTGGCTGAACTTTGCCACCAGTATTATGATATCTGCTAGGAATAGGGAGGGAATAGGGCTGTGTGGCTTTTGGGAACCAGCTTTTAGGAGCTGGAAAGTTCCCATCTCAGGCTGGTTGCATGGCTATACTGGTGTCTCATCTCTGTCTCTGCTGTTCAGAGGTGTCTCTGCATCTACAGTACAGTGTCAAGAAGGATCTTCCTTTATACACTAGGAGGTGGGAGGAGAGAAAGAATGAGAGCCTAGACAAGGTGGCCAGAAGACTGAACACAGCACAGATCCCAGTAGTGAGCCTCAGTCTCCCCCAGCTGCGGGTGCTGCTCCAGCTCTGTCATGGCTCCTCAGTGAGCTGCCAGGATGAAGCCTCAGCTGCTTCTGAGCTAAGAGATGGCATCACCCTAAGCAGCTCAGACATCTCCTGTCAGCAGCAATTCTGAGCTCACCAGATAACAAGACAAAGAACAACTCGCGCCTGGACTGCAGCCCAGGGTAGCATGGATTGGTGCAGGGCGATCCTGTGGGGTGAGCTGATGCTGGTGGGAGGGCATTGCCTGTCCCGGCGCAATGGCAGCTCCCGTGGCCCCACAGCAGTGTCCCCGTGGTACCCGTCCTGCTGCAGACACCCCACCAGCTGCTTCCCAGGCCTCCTGCTGTGAAAGGAGAGCGGGGATACCACAGGGTGTTCTGTGACCTGCACCTGAAATCACTTCCCCTATCTGATACTGCCTCTGAATGGGATTTGGCGGGTCAGTGCTGGCTGGTGTGCACAGGGTGGGAGCATTTTTAAATAGATGTTGAAAACTCTTTTGTGGAGAGTTTCCAGCCTGCTTATTGCTCCAGGTGGGAGAAGCCTGGAAGAAAGCCACATGCATGCAACAGTCTAGACATGTTTGATTTCTTTTTGGAATTAAAGAACAGAAGTCCCATAATACTCTTTTTTTTTTTTCCTTTTTTTTTTTCCCCCCAGCATTTGTACAAGTAGCCAATATAAACAATTCTCTCACTGCCCTGAAATTCAGAGTTGCTCACAGGATGAAATGGTGACCTGCTGAACCTCTGGGAAGAGTAACATTAGCCTCCGTCTGGTCTGCAGCCTTCTGGCTGGGCTGTGAAGCCTGCAGCCTGGCTGCCCCCAGGGCCGGTGCTGACGTGTCCCCAGGTTGCTGTGGGGTTGCTGCTCCCTTAAAAGGAGAGAGCGGTGCAGTGAGGCTGCTGAATGCAAGTACTGCCCCTACACTTAATCCAGCTGTTCCTCAGGTGCGAGTTTCCCAGCTCTGCTTCCATCTGCCTGGGGACAGCGGTCCCCATCTTCCCTGAGGACTAATCCTGGTGTCTGCAGCTGCCATCAGGTCCCAGGAAAGGGTTGATCAGAGTATGTTTTCCATCGTGTCCTGAGCTGCTGCTCAGGATGGATTTCCAGGCGTCTGCAGACACACACTGGTGGCTGCAAAGCTGCAGGTTGGCTTGAAGGCAATGGCTGCTGCTTCAGCGGAGGTTGCCTCTGAGCTCCTCTGCACAGACCAGTTTTCATGCAGGAGTGATGGAGTTTCTCATCCATTTTGTTTCTTTCATGCAATTAAATGTCAGGATAAGTGCTGGGGAGGCTGGATAAAGAGCGCGCTTGCTCTCAAGTGAGAGCAGGGGCTGTCGGCTCCTCCTGCATGGGTGATGCTGCTCCTGTGGGCTTCCCTAACCACCTTGCTATTGCCACCTTGTCATTGCCTGGGCTACTGCCCAAGCAGATTGTTTTATGCAATCACATTTTTTTTCTAGGTTTTCCATCTGTCCAGCTGAGGTTCTGCTGCACACCCAGTCGTGGTTGGAACTGCATCAAGGGCACTCAACAAAGAACATTGCCCATATATCCCACTTGGCTTCAGGTGCAGTGGAGGAGCTGACAGCTGCTCAGCTTGGACTCCTTACTGTCAAAGTGGCTCACAAAAGGCCAAAAACATATTGAGAGAGCAGGTCTGCTCAGGATTCAGCATTCCAGATGGCTCATGGAGGAGGACCAGTTGCTGATAGGTTTGTGATGGCTGTGTAAACCATCCTGTTAAGTTAGGAGGCTTATTTTTGATGAACAATTGCAACAGCCGGGAGTGGGGTGTCCATAACTTTGCTATAGTGTCAGGAATGAGTGTAGGGGACACAAGGAACTCCTAAATGGTGTGAAAAGGTTGTTGCCTTTCAGCTAAGCTCTTGTCCTAGCCTCTTTAAATAAAGAACGTGCCTTTGGACCTGGTCAAGAAGCAGCCAAGCTGATAACACATTTGAAGTCTTTCAAGCCCTCTGTGTTCACTCTGGTCTAATCCCTGCGTAGTTAATTTTGCTTCTGAAATCCCACTGCTCTGTTCTTTCTCACATCCCTCCTGAAGTGTGTGCAGTCTCAGGGATTCACCATGCACAACCACTGTGCCTAGCACAAGTGCGGGCCATCAGCTGCCTCGGGCTCAAGAAGGCAGCTTGGTGTATCCTGGCCCAAAGGTGCAACCCCAATGTGAGCTGCTTCTGCTGCTGCCATGGCTGAGAATTCCTCAGTATCTCTCGCTGAGCTTCATTTCCTGCCTCTCTCTGGCAAAGCTCCCTGTTTCCATAGTGATGGTTTATTCCTTTAAATAGTCCTCATTCAAGAACAATATCACGGGTCCTCCTCTGTTGTTGGTTTAATTAAAAATAACCTACTTGTCTTCTGGCGTTGGCCTTGGCTGAGGCTGCTGGAGCTGTATGTCAGCCTTCAGCCTCTGCCACCCGCTCTCACTTCCAGCTGAGGTGATCCCCATGCTGCAGGCACTGAGGGTTGTCCATGAGCCATCCTGCCTCGCCATGCCTTGCAGCCCCGTGCAGTGAGCCCTGCTCGCATCTGCTGTGTTGTGCTGGAAAGGATGATGTGACAGGCCCCCTTCCACAGGGCTGGCTGGGAGAGGGGCGTAGGGTGAACATAACACAGGGGCATGGCTCTCTGAGAGGGGCAAAGCCTTGAAGCTTTCCTCATTGCTTTTCATCCTCCACTCCTGCTCTGGAGGCCTATCAGCACCAGCAAGCCTTGATAGGAACAATGTCAGTGTGATGTGATCCATGTGGGAGCCAAGTGCTCCTCATCTTGGTCTTACCGGTGATACAACCCAAAGGGGACTGTGGCCCCGATGAGGCTGTGCCCTTGGGCTTTCCCTGTGGTGAGCAGGGAGGCTTGTGAGAAACAGGGAGAGCAGAGGGAGAGCAGCGTGGCTGTGATGAAATCATCCATGGAGCATCACTCATCGGGGCAGCCCGGATGTTCAGCTAGGCTGCCAAAAAGGGAGCTTTTCCCATCCTCCCCAGTGCTTTGCTTTCAAAACTTTTTTTTTTCCCCTTTTTTCTTTTTCCTGCAAGTGGAACAAAGATTTCTGATCCAAAAACTCAATGTTTCTCTGTGTTTCTCAAGACCCTTCTTGCTTTGCAAAAAGAGGAAGGTAAAGTATCTGGTTTCTTTGCTTCATCTTAAATGCCAGTGCTTATTTTGTTAGTATGTTTACATTACAGATTTCCTCACATGCAGTAAAAAATGAACTCTTTGGGGATTTTCTAGATAGAAATACATTAGTTTGGTTGTTTTTTAGGCAGCAGTAACAAATGTGTACTCAGAGCCCGAAGTTCAGACCTCAGAAGGGGATAACAGAGTTTGAGAAAAGTTTTCTGGTTTGCCTCAGAAATGTTGTGAGCAGAAGACGCTGAGTTAGGCTGGGAAAGGGACAAAAAATTATCTCTAAAAAGCCAAAAGGTTTCCAATATAGCCTTTTAGATGCTTTTTGATCAAGCATCCGAGGCGTGCCTGGTGCCCAGCAAGCTCAGGATGGTGAGCACCAGGTAATGTTTCCTTTTGCAAACCTGAGACCTTTTAAAGCAATTGCAGTACCTTTTGAGTGAGCAATGAAGTTCATCCTTATAAGGTGGAAAAGCTCCATGCTGTGTTCCTGGAAGACTGGAATGCAAGGATGGTGAGGATTGACTCACATGAGCCTCTTATCTGAGAGATTTGTGATAAGACTGAAGAAGTTCGTGTGATACAAGAAGAATTTCCCTCTTATGTTGAGGAAGCCAGAGATGTACAAGAGGTACAACACGCAGGGTGAATTATGAGAAGGAAATGATGTAAGCAGGCCAGACTGTTCGGAAGTCTGCTTGCTTGCTTGAGTGTGTCCTATTTTGTTCTTTGAAGGATTTTGTTGACATCAATACGATGTTGGCTCTACAAACACTTGACTGGAAACATGATTCTATTGACGGTAGGGCAAAGTGACAAAACCCAAGGTTTCACAGACCTTCACATTGTGCCATCCCAATTTTTGACCTTTTGCTGATGTTGAGTTGGGGGATAACAAGGGAGGACTTTGACAAAAGCTTTTCAATCTATCAGTTACTTGTAATTTCCCTCAGGCAGCTTTTGCAGAAGGTAGCAGCCTTTGCCCCTCTTTCCATGCCAGAGGATACACTGTGACATTGAAACAGCTCATTTGCCCCTTACCAGACACCCTCTGTTTGCCCAGCAGTGAACTTCTTCCCATAGCGCCTTTCCCCTGGTCTTAGGACTCAGCCAAAATGCTGCTTACCCTGCACAGCACTGCCTGATGGAAAACGAGATGCCACATCTCCCCTTGCCTGGTCCACAGACTGCAGTGAGAGCAGTTCCAAGGCTGTGGCTGTGAGAGAAGGACCACAAACCCACCCAGTCTGAGGGCAACACAGAGCCAGAGATGCTCTCTGGCCAGGAGGTCACCAAAGTAAACCCGGGTACCTCAGGAAGAGGTTATCTGTGCTATTCTGTTGGCTTATTATGAGCCTGTGGTATGGCAGATGTTGCCTTTCAGACAAGATTTATTTATTATTTTAATTGGAAGTCTTTGTCCTTCAAGAGGAGCTCAGAACATGTTTTTAAATAATAGCCCTGGGTTATATTATCAGAGACAAGGGCCACTAGTAGTAGCATAATGGGGATCAGAACAACTTGCTTATTTCCAGAACAATGGCCATTGTTCTGGTGTAGCTGAGGGCAGTTTGGGCCCTTAGCAATTCCTGTTTTTTTTGTTGTTTTTTTTTTTAACTAAACCAGGAGGAAGAAAAATAGAACCTGACTCCCTAGCTGGGCAGAGCTGCAGCAGCTTTTGTATGGCGAGTGTGACTGAAATGTGGTAAAAACACAATCCAGTCTCAAGCAAGCAGAGAGGATGAATAAGAAAGTGTTAGTGGAAACGTGCTTTTTTGGCCCAAATTACCTGATCAAGATTGGCCCGAATCTGAGCAGGCGGCCAGACCAGATGTCCTCAGGGGTCCCTTCCGACCTAAATTATCCTGCGATACTGAGGAATAACAGGCCTGCTGGCCTGCAGGAAAACCACTCCCGAACTTCTATAAACACTGAGAATCAGATTCACGCTCTGACTGCTTTCTTACATTATAAGCCCAGCACTTGATGTGGCTTTTTGGTTTTATTTTCCAGCAGCCCACATGGCAGCCCAGGGCTCCCGGCAGCCCTCCCAGCCCTGCTGCTCAGCCAGTTCCTCCCACCCTACAGCCGTGCTTCTGCACGTCCTCTCCAATGGCAACACCCTCAGCAGGAGATCTTTCCAGGCCTCCCTGTTGGTGCTGGAAGGGAAGAGAGTAAAAAGCAAGATCTGATTTTTTTCTCAGCAGGGCTGAGTGTGGAAGGAATGCTGCTTCTGCCCTTCCAGAGGAAGTGAAATGCAGGAACTGGCCCTGTTCCTTCTTTGCGGCACCTTCCCGGGCGCTATCCGAAAGTAGAGACACTCTGAGAACAAGTTGGTCTACAAGTCATCTTCTGCTTAATGAAAGGGAAGGGGCAGACGTAAGAGGATCATAGAACAGTAGGATGGCTTGAGTTGAAGAGGACCTCAAAGACCATTCCGTTCCAACCCCCTGCCATGGACAGGACTGCCACCCACCAGCTCAGGCTGCCCAGGGCCCCATGCAATCTGATCTTGAACACCTCCAGGGATGGGGACATCCACAACCTCTCTGGGCAGCAGTGCCAGAGCCTCACTGCCCTAGAAGGTGCCAGCACACCCAGCCTGCAGCCGTCTTCAGGGAATACAGCTTGAAAACCATCAGTGCTGGCCATGGAGGGCTGGGGGCTACCCAAACTGCTTGTGGGGGTAGAGCATGGAGATCCTCCATATTCCACAGATCCTCCTTGTGGGAACAAGTTTGCTTCACAGAGATCCATACTTCAGCTGAGCCAGGCTGGGGAAGGGTGGCAGGAATTTTCCAGCTGCTCAAACTCATCTCTAATTTTCTCCCACCAATGCTCTGGCAGAGCTGAGGTCTGTTGATGTTTCAGAAACTCTTGGAGTTAGTTTTTTCTCCCAGGGTGTTCCAGATGTACACAACACGCTGTGAATATACTCCCTTGAAACCTGCTGGATTGGCTGCATTTTGTATGTAGGAATGTACATATAAAGTTATAGCTAAGTAGGTAGAAGAGAGAACGCTGCTGTAAACCCAAGGTGTGCCCTCTCCTGTAGTTTTATTTGGGAATCAGGAAGATGCCAGCCTCAGCCCTGTTTTGTAATGGTAGCTTTGCTACTAGTTAGACACAATCTGGACCAGGCCCAGGTCCTCTTTCTCCCTCTCTCTTTTCTTAATTGCTCTTTCCATAATTACCACTATTGTTGTGTGGTGTTGGCTGTTGGTCCTTTTTTTTTTTTTTTTTTTTTTTTTTTTTCCTTTTTGAAATTTTTTTTTTTTTAGGGCAAAAGCTATGATGCAAATGAGTCACTCCCAGAGAGTGCCCCTGGGCTGGGGTGCGACTGCTGAGATGGGGTATGCTGTAAAATAAGGAGGCTTAGGGGGCTCCTTCCAGACCAGCTATCCTCAGAAAAGATGATGTGCCATCGCCACGGTGCTTTCTCTCCCCATCTGAAAGACCTGGGCAAACAAGAAAAATGGCCCTGGGGAGGAAACTCGGCAATTGCACAGTGCTGACAAATGTCCAGAGAAAACAAACCACAAATGTGTGGAGAAAACAGGGAGCCCTGAGCCTTCCACTTTGTTTTTCACTTGTGGGGATCTCAGGTGTCACGTACAGAGACCAGACGTCTGCAGAAAACATTTTATTTTTAGCTAAAGCAATGTACCTTGTGGCTAATTTGCTGTTTTAAGTAAACAGCACTGGAAAGGGGTGAGGTTATTTATGTGTTCAGTGAGACGCAGGCAGCCACAGGCTCCAGCATCCCCACGGCCCCAGCCTCAGCCTTGGGCAGAGGGGACGTGGATGCCACCACACCAGGAGCTGCACTGAGCTCTGCTATCAGCAAATGTCATTAGAGAATGTTACAAAGTGATATTCCTGTAACCTTTATCATATATCTCCCCTTTCCTCTTACTGAAGTCAAGCAATGGCACTAAGCCAAACCAAGTACAAGGGATGTTTCTCCAACTCCAAAATGGAACCTTGATTCCAACAATAGATAAATATTTATCTTTATTAATTGTGTACTCATATTTATCTTTATTTTCTTACAAGTATGTGGAACAGAATACGTGCACAGAGCGATCTTGGAAATTGCTTCACCTTGACTCTTTCTGCAAAGGATGACCCAAAGGGCTGCTGTGAGGTTAGAGCTGGACCAGAAATCCCCAGAAAAGCCGTTCAGCACCACGTTTATATTTCTGTAGTACTGGGGCTGAATTTGGCATGGGCTTGGCAGTGGTTTGCAAATGAGTAATTTGCATGTAAGTTCCCTGAGGTACGTAGTCAAATGTTTGCTCTTTATAGCTTTCTATTCCCATTCTTCTACAGAGGCACTCCAGGTACCTCAGGTACTTTGGGTATGAAAGAAAAAAAGAGATGGATATTAAGGCACGCTTCATTGGTTGCAAGTGGGTATCTAGCAGCAGAGAACTAGAATTGTTTATCTGAGAGAGGTTTACTGGTTCTGTACCTGAGATTGTCCTGAACATTAGGACACATTACAGTTGCAATGATTTGCTTTGTCTAGTTATGGAGCAAAGAAGAGCATGTCCCACAGTGATTCACAAAAGATGTTTGTTCTCTTTACACCTCCGGCAGCCCTCTTGATTTTATCACAGATTTGCCCCTTCAAAAAATATCTGCCTTTCAAAAAGAATCTGTCTTTATAAACACAGAGGCAGACTGTTCCACAACAGTTTTCCTTTCACCTAGGTGTTGCTGTAGAGAAAGAGGGATTATAATTTACAGCTCTCATCCACGGGACATGAATGACTCCTTACTACAGCCAACCAATGAACTTTTCTGAGCCTTATGCCTTATTAGCTCAGCTTCTCTAGCCACAGCACTTTGGTACACTGCACATGGCCTGCGCAGTGACCACTGCAAAAGGAAAACCCTTGATGTCTTCAGCCCTAAGCCCTGTGCACTGCCGTCGGCCACAGAAGGCTTTCTGCTGAGACTTTCTGAGACTCTGCTTCCAAATACCTTTGAGCTCAGTTATCACAGGAATTACTGCAGTAAAAATGCCATCTGAGATGAAGTCACTGAAAAAAAAAAAAAAAGAAAAGCTAGGGATGAGCAATGAGGAAGCCAGACTCCGGGCACTGAAGACGGCCCCTGAGCCCCTTCCCCTGGCTGCAGGGCCATGGCTGTGGGGCTGCAGGCTGCCGCAGCCCAGAGCCAGTGTTGGCTGCAGGGCTCAAGGAGCCTCCTTCCCTCAGCCTGCAAGTGTCCCTGGCTGTGTTTCTCATGACTCTCCTCGCTTGCTGTGGTTCAAAGTTCATTTCACAGTAGTCTTGGAGGGAAGACTGAGCAGGGAAGCATCGTTTGGTAAAAAACATCAGAGGCAAAGCACTACAGGGAGCCCCAGGCTGGTGTTGCTGGCCTGGAGCCTTGTGACAAGTGAGATCACAGGTGTGCATCATGTGAGAAGATGGTGAAGAAGGGAAAATCCTACTAGAGAAGAGATGAAAGGAAGCTGAGGAGAGCAGCTGATCTTGTTTGCTGCTGGCCATGCCCTGTGCTGTTGGTGCTGCTCAATAGCTTTTTTTCACTTGCCACGTGTCACCTCCAAACTCCAAACACATCCAAACTGGATATAGTGCTCCACAAGTATCATCTTTCTGCAGTGGATCTGCTGCAAACACGAGGGTGTGAAGTTTGCTGCTTCTTCCTGAGTGGAAAGTTTTCTGATGAAGGAGATGACTTTGCACTGTGTGGGGGTTTGATGTGGGGCAGCTGCATGTTGTTGCTCCCACTCTACCAAGAAAAAAAACAACAGGGAGAGTGGACTGGTTAGGAGAAAAGCGTAATGAATGCAGGATGATTTTCTGTGGACACCAAAAATCTGCAGCTCAGCTGTTTATCCTTAACTCCCAAGGCAGCCCCTGGACACTAGGTGATGCTACAAGAGCTGTGTGTCCTGAAGACTGCTGCTAACGGATAAGAATTAGTACTCCCATTTTTAAGAGCTCTTATGTCCTATTTGTTGGCAATGAGTGTGAGGTCCCTTCAATCCTATAGATTTGCATTTTCTCAGCTCTATACATCATTGTGGCCTCATACCTGAGCACTGATTGTAGATACATCTTGCTGCCAGCAGTCAGATATCATTGTGACCTGTCTCACTACTGAAATACTGAATACTGAATACTGAAATTTATGCTAAAAACATGAGAGGTGGAATGGCCACGAGAGTCACATTTGAAAGTGAAAACTAGGAGTGAAACATCTCATTCCAGCACTTGGAATTGTGATGGTGAATTTTGCTGTTGGCCTTAACATGGGAGGACTGCATCTTCCTTTGTTAGAAAGTGGATTTAAAGCATTCTTTGTCTGTATAAATGTACATAAATGTGTGGTTGTATTTTTTTCCCTGCTCACCTCTGTCACCTCTCAGCTGATTCCAGCTCCTGACGCAGCTCTGTTGCCATGTGTTCTGCACATGGACATCCTAATGCGACAGTCTAGGTCAGGTTCCATGTGTCTGCTTTTACATTTTACATCTCCGCCTTTTCCCAGCAGCTGTATTTACTTTTCCAACATCACTAGTCACTCTACAACCATGTCATGTTGCATCGCAGTTCTGTGTTACCCTCTGTGTTACTGTGGTGCAGTGCTATGAAACAGAGCTGCAGGGGTCCCTGGAAGGTAACACAGTTCCCATCCTCCAGACTCATGGCAGGATCCGCTGTTCAAGAAATTCAGCCTTTTCTTATAGCTCTCTATCTTTAGCAGCTTTATTTTCTGGTGTACTTGAGTGGTTAGCTATGCTGACCATTGGCAGGTCCTTCAGCAGCTATCACAAACAGTTTATTGCCTTGTGCTCTGCAGTGAACTTTTATATATTTGAGGTCTGCTGCTGCGTCTCACTTCAGCTTTTCCTTCTCTAGACTAAACAAGACCAGTTCTCCCAGTCTCCCCTCAAAGGTCAGGCAGGCTTCCTAAACCTCTGAGCCTCCTTGTTACTTCTCTTTGGACTCTTTCCAACTGCTGTTCATTTGGCTCCCAAAGCCAGTGCACTCCATCCCACAGCTAAGAGGAGCAGAATGTGGTGGTCTTGTGTCCCAGTGACTCTGACGTATATGTGCACTTCCAGGCATGGGATTCCTGGGACAGGCCAGACAGCAGCAGTGGGATTGCACTGCATATCACATTTCTACCATCCATTGCTCTCTATAGTTTTCTGCACTTGCTGGAGCCTGCCAGGAAAGTCATCCCCAGCTCTGGGCAGAAAGGGGTTCCCCAGAAAGCAGCCTGAGGGGACCACTGCTCCAGCACAGCTGCAGGTAAGGGAGCACTGCTGTTTTCATGCTTTGTTCTAGAAGACTGCAGACCTGCAATTACAGAGAACATCAGAACATCAAAGCAAAGGGAAGGGATTTTAAGCGAAGCTTTTAAGCTGGAGCTAACTAATGATAGGTCAGTGATTCTCTCATGAGAAAAGACTTTCTGTGAGGGTGAGCCAGAAAGAGGCTAATCTCTGCACTTGTCTTCCTGCTGCCATCATGCTGCTGCTCCCTTTCACAGGACTTCACTGCAAAGCCTGTCCTGCTTGCTCAACAGCCAGGTTTGTTGCACTTATATTTGGGCCACGCAGAAGAACTGTGCCAGGAGCATGAAGTGGGACATCCTTTCTGACAAAAACCAAAAGGTCTGAGCAAACAGGCCCATGAAGATTTGCCCCTCAGTACAGGACAACTGGCAGGTACAACACAAAAACGAGAAGCCGTAACCATGAGCAACTGGAGGTATCTGTGCCCAAACCATAGATTCCACAGGTCAGGTACCATCTGTCTGATTCTTACTCAGCATCCCTGTCCAGCACCAGCTCAGCAGCTGCCTGAGTTAAGCAGGCTTGGCTCACATGTGATGCTCCTATGCATGCCTGAACAGTAAACACCTTCCTCTTCAGAGCAGGAGGAAGCAAAGGCACGTAAGTATACAACAGTCACGCATGGTCACAGAATGACACACATTCCCAGCATGAAGAGGTTTTGCACGTAAGAGTTTCATTTAGGCCCCTTCTTCCTTTCCCCCCAGGCGCAGTGCCTTGCTTGTTCCTTTTTTGCCTTACTCCTGGCTATCCCTAGATGGCCAGCATGGACAACGTTATCCTGTGGTACTCCTTAAAATCACAAAGTTGTACGCAATCTTTGGGCACCAGGCATCCCCCTCAACGAGCTGATCAAATTTAAGTGCTAAATCCCAGAGCAACAAGGTTTTTGAATTACCTGCAGAATACAAATGATGAAACTTGGCTGTGAGAGTTCCCAGAATAAAAGACTGCTTCTACACTGCCTCGTGCATTGTTGTGCAGTGCCCCAGCCCAGCTGCCGGGCCTCCTTACAGAAGCTTATGCGTGTTCTTTTCAAGAAAGCAGGTATCTCCCCAGGGAAGCTCGTGACCTGTCGCTAATGTGCTAAGCACAAAGCGAAAGAGCAGCAGACGGTAACCAGAAATGCCCTTGGCTCCTTCCTCTTCTAGTGTGCTGCAGGCGGGAGAAGTGGGGTGTAGGGCCAGCTGTTCCCACGGTGGCTCTGCCTGCTGTCTGGGAAACGGCCCTCCCCCTTTGTTGGATGAGAAGGACCTCACTGGAGACCTGTTTGAATGATGCCCAAGGAAGTCAGTAGCAGTCTTGTACAGAGCGGAACTCCAGGGGACTAAAGGCGACTAAATGAGGAAAACCAGAGTATGGCTGTGGCTACAGGCATCTGGTCAGGAGCACCAGTTTCTGCTGTTCCTGTTGCTGCCGTGCAACCCCCTCCCTGTTGTGAGCTCTTCTGCTCCCTTTTGCAGGGCTGGTATTCCTCACAAGGGCGCAGTGTCAAGTGGATCCGGGAACGAGCCCGACTTCAGAGCATTTATTTATTTCTCTGCCCCAGCCGCTACCCGTAAGTTCACACACTCTGGCCAAGAACACTTTCAGTTTTGTTACGGAGCCCCTGAAAAAAAGTCAGGATGAAGAGTGAACAATTAAGTATTTCCCAAAAGCCCGGGAATTTTGGGAATTGAAGATCAGGAAGTAAGAGGGGGAGACGATTAGGAGAGGCTCTAATAATACCCAAGAAACACCACAGTTCTTGATTTCTTTGCATTCTATCGCACTGACGCTGCGCATTAAACCATCCATCCTTTACGAGAGGTGACTGGTACACGTGTAGGGCTGCAGGTGCCGGTGATTAGAAGCGTTTTTCTGCTGGTAGCACTACAGAGCCGTGAGGAGGTCGCGCTGTACGTTGCACAGTAAGCAGGCACGCTGTGACTGTGGGACAGCAGCTTTTAGCGCAACTGCCAGGAGCGCACGAGGTTCAGCATCACAGAAGAGCGCTGTAAGCCTCAGGGTTTGGATCTCCGTGGTGCTGAGCGTCCCGGGAACGCGCTGCAAATCACCGCTCACCGAGCGGTGTGAAAAGTAACCCAACAACGCGCCCTTAAACCAAGAGGGGGGAGCTCCACAGGGACCTCCGTGAGGCCACCCGTGCCCCGGGCAGAGGGCAGGCTCGCTCCGGGTCCGGCCGGAGGCCAGCTGCCCTGGTCCCCCCGCTGCGGGTCCCGCGGCCGCCATTTCCCCCTCCGCCGCTCCGACGGACGCCGCCCCGCACCGCGCCCGGCGCGAGCCGCTCCGCCGCCTTTCCTCGCGCCGAGCCCGCGGACACGGCGGCCGCGGGGGAGGCTGCCGGGGGCGGGGCGGGGCGTCCTCAACCCGCCAATGGCAGCGGCGGCGGGTCGCGACGGACGGGTGAGGCGAGCAATGAGCGGGGCGCCGTCGCCGGGAGACGGCCAATGAGAGTCGGGCGGGGGCGGGCGAGCGGCTCGGCTCGTCCCCGCGGCTGAAGCTGAGGGGAGGGAGCGGGCGCCGCCGCCGCCTGCTCGGGGTGAGCGGCCGCGGGCCGGGCACAGCGGGCAGCGCCGGGACGGGACGGGGAGAGCGCGTGCGTGAGTGCGGATATCGGACGGCCGAACGGGCGGATCAGACGAACGGGGCGCCGCCATGGATCATCACTACGACCCGCAGCAGACCAACGATTACATGCAGCCGGAGGAGGACTGGGACCGCGACCTGCTCCTCGACCCGGCTTGGGAGAAGCAGCAGCGGAAGGTGCGCGGCGCTCGGGGCCCTTAGCGCGGCAGGGCGGGCAGGTGCCGAGCGGGGCCGCCCCGCGCTGCCCC
>JAPSGF010000001.1:22370198-22453242 GCA_035772895.1 Perdix hodgsoniae | reverse complement strand
CGGGAGCAGCTCATAGGGCCTGGGTCAGGATGGGCAGTTGTTGATCACAGCTTGGAGGGAAAATGGGTGTCATAGTAGGGCTTTCCCCCTTCGTGGGGTGGTGAGGGCGGTAAAAGTATTTTGTGTGGAGAGGGGCACTGAGCGTTGGATGTAGGTGTCAAACTTCCGGTCCCAAAACACAAGTGCTATGTGCCTCAAAGGCCGTGTGTTCTTTTAATTCCCTCCTTCCAGGAGATGTTCAGTCCTCTTGATCCTATCACAAGAGGGGGACAGAGAGCCACTGTATTAACTTGGGTTAGTTGTGCAGAGGAGAAAAGCCAGGGGAGACTTTGAAGGTATTCACATGTGTACTCTGAAATAATCCAAGCCAGTTTCTTTTGATGATCATCTGCTGCCAGTGAATGTGGTGGGCAGAGTGTCCTTCTCTGGCTTGTTGAACACTGTTTCTTTCGCAATGTGGTCGTTGGGATGTTTCTCCCTTTGAAGCTGTTCTGTGGTGGACGCAAATCTGTAGCTTGGTCGTGGCCCATCCCTCCAGTGCCTGTGGGTAGGAAGGTGGGGTCTGGCTGGACAGCCCTTCTAAGGGGCCGCTGATGGGGCTGCAGCCTGGGCAGGCGATGTAGGTGTTGAAGGTGTCCTGCTCCTCTCTTCTGAATGCAACTAAAAGCCCTGCTAAGGCCTTGGTGTTTGCCTCCTTCTGAGGCTGGGGAGCTAACAGTACGTACCAGGCGCAGTGTAGTGTAGTAATGCTTCTTGCCAACAAAATTAAATTCTGCAGTAATTATGGTTACATGTTTGTTTCTGTGCTTGTGATGGATGGCTTACCAAAGGGAGCTGTAGAGATCTGTGCCTCTCAGGTGTTCCTGTTGGCTCTCTCTGGCTCAGTCTTGGGCTGTTCTAGTAGGCTGATGTGTCATAGGTTCTTCCCCATCCACGGAACAGCTAGAGAAATTCTAAAAGCCTGCCTGTCTGAAATAAAAGGGCAGTGAGTTTCGAGAAGAAAATTGCTTTGTAAGAGTACTGAGATACTGTTTTGTGAACTTAATTCTGCTGTTTATGAGTCTTGAACTTAGATGGGGTTTTTCTGCTCACATAAATAGGTATTTGGACAATAAGTTCTTAGAAATTGCTGTGCCTGTTTCAGCACTGCCATCAATCAGTGGCTTGTATAGATGGGAGAATGCTGATGTTTCACTGCCTGCGTGCAGAAGACTCAGGACTTCCCTATGAGTGAGGCTCTGTTTCCAGTCTTGAAAATAGTAGACTCCAAAACTTCCATGCTAGGAAAGAGATATGAGCAAATCTATCTGTGCAGGGATTTAAGTTCTCTCAAATTACTGTAATATTATGATTTCACCAGTGCCATCCAGTGAGGCACTCTGAAACTTTGGTGCTTAGGAAGTGTCTGGGAGCAGAGGTGGTATCTCCAAAGTGGTGGCACTTCTGGTCAGCCAGAGAGCAGATGTCTGTGGGAAGCAGCTGAGCTTTGCTGCCTGTCTCAGTCCAGCCAGTCACATCCCAGGTTGGTGAGGCCCTGCAGGCTGGGGATCGCTGCTGCTGTGCAACCCTGTCTGCCTTGTGCAGCTGGGATCAATTGAGCTTGGGAAGCAGACAGGCTGGGGATGTTGCTCAGAGAAGAACTGAATCCGTCTCCCTGTCCCTGAGCCTCATAGGCTCAGTGGAGCCTCATGGCAAGCCTCAGAAGCAGGAAGAACTGCTGATACGTGTTTTAGTAATGTGCTCAACAGGAACATTATGCTGCAAGGAGGATGAGTTTCTGAGCTCTCAGTAGCTTCACTGCCTGCCCTGCGGGATGAGTACAGCAGCCTTGGCTGTCTGGGGTAGTGCTTGAAGTATGGAGGGACAGCATGGGGGTGATGCTAGCGCTGCTGGGACCCAGTGTCTGGGGTTTCATAGTGCTGGGGAGACTCCTGGTTCTGCTGTGCACTCGTTTTGTGGACTTAGCTGCTCAGGGTACACCCCGAGTAGGGTTTCTTTTAAAATGTGACCTGAAATGACGTGCCTAAATTGCAGAGCTGAGGGGCAAAAATCCCCTTTAAATGCTGAATTGCTTTTTGACTTGACAGCTGCTGACTTGGCAATGTGAGTAGGAAGTAGTGTTTGCAGCATGTAGAAGACAGCCATATACGACTTCAGTGCTGTAAGGAATGGTGGAAATGCTTTTCTTTAAAATACCAGTGAAAGAAACGTGCCTTGTCTCTACGCAGTGCTGCTCTGCCTCTGCAGGTTGGTGCTTCTGTGCCAATGTATCAGTAAATGATATTGTTGCTTGAGAGAGCGGAGCATTCAGATTCGCACTGCTACTGAAGCAATGATAGCACTGTGTTTGGGAGCAGCTCTCCTGCCCTCAAGGAGCGCTAAGTATAGTTATTCATGCAATTGCTGGAATTCCCCAAAGCAGATGACTATTTCCCAAACCTCTCTGTGTGAGATACGCCCAAAGATGCACATGAGTACAAAAACCTATGGCTCTCACAGCCCTGCTGTGCCTGCAAGGTCTTGCTGCTCTTGTTATGATTTGAATTTTGCTGTGCTAATCGCCTCAGTGTCTGGTTGTTACGGATAGAAAATGCTCATTAAACATAGCCCAGGTCCCTGGTGGAGACACCCCACCTCCAGGCCTGCTTGTAAGACTCATACCAAGTGATACGAGTGTGACTAATAGCTGACAAAACATAGATGTTGCAGTTGCCTTGGTTTAGGTGTCCTCCCTTCCAGATGGCCTGCTTGGAGCAGGGTGCCTGGATTTCTGGGCAGCTGTGGTTTTGCTGTGGACCCACATGGAGATGTGGTACCGCACGTTGTCTGTTGCTTGCTAATATCCCTTTCAGTCCCACCACAGTTTCAGCTGTGAAATAAATGCATATTGTTGATGAGTATACAGCTCTGGTCCCTGGGCTCCCTCCGCGTGAGTGACGCTTATGATAATAGATGGGTCATGGCGAGAAGTGGACCTCTGGTCTCTGAGGTGTGGATGTGCTGTAGGAAGGCTGGCCCTGATGCATTTAGGGATTCTCCGTGCCTTGTTTAGCACAGACTGATACCAGTGCAGAAGCAGAATGTTTAAGGCTGCTCTCTCAGCTGCTGTTTTACAGTCATATGGCCAGGCAATATAGGTCACCAGATATGTTATCTATCAGATCAAGCTTTTGCTGTTTAACATAGGTAGCTTGTTGCCAAATACTTGCTCTTAAAACACTAAGCTCAGAATTTGCTGTAGGGGTGTCTCTGGAAATATCTGGCTCTGTAGATCAGCTGCTTTGCCCTGAGTGTGGGAGCTGCCTCCTGCTCCCTGTGATCAGGTTTCGTCAGGAAGTGAGGTTTGTGGGTTTTTGACAGGAACGTTGTTATTCATCATCGCCTCCTGATGCACGAGGGATGCAGGCTTTGCAGTGACTTACCTATTTGGCATCTCCGTAAGGGAAAAACTGGGGAGCAAACAGGCATAGGTTAAAAAGAAGACTGCGGGTTCTTTAGTCCCAGAGAGCCACAGGTGTGCAGAGATGCTCACCAAACTGGATTGAACTGCTTGTACTCCTTATCCTCTAGGGAAGGGTGAAATACCTCAAAGGCATCCAACTACCATCCCAGTGGTGTAAAATGTGTCTGTCTGAGGAACTTCTTGCTGACCGCTTCAGGCCATGGGTTTGAATTCTTGTGAGTATGATTTGGAGATTGTTGGTGCAGAGGCCTGAGCTCCTTGACGACTTGTGCTGCTGCCTGTTGTAGCTTGAGGCATCTGCTCTGCTAGCCTGCCACAGAGACTGTCTTTAAGCAGGAACTTCAGTTTTCTTGCCTGTCTGGTGAGAACTGTCCCTTTAGAAGGAAATGGGTGCTTCTGTGTGGGGTGGCACTCCCTTGCTATGAAAATCAAGCGTAGTTGTAGGAATGTGCATCAGTGAATCTACTCAGTAAGTGCTTGGTTTTCATGAGCTCTTACATCACTTTCTCAGAAGCCCCAGGTTAATGCTGCCTGCTCTTAGCAATGCTGATGTGACCACCATCCATCTTAAGGAGCCCCAGTTGCTCCTGGGGATTTTGCTCTTTGCATGTGAGATGCAATTTCACAGCCCACCACATCCCATGTATTTCAAATGGGAGGAGCGGCAGCATTTGGTCAGCCTTCTCAGCCAGGCTCTAAGCCTCAGTGCTTTTCTCTGCTGCCTCCTTGGGACCTACTTAAGACTTTGGACTGGAGTTCTTAAGTCTGGCACAAATAGAAGTGACAGGAGAAGGTGAACTTAGCATGAGGTGCAAAGGAGGACCGCTGAAAGTGCTTCCAGCTGCCTGTGCATTATCACTGCTGTCTGACACCTCAGCCCTTCCCTGGGGCACAGTTCTGCTAGCAGGGGATGGCTATGCTCCTGCTGGTGGTAAGGCACGGAAAGCAGTTGCTGTGGAAAGGAGACTGGAACTCTGTCTGGGGAAACCCTAGGGAGCTGCTAAAGTACAGCAAATAGAGCGGAGTGGACTTATAATGTGTTCACCCCAGGGCTTGTTGGATATATTGCTGTGACTTCTAGTGGCATTTAGTACAGTCCAAGCAGTGGTGTCAGAGAGGGAGGATGTGAAACAGAACATAACAGAACTTACTCTACTTTTTCTTGTATAAAAAAAACTGATTTCTTGCCACATGTGGCTATTAGAAATGTGATGATTACTATAAGGAATATGCTTAGCATGACTTCTACAAATCCTGCACTGCAATATAAAGGCCTCCCCTCTCTCAAAACTGTATCTGATTTCTGTAAAGGGGGAAGCATGGATGTAGTGTGCTTGGCAGCTGCTCGGTGGAAAAACTGTGATCTTAACAAGAAACACGTCTAAGAAAAGATGACTCTGCTCCTGGGATATCAGGGCTGAGGAATGTTACACAGCTTGGATCTGTTGTGTGAATTGGTGCAGTGTGAGATAGGTTTGTCAGCATCAGGACCTTCAGTCTGACGCACGTCGTATCACACAGTCTGTGTTACCTACATCTGCAGGACTGCGTTTTGACCTCTCCTGTACTGTACATCAGTCTTGCCTGGTTCTGAACAGTCACCCAGATCCTTGAGGCACAACTGAGGAATCTGTGGGCTGACCCCCAGAATGCTAAAGTGAGTGAACCCAGTAGCATTAATACGGTTAGTATATGAGTTAGCTTCCTGTTCTCCGCTGTCATCTTCCCTGCTGTCATTCCTCAGTACATTAGAGCAAGAACTTGGCCAATAGGATGTTTGTGGTATGGCCTGGTGCCAGTTTAACCTCTTAGCACCCTATCGGACAATAAAGCAGAACCATTTTGTTCCTACTTTGGTTTCCTGTCGTTGTGTCCTTCCTGCTCAACTGGCAATGCGTGCATTCTACTGGTAAGGCCTATGTCAGGCCTTTGCAAGGCAGCCCTTGTGCCAGTGTTGCAGCTGACCTGATACTTTCACCTGCAGTTGTTCTCTGTTCTATATGTGTTGCTGTTTTGGAAGCACTACAGCATGGTCAAGGCTGTGCGGAGACTTCCTTTGCTGTCAGTACACTGAAACAGCTTCCAATGACAGGACTGGGTTATGCATGATTAAACAGTAAGGATTTTGGTTTCTCATTCAGATGGCTCATTGTTGTTCTATGTACGTGGACTGAAAGCCTCCTGGAAATGAGTTCATCCCTGTGGTGTGGCCTTTCCATTGCACTGGATTTGAAATTCTGCTGCGAGTGGGATGTGCTGGGGGGTCAAAAGGCCATGGCTTGCCTATGAACAGTCACTACAGTGGACTGACATGAGTCTCCCTATGTCTCCTGTTGTTCACATTAGAGTGATTTCAAGTCAACCTTTGAATGCTCGAGATCCAGCACTTCTGGGCAGTCTTATGGGAGCGTGACAGTGTGGATAGTTTGTAGGCAGATGGTGCTGCAGGGGAAACTTCAACGACTTGTTCCCTGTGCTCCTGGATGGCCTACGCGGTCAGTGAAAAGGCAGGATGAATTGTGCCAGCTAGCTGCTGCTTTAGCTGTTGGTTTGACTACATAGCCATCTCATAGCTGAGTGGTGCTGCTGGGTGAGGAGGGACTCAAGACAGGGAAGGAAGTTGGCCTGGAAATGTAATCTAAGCTCTCATAGCTGATAGTGGGTGGTTGTTGAGCAGAAAGGCCTGGCTCTGAGAGTCACTGCTGTCTTTCAGGTTGGCACAGACAGGCTCTGCTTGCACACTCCTTGCTTGGCCCTCATTTTTAAGGGGACTTTTGCAAAATCTTTCATCTCTGTGCCAAGCAGCATACTGTGGATGGGCTGTTTGTTCCACTCCTTTCATGAACCAAATGCTGGATTGCTGCTGTGCTGGAGAGTTTTCGCACAGAAAATTCATGCTTCCTTTTACAACTCTGAGGACAACTCTCCCTCCCATCCTACAGAGGTGCTGATCCATGGCCAGTTGGCAGCTGAGGAAGGACTCTGGTTTTCCATGGTCTTTGCATCAGGCAGTCAGGGCACTTGTGGCCGCTCCCTGCAGTGTACGCTGCCGAGCAGTAACTTGCTGCTGCTGTAAATGGAAGTTGTGCTGTTACATCCTTGCTCCAGGAGCTCGCCTGTAAAGGCCTCCAAGAGATGAGGCAGAGAGAGATCCATGTATGGTGTCTGCACCCAGCAAAGCACTTTCCTTCATCATGGAAAGTGATGTGCCTGCCCAGGGCTGAGATCCCTGGCTGGGCTCCTGCGTTCTGTAGTGGCAGTTTCTTCTGCTGCACAGCATACTTACCTGCCATCCCCTTCGAGTATTTTAACATAGCCCTCAGTAAATCTGCTTGTTACATGTCCCCAAGAAAACTTGAAGGAAAAAAAAAACAACAAAAAGAACGAGTCCACAGAAAGCAAATAAGTGTATTTCTCAACTGAACAATGTAAAAGAAAAGGCACTTTGTTTATAGCTGCTCAGACCATGGCTGTGCCAGGTTTTATCACAATGGAAAATACTTAATTTCCGTAGGAAAACTTAGATTGCAGCCAAAAGCAGTTGTAGCTCTTTACATGTGTTCACGCTTCCAGGTGAGTTTTCTACATGTTTCATCTGGTTTGGGAGATGAGGAGATCTCTGAGGAAGGAAGGGAGTGTGGCAGCCCTGCTGCAGGAGTGCAGCGGGCAGAAGGGTGCAGGAACACACTTGTTCGAGCCCTCGCCTTCCCTCTGGTTCTGCCTGTGGAAGAAGGAGCATCTGTGCAGGAAGCATCGCTTTTGGTTGCACATGGCCTTACACCACCTCACAGGCAGCGGTGTGCCTGTTCACTGTGTGCCCTCTCACAGTGCTGCTCGCATGTGGCTGCTCTGCATGGAGCCAGCTGGGTGCAGGCAGCACAGGGGTTATGTTCATCAGCACTCACCAGCTTGCCACCAAATGGCCAGTGCATGGAAACCTGCTGTTTCCTTGAGCTTTGTTGGGCCACTGGGGAATGCTGGCCAGGGATGAGACTATTTCCAGCTGTGGGGAGCCAAGTGTGAACTCACCCTGGGCAGGATGCCCAGTTCTGCTGTTTGTTCTTGCCAGAAATCCTCACCCTCTGGCCAGCAACACCAAACCAAGTTCCTGCCAGCACTCAGCCAAAGATCTCAGCAGGAAGGAGGAGGAGACCAAGCAGTAGGCAGAAGTATGCTGGGGAGGCACTCAGAGTGGGTGACAGCATTGGAGGTGGCTATGGGCGGCACAGGGGCCTGCTCTGCCTGGGCTGGGTGGAGAGGGGAGAACAGTGGTGAGGACAGAAGGGGTCAGCTCTCATTGGGCAAGGCCTGCACACGTCTTGTATGAACTTTTAGGAACTGAAGAGATGAAGGAATTAATGTGGTCCTTCCAGAGCTGGCAAAAATCACCAGGGAAAGGAGATTTCTAGCTGCTGTTTCTGATGAATGCTTCTGGCTCCTGTTACTGTGGATGTTTGCATCCGGCTGCTTGGTTGAAGCTGTTGGGCCTCTGCTAAAGAGTATCTAAAGTGTCTGTAGTCACAGTGCTGCATGCTGAAACAAAGCATCACAGGCATGGTACTGTCTCAGCAGAGCAGCATGCGCACGCCTGTCTGCAGGCTTCTGGGCCTGCTCATTTGGAGGCACTGAAGCTGGTGGAGGCAGCGGATGAGCGGGGGACCGTCTGTTCCTGTGAGCACACCTCCTGCAACACTAATAATTTTAGTGCACCAGCCTATCATTTAGTGACATGTTACACCATGCCTTGCTGTTGGAGCCTTTTGCAAACGGCCTGACCCAGCCAGCTCCTAAAGCATGGGTGGACTGCTGAAATCTGACAGAAGCTTTCAGCCCAGACCCTAAGCAATATTTCCCTCCTCCTTGTTGTAATGTCTTGTTTCTTTAAAGCTGTTAACTGTCCATAATCCAATCATTACTAATGTAATTAGTGAACTGCTTACAGTAAGTAAAACACTTCAAGCCTAATACCTTCTGCAGCTTGCAGAGCTTGGAACAACTTTTGCCTGCTGTGCTGTAAGAGGCAATGACCACTGAAGCTCTGGGAAGGCATGGGGGAGTGCCGGCCTGAACCCGGTGGTATTGGGTTTCTCACAGCTGGTGGGAGCTCAGGACCCCATGCAGGTGAACCAGCAAGGCCTCGAGGTTGCTTTGGCTGGGAATGCTTTGAGGCTTCTTGACCTACTGGGTCCTTGCTTAGCACCAACTGCTTGGCTCCTTGATCTGCCCAAAGCAGCACAGGGAGGCACGAGGCTCACTTCTGTCACGTGAGAGGAATCTGGGCTTTGCACAGTGGCTGCAGCTGGCACGTGGTGATCTGCTGCTCCTCCATCAGTCAGGAGCCTTCTCATTACAAGTTCTGCCAAAGAGTGTGAGGCTGCTGGCAGTGGTGATGGTATAATAAGCAGACCTTAATGCTAGGCATTTTTATTTTTATTTTTTTACCATTTAATAAACCAACCTTGCAGCAGGCTCAGTGCCTCCTCCAAGGCAAAGTGAAATACTTACTTACCCAGCTGCCAGCCATCAGCCGACAGGTTCGCTGAGCTCAGCAGCTGAGCAGGGGACTCATTTGTAGTATTTGGCCTGAGATAGGGTTAGATAAATGAAGAGTCTGTTTAGTGTGAAGGCAGTGCTTAAAAACAAACAACAACAAAAAAAAGTCGTAGTTTTCATTTTTGCTCTTCAGTTGAAGACAAAACTAAGCCATTACCTTGCTGCTTTTCTGGGATTTGTCCTGCCTGGTGCTGGAGAGTTGAGGTGCAACAAGATCCCAGTCTGCATCCTGGCTCACAGCAGGTGAAAAGAACTGAGGAAAAAAAACCTCTGTGAGTTTGTGCGCCATGGATTTAGCTTGGGAGGGTGACATAGGTAACACTGGAGTTAGAGAGTTTTCTTCCCAGGTTTCAGGTGACAAAGACAGAGGTGTCATCACCCCTCTAGATCTTGTGTGTGCTGTCAACCTCTGGTGCTGCTGTCTGTGTACCTGCTTCACTGCCCCAGGAGTCTGCTGTTGTCACTGCATTGTGGAATACTGATCCTGTGCTCATTACCATGTGCTCAGGAAGACCTGTGGGATGGGCCCCAGGGCTGTACCATGGTTGCTGGCTGCTGGCCTGAGCAGCAGTCTGCCTCTTTGTACTCCTGCATCTGTGTCTGCATCTTTCTCCCATCAATTGCTGTGCTTGCTGGTAGCCTGTAAGGTATCTGAGGAAAGAGCTGTTTCTTTGCCCTCCTGTACCTTGTACTGCAGATCTCTGATCACTGAGCACGGCTCCCAAACACTGCAAGGCTGCGAGAGCTGACAAGATAAGAATGGATTTTGAGTGTTTTCCTAAAGCCACTTATATCAGTAATGCCAAATAAAAGTTGCTTCTCTGTGATACTTGCTTACAACAACTCTCTTCACTCAAATGAAAAAATATTCTCAATTCCTTTTTCTGTTCTAGCACCATGCATTTGATTTTTCTCTCTGGTTTAGGTGCTGCCTTGAACTTTATCGACATGCCCTGCTTGAGTGCTTCCCACTTCTCTACAGGGGGAGATCTAGTAATAGACCACTTGAGAGTTGCACTTCTTTGGCTCCAGCTGTCTGCTGTTTTTTGTGTGTCACTCCAAAATTGCAAGCGGAGATGTGCCTCTCTCCATATCCTTCCAGCTCAGCTGGGTTGTACAGTAATATGCTGTAGCAAGTTGCTGGTGTGATATAGCCATAGAGCATACATTGAATGCACAGAAGCATACAGTTTCTTATTAAATTTTGCATTGAGTTGAAAGCCTCGGATTCCTTCGTATCTCTTTTTCTTCCTATATTTCTCAGTCCCAAATACTCCCTCCTCCTCTGTTCTCTCCCTTTTTTTGCCCCACCCTAATTAACAGGAGCTGGAAAGGAAAATCTGTTTGTTTTTTTTTTTGTTTGTTTTGCCTTACTCTGACATTTTACTGAGGGACACTTCATGCTTTAGGTTGAAGATTGTTGTTCTGCTTGGGTAGGTTGCTGACTTTCATGGTCTGATACATTAACAAAATTATATGGTATTGGAAGGCACTTTTGAAACTGTTTTTGTTAATAAGTTTTTTATAGTTATCTTCATCTCCTTCATGTAGAGAGTAATCTAGTGGTTTCATTTTTCTTCAGAGCTTCATTTGAATTCTCTGGTTGGCAGTGAACTCTGGCAGCCCTACACTAGGTGAGCCCTGCTCTGGTTCTGAGCAGAGCAGCTACAGGCAGGCCTGAAGTAGGGGAGTGCATTTCATGAGCACATCCAGAGTGTGGGGTGTGGATTCTCTGTGTGTCCTATCCAAAGAAACAGCTCTCCAGGACTGAGCAGGCACTGGGTACAGAACATGCTAAGAGCTGTCCTTTGGACAAGTGTGCCTCTGTGGATGTCTGGATACTAGAACAAAGCACAAGGCACTGACAATGCATACTTCTGCTTGTGTTCCCCTCTGACCTTCCCATATGATGGACTGGGAAGTCACATTCTCCTATGACTTCTTCTCATGTGAATCCTTAACAAGATTTTCTAAGGGTGTGTATTTGTCATGAAACTGGAGTGCCCTGCAACAACAGCTACCCTTCCAATAGGAACAGTAACTGCAGTCTGTAACGTGTGTTCTAGATAGTCAGGAGGTGAGGTGAGGTATCTTCGAGTTGACAGTCCTTGATGATTCCAAAGACGTGACAAAATCTTAACAGTTTGTACCTCATTTATTTAACTTGTGCATATGTAAATATTGAGTGCTCTCAAAACTTGCTCGAGGCTGGGCTCACTCCAGGTTCAGTTTCATAATTTTCAGTCCACCCTGAGTGTTCTTACCTATGTCAGCTGTTATCAGCTGGATGCAAATTGCTAAAGCCAACCATGAAACCAGTTCCTCAGCCATATGGTATTTGGAGCTGGAGCAAATACAGAAGCTTCTGAATAGCTCTCATTGTGTTGGAAGGCAAAGCAGCACATTCTCGCTCTTTAAGCCCTGCCCAAATTCCTTGAATTTTTACAGCTCCAGGTGATAGTTCTAGTCTGCATGCAAAAAGAGTAAACTGTCCACCAGCTCTCCCATGGTAGGAATGCTGACTAAAGTCACCTGTAGCCATGCCATTTTTAACTGATTTTTGCTGTGGAAGTAAGTATCAGTGGATCTGCGTTCTGACCATCACATTACCTGGTTCCCCAAGCATTGGCCCTGCACTGGGGTTTGGCATCTGTCTCACTTTCAGGTCCAGAGCAGTGTTCTTCTTTCTGGAAATGAGTGCTTAATAGCTGATCAAAGAAACACTTTGGAGCAGATGCTGATCTAGGAGAGAAGCTGATTCTGCCACCTCTGTGGGAACATTAAGTGCCTCCTCTTAGGCCCCACAGAGCATGTTTGAGCTCTGCACGTCACACAGTTGATGAAGCTTTGAGGCAACAAAGCTTCCTTGCCAAGTTTGAGAGCTCAAAGCCCAGAGAATTTGCCATACTGCTCTGCAAGATTCCGGGCTTCTTCCATGAGCAAGTACCGGTAGTCTGATCCCCATCTTTAAAGAGTGACAAGGCTGCTGTGGGAAGTTCGGGAGCAAAAGGCTGTGCCTGAGGTTGCTCCTTTTGCTTTGGAGCTGTCACTTCCCTGTTGGGAGGATGCAGCAGGGCTGGCTACAGTGAGCTGAGTGGGAACCTCCTGCAGCAGCTGAAGCCAGGCACGGTGTTTCTTCTGCCAGATGCTCATGCAGTGGATGTGGGGCACTGGGCAGAGGCCGGTGCCTGCTGCAATGTTTGAAAATTACTTGATGGCTCAGCAAAGAAAGGGCTAGGACAAGTGTGCTTTTGCACTCCAAGCCCGCCCCCTGGCTGTTCAGTGTGCTGGGATGGGATTATTTCTTCCTGGCCCACAGACAAGATCAGCTTGAACCTCCTACTGTGAAGCTGCACATAAACCAACCTTGTTCTTTGACGTGGTTGTGGCTGCTGCCCAGTCATGTGCTTGGGTAGAATGGGACAGCCACCATGCAAAACTGGCTTCCAGGGGACTGGTTATGGTGGAAATCGCATTCATCCTTCACAGCCTTCCGTTGCGTGAGTGTGGCTTTCCAAAGCAGATGGCAGCAAGCGCTGAGTTGAAGACAAAAGACCAGCCAGCCTGTGGAAATGAGGTTTCGCTGTTCCCACTGCAACTTTGTGCTGAAGTGCAGGTGCCAGCAGGAAGAGGGTTAAGCGCTCCTATCACATGGCGAGGTTCTGTTTACTGCATACTTCTCATAATCAGGGCTGGCATCCAAATCCGGAAGAAGATTAGCACTTAACCAGAGACCCTGAAACAATGTGTTTCATGCTGGTATTCCTGTGAAGCTGTGCATTCTGCCATAAGCCCCCTCGCAGAGACCCATTCCTCCAGCAGCCTTCAGAGGAAGCTATGGGGAGAGCAGAAAATGGATGTTTTTAAGAACAAAGATTGGACTGGGCTGCATTCATCTTTGCTGCAAGCTTGAAGCCAGCATGCCTTTGCCAGGAATTAACTTATTCCATAACAACCTGATTTCTTTCAAAAGATGTTCTGGGGATTTCTGGCAGAGACACTGGTCTTCTGGGATGAATGTCTGAGGTTGTTCAGGCATGACAGTGACTGGTTTGGGAAATGGGACTGTGCCTCATGGCCGCAGGGTTTGCATAGGTGTCACTTGTACGTTTGGCCAGTAGGTGAGTTCTGGGTTTCCACTGCATCGAGTGCTAGGTATGACTGCCAGCTGAGGGTACTGCTTCTTAGACTGTAATTGTTGTAATTGTTAATACTTATTAACTGTCTTAAATGAACATTTCCATGTTGGTCCTGCTCTGAATTGGATTAATGCAGGAGAAACAGAAAGCCACTTGGACTTGTAGAAATAATCCCTGGATCTTCTAACTGACAGACTCATGGTGGGTTTCTTACGGTACTAGTAAGATAGCTATTCATAGTCACTATTGCCTGATCCGTGGGATGATGTTTAGCTCTGGGATGAGTTTTTACTTTTTCTGAAACAAGCTTCAGAAATAAGTAACGTGCCTTGGCTCTTTGTTCCAGGGTGTCATTTGGCTTCCACGTGGTAACTAACACTGTTATCTCTCATCTGAATGTCACCTTCCCGCATGCGCTTTGCCTCACTCAGATGATTCCTTAGTGAAGAAAGCAGATGATAAACATCGTGACAGTGATGACTTATAGATTACACAGAAACTGTGTGTATTGTCACTTGGATCATCTATTCCTTGTCAAGTGCTTTTTTTTTTCCTAATGTAATATGACGCAGGACCTGCTATTTTTATTATACCTACTGTATGTATGTGTCCTTGTATACATTGCAGTACTAATAATTTAAGTGTTACATAGGTAAAGAATAAAATCCTGAGTGTCACGGATCTGAAAAGAAGCTAAGGTGTGCCGTAAGATGAACAAGACTGAGCAGCCATGAATTTTACAGTGTATCTGCAATCACCGTGTATCAGTTGTGAGAGTAAGCTGAATTGCAAATGTTTTGCTTAGCAACTGTTGCAAAGGAAAATTGTCAGGCATGAGTCAGGAATGAGTATGGAAGACACTCCTTTTAAGTGATGAGCTGTACTCAGATGTGTTACTCTGATTGATTTGGTATTTTCTTATGAACAAGTAAGAATATAGGCGCTTATGAATATGTATCAAAGCATAAATAATTGAATTCCCTAGTTATATGAGGGCTCTTGTGGTTTTGAGAGTTGTAGATACCTCTAGGCAGCTTCACAAAGGCTGCGGGGTCAGAGAGCTTTGCCTGTTATTAACTTCTATGGTCCCTCATTGGGGAGCAATGAAGAATTTGGGTGGCAATCCAGATGTCTGCTGCCACATGTCTCCTGCCTGTCCTTGGCACTGTGATCTTAACATGGGACTGTTGTACGAACAGCAGCTAGGTATCAGGATACTAATACTGCCAGGGTAAGAGCATTTTCATTAGGGGTTACTTATTCATGGGGGAAATGATTAAAGGCAAAAGAAGCCTGCCTTGAATTGGCATGCAGGAGATGCGTTTCAGTCTGCATAGAGATCCTTTCTGCTGGGTTGTCTGTGGGAGAATTATTGGCACATGCTTCATAGACTCTTATTGTTGAAGAGAAAATAGATGGAAGACTAAAAGATCTGTAAGGAAGAGCTTTGTAGTGTCTGCCCAGACTGCTTGCCTGGCCTTGGGGTTAAGGTTTTGCTTTTCCTAGCAGCCCAGTGTCACAGCAAGGTGTCGGGTGCTTTTGTTGCCCTTCTAGGCCTGGGATCAGTTGGGACCAGGGCATTGCTTCCTGACTGCCTGCCCCAACTGCTTCATTTGGGGGTCATTATTTTATGGGAGTGACACCATAGCTCAAGAGAAAGGTCTCTAAGATGAAAGCTCGCATGTTTGATCTCAAAGGGCCTAGCAGGAAACCAAGTTTTAGTAATGTATTATCTCTTCTGAAGTTTTCTTCCCACCTGAGCTGAATATTTCTACAAGGCCTGTCCTCTGCAGAGGAGGGACACTAAAGGCGTCCTTCATCACGACGGGTTGTGATAGTCCTGTGAGCGTTGGTGCCACTAGCTCTGCTTCGGAGAGCTGCTCTGTATGTTTGTTTTTGGCGTTCTTTAGCAGGAATTCTCATCTCTGCAAGCCACAGTAGTTCACAAACAAAAGTGGAGTTCCTGCTGCCTCACCTATCCTCAGCTGACATGTCTTATGGGCTTTTTTATTGTAACTTTGTCTCTGTTCACCAGGCAGGGAACTTGGCTGGTGCTGGGACTGACAAGCTTCAGCAGCCTCTCTGCTAATAAAGAAATCAGCTGACCCACATCAGGAAGCATGGGTGGGAGTTTAGAGATTGGCTCTAGGAGCTGAGTTCCATGGACATGGACAGGCATCCTTCTCTGTGGGTCTTGGTGTTTTACTGAATGGGTGCTTCTGGGAGCTTGCTCAGCAACTGAGACAGCAACTGAGAGAGCAGTTACGGGGAAAAAAAACCTTATGGTGCTTGTGTGTCTGACTGTACCACTGTGATGATGACACTATGGATTCTCAAACTGATGTTTCAGGGATTTGAAGAAAAAAAAAAAAATCCCCTGTAGCTTAAACTAAGGCACTGGGCACTGTTGAAGGACTTAGAAGGGCCCATCTGGGAGCTGAGATGTCCATCTCAATGACTGCATGGGTTCAGAGCTTCTCATGTCCCTGGGGAGGAAGGTCCCATCGTACTGTGAGAGACTGCTGTGACAGCTTAGGACCCCTGATTTAGAGCAGCACCCCATTTCTTGATGGGTGTCTCCTATTTTTACTTGCAAATAATTTGTGCACTAGAATTGAGGCACCTGCGAGTGTTTCATGCATGACAGAAAACAAGATGAGCCCGTGTCCTGGGAAGTTGCTAGGTGCAATTAGTGGTTGCAGATACTTAAAGTGCAAGCTAAAAGCAGTGGGCATCCTTGTGCTTTGTTCTGCCCGATGGGCTAGACCACAGGTTGTTTCCTGTGGTTGGGAGCCACAGCTGAGAGTTTCAAGAGCAGTATGTGCAAGCTGGGGAGTTTATAGCTAGATAGCATGCAGTTCAGACGAGATCAGTGCTTACTAGAAAGAAAAAAGCTAAGGAAGGATATGGGTTAAAGATATGATTGCATGCTTTCTCAGTTTAGGCAAAGAGCATGTCTTGATGGTGTGGTGTTTTTCATGCTCCATTTTATCAGAGCTGCTTTTTGAACCAGTGCAGTTTTGTTATCCGCCCAAAATGACTGTATCTTTGTGAAAGTAGTTCAAAATGTTGTACATAAGCTCTGGTGAAAAAACAGTCCATCCTTTGAATGGTTTCATTTCAGTATATAGCAGAAAGGCAGCTCCCCACACAGCCCTCAAAGCTGTCCATGGCAGTTCTCCCCAGTAGTTAATGTGCAACCACTATGTCCACAGAAAGTCTAGATTTAAACAATTATTTCTGTACCTTGACAATGTCTTTTTCAAGAGCAGCAAGGGAGGGGCAGGAAAAGGGTGATTTACTTTGTATTGCCTTAAAAAGGCAAACAAGCCAACTGTAAGCCACATAGTATAGATCTGACCTTCACCTAAGTCAAACTCTACATAAAATCTGCCATGGATGTATGGAACATCGTTCCATCATTCTGCTCTTTCCTGCTGAACTGTAAAGCAGAAGTAAATTGAACATCTCGGATGATTTAAGGAGTTTGCTTACAAAAATGCTTTGTTCTCACTCCCTCATTGTGCAGGCTCAGGACCTTGCTGTGCTCATGTGCAGGCGAGCACAGAGCAGAGCTGTTACTCCACTGTCTGTAATTATTTTTCATGCCATTCCTTCACCTTTCCTAGCAGCCTTCCATTTAGGATATTGCTTTGCCTTAAGGAGGTGAATTGATGAGGGTTCTTCACAGTTTTGCCCCTGTTCCTTTTGAGTTAATTCAGGATCCAGTTAGACATTTGAGTAGTTCATATTCAATAAATCCTTGGAATTTTATCACCAGTGTCTTGTTTGTCATTGTTACTCACCTGCATGATTAAATCTAGTTGTTAACAGCTAGGCTCTATAAACAGGAATGTATTTTTGCCTTACTGATTGTTCTATTTTTTCTAATAATGAAATTATACTTGGCATGAAATGTAGGTAATGCCCTACTCTGTGATGGGGGCCTTTTTATGCCTTCATTTTCTCTCTCTTATTTAGCTAGTTTGTAATCCAGGAGAGGACATCCCTCTTACCGTAAACATGACTGTTTACTTTTGAAGTGTCAACGATGATACGATTCAACAAAGTCAGGGAAACCAGCAACGAAGAGAGGTGCTGTCTGTACACGGGCTGCTATGGGAGCAGCAGGGTGAGGAAGGCAAAGAGCTTTGCTCCTTATTAGGCATCGGAGAGCGCTCGCCGCAGAGCTGAGCAGGAAGCCAGCTTCATTGGTTCCGTTGCTTGCTGAACAGTGTGTTATCAAAAATAAATAGGTTTGTGTTTGACTTCGGGGTGAGGTGTTTTCAAGAAGAGATGAAACGAAGTAGCAATTTAATGCAACTGTACATAAAAAAGTGTGTGCCAGCATTACTGCATCTTCCAAGAATGGTATCTCCATTAAATGGCCAGTGGTTTGCTTATGAATTGCCAAGGGCAGCTGATGCTTTACAGTGCTAGGAGGCTAAGGCAACTTCCTGAAATATAACCAAAGCAGCTGTGGGCTTTGATAGTAGCAGGGAAGGGGAACAGTGTGTATGATGTATGAATCCAGTGTCATTTTAATGGTTAGCCATGACCAATGACAGATAAGCACTTAAAGCATTTACAAAGATGGTGTAGATGAGTGACCGTGCCTGATGCAGCCAGATCAGCTGTGCTGTTAGAGATGAAGTTGGTGATGCTGCAGGGTCCCGTGGTCTCAAGAGGCAGCACCCCCGGGATGACCCCCCCTACTGTCCTCTGCTATGAAACCTCCATGTTGGAGGGGACCTGCAGGGATCAAGCCCAAGGACCTGTAGGACCTTAGAAGCCTCACTGGCACGTGGGTTTCCATTATTCTTCTTGGAAAGAAGGCAAGGCCTGTGATGGGATGGATGCTGGTTCCAGTCACTGGCCAGGCTGCTGGGTTGCTCTTAGCATCACAACTAGGCTCTTGGTGGGACTTTGTTCATGTTGGCCAGGCTGAGTGCAGTTTTTACAAGCTAATTGCAGTTCTTTGTCCTACAGGAGGTGGGAATTTAAGCTTCTGTGTTGACTCTACCACATCACTTGTCACAAGACAAAGAGCTGGAGTAGGGTATACCTGAAGGACAGGAAAACGTTCCTAGTGCTCACCCATGGTGTGAAGGAAGACTGAACCTGGAGGTGGAGCAGCTGAGGCTCAGGCACATGCTTCTTGCTGCACCTCTCAGTGGGAAGGCAGTATTCAGCCACCAGGCAGGGTGCAGATGTTTTTTGGAGGTTTCTTTTTTTTTGGAGCCTACCTTCTAATTAAAGCATGAAAAACCCTTTGGGAAGCATCATTACCCAGTGTGCAATTATATGGCTGTTTGTGTGCTTTTACTGTGCTGAGATGTATGACTGCGTGAGGCAGCATTTATCCTTTACAGGGCCTGGCTGAGCAGGTGGCTTTGTATCTATCCCCTTGTGTTTGCATTTGGAGCAATGATTTGCTCCACAACTTCACGTGCAGGACTTCCTTTGTGCCAGGGAAATGGCAGAGGAGTCAGGAGGGTTCTGCACAGCAGCAGCAAAGCCTGGTCTCAGGCTCTGAGGCTTTGTGAGGATGTGTCCTTCCTGAGGTGGTCACAGCATGGGCAGGGCTTCTAAGCCCAGAAGAGTGGGACAGAGATGAAGAGAAGCATGCAGGCCCTTTAAGAAGGAATTGGCAAAAGAAGAGCTCAGTATTTAAATTTAGTGCAGACGAAGAGGGAAAAAAATTCCCTGCAGCATCTGGTTTGTATTAGTGCTCTCTGCTTCGGTGGAGGATGTGTTTACTGTGAAGCTCTTGTGTGTGTAGTGGGGGGGGAGGGGGCTGCCCATGATGGTTGTTCTTCGGGGACGTTGAGCCCCTGCCATGCCTTGCAGCTCTCATGCCTCCTCCTGGGCTCCTGAACCAGCCCTGTTGGTGTGCTGGGGTGTTTGAGCACAGCTGTCTACCAGGGCTCTGCAACAGTGCTCACTGTGCTGGCTGCTTCCCATCTTGCTCAGCCCAGGAATGGAGGCAAATAGTCCCTTGGTTATGAGTGCATGCAGACATATGAGCAGTGGCTGCCTACAGAGGCTGTAAAGCTGCTGATGTGTCTGCATGCTGGCTGCTGCTGTGCTTTGATGAGGGCCGGTCACTTCTGCCTCAGGCTGAAAGTTCCTGTTCAGCATGGGAGGTGGGGAGAGCTTTAGGATGACTGGGCTTTAGCTGTGGTGAAATTTCTCTTCTCTGTGCTTTCTTTATTGAAGCATGGTCTGTGGTCTCTCCCTCTCTCGAGAATCTGACAGGAAACCCAAATGTAGCAGTTGATGTGAGACGTGTTGAGAGGGAGGAGAGGTCTGTGCAACCCGTGTAGATGCTCCCTGCTCTCTCCACTCATAGCCTGCACATCTCACATAGCATTACCTGGTGGCTGGCAGCCCCTCTGGTGGTGTGTTCTGAGCAGGTATGGTTGTTGGAGTCAGCAATGAGAACCTGGATTCTGCTTAGCATTGAGGTTAAAAATTGTAATATCTTATTGAATAATCTTTATAAAAGCATTGTGAGAGTTTATCATATTTGAGGATGAAATAAATGCATATTTTTAGACCTAGAACCATTGAAAAAATAATTCCTAGGCCACAGTGATCATTTTAGTATCTGGTTATTTGAAACTTTAGGAAATAGATGTCACATGCATCCAGGCAGAAGGAAGAGGAATGGAAAATTTTGGATTTATGTTCCATGTACAATGTAGATTTTGGTATGGCTGTTCTCTCCAGCAGCTGCTGGACGAAAGCCTGTTGCCACCACCGCAAGACTGAGATTAAAGCTCATAGCAGAAATAAACTATTCCCCCAGCTATTTTTGCAATTTCCCTCATCCAAGAACAAACAAAAATGGTCTCCACCTCTCCTTTTCCCTCCTCCTGTCTCAGGACAAGTCAGCAGCAGTTTCCCTTTTGCAATTTTCATAATCTCTTCTCTTGATTACTTACCTTTGCTGCTGTTTTATCCTTGCATAACTTCATTCAAATCAATGCCCCCCAACCACCAGTCATCCACTATAGCTAAAAGCATCTCCCTCCAGGTGAGTCAGAAGTTAAGCCTTGCCTCTCTGTCATCCTCTCCGAGCTACTGCCTTTCATTTCTTCCCAGAAATGGCCAGCTGTCAGGGTGTAGAAAATAACTACATTTCTGAACCACGTGCTGGTGGCAAAACCAGCAAAGCCATGCCTCTTTCTCACGATGATGGTTTAGGAAAAACTCTGGCACCTAGGGGTGTTCCCAGCCAGTTTGATTTGAGGCACTGATCCTCCCCATGTGGTTACTGCAAAGGGCCTGCTCTTCTTGAAATGCTAGGGAAATGTTATTTGACCAAAAATGGATATATGTTCAATTGCAGAATTGCAGCTTTTCAATGAAAAATGTTTTCCATGGGGGGGAAAAGTCACCCCTTGGTGTGTTTGTTTGTTTTCAAAAGCCAGGTTCTGGAAATCCCAAATGTTTTGGCCAGTTTCCTTGCCCTGCTGCAAAATGCATCCAGGTGTGCACCTAAGTAGTTCAGATGTACTTGTGGAGTGGTTTCCAAGCCAATTGAGTCTCCCACAAAGTACAGTTGCCAGACCTGTGCTGCATGCCATTGTCCTTGGTGGAAGAAGCCTCTAAGCAAGAGTTCCTGTGCAGTGAAAGAAAGTGGGAGCACAGTGTACCAGAGCTACTGCTGCCAAAGCAACATCCTGCAGCTCATGAGAAAGTATTCCTCTTACCTGCTGAAAACAGGCTTTTTTTTCTGTACAGCATGAAAAATGTCTCTGACTCTAGCCAATATCTCAAATTATCAGAGCTGTGCTGAAATTGGATGGCAGCACTATTTAGTTGGAACACTGCGAGGAAAGTAGTTAGAGATTAAGTGGAGCTACAGAAAGGAAGAGACAATCTTAATGATTTCAAGGTGATACAGAAGTGCTTAACTAAGTTCACTTCAACTTGTGGTTCTGAGATTTTACTGAATGCCATGGGTTTCTCATTTTCCCATCCTTCTCTCTTTCCCACATAATATTTGCCTTAATATAAATATAAATAAAATTGCATAGCACCTTGAGAGATTCAGTGCGGCTAATAGGAATCATCTTAATGCTCTTCTAGCCTAGGCTGATTAAAAATAGTTAGGACTTTATCTCTGAGGCTTGTTCATTTTTCTTGCTGAAAATACCTGATTTTTCTCAAAGCTCTCTCTTCTCTTCCAGTGTTCTGGCCTCCTGAAAACTCCTCCTTAGAGTAAGAAAATGTGATATATATTTTTTTCATCCCTTAACCTGGAGCACAGAGCTTTATAAACTGCTAGCATTTCATACCCAGTACGATGCCTCCTTCCCTGGCCTGCTGAAGAATGCACCTTTTGTACCCACGGCCTTTCCTATAAATGGCAAGGCTCTGGGTATGTGTGGTGCACAGGGAAGAAAAATGCGCGCTGGCATTCGGCATCCAGTTTACATCATCTGTGTGCTCTTGTGGTGAGCTCCTTGCCCTCATCTCCTAGAAGTGAGCAAATGCAGGAATGTGAATGTGTCGTGGTTAGGGTGTAAATCACTCCCCATCCACTGCCACCAGCACTGCTGCTGCTCTGGCCTGCAGGGTATCTGGGCTGGTGCCGGGCCCTGCTTGCTGAGTTAATGCCCAGCAGAGTGCAGCCAGCCCCGCTACAACGTTTGGGCTTTTTGCACCTTCTGTGGGGCAACTGAGGATCAGGGTCTGGTGTTTGTAGAAGATCCTGGGCTGAGGACACCCCAAGTCCTCACAGGCTTAAGGGAGCTCTGCTTGCTGGAGCCGCCCTTCTCCTCTCTCCTCCTCTCCTCCTTTGTTCCCTGGAGAATGCTGTTTGTGGCCTCTGGCGCTTTGAGGTGGAAAAGCAGAAGCGGCAAATGGTTCCCGAGGGGCTGAACTAGCAGGTAGCTGTGTTTGGCTTCCATTTCTTTCTGCAGTGTGTTTTCCCCTATGTTCCCATAGGTTTTCCTGTCATCGGGACAGCGAAAATCATGTTGCTTGGTTTAAAAAGATAGATCCAATTCTTCCTGTTAGTGAAGTGTCGTGCCTGTCAGCATTTAAATAACTCCTGGCTCCTTTGGGCTGGGCTGGAGTCCCGGCATCTGTTGTTCTGCCCTTGCTCTGCAGAGCAGGGCCTGGTTCAGCCCCTGGTGTCAGTGTAGATGTTCTCCTTGGTAGCCCTCGGGCCTGATGCAGGAGGTTTGTCCTAGGTCTCACCTAGGACAACTGCTGAAATAGTCCTGCTGTATGCATCTTAAAGCATCATTTCCTTTTCAACTTCTTTGTAAAAGTTTTGGAAAAAAAAAAAATAGACTCTAAAACCATAGAAGAAACCTAGAAGAAACCTAGACGCATGGTTTTCTACTAGCTCAGAGCCACTGTGCTACCAAGAATTGAAAATGCATTTGTTAATGGTTCAGTTTGAATAAAACATCAAAGGATTTAAAAAAAAAAATAAATCCTTCAACAGTTCTCCTTCCCTTTTAATCCTGGATATAAATTCAACATCTGATTTCTTTTAAAGAGATCTTCCTTCTTTGATAAACTACACAAACAGCTTTGAGACAAACAAAATAATTGAAGTCAGAATTTATTTAAAGAAAAAAAAAAAAGATTTTGGTCATCAGTTCAAGAAAACTAAGAGAGATGCATCCCCTTAAAGCCAGATTATCTCCTGCTCTGCTTCCTAGGCTGGAGTCCTGGTGGCTGTGGGGAAGGCAAAGGAGCGTGAGACTGAGCACAGAGCATCCTGAGGGAAGCGGAGGACAAATGCAGTGCTGGCCTCAGCCAGGTGTTGTGCTGGAGAAGCCAGCCCTGCCTCTATCTACTAATAGAGTTGCTGCTGTCTCAGGATGTCTGAAACACTGAACCACAGCAGCCTGGAACAAAGCTCCTGCTGTAATTATTCCCCTATCATAGTTTTTAATCTTCCGCTTCCTCTTTTTCATGCTCCTGCTTTAAGCTCTCCATCCTGGTCTGAGCACACATGCTGAGAAGACCTGATCTGACCTCCCCTGCCTCCGTGCTCCACCACAGTTCCTGTCCCTGCTGTGTATTCTAGTATAGCTCTTGCTTCACACAACGCTGGCCCAGCCTGACTTCCCTCAGTGCTCTTTGTGGTCTCCTGGCTCAGGTATCCAGACAGCTCTATACCAGTTTGTATGGTGATGTCCACGTGTACCCACAGGGGCTCGATGCACATCTGAAAGCATGCATCCAGGGTGTGTGTGCTGCATGAGGATACGAGATCCCAGTGCCTGCCGTGTATGCAGGGGTAAGGTGGTAGAAACTTGTGCTGTCACGCAGGAGCCCTAGGGCCGATGAAGACTAATTAGACCACTCCTTGCTCTGTGATGCTCACCGAGGAGCAGCTTGCTGCTCACTGCTAGTGTAGACAGTTTAAATCCTGTTTTATCCATGCTCTTAGATGACACATTCATGCCTCAACAGGGAATGGGTCTTAAGATCCCAGAAAAGACCATCTTCATAATCTTACCACCCACAGTAGCGTTTAGCACTTTTGGTATCCAATTAAGTCACGATGCAATTCAAATTTGAATATAACCATTACCTTAATAAATACCTCTTCCCAGAATGTAGAGTACACAGACACTCATATGTTTGGATTTGTCTTGTTTTTGGCTGTTTTAGTTGTGACTTAAATACTTAAAACAGACAAGCACTCTAGAACCTACAGCTGTGCAAATGTGTGCACTCACCTAGGAGGCTGGCTCCCAGTAGTTCATTGAGGCTTCAGTTGTCCTCACAGTGCTTGTGTGTACGCTGCAGGAGGCATGTGGGTTGATAAGCCCCAGTAGGGACTTGCTCCTTGTACATGAAGAGGTGTGGGACTCAGCACCATCTTGGTTCTTTGAGGCAACAGCTGTAAGAAGCGACAGTTGCTGCTGCTTTGTGTGTGCAAATGATAGAGCTCATCTCTCAAAGGAGCAATTCCTCCTGTTCACAGAGTCTATTGGAGTTAAAGTTGCCCATTGTTCAGTTCCTCAGGGGTGGAAAGTGGGGGTTCCAGCTCAGTTTTGCATTTTTCTTTTTAAAAGACATTTAAAGCTCAGGGAGATAGAGATGAGACTTTTTTTTTTTTTTTTTGGTAGTGTCTTTATGTAAATATCTAAAATCTAATCTACACCCAGATCAGTTAAAACCTTTCATCCATTAATAGCTGTGACATTCCCTTCTCTGGCCTGACATTTCATTTCCCTCCAGAACGGCTGATGGATCTCCATTAAAACTCCCACATGGGCTTGCAGTTATATTATGTCTAAATAGCTGCAGCATCCTTTTTCCAACCTCGATGAAGCAATCCAGTCACACTCATCCAAACAGACGCAGCAGATAATTTTCATAACCCATCACTTACAGTCATGTTCTTCGGTTCACATCTCTCCTGTAGCTCTTCTTTCTTCACCTCAATAAACCTGAGGTGCCTGTCTTTGCTTTCTAGACCCTGTGTTGCCTCTCCCGTTCTCAGTTGTCTGTGCTGGGATCTCTCACATCTATCAGCCTGGTACCAGGTACTATCTGCTGCAGCCTGCTAATTATACCTTCTTGCATTTATTTTATTGCTCGTTTGCCTTGCCTCTCACTGAGAAGGAACCTGCTAGAAACAGCTAAAGTTTTGCAGTTTTTTTTTCCCCTTCCAGTTAGGCTGCCAGCACCAATGACATGAACCAAGTGAGAGCAAATTGCATTGTGGCAGGAGGTTGTAGCTTTTGATCAAGGTGGAAACATAACCACTGCAGGGAAACCAGTCCCAGGGTCTTGCACAGGAGCCTGCTGTTCAGATGCAGTTACATAGCTTGTGATTGTAGATATGTGAATATCTATAATATAATAATATAATAGATACGTGGCTCTTTTCACAGAAGGACAGTTGGGAATGCTGTAGTTTAGCTCACCGTCTTCTTGGATTAAATCTCTTTTGTCATGATCCTGGCAGAGAGCTTGATGAGCAGTAGTTTGTGGGTGTGCTGAGTCCTCTGCCAAGCACCCTGGCTGATGTTGTCTCGTGCTGAGTTGTGCTGTGTCTGCTCTTATATCTGAGTCTTATACAGGAAGTGCCTTGGAGCAAAAGCAGCTTTTCACTATGAGTCTTTGTATCCCTGAGCACAGGAAGGTCTCTGCCCGTGGTAGTGTTTGTGCATTCAGTGTCATCTTGACTCGGGAGCAATTTTTTTAGATTGTCAGTAATCCCATCTGAAGTGAGGGCAGACTTTTTTTCAAAAAGAGAACAATTGCAGGTGTTTTTTCAAAAGGAGAATCCTCTGGAGCTGGCAGCTGTGTTTCACAGCTGTGAATGAGGTGAGACCCCGTAGTGACAGCAAAGTGATGGTGTCTGTGTGGATGGCAGTGTTGAAAGGTGTGGAAGCAGAAGACTCAGATGGGCACTAGTCTAGGTCAATTTTTTGTCATATATTTTAGCCAAACATTTGGGTCACCAGTGACAGAGATTGAAGCTCAAATATGTGCCATTGGGAGCTCTGAGTATACAGGTATCATTTCTAATTCCTTGCTCTTCATCAGGGAACTCAGGCTTCACATCAGACATCTCTTTGGAGTCCATTTCTCACTGGAAATGATGTAGATTTCTTCAGCCAGGATGCTCACCACCACCAGTTAGAAAACCAGATAGTTTCAAGTTGCTTCTTCCCTCCAGTGCATCAGTCACTGACATTCTGCAGACCAAAAACCAGCTCCTTGCGCTAATTTTGCAGCATCTGTACAGAGCAGTGGGCAAACACATTAAGTTGTTTCAATTATCCCACCTGTTTACTTAGCTCTGTATTTAGAAAGTCTGGATAGATGAAGCTGTGAATTTCTCTTCCTGCCTTCCCTTTCATCAGCAAAGTAAACAGCCAAGGAAGAGCCTCGGAAAAGGGAACACCTGGGAGCCCTCCCACGGAGCAGCCGCTCTGGGCAGCAGTGGGCCGGCTGGCAGCGTGGGGCAGTCCCACAGTCTGAGCCTGGGCTGCACGAGGCCCTCCTAAACCCCCAAGTCAGCAATTACCATACACCAGTGTACACCACACGGGCTGCTCCGGAGTGAGATGCCTCTTCGTGCTGACAATGTGTTTCCTCACGCCGCAGGTGTGAAGCAAGCCCCGACAGCTCTTTTCTTTTGGTTGGCAGCTCAGTTTTCAGCCAGATCAGCTCCCCGCACTGCTGGCTTTTTGGGCTTCTTAGAAATTTAATATAACCCTTTGCTTTTTCCCCAGCCTGTCTGTGGCACGGCCTGAATGACACCCCAACCATTGAAATCAACGTAGGGCCAGAGTGAAGTACCTGAGAAACTTTGTGTGGTGAGATTTACAGTGCAGGCCTGCCATCAGGTGTAAAGCTGGTCGTGCATGTGTTCATCCCAGTGCTCTGGCCCAACTCCATGCTCGGTGGCTGCCGTTCAGCCTCCCTGGGCTGAACAGCCTTGTTTGCAGTGGTTTGCTGCCACTTTCCAGTCCATAAATAGTTGCATCCCAGTGCTCAGTAAAATGATTTCTTTCCGTTTATCCCCCAAATGCTATAAAGGATTTGGGAAGCTCAGCATATAAAGTGCAGAGACCAGCTCTGTTTAATTTTTGTTATGAGAGATCTTGGAGCGAGTTGACGTTTATGAGCTGATTTCTTAGGAGACAGAAGAACATAATGAAGAGACTTGCTAGTCTGAGCTTCATCTGTAACTGTAAAAGACCATACTACTGGCTAGTTGATCTCATTGTGCTGATTTCTGCATGGTTTTTGCATGTCTGAAGAATTCTTGTAACTTCCTAGGTATTTGTGCTCCCTGGTAACTCTGGGATAAAGAGAGCTTGTGCTTTACTGCTCCGAAATGCCAGCTGAGTCATTGATTTAATGTCCAGGAGCTTTCAAATGGCAGAAACAAATGCCTGAAATGGTGCGGCTCCATAGCAGAAGTGGAGTTAAAGGCTCTGGAGGAACAAATGTAGAGAAGAACAAATATTTACCCTGTGATGGAAGGGAAGTGCACTGGATTGAGATCTCTGCCCTCATCGCTTTAGCCTGTTCTTAGCTAATAAAAGGATCGTTGTGACTCGAGGGCAGTTAATACCATGCTGGAGGAAAAGCAGCATGGTAGGTGCTGTGTTTGTGGTTTGTTGTTTTTTTTTCTTCCTCTCTTCCATGGGAGGGAAGAAAGACTGAGCTCCGTTTGCCTGAACATAAATGAAAAACTCCCACACTGACTATTTCCTTAAGCTTCTTGTGAGTGATTTGCTGATTCACTGCCATTGTCCAAAAGGATGGACTGATTGTCAGGAGGGTTTTGTTTTCCCTGTGCTCCTGTTCCTAAGTCTTCTGGACAAGGAGGGTTTTGGTGGTGAGCAATACATTTCCCTTGGGAATCTAGCCTGGCTCATGTGGGTGCTGTCAGGACTGGGTTCTTCCTGCCCTAGTGTTGTTCTCATCCCTAGCTGCAGAGCTGGGTTTTGGGAAACTGCTTAAGCAGTGTGAGCTACGAAGCAGTGACTGAGATCTATCCTTCCAAGTTCAGGGACTGTTCCTTGGAGTTGGAAGATGCAAGTAATTCCTGAGGCAGTCACCAAATGGTTCTTTAGGTGCTAGTAATGCGCTGTGCAATGTAATGACACCTCCCCTTTTCAGTACATAGTACTTCAGGAGCAGTGTGAGCTGCATTTCGTCTTTCATCCACACTTGGAACTCAACAGCTGCAATTAGACCAGAACAGGACATTATCCCTGATGCATGTGGTACTAAACTCCTTTTGTGGAGGCGGTGAAATAAGGCTGAGTTTCTGTAAGGATTTTTTTTCTAAATATCCTTTTTTTTTCCAAAGAAAACCCCATTGGAAAAGTAAAGTTCTCTGTTGTACAGCATTAGTCTCACTGACCATCAGATCTGTAATTCTGTAGGTCAGCTTCTGACAGTGGAGCCTTTGAATGCAAACCAAGCTCTCTAAATCACCTGAAGAATTGACTCAGAGTTAACACTGAAAGGATTTATCAAATGCTATTCTTCTTTCAGGAGTTCTTGGGTGGCATTAAATGTAGAGTAATGTGCAGAGAAACCAAGGCTATGTTTGAGGTTGGAAGATGAAATTGGGTAGTATGGACGAACAAAAGATTCCGATTTGAACAAGAAGCCCTTTGGGAACTACCCAGAGTTGCAGTGAGGTTTGTGTAGAACATCTCCAATCCCTAGAGCTTCTCTGCTGGCAGATCACAGACGGTGGTTTTGGTGTATCTAAAGCCATGGGGAGACCACCAGCAGTTCCTGCTGGTGAAAGGGTGGCTGGAAGAAAGGAGCACCAGAAGCACCATGTGAGAGAAACCGTATGACACTCTGGGTTAATGTTAGTGATGGATTGGTGCTGAGCACAGGGGAACTTGGGCTGGGAAGTTGGGATTTGTTTCCTGACCCCTCAATCCAAACAGTTCCCATGAATGAGCTCTCTCATCTGTCTGGTCGAGGAGGAGATAGAGGTTGAGGTGCTGTGGGTTAGGATCTTCTTCAGTGTGGTGTGTTCAGCTCCCAGGCTACCAGGGTGGAAGGGAGCCCATTGTGGAGCAGCTGGAACTACTTAGTAGTAATTCCAGGGCTTAAAGAAACCTTGTGTGCAGCAGTTTTCTGCCCGCTCTTAAAAAACTGTTAGTCGTTATTGGGTGAGTGCCTCAATCCTTGTTCCAGACAATTTCATTCAAATGAAATCCCTTGCAGCATGTAGAATGCATTGCAAGAACAAGCAACTTTGTCTGAGTGGCACTGTCCTGTATGGTGCCACGTTGGGCAGGCACTGCAGTGATGCTACCTTCAGAGCAGGCAGCAGACATTGCTGCGGCTGTGCCTGCGGAAGCCCAGGTGTGCTTGTCTGGATGCAGGCCATGAGAGGAAAAGCACTTGCAGCTGGTTGATTTTGTTTTCCAGCTGTGCATGATGTATTGTGTGAGTATCCTACTTTTCTTTCTAGTGTTCCGAAAGGGAATCTTCCTGTCATTTCCCTTGCAACACTAGAGGAAAGCCTGGACCTTTACTCGCAGCTTATGGCCTGTCAAGACCTTGCTATGCAGGTACACGTGCAGTAGTGTAAAAGTGTGCTCCTCGGTTACTGTTTGCATGCCAGTAGCACCATCCTCCCCCTTCACAGGAGCCAGAGCTTTGTGGGTATGTTGCAACAACAGAACTGGATTGAAATACTTGCCTAAAGTATCCCCCAGCATAAGTACAAGGAAGTAGGATCTCTTGGTGGCTGAGCTCTGCCTCCATTGGAGCATGGTCCTGGCATGCCAGTGAAGCAGTACTCCAACAAATTCTGTCTTTGGTTGCCTAAGCCAAACCTCATTGCTGTCAGAGGGGAGGCAAACAGCACTCACCGCTTAAGATCAATTATAGATTTTCTGGGGCTGCCATTCAAAAACAACAGGCTCTTGGCTGTGTTGAGAAGTTTACACTCATCCATGGACTGCATGGAAGAGGAATTTAGCAAGGAGAGAAGTGAAAAGCATCTGGAAAGGTCAGATAAAGCTGGAATGTTACTGTCACAACCGCACAGAGATAAAACTGACCATTTGTTATTTTTTTTACTGTCGTTTATATGGTTGTGGTAGCTTTGACATTTACATTGCTAAAATTGCTCTGAGGCTGAAGTGCCTTATGGCTGTTTTCTTGCAGCAAAGAGCTCGCTATAGCTACTCTCAGCAAAAGCTGTCTCTGAACTTAAAATGTTGGCTTGCTGTCTTGCTTTCCCAAGTTGCAGGAATATTGTGTGAGCCACTCAGGTACCAGAAGGGTACAAATTGTAGCTATAGATGGGAGCAAGGGGAGGCATAGAGCAGCAATGGTAAATGTGTGTGTGCACACATACTTCTTCCTAAGACTGTGAGCACTGAACGAGAAACAGACCTTCAGGGCGATCTGCTGTGTCCAGTCCATGGAAAGATCTCAGGGGCCAAGAAACAGCTCTGTCTGCACCTCTGCTAAGGTTACCATAGAACGTGTGTGGTGTGAGATTCACGTGAAGAAAATCTACATGGCAGCATCTTCTCATGCTGTTATTTGGTAAAAGTAGTTTTCCATTTCTGTGAAATGTTCCTAAATCACAAGGTTAACAGGGTATTTGTTTTCTCTCGAAGATAATTCCAAGCTGCTGCACCTGCAGACAGTGAGGAAAAACGTCTGACGCTTAGAGCAGTGGTGTGACTTCATGGCTACAGAGGCGATGCCTGTGCTTGGCACTGCAGTTCTGCCCTTGCTCCTGGAGACCTGCAGCACAGGGGCTCAGCAGCTCAGCCGATCGCTGCCACTGTGCTAAGGGTGTGGGGAGGAGGGAATCCGGTGCTAGGAGGTGGATGGGGAGAGTGGGTGGTTTCAGCAGTTTCCCAGAATAACAAAAAGGATCTTGTGCAGTTGCATGGAGCCAAGTCAGTAAAAATGACTCCAAACAAGACTGCCAGGATTGCAAGACTCAATGGACAGCAGAAATTTCAGCTCTTCCTTCTCCTACTCCCCCCTTCAACTTTTCTAGCACATTTCTTCAGCCTTATTTCTGCTGTGTGTCACATTCCCTTCCAGTCTACTACTTGGAAATAAGAAGATATTTTATTCCTGAGCAGTGTGTGCAGCAGATGTAGTGTAAAGCATTCTCCCGCTTACTCTGTTCTGACAGATGTTGCTGAGGGTTGGTCTGCAAAGAGCACTCTGTGAATCCCATAGCTATAAATGCCCATTCTTATTAAAAACATTCATAATCCGGCTTGCTTGTGAAATGGCCTAATGCATCCACGTAGAGCTGCCGTTTCTTGCCGTTTCCACATATTGTTGTACTGTTTGTGGTGTTAGGGAGTTTACATAGGACCTGAAGGGTTACCACACATGAAATGGTGGACGTGGCTCCAGCAGTGCAGTTAGGGGGCTGGCTCTCAGTTTTTCCACCAAGGTTCAGGGGACTCTTGCACCAGTAAAAGTCATCTTAGTTATGCGGTCATCATGCCAAACTTTATAACAATGTAAAGTTTAGAAGCTCTGTGGTTTGCTTTCAATGTGCTTCTTGGCAACATAGACCCTGTCACCCCTTTCTTCAAAATGTTCAAAAAGAGGCCTAGTTACGCTGTGTGTATCCATGATTTAGAGCAGAGATTTCTGATCTGCTTTAGGCTGATAGATAAGGAAACTGTCTTCAGGGAAGTCATACAAGTGCCGTCTGGTGGCCTGTGAAGTAGATCTTAGACTTCCTCCTCGCTTCAACACAAATTTGGGTTGTGAACTAGGGCCAGTCACTGGCTGTAGGTATCTTCCTCTTTCTGCTTTCACAAATGAGGGGGAGGTGTATGGGCATTCATGACTTTCCTGACAAAACTTGCTCTCATATTTTGATACTGTATTTGGTAGAGCGTTTGAAAACATCTATGCTCTCATTTGCCCCCTCTGGGGGAATGAAGGAGCTGCAAACATGAGCCAAGTAAATGAGCCTCTTCTCACATAAGACAGTGAAGGCGGTAGAATGAAGAAAGTAGTACTGAAAGGATGTACTTCGGGATGCAGATTCTATTCACAAGTAAAGCCACTATTGTTCTGATAACAACAAACAAACCACGCTTCTGTTTCTCAGGGGAATAACAATAAAAAGCAATAAAAGGTACTTAATGACTTACTCTTTTGAAACTTCCAAATCTGGAAAGAAACCAGACTATCTTGAAAATGGAGATCCCAGACTTTCACAATACATGTTACCCATCCAAAGAGCTGTTGCCATGAAAATATTTACAGCTGCACTGTTTTCCTGCTCTGTCCCAGAGCCCCAGAGGAGAGCAAGGCCAGAACACAACAATGTAAAGCCCAGCAGCTGCTAAGTCATGCTTCTTCCTAGGAAACATTCTGCTCTACACTATTTGCAGTCATGTAAGCATGAATGCAACACAGGAAGCCCAGCCTCTAGAAAAATAAGAAAAGCCTTGATGCTCTTTGCCATTTGGGGTGGTCTTTATTTTGAATTCTAGCACATGGTGTAAGCAGTGGTGAAGCATTCCTGAATTTTTGGCGTGCCATGCTTCAGTGTCAGCAGGATCCTTCCTGTTGCAGTTGTGCAACAGCCTAAGATGGCATGAGTGCTGTGGTCCGCTCTACCCTCCATTTTTGCCCAATTTCCTCTTGTCAAAGTCTTGCCAGACTCTGTTCCATAAACTAGCTCAGCAGGAGACTTGGCATATCGGGGAAAGCAAGCAGTTCTTTACCGGGTCAGTGAGTTGAGTTGGCTCTGGAAGCACTTCTTAAGAGAGAGAGGGAAGACCTCCTTTTCTGCGGTGTGACTGAGATTTTGGAGCTGTTCAAGTTTTGAGTAACCTCACCCTTCTATTTAAGGAGTGATTGAAGGGTTATCCATCTGTACAAAGGGAAACGTTTGCTTGGTGTCCTGTTCAAACACTGTGAAGCTCATTCATTAGTACTTAGACAAACTTGTCCGCCCTTGTTCTTTTGTTTCAAACTCCTGCATCTCCAATTTGGGCTCTTATTTCTCTGGTTGAGGCTATGTTACGCTGAGCACTGGCTTTTATCTTTCAGACTTGCTTTTGCACTTTTGAGGTAACTTCTATTCTCATGTCACTTACAAATTTAAATCCAGGCTTGGATCTCATAACTGATGAGCTGGTCTTGTCCCTGGGCAGTGTCCATATGCCCATTGCTCAGAACAAACGCTGACAGAGCACATCCACAGAAAATGTGTGCTGTCATCACTTGTGGCAAAGTTCATTTCTCTCATATGAGAGATTCTCTTATTCTGACCACTTGAGGTCAGAAGGCATTACCCAGAAGGGTGTTATCTGGCCTGAAAGCCACTGACTGTGTTGTAATTTGGACTTCAGGCCCTGCTCCACTTCAAACACATTACTGCCGTGGTCCCACATCATATCACTGATTATGGAGTGGCTGTGATCCCTCTGCCAGAGGCAGTCAAGCAGTGGGGATCTGGGGCTCTGCTAGACAGTAGCATTGATAACGCTGTTAGCCTTTGGAGGACCTGTGCTTCTATTGAAATGGGTGGTTCAGAAAGCATTTGCTTCTCCACGTAAGCAGTTGTTGCAGCTGCAGGGGGCATGTGAACAGGCAGGCAGGAGAAAAGCTCTGCTCAGCAGTGGGTTATGGAAACAGCAGCTGCAGGACCAACGCTACTGGGATGTGGTTTGTGTATTTGAGTTCTCTGCCACTCAGTGCCCCTCTGAGGTTGCGGTCTTTGGTATTGGAATAGACTGGAGACAGAAAAGAAAAAAATCATTGTTTTTAGTGCACCAACCTAGAGACAAAGAGATCTGAAATATTGTTTCCCTTTTTCCTTCGTATTATTTTAACACGTGTCGCTTAACACCTCTGGAGTCCCTAATAATGGGAGCCTTTAGCATACCTTAGAAGTTTCAATGTGAACAAAGTTTAGAGGCCCTTCTGGAAGATCAGGCACCCTGGAGCCATGAAGTGACCACATCTATCAGACTTCTTTTGCCTAAGAGCACCCCACAACTCCTTTGGGTATATAGATACTAACACCTGTGCTCTGCAAGATGGAAAAAGATGATAATCTAACTGGTGTTTCATTCTGTATCACAGTACCCCTAGCAGCACGTCTTCAATACTGAACTGCTGATTGGCTTCTGGGAAGATTACTGACTGCTCTTTTTTTTTTTCTTCTTTCCTGTGTTTTAGACATTTACAGCATGGTGTAATTCTCACCTCCGCAAGGCTGGGACACAGATTGAGAACATAGAGGAAGATTTCAGGGATGGTCTTAAACTCATGTTACTTCTGGAAGTCATTTCAGGTGAGAGAGGTTGTGTGTGGTGCTCTCAAGTGTCCTTAGCATCTCTGTTCTGAAATCTGTCTTCCACTTTTCTTGTAGAACAGGGACAGCAAGGGCTCTAATGCTGTAGATTTTGCTGGAACAAGAACAGCTGCTTTCTGATTCAGAACAAATGCTCTCTAACGAATATCTTGTCTCCAGCAGTGACCATGAATGTGCTTTTGGAATGTGTTCCAAGCCTCATGGTCTGTGCAGGCTGCCCATTGCATTCCTGCTTCTGCCTCTCGGCTTTCCTCCACTCGCCAGGAATGCACAGCCTCTTGTGAAGGCTCAGGCAACGTCTCTCACTCCTTGGCAGAGCTGATGAAGGAGCTCTGGAAAGAGTGTGGGAATGCTATACTGGCAAATCATACCAAAGCCACATGACAGTGGGAATAGGATGGAAGTTGTTGAAAGAGGAAAGTTAGTCCAGTAAATCATCTGTGTCATTCAGTTTCAGCTGTGACTGAAGTTTTTCCATTCCAGTTTCAATCTGAGCTCAGTGCTCAGGCCTTCAGGAAAAAAAAAAGCCCAAAAAACTAATGCAAAACAAAATCCCAGAAAACTATCTGAAATAAAAACAGTGACCAAATTAGTCAGATTTGTTATAACTCCCTATCACAAATGTCCCACTATTTGACAGATATCTCCCTGAACAAGGATTATTTGTATAATTGGAAATAAATACCTTGAAGTACTGTGGGAGGCGTCATGGGGGATAAGAGTGTAAAACTGGGGCTGTGTGCTCACAGATTTTCTCCTGATGGCTTTCAGTCAGTAAGAGCAACCCTACGACTTGCACTCCTGAGCTTCTTGATGTGTTTTGCAGTAAAATTGCTGTGAGAGAGACACTCAGACTACCTTCCCTCTGCTGCCCCTCTTTCCCTAACCTTCTCCATCTCCTGCAAAGATGCTGTCAGTGTATATGCTCTTGAGAATTTATGGATATAAGAGAATACCTTTGAGCTTTTGCCCATGCCAGTAGTTTGGAGGGATTAAAGTCCAGACCATTGCTCCTGTAGTGTCTGTGAGAAGCCAGCAGGCAGAGTCCTACTTTTCTGTGCTTTTTTTTTTTTTTTTTCTGAACTATTCCTTTCTAGAGGAGGGGCTGCAACCAGGAAGCTGGGGCAGATGGGCTCTAATGGCTTCGGTTTTGATTGCTGAGAAGGAAGATAGGAAAAGGGAACATGAATGGAGGATGGTGGATGAGTACAGCTGCAAACACAGTAGATCTCATGCCTCACACAGCTTAATATCCTTTCCTCATCTCCAACCCCTCCAGTGCTGTGGTCCTGATGGGAGCCCAAGTGTAGGGTGTTACATAAGTATAACCAGCAGGCAAAGGCGTGGGGAGCTGCTGTAGGCCTCAGGCTACAGAGCATCCTTCCTACTCTTCTCATGGAGCCTCTTTACAGCAGCTAGCCCTACCTCTGACCTTCATCTTGGGAAGCAGCAGCACCTGGAGAGTTACCTGAGTGGAATGAGTCCTCTCCTCATGCCTTCTCTGCTGGCGAGGGCTCGCTTGGATGCTCCTGCCATGGCTCCTGCTGATGGCTTCCAAATGGGAGAGGCTCCAGATGGCTCTTAGCCCTCTGGTTCAGGCTCTAGCTTTCCCCTCAACTCTTGGCTCTCCACACACCTTCCTTTTCCCGTGTTTTGGAGGGCTGTGGAGCTGCTGACAGGAATTTGGCAGGGGTGGGATTGCTGCGCTACTCCTTTTCTCTAAGCCAGCTTAGCCATGGGCAGAGCAACAGCCAGAGGAGGCTTCAGCCATGGGAGCATGGAGCTGGGCCGGCCAAGAGCTGCACAGAGCCAAGTGCTACCTGCTCCTCGGCAGCAGGGAGAGCAGTAGCACTGCAGATCATGTCCTGTTGGCTCTGTGCTAGGAAGTAACAGGTGGGCCTCACAGAAATTGCCTGGTATGATACATTTTCATTTTTCACTGTGTGTGTTTCCTTTCCCTGACAAAGCCATTTTAAAAATACCATGAGACTCAAAAAGGCTGAGCCTGTGTTTACTACTTGAAAATAAAGTTATAAGGCTTTTTTTTTTTTCCCCACCAAACAGAAGGGAGGACTAACTGAATTTTTTCCTAAAAAAAAATTTGCTGTAAACATCGCCTATGCCAACACTTTCTTGCATTATTTGGCTTTTAGCGAACAGCCTTGAGACATACATGAGAACTGGAGAATGGAAGTGAGTAGGCCATTTCCATTGTCTGAGCTGGGAGAAGTACTAAGAAATAGAGCAGTAATGCAAACAGCTGAAAGTGGAACATATTTCTAGCAGGCTTCCGTTTTTAATGGTCTACTTCGTCAATAGTGCATGTCCTGGAACCATGTGAAGCTTTGCCTTGAAAATCTAAATTTGTAATAAAGTTCAGGACTGAAGGCAATAGCTGTTGGGTTTGGGGACTTTCTAAGTTGACCAAAAATTATTTTAAGGCAAATATGCTACTTCACTGTTTCGGAGAGGGAGATTGCAGTTTTGCTAACATTGCTGTTTTTTTCTTAGACCCTGATGTGGTCAGAGGGAGAGATTTTGCCCTCCCCAGCCCCAGGCTGAGCAAGTTGGTACCCTCCTTTTGTGGGCAATGCACACTATGCAGCCACAAGGTGAATGGGATCAGCTTGCTGTTCCAGCTGAAATCCAGCCTCCTTCATTTTTCTGTTTTGCAGTTACATCAGTCAAAGAAAAGAGTTATTTTTTTAGCTGACTCAAACCATTTGTTGATGTTTGGCAGCATAAATCAGCTTAAGTCTTTTGTGAAACTACATCTGTAAAAATGACATTGTGAAGCTGTCACAAAAAGTGCTTCCGCTTCAGTTTACAATGACTGACATTATCCAGATGGAAAAAGAAAGCGACACACCATGACGTGTACTTGATGTCCATCAAAGTGAAGGAGATTTTTTTAATCCTAAGAAAGAGCTAGTGCCGTAAATACATCTTTTTACTTAAATTATGTCATTTTGAAAGTGAATCTGGTTTTATCCTTAAGCCTGACACTAGCCTACAATAATAAAGGATTTTCTTTTCCAGACTTCTTTTCGAGGACATGGCTGTGGTGATAATCTGTTTTTCTCCCTTGTAGTTTCTTCACTCCTTTGTTAGGAAACAAGCCATCCACTTTAATATGAAAAAAAAAAGAGCTCAAAAAATGCTTTTCTTTCTCACCCGTAAGCCTCCGATAAAGCTTTTGAGTCAGCTCACGTTGATTTAAATATTCATGCTCAGGATATAGCAGGAGGCTCTTGGAATTGGATCCGAGTCATTACTTGCCTGAACTTGCCCATTTGATCTCTTTTTAATTATTCCATACCTTCTTTTTCAGAATGCAAAACCTTGCATTTTGTTTGTGTTTGTTGTATTCTGGAGCCTTGATCTGAAACCTGAGCTGCTTTGTTTGATTTCTGGTTATGTGGGCCGCATATAGGTGCCTCCTGATGTCCTGTCTGTATTTCCAGTAGAGATTCCACTGAAAAGCCCACTTGTCTGTGCTTTAATTTGCTTACCCTCAGTATTAGGTTAGCATGAGCAAAAGCAGGCCATGAGAGCAGTTGCAGGCAGCCAATCAAGAAGAGCACAACTTCACTTCATGCCGCTCTTTCAAATAAAGAAGGTCAAGAAAGTGCTTTTCCAAGTTTTCCAGCATAGTTCCAGCAAAGATCTGGTGTGTGCTCTGAGACTCACTCCCTTATCCCAGAGCTACGCTGCTTCCTTCTCTGCCTCATTATAAGCATTTAAAATGCATACTGTTGTGTACGAAAGCACGACAGAGAATTAGAAATAGACTGAATGTATTTAGTGGAAAGGAAAAGAGGTGATAGCCCTTATAAAGCTGCTCACTGCAGAACTGATTTTTATTTCCTAGTAGGTGCAGTTGTGACCACTTGGTGCAAAGACTAGAGAGATGTAAGGTCTGTATCCTGGCTAGGGAAAAGAAAGCGGGGTATAAGCTCATCCTAGTATTTGACAGCAGGGAATTCTGAGGAAATGAGATCTGATTTGTAAATTGTGTGTTGTAAACACTGGAGATCAGCTGCTCACTTGTCTTCATGAGGAGAAGTTAACTTCCTTTCCAGGCGCCATTATCTGTGGTTAACAGTGCAGAGGTTAATTTTTCAATGCTGGGCTCAGTGTGGTTTTGAAAGATTTCTATAAACACTTTGACACCTCTGACCCAAACCTCCAGAGGAAAGGATTTAGTGTTGACAAGTCCTCAATTATGAAATTATCTGGAATCTGCTTCTTCCTGGGGGTACTTAGCAGTAAGTGTAAAAAAAAGATGCAGGGAAGTCTGCCCTGTGCCCTTCTGAGCAGTAGGTGCCAACAGGATGGGTAAACATCCATAAGAGAGGACAGGCTTCAGAGTTTTCTAATATATTTTTTTTCTCTTTTCTTCTTAGGTGAACGTTTGGCTAAGCCTGAAAGAGGCAAAATGCGAGTGCACAAAATATCCAACGTGAACAAGGCACTGGATTTCATTGCCAGCAAAGGAGTCAAACTAGTATCAATTGGAGCAGAAGGTAAAGAAACCAGCTGATTTGTGTGGGTCCAAGCTGTGCCCAGACAGCTCTATGCTCTACTGTGTCCTTGTAAAATAAACCATGGCAGCAGAAAAGGGACATGTTGGATCTTTGGTAGGTTGTAACAGGCTGCGAAACTTAATTCCCTCCTGGTTTTATTGGTCATTTTTCTCTTTCTTTTATCCTGGTTCTCACGACTCATGGAAAGCAGCTTTCATCAGGATGTTTTTTTCTCAATTGAAATAGAGCAGCTGCTCATACGTAGCTTGTTGCAGAGGTGCTGGAAAAGATCCCCTTTTGCTATAGGGCATCTCATAGGTCAAAGGTAAGGCCAATCACCAACACAGGTAAAGGATCCCAGAAACTTCAGCTGTTAGCACGTCCAGACTTTTTCTTATGCATTCTAGAAATGTGAGTGCTATGGCTGGAAGCCTGTGTACTATTGTGCAGAAGTCATTGTGGGCAGCACTGGAGATGCCCTCAGAATAAACTTGCAGATTGATTGTACAGTATGGAATTGTGTAAGATTTTTTGTCTTTCTGGCAAAGATGACAGGTGTTTGTAAATATATTGCTTGCGGGCTGGTAAGATAGTTTGCTCTGACTTTTATAAACCCTAGCAATTAGTAATCTTACCTGGACTGTGTTTTTATGACACTCATTTTCCCTTGCTCTAGACCTTTGTCTGAGTTCTGCCTTTGGACTCCTTTTGTCACTGTTGCTGTGGAGACACTCTGCTTCTGTGGTATTTCTAGGTTTGCCTTCACAGTGACCATGGAAAATGAGGGGGTTTGTTATCTTCATCTTACAGATGGAAATGCATGGTTTCTCCATGGAAACTCTTGACAGCCAGGAAATGAGCCCATAGTACAGTTCTGGATGAGCACTCATCTTCTGTCAGAGTTGCAGGACTACAAGGCCGAGATCTGTCTGTTTATAGTCCAGGAGGTCAGCGCAGTGTTAGTGTGTTGTTCTGAGATCTGGCCTCTTGGGCACACTCTTCACTAGTTCTGTATGAGATCATGCAGAATACCTCAGCCCCTGGAGGTGTTTGTCTTTACCTTACTCCATTTACTCTAGCTTAAAGCTGTAATGTTATGAAGGCTTCAGAATAATCTGCAGAGATGCTTTTTTACAGTGTCTGGCATTTAAGGGATGAATGTAAGAGAGAAATAATTTGTATAACTTGCATTCAGAACTTCCCTTCAGTTTTTTCACCTTTTCCCACAATAGCAAGTTAGGGTGTTGCTTTCTCTTAGTACTGTTTATGTAGGCACAGAAGCACAAGTACGGTTATTTTGTGCCCTTACAAGATGAGTCCAGTGTCTTGATTCAGTATTCCATATCAATATGACACCCCTTTGCAACTAGAAGTTGGATGTGAAGATGTAGGTCTCCTGCCTTAAGAGAAGACTGACTGTCATCTGGATCTTGGACAGACATTTGTATCCTTCTGGAAGCCTAGAGCATGTTTAAACCTACCTGCACTGCTCTGATGCCTTTTTCTTTCTTTTCTGGTTCTGGTTTCCGTGGCACTAGTTGGCCTTTTTCCTCTACTTCCCCTGGATTTTTCTTCTCCTGAATCAGCTATGACTACCCTTCCAGCACTTACATATCACTTACAAGTAAAAAGCTCTGTGACCAATGATCTCCAGGGCCCCATTACTCAGTACTGACTCATAGCATTTATCCTGTTCAGAAATAGGCTCTGAGGTGCAGTTTTGTGATAGCCACCATGATTTAGTTTAGTCTAAACTGTGATTTCATCTGCTGTGCCAAACCTTCCTGCCTCTTTTGTCCCGGTGCCCATGCAACCATGCAAATGTGATGTGAACCAAATACGGGTTTCCTTATACCCCATAAAAGGTCTGGCTTTTAATAGATCACCTTGATGAACTGGCTTTTGACAGCACTGAAATTTGGACTGATGTTAAGTTTTGGTGTTTATACAGAGCACTTTGATGCAAGCTCAACCTGTGTGAGTGTGGTCACAGAGGGGGCCCGGACCCAGTATCTGCCTTTCCTCCTGAGCTAAGCCCAGTCTGCTCTGGCTGTCAGCAGGAGGCATAAACCTGCAGCAGGGCTTCTGTCCACTCCATCCAAGTGCTGCGTACCTGGTAAATTACTCATCAGCTGTGAAAATGGATTTTTGCTTTGAACAGAATGGCAGTAGCTCCATCCACTGAAGGAATTACAAGCCTTCCTTGAGTGTGAATGCTAAGGTATAATATTCAGGCTTTAGGAAGACATTGCACAGTAGCAAAGTAGAAGGTAAAAGTCCATGAGGCAGTCGTAACATTGTGTGAGAAAATGAGCTGTAAATGTCTCGGGCAGGCAGGACTGATCTAGGAAGTTTTCTCCCTTAAGGGAAAACTAGCGTCTTGTGACAGCATGAGGGTACTGGCTAGGCCAGAACACTCTTCACCTTGAGGGCGCTTGCTCCATCTGTGGGTGTCTATCTGCCAGACAGCAGTTTTGTGTGAAAGGTCTGCAGTCCAGCCAGAATTCTCTGTATACTCTAGATAAATTGCATTGGCCGTCTATGTTCTACTTTTCCTCTCTCCTTTTTTCACTTTTTGTAGTGAAAACGTAAGGACCAGAAAGAAAGAGGGAGACTTGGGAGACTCTTGTGTCAACTTAAGCCTGCAAAACCATGGTTAACCAGAGTTAAAGCCAGAGAAAATGTTTCCATGGTATTTCTCTTGCATTTGAAAATCCCTCTATGCTGCTAACAAGCCAAACTTTGCAGCTTTGTCCTAGTGGATGAGAACCAGAGTAGAAGAGGGTTTCTTACGCACAGCATGTGTGTGGGACATGTTCCATGTCCACACTAAGTGAACTAAGCAAACAGAATACGCATTGAGGCTTAAGAGCTGTTTTTTACAGCAGTTGTGGTGTACAACAGATCTGTGTAAACCAGGATCAGGGAATGGTCTAGCCTCAGTGATGCAGCTCCCAAATATTTCTTTGTCTCCTTTTAGATCTCTTTTTCATCTGATATCTCAAGAGCTATCTTTTGCTGTAATCAATTCCATACTAGGATCAAATGCTCCAGGGATTTACCAGATTGAATAGGTTAAGTATTTGACCTTGTAACTGTTTTATTTGCACCTCTAATCTGCGTAGAAAGTTACTGATTTCTTATACAGACGTAGCTCACTTCAATATAGAGATAACTGAATCACAGAATCACAGAATGGCCCGGGTTGGAAGGGACCTCAAGGATCATGTAGTTCCAACCCCCCTGCCTGGCAGGGCCACCAAACATACACCTTTACTAGATCATGTTGCCCAGAGCCCTGTCCAACCTGGTCTTCAACACCTCCAAGGACGGGGCATCCACAACCTCCCTGGGCAGCCTATTCCAGGACCCAACCACTCTCCTAGTAAAGAACTTCCCCCTAACATCCAACCTAAATCTTCCCCCTTTCAACTTAAAACCATTTCCCCTAGTCCTGCTATTATCAGCCCTTTCGAAGAGTTTACTCCCCTCCTGGGAGTAAGTTCCCTTCAGGTATTGAAAGGCTGCAATGAGGTCACCCCGCAACCTTCTCTTCTCCAGGCTGAACAAACCCAACTCCCTCAGCCTGTCCTCATAGGGGAGGTGCTCCAGCCCCCTGATCATCTTCGTGGCCCTCCTCTGGACCCTTTCCAAAATCTCCATGTCTTTTTTGTACTGAGGGCTCCACACCTGGACACAGTACTCCAGATGGGGCCTCACAAGAGCAGAGTAGAGAGGGACAATCACCTCCCTATCCCTGCTGACCACCCCTCTCCTGATGGAGCCCAGGATCCCATTTGCTTTCTGGGCTGCCAGAGCGCACTGCTGGCTCATGTTAAGTTTCTCATCTATCAGGACCCCTAGATCTTTCTCTGCTGATCCATCTTCTCACCTGCATAAGTGAAAGGAGAAATAAAGCATAAAGATTACAACAATTGCAGAAATCTCAGCTGAGCAAAACACTTCCTGAACAACCGGGCAGAACAAGCATACATCTGGCAGTGAAAAGGAAGGAAAAATAAGGTTTCTCCGTGTCAGTGATTGAAACATAGCTTTATATTTGTCCCCATCTCCTGCCCACTCACAATTAGGGAGCTGAAAGGCACAGTTCCATCAATAATGCTGGCAAGCTGTCAGGAATCCTGGCTGGATCATCCCTAGCAACATATCTTTGATTCCAAAATCCTAACACTGTCCTGCCCATGGTTGATCCTCTGCAAATCCTTTGTTCCATGAGGTAGCCAGGTTCTGTGCTCTTATGGACAATTCAGTTTTAGCTACAGTTGGGATTATTACTTTCTGTGGCATTGTTCTAACTGCTCAGGCCAGCAGTAGAAAAGTAAGCCTGGTCCTTTTTGTATTTTTCAAAATGAATTCATGGATTTGAAGTGGCATTTCATAAGTCACATCTATGTAGCAAGCCAGTCTTTCTCCTAAGGAGTGAATATTTGTCAAGCCTTTAATTGGCTGTCAAACAAATGGATGAGAGTGCTATAATTTTTGCATATTTTGTTTGTGATCTCTGGAGCAATAGGAGGGGCTGGGTGGAAGCGTATTCACTGATGCAAGAAATTTCCTTCCAGTGGATGCAGATGCATTGTCAGCTCTAGCCAGCACCAATCCACCCCCAAGTTGAATGTAGATCACATTAATAACGTGTATTTGCTGCTGCTGTTGGTAGAGGAAACTCAGAAAATGTTTGCAAAGGTCCCACATAGGAAGAGTGCTTAGAAAGCAGTCAAGCAGAAGATTCTGTCTATTAGCTTTTTAATGGCATACTTGAACTACTCTCATGTTAACTGAGTGTTGCTTACATCAGATGGAACAAAGAGAATATCTTCAATTAAACAAGCATTAGACTGTTCCGACTTTGTAGTATTAAGTTCAACATTTTAACAGTTTCTGTGGAATTTCTTTCTTGTCATCACCAGGAAGCAGGCGGCTCCATGCAAACCTGTTTTTCACTTTTGCTGCTTGTATTCATTGTATTAGAAAGAGACTGGCACCAGCGAAAGGGTATTGAATGAATCCTCAGGAAAAACAGGTTGTCATTGAGGAATACAAGGATGGGAAACTGAATGAGTCAGGGCCAAAGAGCACATGGCTCTTTTTGAACAAGCTGGTTATTTTTTGTAACCAGGTTGCTGGGAGAAGTTTTGTAGCTCTGGAAATGAGAAATGCTTGCCTGCTTCTAACAAAGAACAACAGTTATGTCAACTCTATTTAAAAGAAGAAAAAAAAGAAAAAAGATAAAAAGGAAGACAAGGACTTAGGATAATGTGGTAGGTTAAGACTGCAACCCAGGATGGATCACTCACTAATCTTACTTGCATCAGTATCTACTTGGTAGATGGTGAGTTTTCTATTTGTCAAGAAAAAAACAAAGTGATCTGTAGAAATGAAATGGTGGGAATACTTTGAGCTTCTTCCAGAGCAGCTTGATTTGATCAGTGCCAAGGGAGAAACTGACATGGGAGCAGGGAGCAGACATCTTTATTTTGAAATGAATTTTGCAAAGAAGAGGACCGAAGGAGAAGGGGTACTTTCTATCTTAACTCCACCAACTAACTTTATAAAAGTGGGAATTTGAGAACATGACTAGAGCATAGTGCTGAATTCTAATACCATACTGGCAATTTAACACCATCTGGTTTTATGTAGTGTTTTGACCTTTATTTCCCATTAAAATACATGGAGCAGTAATATCAATTACCTGTTCCAGCTCACTGATTGATATATTAGTGTTCACAAACCATTTTCAGCATTGAAGTGTTGCCATCAGATTTTAATCTAGTCCATTAAAAGAAAAAGATAAATTTATTTTCAGATCTCAAATAGACTCTAGGGTCCTCCTGCCAACGGCTGTGTTTTTTACAAGTGTCATTTTTTGTTTGTTTGGTTTTTTTGCATCTCCACACTTGAACAAATCAAGGTGAAACTATGGATGCTTTCTTTTATATTTTAGCTGTGCTAACTCAGGTATTTTTAGCAACGGTAAGGATTTTTTGTAATGTTGATTGTGGTGCTTCATGGGAGAGATTGAGAATGCAAAAAGTGCAGGACTGACTAAACACACCATCGCTGATATGATCTTACGTCGATCTGGAATACAACTCTCCTGACCTCAAAATACCTGTAAAAAAATCATTTTTTTAGAAAATGTATCAACAAGTAAACATAATTTTTCATGCCAGAAATAACTGTGGTTCTTTCGTACTGTGGTGAAAAATTTGTTGGCAAGTTCCTACTGAGCAGACTGATGCCCCACCGAGCTGTAAGTGCAAGAACAAGTGGACACAGAGGTGTGCCGGAGTAGTACAAGCTAGCATGTCTAGTTTTATATCCTTGAAACTTGTAAATCCCTAATGCAGCTGTGTATCAAAGCACAGCAGAAATTATCCTTCCAGTTTACGCTGGAAATTACACCACAGGCGTCACAAAATCACAAGGCAACTTAACTAGAAAATTTCAAATATTGTTATTTTTATGACAAACCAGATGGAAGGCAGCCTTTGCCACACATTGCTGCTTGCTCCAGCACGTGATGTGTTTCTGCTTAATGGAAGCAGTGCACAGAGGTGTGTACAGTACTGCAAAAATGGTCTCTGGCTATGTTGTTAGGCCTTGCTTTATTCTAGCTCAAACAGTAGGTTACTTCTAACCCTTTTCTTACTGAATACACCTTTGTAACCAGCTGTTCAGGAAACTACCAGAGAATGGCTAGGAGAAGATAGATAAGTTATTTTCATCATTTGAAAAGAACAGACTGTAAATTTGATAACCTGAATAAATATCATCTGCACAGATTTTTTGAGGATCAGCTCTTGAGACCCAGCTGCAGCTGCTTGCAATTTGAGCTGTTTGGTGCTCATCTGCATGCAATAGAAATCCCTTTCTGGGCCAGCATCCACCCAACACCTTCTCTAGAACCTTTATCCTTTATCCCTTTATACTTCACATGTGCAAGCAGTTGCTTTCTAAAACCTCCAGGCTTGTTGACCCTGAATGAGTTATATTGCAGAGTCCAGTGAACAATAAAACACGATTTGCTTGACATCTTAGTTTATAATATGCTCTGATCAGCATGAGTCTTTGCTTCTCTTCAAGCATGATGCATTTATATTGAGAAATGCTCTTTTGTGTCTTTTGGCAATTACATGTCTGAATGAGGTCCTACAGAGGACCTGAACCATTTAGGTTTGTTTGAAATAAAAATTTGATATTTCTTGATTTTATTTTGTTCACGCTACAAAACCAGCTCTTGAGGTGAAATATACTGTTATAGATTGGTCCTTATTTCTGTGTCAGTGGCTGTTTTTCAGTAGTAAATGCAGGAGAGCCAATGTAATTAGTGAGTACTACTGCACAAGACTGTGCTGCACCATTGGAGTGTCTGGGAAGGCAGAGAAGAGCAAATTTAGCTGGAATTCTGTTTTTCACTCCTGCAAAGGGGAAGGTTTCCCAGTGCTTCCATTTTACTGGGATTTGCATTTGTAACTTGATGCCTTCTATTCCTTAATTCTCTCTCCCCTTTTTTTCTCTTCCCCCCCCCTTCCCTGTAGAAATTGTGGATGGCAATGTTAAGATGACTCTTGGAATGATCTGGACCATCATCCTTCGTTTTGCCATTCAGGATATCTCAGTTGAAGGTAAATCTCAGTTCTTCCCAACAACACTTAAGCAACAAAAAGCCGGGGTTGCCACATGGCTTTGCCACTTAAAAGGCTCAGAATGTGCTTGTACATATGTCATTGGGAGATTCCAGGGAGCTGCCGTTGTGGTCTCATTGGCATTTCTGACCAGGCTCAGATATGCTGAGAAGAGTTTTTCAGCTTCTCTTCTTGAAAGATAATTTAGGAGCAGCTCAAAAAAATGGCTAAGCAGGAAAGTCAACTTTGATGATGGAATCTGTTGTTATTCTTGCAGGCTGATGCAAGGATTTGCACTGAAAATTGACCCTTCTTTTAGAGGTTTTACAAACCTAATCTAAAAACACCATTTCTTTATTACAGAACCTCATTAAGAAAATAACAATACAAACACTGTTTCAGTAGACTCTTCATCAAGGAATTTTCTGACAAATGAAATTAAATAAAGTGTGATTCAGTGCTGTCTCTCCTAAAGAGAAGTTGGTCGTATCCAGCATATGCTTCAGCAACTGTTGCTTTCTGAGAAAATGTGTTGATTGGTGTGCATTTTTTCTTTCTTTAGAGACATCTGCTAAAGAAGGACTTTTGTTATGGTGTCAGAGGAAGACAGCCCCCTACAAAAATGTAAACATCCAAAACTTCCATATCAGGTGAGAACAGGCAAGAACTCAACTTCGCCATCTGTGTTATTTTCAGATGTCTTTTTGCTGTATTCAACAATGTTCCTGATGCAAGTGCATTTCTTTGAGAGATATAGTAACAAAGAAGTTCAGACAGACACATAGGAAATTAAAAGCAGAGGAGGATCCAAGTACCAATATCCTAATTCCCCAATCCAGTTACAAGTGCTGCTTTTGTAAACTCTAGAGCATGAAGTCCTCTGAAAGCATCGTACAGGCTTACCAAGACAGCTTTTACCTTAGAAGCCTTGAAGTAAGGCCCTCTTAAGCCCTTATTTAATCAGAAACTTTTTTGTATAGTAGAGTTGGAAAAGGATGAGAGATTTTCTTGTTCTGCTCTTAATATTTGTAAACTGACAGGTGTTTAGTGAAGATTCTGTGTAATAGTGCTTTTGCCAGCACATCTTGAAGAACTGATGAATCATTTAAATGTAAAACATTTTTTTGAGATCTTAAGTTCTGTCCACATCAGTCATTGCTGTAGTGAACCTTGCTATGGACTTGCTGTAAGACTTATATCTGAGTGCACAAATGCCTCTGAGAAAATCAAGGGGATCAGTGTCTCACATCCCAGATTAGTTGATGAAGTTGATGGGAGGCAAAGCACTGGTTTGTATAGTGCTGGTTATAGCCATCAGTAATCATTCCCCTCCTCCTCAGTCTGCCTTTCCCTATGGCCTTTTTTCAAGCTCTGTACCTGGTCTTGCATGCTACCCAGAATAGTAGATGTTCAGAGCAGAGAGCTGGCATTAAGGAAGTGACGTTGCAAAGGGCAAGTCCTAATTGCAGCAGATATTGTAGGGTTTGAAAGAAATCCTTTCCAGCACTTAGAGAGACACTGCTAGCTAGAAACTAAGCTGTGATTAATCATCCTGGTGTCTTCCTTCATGCTCTTGCCCATCACCATGTCTCTCCCTGGCTGAGCCTTCTCATTTTGCTCTCTTCTGTCTCTCTCACAGTTGGAAAGATGGCCTTGGTTTCTGCGCTTTAATTCACAGACATCGTCCAGAGCTCATTGATTACGGGAAGCTACGAAAGGTACAGCTCAATTTGTTTGTCATACCAAATGCTTGGCCTGTGTAAATAAAGAGGGAGAACAATTAGCTTGATAAGCAGATAATTGGAGAACTTCAGCATAAGCTAGCTGTTGCAGAACTAGGAGGGAGGAAGGAGGGATGAATCAGAACATTCAGACTTCTTAGTGAAGCGTGAACTTAATGAGCTGCCTGCTTGACTTTCCTTGCTTTCAGACTGCCTTAAATGAACTGCACGTGCTCCAATCGCAGCTGATTAGCAAAAACAGCTGAATTCAGTCACTCGAATGGGAATCTAATTCTGCACTAACGTCACAGCCTTGCAAGTCAGATCAGACTTAATTTTTCTAAGAAGAACTGGATTGAGACTAGTTATGTGGTGATCAAGTGTAAAAGTTCAGTGACATGCCCTCACTGGATGCTTGTCCTATGCTTCCAACTTAACACTGAGCCATCTGCAGTGCTGGATGGCTCTTGGCATGTAGGTCCCAAGCACCAGAAAAGCATCTGCCTTAACACTCAGTTTTATTTTACAAATTGTCGCTGGAAACACAGCATCTAATTGCTCCAGAGTTTGTCTCCTGTGTGTCTCGGAAGGACTGTTGAATGATGAATGATGAAAATAAGTGTTCAGCACTTTGTGTTGCCAGCAGTGTTCCGACCCAATCTAGTGACAGCAGAGCAATCTGGATTCATATCCTTCTTGCATTCCCACTGTTTGCTTAGGTCCTGTTTTTACTGTTTCTGTGCACACAAGTCTAGTGAAATGTCAGCAAGAGCATTACTGATGCTGATACGCATGGGCATTGGATCTCATGGGCTGGCTGTTACAAGGTGCAGTCATGCTCTAAACTAGATAGGGAAATAAGCGTAGAATCCCATCGCTAATAGATCTGGGCTCTTGAATCACTGTGCAAATGGACAATATGTAAATGGTTTAATCAAATTAGCTGCATCCTTGAGGCAATGAATTATACAATGCCTGATCTGCTTTTCAATAACCTTTTAGATCTTTACTATTTTGCAGAGCAGTCAGTTATATTATCTGATCAATTTTAGTGTCTGGAGTCAGTATGTGATGAATAAACGGTGTGGAAAGGCTCTATGTGTTTATATAAACAGCACCAATGAAAAAGAGAATGATAAGAACTAACTACATTTTCAGTTACTGATCTTTGGAAAATAAAAGCAGCTAATCAATGCTTGACAAACCCAATGGGGTAAATGCCATGATGCTGTCCATTACCAACAAAGGCCTAAGCCAAGTCCGAGCAAAACTAGATGGAGGGAAAGAAAATGAAAGGCTTTTGATCATTTTATCTGTGGGCCTTTTAAGGTGAAAGAGAATGTAACTGTCCTAATTAAAATCAATATTGATGGGAAGAGATTTGTCCTCCTTGGAGTAAGGTAAAGGGAACTGGCACTGTTTGTGCTCTGCTTGCCTTTATCACATTCTTCATCAAGCTCCTTCTGCCCTCCTGTAGTCTTCTGACTTACTGTGTCATTTTTATTTTTGTTCTGCCTAGATTGCTTTAAAGGCATGAGATTAAATGCATGTTTGATAACTACAGAACTAAAGTCTTCTGCAAACAGCTGGGAAGAACTTAGCTCAGAGCCTAGCCTTTAGCTCTGATTGCAGTTGGATGGTGGCTCAAACAGCCCCATGTACTGCATTTAATGTAGAAATGTGGACTGTGTATTGCTGCTGGATGCATTTCTTACAGGTGTTTCTGAAGACATGAATTATACTAACAGGATTTTTTTTCCATTGTCTTCAGCTCTGGCAGATATAAGAAGAGCTGACACTCTCTTGATTTTCCTCCATCTCCCTTCTTGAATGCTAGTTAATAGAAGATTTATTTTTTTTTATCACACTGCAATAATTGCCATGGCAACCTTGTGTGCTGAGGGGACTTGGGACTAGCTGGAGGAGGAGAGATGACTCCTCGTGTGAGTTAGGGTTGTACTCAAAGAGGAGGAGCTGTGGTTGTCTTTAGTCAGCAAAAGCAGTGAACATGCCAGGTAGGCATTTGTTCAGAGCAAGGTTGCAGTCTGCCACTGTTGATTCGTAAACTATATCTTTCCTGGTTGTTGGTTGACCAAGCGACAGCCTCCAAGTTACTGCTCCTCTTTGTGTCTCCTTGTCTCGATTTCTGAGTTCATGTAGGCAGCCTGGGAACTGAGGCACCTCTGGAGAGCCCCATCTTAGTCAGTGCTTGAGCTGTGAAAGGGAATAGGGATGAGTTATTCTGCTTCTTTTTTTTTTTTTTGCTCTGCTTCCTTTGGGTCATTAAATGATGCCTGCAACTATGGTGCTGGAGTGCTGCTCTGCAAAGCCTAGACTGCTACAGTCTTCACTTATCTTTCCCTCTTTGCAGGAAGTTGACTGAAAGGCGGAATTTGAGATAATGAATAGCTGGTGTACAATGGTGTGGAATTGAGAGTCGTGGTGTTCAGAGGAGTTCCCTGGGCTCAAGACCCTGTTTTAGGCTTGGGCAGGCCACAGGGAAACCTATGTCTTGCAGCAAAGAACATCACTTTTGTGATGAGCAGCTCCACAGTCCCCGTGGGGGAAATTATTCCCACAGGTAACAGGGCTTTGCTAAGGCTTAGATCTCTGCTTATCTCTGAGCAAGTCTTGGCCTTAGGTAGCTTGCTTTCAGTAACATTATCTTTAGCTTAATTTCTCAAGAGACTATGTCATCACACATCTCTCTTACATATGAAATAGGAGTCAGCTGGCATCATCTAGGTGAGTCTTCAGTTTCCCACACATTAAGACTTCCAGCCCTTCCCCTGGGAGTGCCCAAGACCAGTAAGCTTTCCCATCAGGAAACCTCTCCCAACTTTCAGCTCACAATTTCTTTTTAACCTTTGGCAGCATTGCTCCTGGTGTTGTTTCTTGCAGACTGATAGGAAAGCTATCTGCAGTGAGCTTGCTCCTCCCTTTCCTCTAGAAGAGGCTGACCGCTCCTCAGGCAGCTTGCACAGATGAGGCTGTGCTAAGGAGGAGTCTAGGTTAGTAATACTAGGCACCCTTCAGGGGGTTAATATGGAATCATGGTTGGCATGGGTTGAAATTAAATACGTGGTGATGACATTTCTACAGAAGCAGAAAATGGCACATGGACTGTGGGAAGATTTCACTCAAGTGAAACAAAGGCAGTTATGTTTTCTTCCTCTAAGGCTAAATGGAGCTAAGGGCTTGTCTATATGTACTAAGCGAGGTATGTTATATTCTAGTTAGTCTCAGCTCCTTAGATAAGGGGTTTGGTTATTCTTTGGATTCCTAGTGGTTTCTCCACAGCATGTGCAGAAGACAAGCATGCTGATGTTGAACTGGTGCCAACGTCTGTAATTCCATTGCACAGAGTGGTTTCTTATGGCTGGAGGATATGTAAAATCTCCTACACACTAAGGTTTGAAAAGGTGGATTTAGATATATCTGTTGAAGTCACTACTGAACGGATACTGTATAGAGATCAAGTTCTATGTGATGCTGAGAAATGATGGCTTTTTATCATGTGTGACAGCTGCTGGTCTCATCACAGTGTGCAACATTTTCTCACTTAATACTGACTTGTCCCAGCGGACTAAGTATGAATCAGCGGTTGTGTTTGTTTGGATGGCCTTTGCCTGTGGTTTCCTTTGGTAGGTGAAACATTGCTGTCTCCTAGAGACATTCATCCAAATGAACATGAATAGTTATGGGAAGCCAACCTAAAGCATGCATTCCTGAGGACCTGCTGCAACGAACTGCTTTTCAGAAGGGCTTGACTTCCTAGTTCCACAAAGCTCTAATCCAAGGGCTACCTAGTGACCAGTGCCTTAAAGAAGCCTTCCTGCATGCCCACACTCTGTCTGCCCAGGCCTGCCTAACTTCATGTTTCATGCTGCCTGGTTCAAATAGTTTCCTATTGACTGAAATTCAGGCACAGCTGAATCTTCCAAGTCAGTGCTAAATGAAGGCACATACTCTCAAATAGAAAAGAAACAGAATGCATATACTAGTTTAGAAAGAAGGTTTATATAAGAAGATTATACTTTTTATTTTCTAATTTTTGAGGCAGGACTCATTTTGTGTGTCACAGATGACAATGTAGAGAGAGACATTCCATCCTTCCTCCCTCCTGAAATCCTCTTAGCAAACATGGTGACTAAATGGAAGCAGTTTGGGAACAGCTCCTCTCCAGCAAGAGCCACTTCCCTCAACAGTAGAAATGAGAAGCGAAATGTCCTTTGTCATCCATGGAATTTCAGAAGGACTATAGGAATCAGGCTTGTGTGAGGGTCTCATACTAGTTATTAAATGTCTTATTGCTGATAGTTATGTTTGAATGCTGGGAGCAATTTGCAGAGGTCTTTCATTTCCAGTGACATCTGCATTTCACATTCTCTTGCTCAGCTCTCTAAAATCCACTTACCTTTGTCATATGACTCATGTCACACTCACTTTGTTTAGAATTTGATTACTGTGTATTGATGCCTGTATCTGAAATGCATCCTGTGACAGCAGAAGGTTTATATATAGAGAAATAGAAATACACTAGGGAAATGGCAAGTCCTATGCAGTGCATAGGGAGAAGACTAATATGCAGACAAAATGGGTACTTTTGTATTTATTTTGTAGAGATTTGTTAAAACATTTTTCTTCCTCCCACTCAACTGGTGTTCAACAAACTGTGCGCTAGCTAAGGACAGCACACATTGCAGATGTTGTTACTATTTTAGTATTGCTTAGATGTTCTAGCAGATACGCTGCTCTGCAGTTCTTTAAAATGGGAGATGAAAACCTAATGTAAGCATGAGATCTAAATGTGTGATATGGCCATTTACTATCTGTGTGATGTGAAGCTAATGTAACTTTAAACTAGGTTCAAGACAAAGTGTATTATTCTTTCTCATTGCGAGTGCAAAGATTCTATGTTATTATCATATCATGAGTCTCCAGGCTCTACTTTCCAAAGAAAGCTAATTATTTCATCCTGCTACATGAAGAGATGTAATTTTGTCTGGACAGCTGAGTTACCTGAATTAAATCAAACACAATTGCTCTGTCTTGAGAGAAATGTTATGAGTTGAGAGAACCTTGTTATGAGTTGGTGCTGATTCTGTGGCTCTGTTTCTTTCTCAGGATGATCCTCTCACTAATCTCAACACAGCCTTTGATGTAGCTGAAAAATATCTGGATATCCCTAAGATGCTGGATGCAGAAGGTAAAGTACATGCAGTGGGTGTTAACTTGCTTTTTCTCAGGAAATTTCCCATTTATTTTGGGTAGATTTGTATTACACAAGAATTCCATAACCGGAGTGCTCCTTCCATCATTACTTACTAAATGTATGGGAAAAAAGTTACAATGGAACAATCATATGTTCTGCTTCCCTCTTCCTTCTGTGCCACTCAGTTGTCTCAGTTTGGTACCTTTGGAGATTTTAACCTGGGGATGATTCATTAGGAAGAGATGAGTAACACCTGGCTGTGTCCACAGCTGACTAAAGTGTTCCCTTTCAAGAATCAGAAATAATACAGAGATAATGTATGGTGTAGGACTGTGTTCCTTTTGCCTCCAGAATATTTTCCTTTCTGAGGTTTTTCTGACGCTGCTGTTGACTTTCGTTTTGGGAGTGTAATGCGAGTTTTATAAACTATTTCTTGACTACTTGAATGTGAAGATCCCTCATTAACTGAGACCATGGGAGAAATCCATGTTTTTCATAGGTGCTTTTGCTACTGACCCTGACAGTTTCCCGAAGACCACTTGGGACAGCAAGTATTACTTCTCTGAGCCTTGTTAGGACCGACTTGGCAATAGATTTTAGAGACTGTAACTCTGAAGTATAAACAACAGCCTAAAATAATTCACTGGTTTGGGGGCTGTTCACCTGAAGCCAGCTGATTTCAATGGTAGAAGCTGTATTTCAGGTTTGGTTTGGACAGGAGAAGCAATTAAAGGATTTTTTTAAAGGAGAGAGAGGAACAAAGGAGAAAGATGAGATAAAGATGACTGAACCCAATCAACTTGTATTTCAATAATCAGGATGTTCATATTCTTAGGCAGTGTCATCCCCAGGAACGATTTGCTTTCCCTATTCTCTTTATGTTGAGATCACAAAAGATCATGAGGTTTCTGGAGTAGACCGGAGCATTTCCTGCTATTCTGTAGGATTAAAGCCACCCCCAAAATAAGTGTATCTAGCTTCAGATCTCAGCAAGTCTAACAGTGATGATGAAGGTCACTTACAAGAGCTCCGATTGCTTTTTCTTGATCAGTCTCCTCACTCACAGACTGGGGCTAAAACACATTCCTCTACACAATTAATTCTGATCTCTGGAGGTGTTGAGTTTCTCCTGGAACTAATGGAAGGGCATTTTGAAATTCAAATCATCATTGTAGTGAAATGGAGGACGAGGGCACTGAATGGAAGAGAGAAAGGATCTTTCCTGAAGAACTTCATGAAGGAATTGCAGTATGATACATCTATAAAAAAACCATGCCAACTTGTTTCTAGTTTGGATTGATTCAGCCAAACATTTGCAGTAATATTCTCAGGACAGGGGTGCTCTGATTTGAGACATGCTGACATATGACTGCATTAGCTTGGCCAGACACCAGAAGCAATTATTTCTTGAGGGTGGGGTGATCCTGACTTCTGAGAGAGACATATCTTCTGGGGAAGGCTGGGAATCTCTCCAGAGTTGCTATGACAAGCATATACTCCAGCAGGCCTCCTGGACAGTTGTGGTTCTCCCCTTCCCTTACATTCCTTCCATCAGTTGATTATGCTCTTAACGTGAGGTTTTTTTTGACAGACATTGTTGGAACTGCCCGTCCTGACGAGAAAGCCATCATGACCTATGTTTCTAGCTTCTACCACGCCTTCTCAGGAGCCCAGAAGGTATCGCAGGATCCCAAGCTCCCTCCACAGAGCACACCTGGTGCCGTTGCTAATGTCCAAACCTTTTTTTCTTTCTCTCTTTCCTCTCTAGCTACGGGCATCTTTATTATGTTTTTGGTAGAGTTGGCTGTTGGTTCAAAGTGGTGCCCCAGACACAATACATGGAGCAACCAGGCAGTCCCAATTCCCTATAGTCAGTGTTCCTGTTCCAGTGGCACTTACACATGGCAGTGCCTTGGCATGCATGTAGAGCCCAATAAAGCAGGGAGCTCTACCTTCTCCATTTGCCTTCCAAACTACTGTCCTGATGACTGAGGAGTTGCAGCCCCTGTTCCTGGGAAATCTGAGCAGCTAGGATGTTTGATTTCACAAATGGGGACTGTGGATTGCTCTGCTGAGCAGGACGCTGCAAGCTGACCCCACTGGCAATAATGCTGGTATCTATTCACTTTTTTTTTGTTTGTTTTCTTTTTTAAATACGGGGACACAAGACTTAGTGTTTTTATGTAGGGTTCGGTGAATATCCAAAACTCTGTCTTTTACATTACATTCACTGAAGGTTCCCACACCCTAGCTTCAAGGTCTGAACCTGCTGCTGTCTCATGTTGTACCACAAATTGAGTCCCAGTTCACCTGGGTCTTACAGAACACGTCTAATGAGTACTTCTGTGGTGATTGGCAAAGAGAGCACTGTTTAACATGACCGAGATGCCTGGTTTTGTTCATTTAATTCCTTTTAATCTTTCCTCACCCACCATACTGGAAATGGGGCAGTTGAGTCCTTCCTGGTTTTGGCTTAGCCAATTTCCTGTTGGTAACCAGTCACTTAAAAAAAAAAATTTTGCAAGTGAGACCTTGTAAACATCTCACACCAAAACCAAGCAGCTGTCCTTACTTCAGTGCTGTAGGAGCACACAGTGCACGTTGAAGCAGAGCAGACCCTGTGTAGGAATTGCACTGCATAGGAGGGCCCTGATCTCTACAGCTCCCGCTGTGCAGAAAGGCCTTGGGCATGGTTGCTGAACCCTTCCAGCAGCCTTTTTATATCCTCGGACCACAGCTGCGAAGGTGCAGAGCGTGGATCCTCACTCAGGACCCTCCTGGACTCAGGGGGAGGGAGCAGGGGTGCCGCTTCGAGCCACAAGCCAACGCTGCTAGCCACCTTCTGATCCGAACTCCCAGCTCTCCGCATGGAAATCTGTTTGGCCTGTCCTGCAATGCATGATGGGAAGTTTTCTCCCCCTCTCTCACGCCACCCATGACTATTTTGTTTTATTCTATGTGCTGCTTCTTACTTTATCCTTTCAACCTCTTTTCCTTCTCTGCACAGATATTATAGGCACGCTAAGGCCGGATGAGAAGGCCATAATGACCTATGTTTCATGTTACTACCACGCCTTCTCAGGGGCACAGAAGGTGAGACTTTACTGCTAACAACCCCTTCCCATCCCTGCCATGCCCACTGATTCTCTCCACCAAAGATAGATCCGGCCCCTCTGCCTGGCACAGCTCAGCAGTCTCAGCTGTGCCCCATCCAGCCTTGCATTTGGATGCATGAGCTCCAGCCTTGCTGGAGAAGTGGGTTAGATATCCTTTCAAACACATTTGAGGTGCTCCTTCTCTTCAGTTGTCATGCTCAGTGGTGGAGGAAGCATTTTGATGAAGTTGGCATAGAAAGAAGAATGTCTGCTCTGACAGTCAGTATACCATGTTAGTGACTATTGGGCCTCACCCTGGCCAGCTGATTCATCTCCAGAAGTACCATAAGCAGATCAGCCTGGCCCAGCACATTGCAGCCAGGTCCCTTTGTGCTGCCTGCCTTCTGTTCATACTTAGCCCTCAGTAGCTCAGGTGTCTTTCCCTAAATTGTATCATATCAACTGATTACTTAGCAGTAGCATCTTTTGTAGCACTTTTGTGCTCCAGCCACAAAGTCCGTGCCTACCAGGCCTTGAGCTTTCCTAACTACATTTTCAATTTCTTTTTAATTTGTGGTCATCCTTTCTCAGACTACCTGTATGTTTTATTTCTCTTTCCCCTGCTTTTCCTACCCCAATAGCTTCAGTCATGCTTCCTCTGCTTCCTCGTTACTCCAATCTCTTTGCCTGGCACTGGGACATTTGTCCTCAGAGGAACCAAGTAGTCACTCACAGTCACATTCTTTGGATGAACTTCCTCCAAAGCATCTATTTCCCTGCAGTCCTTCAAATGGAAGAAAAAGTTCCAGCCTTTCTTCCCAAGCCATAGCCTGATTGGGCTGCAGCCTTTCTGCAAGATCATCACTAACTTCAGACTGTGGGCTTTGAAACAATAAAATGCAAAGTTCAAGACCAGATCCTTCTCATTTTAAAAAGAATGTAAAATCTCCTTATTTCCGTAACTTCTTTCTCTCACCAGGTCTTTCCAACGTGAGGCACAGTCCATGTGCTGCCCAGCTGTAGGGCTAGCTTGACTCCAGAAAGACTCCATCTCTTTTGTACAACATGATGCTAATGGTTCATGTTGATGTAGATGCCATGTTCATGCTTGCTTTCAGAGGGCAAACAGGCAATAGACTACAGGGAACAGCACTTCAGGCCAAGCTTTTTGTTCCCTGCTTTGTTTCGTCTATATTAATGATGCTGCCTGCTTTCCAATGAATTGGAAATAGATCCCACAGCAGTGCAGTATGTTTGCCCACTTGGCATGATTTAAGTAGACATGAATTTTCTACTGGGATCCTTCTTTGTAAATAGTTCAAAACCCTTAACACCAGGCTACAAGCTCCATCCAGCTGATACTTGTCTCTGACAATTGTTTCCTCAGAACTCATGCTGCGGTGCTAAGGCTTGCTGTTCGCCAGGTGCCTCTTAGGGATTCCTCCATGCTTAACCCAAAGAACTTCAGATTAAAGAAAGAGCAAACCAAAAATGCGAGGAGGGTAGTGGCCTCCTGCAGAAGTGGCCATGTCCCTCTTCAATCCACTTCTCTTCTATGTGTGCCCATTCTGCCCTTTGGAAACCTGCTTAGCAGGTCCCATGTTCTCTTCAGCAGTTTACATGGATGCTAGATCTGCTGGGATAACTAAAAACACAATCTTCTGCTGCCTCAGGACCTGAACCAGGTAGACAGGGCAAAAACTAGTGATGCTACTTCTTAAAACCCATGTGGTGTAACTTGTTTATATGGAAAATTACAGTTTTAATAATTAATTGAGTTTTTAGTAGGCCTGATGGTCCAGCACCTTAGCAGTGACCTGGCAGGAGGAACACATCTCCTTTTTGGAGCTCTGCAGCCATATGTTTGCTAGCTGCCAAATGACAGATTCAAATCCTGGGGCAAATGCAGAGTGATGACTGAGTGCAAGCCCCAGCCCAAAGTGTCTTGTAACGCGTTGCCGCCTCGTGCACGGTTAGGTGACTGACGGTGATATCACTCAATTTTTCATTCAGATTTTTCATTACTGCCACCAGTCCTGAAGGGGAGGTCCCATGAGCTGCTTTCTGCTTCTTTCACTCTCTTGTACTGAGCCTTTGAAGGTACAGGGTCCCCAGCTTGATGTGTGTGTAGATGGCTGCTTTTTCTTTATGCCATTTTGTTATATATATTTGTAGGTATACTTGCTTTGGTTGGTTTGCTTGTTTTCTAACTGCTTCTGACTTTCACACTAAATGCATGATTGTTTACTACTGGTCAGCTTAATATTTTGTAAACCTGATTTCTGGGGGTGAAAATTTCTAACTAATGTTTTACCATTTTGTGAAAAGTCTGTGTTTGACATAATATTCTGGGATGATTCTCTGAGGCCAGAGGGCTGCAGGCAGGCATCCTCCATAGGTACTGTTCTGTGGGATTGCCTTCCTTTATCATCCTTCTGTAAGAAGAGACCTGGAACCAAGAGCTAGAGACACAATTCCACATCCAACCTAAGCAGTCCAGGTCAAGGTTGCAGTAAAGACAAAAAACAGAGAAATTAGTGCTCCTTCTGCTATTCTTTGGCTATTCATATTTCTGTTTGAGCCTACCAAACAGGACATGCATATCTCACAGCAGTGCAGTATCAAGCAGAATGCCTTAGGCTTGCCCTCCAAATGATGTTTGACAGAAAGTAGTATAATGTGCCAGTGCCATGCTGTACCAAAGCCAATCAGATCACACAAGTCCTTGGCGAATACAGTTATGCAGACTTCAGACGCCAGGATGGTGCATCTTGACAGTGCTGCCCCATGCCTCCAGCATGTCTGGAGTAGGCAAGAACCACAGAAGAGCTAGTGCTGGCGCAGGAGAGGAAGAAGATTGGCCTCTGCATGTCAACCATTAGGGTAACACAAATAATGTCGTAATTGCTGACATTCAGAGGGCTTTTGTGTTTGGACAGATGTTCAACACATATATACACACACAATCCCGGGCAGCTGGAGGAAATCTATTGTCAGATAGATGTAAATGTGCCTATGCCAAATGGGGTCCCTCCTGCACAGCTGGCTGCTGTTCCAGTGAGCTCCAAGGGTATAAAAAAGAAATGGAGAGTTAAGGGCATACAGAGAGTTCCTCTCCTGGGAAGACTGAGACAAACGTTTGTGACTGCCTGTCCCCTGCAGCCACTAGGTGCATCATGGTAGGGCTCTGGCCCTGTTTTTTCTGACAGATCCCATGCCTCTCACGTTTTCGCTGACTAACAGAAAGTTACCCATTGAAGTACAAACTTTTGGTAAAAACAGATCAAAGTACAAGCTTTCATAAATACAACCATCATTTACACTTTTTACAGCATTTTTTTTTGGAATGAAATGGCTTTCTCTTGTACAGTTTGCTCTGATATGTTTCTAGTCAGTTAATTAATATCTGTGTATCTGCTAACTGACTGACTTTAATGAAGAGGCAGATCACTGTATATACATTTTTAGAACTTCTTAAAAATGGCTTAGATCATCATATCCCCTGAGATTTCAGCAATCTGTTTGTCACTATATAGCCTGTGACTTTATTCCTCTTGTTGCTGCTTCACATCAGCTGCAAAAATTAGAGCTTTTTTTTCAAACACCCTTGAAGATTGAGTAAACAGATAATAAAAGGCCTTTTACAAATAAAAAGAGGATGAAACTTGCCAGCTATAAGCTCAGAAAAGCTTCTTTTGGCATCACTCCTGCACAGCATTCACAATTGGCCTGTTGTAGTGCTGGCATGTGCCCTCCTCTTCATCTCCATGTGGTCTCTGTGGCTCAGTGAGGGGAACTCCTCTGTAGGGGTCCTATAGTTAGCTCTAGCACCTACACAGGCACCAGGGCAATAGCTGTGCTGCAGTAAGAGGGTGCTGAACAGTCTCCTGACATCCATCACAGGGCCACATCCTCCGAGGCTTTACAGCATTACGTCTGCCAAAATACTGATAAGGGGATCCGCACAGATCCACAGATAAACACTGTACAAGAATCAGCTTGCTGCATATTGCCCTTGCCAAACACTTGTGGCACTCTAGGGCAGGCTGTTAACTTCTGAGCTCATAGCTGGGATTTTTTCTGAGCACTGCTGTGCTCCAAATTCATGTTTTAACATGTCCAGTGCTCTGCGGAGAGACAGGTTTTGGTCCCATAATGTGAAAAAAAAGACAAAAAACCCAACAGCTATGTAGTAACAACAGGCTCTTTTTTTTTTTTCTTTTTTTTTTTCTTGAGATTTACTTTGAGATAGTAAGCAGAAAGACTACCAAGAAAGGGGGAAAAACAATCCTCTTTTCAGCTGGATCATAAGAACCTGAATACATGGTAGGTGTCATGCAGCAAGATGCTGGTGGACATCATCCTGTTATGGGTGCCAGAAATACAAGGAATGCTGGAAGACGTCTTTGCTGAGTTGAATTTAAGTTCAAGAATATCTACTACTTTATCTTCGAAGCAAATCTGGAACATTCCCATTCTGATATATGTATTCACCTAATCTAGTGAAAGATGTCCCTGCTGATGCTAGTGGAGTTGGACTAGGTGATTCTTAAACGTTATCTCCAACCCAAGTCATTTTATGATTCTATGCAGATAGGTATTATGTTCCATAGGTAAAAGTAAGTAGAGAGACCGAGACCCATCAGGTTGACACCATGCAGTTCCTGGTGTTGCAACTCTGCATGTTGGTGACAGGAGTGGAAGTGATGACAGAAGCTGTCGATGTAAAGAGGTAGCTGGGGTCCCTTTGGCAGGAAACGCAGTCTTGCAAGAGTAGCTTCTGAAAAAGCATAGAAATGTGGTTGTCTCACAACACAGGGCTGGGATCACATTAACTCAGAATCTCTGAAGGAATGTACTCTCCTTAGAAGGGAAAAAAGAGTATTATGAAAGTTCTGATAACATGCAGAGAGATCAGGACAGATGTGTTGAAGCACAGACAGGCTGAAAGAGACAAGATTAGGAGACTTTACCCACAGGTACGTAGCAGGAAGCTAAGCAGCAAGCTTTGGTTTATAACTTTTTCACACTTTCCCCTTCTCCTGTTTTTCTTCTCTTTGGCAGGCGGAGACAGCAGCAAATCGTATTTGCAAGGTGCTGGCAGTCAACCAAGAGAATGAACAGCTCATGGAAGACTATGAAAAACTGGCCAGTGATGTAGGTGTCCGTGGTGCTGTTGGTTTCTGGGTGGTGTTATGTAGAAAGGAATTGCATTTAACATTTGCAGCTAATCCTGGGCAGTGCTATTGGCCTGCGTTTTCCTAGAATCATCTTTCTTTCCCTTCTAGCTTGAGAAGAATGAAAGGAAAGAAAAACTGGCTTTTAAGTAGAAAATTTCCGTGTAGCAGTTTTTAGTTTCTCATTTATTAGGAGCAGCCACAACAATAATAAAATTTAAGGAAAAATCAAGATGTTTTGACTTGTCTTGCTCAAGACTACAAGTATAATCTAATAATAATCTAAGTATAGATAGTAAGGTACGTAAGGTAAGTAAGATACAAGTATAATCTAATAATATCTAATTATATCTTTCATACAAGTTGTATGCCAGCATAGTGCAGAAGTCAGGAATTGGATCTAAGGAAGTCAAGCTGTAGATAGCTGAGGAAAGAAAAATGTGTTTGCTGATAATTGGAAAGTATCTGTGTACAATACAATCTGAGACTGCGTTGGTTAATGGAGAAGGCTGACAGACTGACATCAGTGAAACTCCACAAGTGACCAAATATGGTCTGGAGCATGTTTGTGGAAGGTAAGTATGGAGGGAAAGATAGAAAACATAGGTCAAACATAGCCCACAAGCATGTTTTCAGCCTGGTTTGAAAAGTGTAGGACACTGCTTCACTCACACTATAGACTGCTTGTTGCCACCTTGCCAGCTCCGCAACTCAAAGGGCAATGCTGTCTTCTAAGCACCTAGAGTGAGAAACGCATAACTAGAGGGAGCAACTTGCTTTCTCCTTCCAGATACCTCTGGAGCTAATATGTCTTACAGCATCCTCTAGTTGTGCAACAGCCCAGCAAAATTCTCAGGCTTTAGTGCAGTCTAAGGACATTATTTGGTCCTGATTGTGTGAAAGCTACAACTTAAGCATATAGTACTGGCAGTGCTGTACAAGCAGAACTACTCAGTGTAGTAAGGAATGGGCTGCTTATAAGGAAAGAATATGTAATCTCAAAAAGGCTGGCAAGGTTTTCTTTACTATCTCTGCTGTAGGCAGATAGCAAACAAAAGTAAATGGTCCCTAGTAAGATCAGACCAGCACCTGTAGTTTTAACAGTTTCAATTCAAGGCTTCTTGTCATTGCTTTTTACAGCTGCTGGAGTGGATCCGTCGCACCATCCCCTGGCTGGAGAACCGGGCACCAGAGAACACCATGCAAGCCATGCAGCAGAAACTGGAGGACTTCCGGGACTACCGCCGCCTGCACAAGCCCCCCAAAGTCCAAGAGAAGTGCCAACTTGAGATCAATTTCAACACCTTGCAGACCAAGCTACGACTCAGCAATAGGCCAGCCTTCATGCCTTCAGAAGGGAAAATGGTTTCTGTGAGTGGGTGTAATTGAGTGTATATACCCAAGTTGTTTCTAAAAAATGAAACTTGTTTATGTCTATTGGTGGGCACAGCAATGCCCACCTTCAGAGTGAGCTACTCTGTAGTAGAAACCCCACAGAATACAGTCCAGTAACTCCATAAGAGAGGAGCAAGAAAGCATTGCTCCTCTGTCTCTAACCCAGACTCTGAGGTTCTTCACAAGTTCCATGCCTTTATGAGGAGATGTCTGGGTGCATCTCATTCTTTCTAATTCAGAAATGGTTGGATTTTGCTGTATTTTTGTGTGTGGGAATGTTTAGAGAGGTTCTCTCATGCAAAGTATATCCTGATTACTGCTAGTCCTGCTTATCTTAAGTCTGACACTTTGTCTTCTTGACCTGTCTGCACAACCCTCTGAGATTAAAAGCCCACACCCAATTCTCTCCAACCAATTTGAACTGTGTAGCCTACTGGGAATAATTCTGAAGTATTTCTACCCTAACTTCTCAGCTCTATTTCTTCCCATGCTCCTGTTTCTAGGATATAAACAATGCCTGGGGTGGCCTAGAGCAGGCTGAGAAGGGCTATGAGGAGTGGTTGTTGAATGAGATCCGGAGGCTAGAGAGGCTGGATCACCTGGCAGAGAAGTTCCGGCAGAAGGCATCTATTCACGAGTCCTGGACAGATGGTAAATGCCAGCCTACATGCTTTCTATTGCCTGACATAGTGCTGTCAGTTATGCAGGGAGGAAGAGGTGGATCATATATGGGTTCCTCTGTGAGATTTTCCTTTTCAGGGATTCACTTATTACTTTATTAGGAAAAAATCATGAAAATCACTGTGATCTCTGTTCTGCATCTGCTTTTCCTAGCTGACAGAGTGAGATTCTTGGATAAAATAGGGCTAGAGAGGAGAGAAGAGGTTGCTGTACAGTAAATGCTGCAGATGGCATTTACAGGACCAGCATAACACAGTTTGTGCATAGTAAGATGAGTTCAGTATAAACTGTGACTGCAGAGAGCTGAGTTGCTGTGCTATTTGCATCTCTGCTGATCATGGCAAACTCATTCTCAGTGGTTTGAAAGTTATAATTTTGCAATTCTAGGTGGGTATGTGTAGGGCAAGACTTGGGAAGTGTCTAGAGTGGGGAAAATGCAAAATGGAGGGCCCCAGGCCTGTCTAGGTGCAAGGGAGCTGGCTTTGGGAGCATTGGGTCCAGTCCTTCATTCTCCTGTCCTTTGGCTCCCTCCCCAGGTAAGGAAGCGATGCTGCAGCAGAAGGATTATGAAACTGCTACCCTCTCGGAGATAAAGGCCCTGCTGAAGAAACACGAGGCCTTTGAGAGCGACCTGGCTGCACACCAAGACCGTGTGGAACAGATTGCTGCTATTGCACAAGAGCTGAAGTACGGCACCCCAGCATACATCTGATCCTTGGGGCCAGAGAGGCTTGATCAGCTTTGCCCTCTGGACAGCCATGAAATCATTCCCACACAAAAATGTTGGGAAGTCCAAGTGTTTCCAAACTGTATCTAGGATACTTCTCTTCAGTATCCAGACACACCAGAAAAGCAGGCCAGGAAATGGTTGAGTTGTGGGTGCTGATGAGGGGGAGGCAGAATTACTTTCTCAAGCCAAGTTTCCACTCTTTTCCAGCTTGTTATGCTGCTGTGAACCTTTCCATAGAGAGGAAACCTGCCTCTGGCCCCTGCTAGGTTTCAGAGTTGAAGCACTGTTTGGCTTTTCCAGGAACAGAAGGAAATAGCAGAGGATAGCATATACGCTTCAGAGATTCCCAATTGGCTCTGCTTTATCGAAAATAGTGAAGAAAAAAACCCGGTTGTTTCAGCCCATCGTGGCCTCTGTTGCCACTGCAGGCATTTTGCTCCAAGAATAACGTGCCATGTGCATCCAGTTAGCGCTTGCACCAGGGGCTCTTTCCGGCAACTCAGTTCCCTCTGGGCTTCTCCCTGGTTCAGAAACATTCACCTCCACACTTTTCCTGGAGTGAGGAGCGACCAGTCACCAGAATAAATGGTGTCTCATCAGAGTGGGAAGTTGATTGCTAGGGAGAGCAGAGGGGAAGATTTTAAGCCCTGCATATTTCTTGGCAAAAACAGTCTGAGCAGTTTGGCTTTCACTTTGTTTCCTATAATTAAAAATACTTCCGTATTATATCAACCTATCTCAAGTTAGACATTGTCTGGATTAGACCAGCTCCCTTGGGCTGAATGACTGTTTTTCTCTAAAAAATCAAGATTATTGGATCAAGATCGTTATCTTCTTTACCAACACAGATTTAAGAAGTGTTCCCTTTGCCACGGGAGGATTGACCTTGAAACAGGAGGAGAGTTCAAGGCAATCCTCCATGTCAGTAAGATTAAAACTGAGGCTAGTTAGTCAGCAAGCATTAGCTGACCTGTCATTTCCAAAGCAAATGCTCTGTGCCAGACTAAACAGCTGCAACTCTAATAGCGACAGGGAAGGATGCATCCTAAACTGAGGGAGAGGTAATTTCCCCCAAAGTGTGAGAACAGAATGCTCTACCATCCTTCCAAAAGCCATCTCCCACATTAGTAAAGACACTGTGCCTTCAAATAAACATGGCTGAGCAGTTTTTCCCCCCCACAGATGCACTACCTGGAAGATCAAAAAGATCTGTGACTATTGATACCAGGCATGTGTGGGGGTATGGGCACATTTGACTCCCCAACACAAGTGATCTGAGTGCATTATAGGCTAGACTCAGGAGCAGTTATTTCAGCTGCAGTGCTTGCTGTGCAGCAAAGTAGATCAAGGAACTGATCTGGATTAAAAACGCAGCAAAGAAAATGTTATTTTTAGCCCAAGGCAGTTTCATGACTAGTTTTCCGCAAGACTCTACCAACAGTTGTGCCCACACACCTCAGGAGGGGCAGTACAATGATGGGAAGAAATGAAGTAGGAGGAAACTGTTGAAACCTGTATTACTGCTTAAGAGAAATGCTCATCATATTGCCCAGGGTCATTTGGTAGCTCAGCAAGTTATTCCACCTTCTCTTTCATGGGTGACACTTAACAGTTTGCAGGGCTTGTCTCCCTCTGCCTACAAGCTTCTCCCTCTTTGATCATGTGCAGAACCAAGAGCAAAATGCAGGGCAAAACCACAAGCTTTGGCCTACCCCTACCCCCCATTTTCCAGCCATGCTCTTAACAGCCCTTCTTCCAGGAATGCCAGGCTACAGACATTGCAGCCAAGTACCATCTGTCTGACATATCGGAGAGAAACTTGCACTGTAATTCAGGAATTGTCCTAAATAAACAAATTGTTGCTGAAGATTGCCACCTCTGCTCTGAAAATAATCTTAAGTGGCTTCTTTGCGTTTGTAATGAAATCATTGTTGCCCTTTCTCCTGATGTATGTACATGCAGATAGCTAGCCTATGTGATGTTCTTAAGCAGAATACAGGAGTATACTGCTGCTTTTAATCTGCTTATTCCCAGCCCAAGTAAAGACTCTACTCCCTTCCCCCCAGTGCCAAGTAGTTCCCATCAGGTAGCCATGAGCAGCCTTGAGTATGGTTATTTTTCTTCTTGTTCTGTGTTGTTTTATGTGCCAGTGTCTCCAAAGATAGATACTACTGTATTTTTTGCATACTGCATTTGCAGAGACCACAAACCTTCAGTTTTCATCTATTCTTAAAACTGATGAAGACTTCTAATGTATTTATCATTCTTCTCCAAAAGGCCTTTATTTGTATTTTGTTCTTTTTCTCCACCCCTCATAGTGAGCTGGACTATTATGACTCTCCGAGTGTCAATGCCAGGTGCCAGAAGATCTGTGATCAGTGGGATAATCTGGGTGCCCTAACCCAGAAACGTAGAGAAGCTTTAGAGGTGAGTCATATCTCCAAAGCAACCTTTGGGATTACATGAGTAGGTCATTTGTGGGAAACAAGCTACAGTGGGCATAAATGTCCTATTTCAGCCCTTTTGTCCACTTCTAGAAATCCCGGACTATAACCCAGAGCTACATCTCAGTATATTTAACCTTCACTGTTTCCAGTCCAGTTACAGTACCTTTCATTTGCTCAGGCTATTGATTTGTTTCTAGTCTTCTGTGTTTGTAATTTTATTCTGCTTGAAAAGACTTGTTTTGTTTTGTTTCAAAGGACCTCATACTTTTTCCTCAGAGTGAGGAAAAAAATCCATCCTGTGTGTAATGTCTTAATGGAGACTTTTGCTGTAGTGCCCTCCTGAGAGAACCAAGCAGGTCTGAAAGGAAGGAGCAACTCAAAGAACCCACATATCTGTGTGATTTTTATTCTCTAACCATGTTCCTTGATTTTCTTTTTGTGCATGCTTAGAGGACAGAGAAGCTACTGGAAACAATTGACCAGTTGTACCTGGAATATGCCAAACGAGCTGCCCCCTTCAATAACTGGATGGAAGGGGCCATGGAGGACCTGCAGGACACGTTCATTGTTCACACCATTGAGGAGATCCAGGTACAGAGCAGTCATTTGCACCAGCTGTGCTGGGATAGAGGGAAGTCAGAGGTCTCCTGAATTCCTAATGGTGACAGATTTTTAGGTCATGTTTTGATGCTGCTGCTCTAGTGAATGAGCTATGGCACAGGCAATGAGAAGGATCGTGCTTTTCCTTGATTATTTCCAAAAACCTATATCTGAGCAGATATGAGTCAAGTTCACGCTATCCTCGCTGAGTACAAAGGACTGAAATTGGATTTTTCGTTGTGACTCCAGTTTTATAAATGAGAGCTGGAAAGCTGAGAGAATTTTTTAGTGTCTTGCGTTAGGTATTTTTGTTTGTTTGTTTGTTTGTTGTGTGGGTTTTTTTTTGTGGTTTTTAAATCAAAATGAACAAAACTTAGTTCTACTGTCAGGTTTTGTGGCTCAGTTGTCCCATGTAATGTTATATTCAGGTCATTTGGTCCTATGTGATGTGTCATGAGGGTGACTGTTGAGCTGGGTTTCAGTGCTGAGCAGAGGAAACATCAGGATTCTGCACTTTGTTAGCGGGTTGCCATTTGAAGCCAAAGATTTCTTGCTTCTTGCAAGACAACGGGGACTTCCTCTTCTGAGAGGGTGTAATGAAAGAAGTTTGAAGTATCTGTAGGTAATTTACTGACCTTTGAAAGCAGGAATTATCCTTCTCTGGGTTTTAGAGGGGAGTCTGTTTCTTCTGCTTGATGGGCTCCTGAAAAGAATCCAGGTATTCATTTGGGTTTAGCTGGTTGACATGAACAGTCAGGATATTCTTACAATTAGCAGTTGCTGCACTACTGCCATAATTTCCTCCTGACATTGTGCTTTCTCAAGACCTGGTCATTTTGTCAAAACCTGATGAGTGTTTTGTAGGAATGGTTGACAGCAATATGGCCATCAGTGAGGCAGTGAGTGGGAAACCAGCAGGAGGTTCACTAAGTCTTTCATAATGCAAAACAAATCTGAAGAGCATTTAAACATTTCCATCATCTCTTTGTGACTGCAGGATATTCCCCAGGTCTCCCAGACTTGCATTACATTTCTACAGGCACTGCAGTTGCTGCAAAATAATGAGTTACCATGTAAGGAAGCAATTTTACAAAAGTAGTTACAGTGTACATGTTGTAAGAAAGTGGTCAGTTATGAGGTTTACTTTCATTCCCTCTTCTGTCCACACTGTTCCTTCCATTATCCCTGCACGTGTTTCTCTGTCTCACATCTGTTTTGCTGCCTCTTCCCCTGTGTTTGCTTCCCTACTCTTGATCTTCCAGACTTCTGGGATGAAACATCTTAAAGTCCTATAGAAGCAGTGGGAAGTGAGCCAGGACCAACTGGCTTGTCAGCTGTCCACAAGCTGCCAACAAGCATGCCCCAACCTTCAGTCTTTGGATCACAGTCTGGGCACCACGGCCAGATGGGGAACAGAAAGAGCCTGTTGTGTACAGGGAGAGGGAGCAGTTTTCAGCAACTGGAGTTTATGTTGTCTATGCAGGTTTGCTGCGGTCTGAAAGACCTTCATCTAGTTCTAACTCACGTTGATCAGATTGGATCTGACTTTGTTATTCATCTGGCGTCATCTTTGTTATAGACCTAGTACATATCTGTGGGAGAAGAACTGTATGCTGCATTTAGGCTCATGAGATATGGCCACTTTAGAGTAATGCTAGCAGTTTAGTCTTCCCTAAGGGGATTAACAGCCTGTCACACAGCAGTGTTGGAGAAACAGGTTCCCTTAAACCGTGAAACAGAATTATTCCATCGTGTTTTGGGATGTGATCTGTCTTTCTGATGAAAACAGAACAGAAACAAATAGAAGGAAAAGGAGACTTCATTTAACTACTTAAAACAACCTGTTTAGCAATGCTGAAAGATACTGGAAGTCTGTTAGAGTAGCCTGTTTTGTATCCTAGAAATGTGTAAGCTTTTGCAGTTACTTCAACAGAGATGTGTTTGGTCAAGGAGCTATTCAGTGACTAACGCTGTTTTTGCTGCTGTCTTCCTTCCACAGGGATTGACCACAGCCCACGAACAGTTCAAAGCCACTTTGCCAGATGCCGACAAGGAGCGACAGGCCATCCTGGGAATCCACAATGAAGTCTCAAAAATTGTCCAGACGTACCACGTCAACATGGCAGGAACGAATCCTTACACTACAATCACCCCACAGGAGATCAACGGCAAATGGGAACATGTGAGTTCTTTACAGTGTTGCAGTTAGTGTGGGAAAGGCTGCTGCTCAGTCACTAGGGTGCTAGGAAGGGAATTACTTTCTCTGTTATTCTCACACTTACTGCTGAGCTTTGGCACGTTTGCCATATGTTTTTGGCTCAGATGCCATGTGCTTGGAAAGTGGAAGAGACCTTTAAAATAAATGCCTAAGGGTGTCAGATCTCTTTTTGTTCTTATTTTTTTAGGGAAAGATATGAAATTAGAGCTTTGAGATTTTAAGTTCTCAGTTGACCTGAAAAGCAAGTGCAGTATGAGAGTCGGTGTCCTTCTCTGCCATTCAACCCTTCAGATATTCAGCCCACAGACAAGGAGCCTTCTAATGCTATAGTACTAACAGAGCAGTTTACTCTCAATACCAGCCTGTGCTGATGGTTCTTACCACAAAATCAGTGGCAGACTAAAACTACTGCATTTAAGCAAATATCAGGCATCAAAACCCCAGTGGATGAAAGCTGCTTTTCATGGCATGAGATGAATTTGCAGAATTCATCCTGCACTGAAGAGGATTCACATTCCATGAGCCATGAGCAAGGCCTAAAGCTTATGACTGCCTTTTTTCAGAAGAAGCACTCCTCTCCCTATTCTTAGAGGCCTGTTCGCAACCGCACTGACAGAGAAGCACTGTGCTTTCTCCAAAACCTAACCCTAGCCGTAGAGAGTGCCCAGATCCAACACCCAGTCCACCTGGGGCTCCCCAGGTGCCACTTCACAAACCCGCTCACAGTGGGACTCTGCGCTTTCTCTCTTTCCCTTTCCTTGCATCAGTTTCTAGAGTTATTACTCATTTGGTTTCGTATATATGAAATGCGCGCTTTGTTACTCTTTGCTCTAGGTGCGGCAGCTGGTTCCTAGAAGGGATCAAGCCCTAATGGAAGAACATGCTCGCCAGCAGCAAAATGAGCGACTTCGGAAGCAGTTTGGTGCACAAGCCAATGTCATTGGTCCCTGGATTCAGACCAAGATGGAGGTACAAGCTTTCTTCATTTTCGTTTTCTTTTCTGTGATTTTTCACTGATCCTTTTATTCTAATTCTCCTTTTACTACTGATGTGGTTATTATTCCTTGAGATTACAAGGGAAACTTTTAAAGAAAATACAGAGAATCCAAAAATTGGTATCAGTTACTGAAGTGCTTGTACTTTCCTTCCTGTAACTCTTCAGTAAAGAGATAAAAATGCTACCCAGAATGGGGAACACTGGCATGCTAATAGAGTTGAATTTATATGCAGCATGGGAAAGACCCTGCATCAAAAGCATATTTTTATGGCACTGCTTTCATAGCAGTTGCACATGGCTCTTGTTACACATGAGAAAACACATCTAGTGTGCTGAACATCAGCAGAAGAGAAAAATTTTTAATGCAGATCTTCTCTCTTTAGGTAAGCTATGAATTAAAGTAATTGGAGTTGGTAAGATGAAAATTATGAAGCTGTTAATGAGGATAGGAGATAAAAAGAAGCGAGCAATTACAGAACTATTTACTCTGTAGAAGTGTTAACACAGTGGCAGAGAACGCATCAGGAAGAGTTCTGGCGTGCTACAGTACTGGTTTATGAACTACAGTTTTCTTCTTTTGCATCCTTAGATTAGGTGCATCTTAAATGATGCACTCCACTTGGAAAATGTTCAAGGCTCTGCAGAAATTTTTGCTGACACTATCTGCTCATCTAGAGTAACTTCTCTCTGAGATGTATTTTTGTTTTGATTCATCATCCTGTGTAAGCATGAAATAGCTGCATTAATAAATATCAGCCACGGGAAGGCTCTTCCTTCTAACAGGGTCTAATACCTTTGGCTTTGCTAATGCAGGAGATTGGCCGCATTTCAATAGAGATGCATGGGACTCTGGAGGACCAGCTCAACCACTTGCGGCAGTATGAGAAAAGCATTGTGAATTACAAACCAAAGATCGACCAGTTGGAAGGAGACCACCAACAGATCCAGGAGGCGCTTATTTTTGACAACAAGCACACCAACTACACCATGGAGGTAAATGTTTTGCAGTGCCTTTTCCCTGCTGGAATGTAGTGCCAGCAGATCAGACAGCTCGATCTGTTGTTGCACCAGCTGCATCCAGATCAGGCAATATGTTGTGGTTCCTAGGAAAGCGGAGAGCTTGACAGAACGGCCAAGCATGCAACATCATGTCACTGAAAGTCTTTTCAGCCTTACTGTACTTTATGCCAACCCAGTCCATTGTACTTCCACATACAGACAATAGAAATAACCTAAATCAGATCAACAGTATTGCTTGAAAAATTGGCTGGTCTTGTATCCTGGCTGTGTTAGCCCGCTAACTGGAATTAGAAAGCCCAGACAAATGTTGGTGATTTTGAGCTGCTGGAGCGTGGAAGAAGAAAAAAGTCCAACAGAACCTTTTCAAGATCTTTGTCAAGTCTGGCTTTCTGTTGACAACATGAGGTTTCGTGGAAACAATCTGAAATCAACATGAATCCATCAAAACACGGACAGGCTTTGAAACTTGTTTTTTTGTTTCTGGCCAGCTTAGGCCACAGATGTAGTGAAGCACCAGTATATTCCAAGGATTGTGGTTCATTTATTTTCTTGGTTCATGACGAGAGAGTTTTCTGTCCAAATAAGTCCTATAAGCATCATCTTTTGTGTTAAAGGCCCCCAGTGTAGCTAAGCTACAAGGGAAAGGACCTTTGCAATAGGACCAGGACTTTATTATGAGCAGAAAGTGGCCTCTTCAATACTTCCTCCTGTCAAAATTCACATTTTAAACATCCAGTTGGCTCACACGGCAGATGAGAAGGAAGCTCTTCTGAGTAAATAGACTGCCTTGGCCATCAGGATCACATAATTTGCCACAAGTGGCATGTTTGATCTAGTAGCCTTAGAGGCAGAAGAGCTACTTTTTAACTTTAAAATTGTCTTATTCTCTTTTTTTTTCCAGCATATTCGAGTGGGCTGGGAACAGCTATTAACAACAATTGCTAGAACCATTAATGAAGTGGAAAACCAGATTCTGACCCGTGATGCCAAAGGAATAAGCCAGGAACAGATGAATGAGTTCCGAGCCTCTTTCAACCATTTTGACAGGGTAAGTCAGTGTTGACTGCAGCTTGGTAAACTGCAAACTTCCATGGAGATTGCAAAGTGCAATAAGAAACAGTCACCATGATAAAGCTAGAACAATAGAATGCTTGATTCTTAAAAATGCCACTCCTGTGGAGCACGGAGACTGAGAAGTGATCATTAGGCTGGAAGATATCTGAAATTCAAAGACCCCTAGTAAAGATAAAGTTTGAAAATGTTTGAAGGCTTATTTAGGAAATTAGATTTTTAGCTCAGTTCCACTATCTTGATTTATAGAATCCTTTGGAGCAGCCATCCTCCACTCCAATAGACTATCACATAAACTGATATTGAAAAAAAACAGCATTGCTCTCGTGTGGAGCAAACAGGAGGATCTATGCACAGCATGACACTGCAAAATGTAAATAAACCCTGATGTAAAGCCTGCCTTGCCTTAATGTGGAAATACATGTCAAGGCACTAACAGATACAAAAAGAAAAGATTTCCTCAAAGAAAATCCTCCCCTTGGTTATCCACCCTCCCTGCAGCTCTTCCTTCTATGGTGAGAAGTCATCAGCTAGCATCCTTCTGTTGACCAAATCAGAAAGCTTTCACACACGGAGGCAGAGACAGCAGCCCAAACCTGACACCATCTCATGACTGGCTGTAGGTTCAGTTGTTAACCCCCTCAATGTTTGGAAATCCATGATCAGCCTGCAGGTCCTAAATCAGTGATGAAAATGTAGGTGCCTTCCACCATTTGCTGCACGAGCCGTACTGTTTGAAAGAGGCTGACAACAGTTTCAGATTGTTGAGCACATTTGAGCCCCTCTCAAGCTTTTCAAAGGAAAACCAAAACCATGTCTCCCTTCCTTAGCAGGCCCCAGCCCTATAGATTTACCATTTTTATCTGTATGTCATTTGCCCTTTCCTCCACCCACAGTCTGAATGATAATGCAAAAAGATTGTGTCTTTCCCAACCTTCAGCTATGTGTTTTGAGTTATGAGGGCTTAATACTGGTTTTAAAAAGCTGATTGTTTGAGAAAAGTCACAGGAATTGGCCCCACAATGATGTTTGTAGCTTCCTTTCTATGGCCAGAGATGGTGGCTGCTGGTGGGGGCTCTTCAATACCTGGGGCTATCCTGAGCTAAAATCCTGTGGGGCAAGTGGGGATTCTCAGTTCATGTGGTAGTTTGTGACCATGGATACATCTGAACACTGGGAGAGCAGGGAATAAGCAGGAGAAAGAGCAGCTGCCAGGCCTCATTGTGCCATGCTGCACAGTAGTGCTTTTTCAGAGCTGAACACTTCAAACAGCTTGCCAGTCAAAGTTCCACCTTATGTGCAGGTCTCGTGAGTACAGCAATAACACTGCTCCCTTGAGCTTCAGCTATTTTTCTTTGTCTGTTCCTGGGATGCCCTGACAGCTCAGCTTCCTTGGATGTGTTGCCAAACATACCTGCCCTCGCCTACTTTGGTGGGACTTTTGACTAAAAGAATAAGGCAATGCTTCCCACTGCCTCTTCTTGCTTAGCTGCACTCCAGGTTACCAGCGAAACACAGGGCTTCTGACACTATGGATAACAAGCAGTGACGCAAGTAATTCACTTGGGAGATGGAGGTCTTGAGGCTTCTGAGCAATGGCTGTTTTTATCAAACACTCTCAAGATGTGATGAGCTTTCTCAGAAGGAACTGTTCCAAGAGCATTTTTAGCACGTCCTGAAATGTCATTGTGATATCTAATGTGCACTTTTTATTTTTCTTTCCTGTGTTTCTATCTGCATGTCATTCTTCATCTCTCTGTCCTCTCACCCACTGCATGGTGCACCTGTTTGTTGTCTTTCCACCTCCCTTTGATTTCCTCTGTGTCTCCCTTCCTTCTGCCCCACACCGTCACCCCACTGGCACTGCATGTCCTGCTGCCTGGCACACCGCATAACCAGGACCACTCCGGCACACTTGGCCCTGAGGAATTCAAAGCCTGTCTCATCAGCTTGGGTTACGATATTGGAAACGATGCACAGGTACTGAATGCTAGTGGTGAACGCAGACAGATATTAAGCTATGAAAAAATAACATTTTTTTCCCCTTTCTTTTCTTGTTTGTCTTAATCTATTTGTCATTGCTGTTCTTGTGTTTGACTATATATGCATCACTTTTCCGTTCTACTTTATCTCAAAATGTACCTTGGTATCTGTTCCTTCTTAATTCTGTAATGGTTTGTCTTGTGGGAACTCCTTTTATGTCTTTAAACTATTCCGTTTACTTCTGTATCACTTAACATTCCATCTCTTGTTCATCTCTCACTGTGTCTTGCTTAATATCTTCCATTTTTTCGTCATTGTTTTCCATGTGTGCTAACTATTCGGTGTCCAAAACAACCTTTACATCATGGTTTCACAAACTACCTTTGCTACATTGTTTTTCATTATCCTGTAAATACTTTTTCCATCTCCTCCTCCCTAAAACTCATTCTCTGTAATGTCTCATGTGGGTTCATTTCTCTCTGGACTGGTCTTCCTTTTCTCTCTTGGCTTTTCCCATCTTTGCATCACTCTCTGTAGAAGAAGACTGGTATGATGGATTGTGAAGATTTCCGAGCCTGCCTTATCTCCATGGGTTACAATATGGTAATGTAGAGCCCTCTGTCACTTCTGTTCAAAGTGATTCTTTTAGCCACCTTCAGAAAGAAAGGGAGAGTGTGTAGTGAGTGAATCAAGGTAAATGCCATCTTATTTTCCAGCAACTGATGTTTAATCCAGTACATGTAAAATTGTCTTGCAGCAGTAGCTGAAGATTAAAAAATATTGTGTCGTTATCTTAATTCTTTGTATTTCAAATGAGAATTATATTTATCAAACTGTGTGGCTATCAGTGGAGAAACAATGAACTTTCTTATATTGGTACATATGCTCTACACAGTGGCACATAAGTTCCCCAGATCTAAGCATCAACTGAACTCTTCTGGAAGCCTGACTTCTGAATACATTCAAAGTTACTCCTCTCATTCCTGCCATTTATTTCGCATGTCTTTGTTCATGTAAGTAGGTTCAAGTTCCAGTCATCCTCCCTGTAGTTTTTTCCTCACCAAAGCACTTCCACATTCATGTGGCACCTTGAGAAGCATGATAACTAATGCAGAGTTTCACCAAAGACTGATATTCATCAAAGGGCAGGAGAAGACCACGGTGCAAAAACGTTGAGCTCTACTCTCAGTATCTTTGACCTGATGTCAGGCAAAGCAGTGTTTATTTGTCTTCCTTATCAACCCAGTGTAAACATAAACACTTTTTGATGCAGTGTGCCAATCTGCAGTAACATCTGATGAGATACTTCGATTAATCGGGAAGGTATACTGATCTAGAAGTGTTAGAAGAGTATGTACCCAGGAGAATACTCAGCTCTGCTTTCCTCTCCCCTTTACCTGGGGAGAAAGGAATCCCCACAGATCAGAATAGATAATATTTTGTTTATATAAAAAAAGACAAAAAAAAAAAAAAAAAAACAACCACAAAACCAGAAAACTCACAACACAGTTTTTCCTTCTGTAGTAAACTTATCTGTAGAACCTTTCCTGTAAAAGCTTCTTTCTGAGCCTTTCCAGATATAGAAGTCCTTTTCTCCAAAGCCTAATTATAATAACTAGAAAACGTTCAGAGGCCCAGAGATGTTTCTGCTGGTGGATTCTGTTCTAGTAGCAGAAGAGAACCGCGAAAATTTAGGAAATAAAAGGATGTAATGAATACAGATCTTCCAGTATTGCTACAGACATCTAGCACAGCATCTACTACAGAGAAAGCTGCATCTTCCCCACAAGTCTATATGATATTGTTCCTAGTAGAAGCATTACCCTAGAGCTAGTTGGAGTTAGATGCTATCTTAGGGCACAGCTGAGAATATTTTATTCCAAAGGGCAAATGAGGGGGAGTTGTGTGGGGGGCACACAACAGCCAGATTTAAAAAAAAAGTATTTTAATGAAAGGTTGAAGTTGTTTCTCTTTGACTTTGCTTTCCCAGCTGTGAGATGTGCTACTGAACAGTTTCTCCTCATTTTCATGGCACTGCTGCCCAAGTGTCCAGGCTTACATGACTCTCTTGTTCTCCAGGGAGAGGCAGAGTTTGCCCGCATCATGAGCATCGTCGACCCTAATCGCATGGGTGTAGTGACGTTCCAGGCCTTCATTGACTTCATGTCCCGGGAAACAGCAGATACAGATACTGCTGACCAGGTTATGGCTTCTTTCAAGATCCTGGCTGGAGATAAGGTGAGGCTCTATGGTCTTCCTTCCAATCTGTATTGTTCCTGCCTGCCTTTTTCCCTTCTGTCTGCAAGAGGAAGTGTCAAGGGAAGCACTCTGTAGCAAGGAGAGCATTTTCACAGGAACACTGCAGTGCTGGAGGAGTGCAAGGCTAAAGTGTGGGTTAATGAGCAGCCTGCCAAGGCACTTGCAAGTCCTGTTCAGCTGTCAGCAGATCAGCAGAACTATGCTGCCCACTCTTGCATTAAAAAATTGATTAAGAGCTTAGTTTCAATTTGTTACTTTAAAATGTATGAATAGATTAAACAGATGGTTCTTGATTAATCTTCTTAAAAAACTATTAATTACTGACAGCTATAAAACTTGAGACAATCTTTGTAGATATATCTGTGGCACTACAGTTATTATACAGTCAATCACAGAATACTACACATGATCTTAGCCAAAAGGTCGAGAGGCGAGACTGGACTGTCATTAAAGATATGCTGTATCTGCAAGCTATACAATTTTAGGAGGGCATATTGTAATAATAAGTTGGTTCAAAATAAGAAAAATCACAGGATGATGGTGACGTATTACTCTTCTAAATTTGAAACATCCGTGGAATCAGATGATATAAAAAATTATATACTCTTAATTTTCTTACATAAAAATTCCCACTAGTCTTTAATATAATTGAACAAATAAGTGGTATTTCTAATACTAATGATTCTCTGTGTTTTCTAATGATTTTATTCATCTCATGTGAAACATGGGATTCCGTTTCTCAGGCTACAGTGAGTTATTCTTTCATCCAGCATTGGTTTCTTGCTTCACTAGTTATCTTTTCATAACCTGTAACGTAGAAACCCACAGTGTCCATCTTTCTCTAAGGCACAGTACCTGATTCTATTGTCTTTCAAGGTCTGAAAAATTCCAGCTTATTGTGATGGGCTAAACACTGAGATAGGACGCTTTTGGGATAGAGTGTTATTTACTAACTCATTTATTCTTTATAGTACATTAAATATAATTTTCAGTGTTTAATATGCTGTAGTGACTATAACATGAATCAGACAGTATTTCATTATGAAGAAAAATGTCCTACTCATTCCAGTCGCAAAATTGAAGGCATGAAAAAAGGAAAAGAAAGGAAAAGGAGAGAGATACTCTGAAACCTGAGCTGTTACTCAGAAAACTGGGAGCGAGTCAGCTAAACACAACCTACTGGTTAACAAACAGGCAGTTACTGTTACTAGCTACATGAAAAGAATCCAAGCTAGCCTCACCTCAGCCGAATGAATCTCCAGAAGCCAAATTTATCTAAGACATTTTGCTTGCTTATTAAAAACGTCTGCCATGAAAGACAAGAATTATTAGCAGAGCTGTGAAAGCTTCCAGAAGTATTCACTTGCCTGCTGCCTGCAGTGGTGCCACCAGCCTGTGCTCATGGGGCTGGCTCCTTTCCACACTCTGAGGAGAGGGAATGGCAGCTCCCAAGCAGCACAAACTGCTGTCAGCCAGGGGCAGGACCCAAATGAAATTTCTGCTTCTTCCTGTTTGCCTTAATCTGGACCTCCACTTTCAATGAGAAGGTACAACAATTTATCTCAACTCCCACCGGGCCTTTTCTTTCGGTATGCCAGCATGTCTCCTGCAAAAACAATCCTCCTCTCCTCTGTAAAAACATTTTCTTGGCCAAACAGTAAGGAGAGCAACTACCTTTCCCTGACAGGTGCATGCCCTGCCAGCTCTGTGTATGAGCTCACAGCACAAGTCTCGTTATTGTGGTCAGCCCCTGACTGCTGTCTGCTGCCCGGTGGGTGCAGGCAGTGGGGTCCCTGTGATGGATGTCGGTGTTTTGAAGATAACGTTTGCCTTATCCTGTGTCTTCATTGCAGAACTACATCACTGTGGATGAGTTACGGCGCGAACTGCCTCCTGATCAGGCTGAGTACTGCATTGCTAGAATGGCACCCTACAATGGCCGCGATGCTGTACCCGGTGCCCTGGACTACATGTCTTTCTCCACGGCGCTCTATGGCGAAAGTGACCTTTAACTTTTTTCTGTCCCACCACACAACCCTCCCCTCTCCCCGTCCAACACACCCTTCTTTCTCTTTGCAAAGCAGCCTCTGCTCCGCTCTTTTTTGTGTTTCCCTGTTTTGCTTCAGATAACAGATCACGTTTTTAAATGGGGGGGAGGACATTGACATGAGACCACCTACCTTGCCCTTGAAATGACAGTTTACAAAATTATTTTGTGCAAAAAAGTTACGTTTTAAAAAGAACAGACATATTTTATTATAGAAAAGGGTATTTTTCTCCACCAGATTGAAACTTAAAAAGAAAATGTTCAAATATTGCACCAAATATTTTTTGTTGTGACATAGAAAGTCGAGCACAATGTTACATTCCATCCTTTCCAAAAAGAACCAACCAACAACAAAACGCCACTTGTTCTGTTAACTTCTACATTTGCGTATGTCTCTTTATCACGTTTATCTTTGGAGGGGGGAAGGCACACAAGTGCATGTGTTTGCTGGTTCACTCATTTCATGAAAATATTTTATGATAAACTTTTGAAATTGCTGTGTTTTCTAGGGAAAAAATAATGTACACAGCTCATGTTTTCATATTTAATTAAAAAATACAATATGCCTCCTATGTTTATCAGTGCACAACATTTTTTGTTGCTGAGAGTTGTCTGGTTTCAGATGAAGCTTGAGAGTTGATAACTTTGATATTGCTTGTCACAAACCATATTAAAAATTTCTTGTGATAACAAATCTAGACTTTATTCATTTGTATAGTGAATGTTTAGTTCTCTTTAGTTGAAACCACATACGTGAAGAGAATCTGAAATGCTTTTTAGTTGAAATTACAGTCCTTTAAATGTCAGCTTCCCACCTCTTTAACCTTTTCATTTCCGTCGAATTAAGTTGGACATTACACAGCTTTCTGGCCAATTTAAATTAGAAGTATTGTTTTTAATCATCCCTGACACTCACACATCTCCAGGACAGTATCCTTGTTATTCCTTTAAAAACAGCACAGCATTAATTACAGAGGTATGCAAACAATCACCGCATTTTGAACCATCTGATGAAGGATTCCTCCACTATTCCACGCTCAGCATTGGATAGCTCACTGCTTTTGATATTATATCTTCTGACATCATAAATTCCTCCAGCACACTCATGAACACCTTTGTAGTACACATTCAAAAGAAACCAGGCTTCAGAACAACTCTTTTGGGACCTTCCATGAATCAAATTATATGCAAATGCACGTGCCTGGAAATTAGCAAAGGGAAGGGGCTAATACCTGTTGTCTCAGATAACAAATACATTTCTTGCCCTCCCACACCTTTTTTAGGAGTCAGGGATTTTAAGAATAAAAATCTTCAAGATGTGTTTCAAGTAAACTTCTTAGGTATAACCTCAATATATACAACCTAGCATACTATAAAAACAAAAACAAAAACAGAAAGTAACACCAAGAAGTGAGGCAGATAACCACTGGAGTATTGAGTGACCACTATATAGAGAAAAGACCCGTGTTATCTTGAAACAGAGTGTGCTGTGGGCTGCTGTGCTAACAGTGTGAGTGGAGCCAGGTGTGTCCTGAGCAATCCAAGTGACAGCGCTCTGCCAGTCTGTGCTTAGAGATCTCAAAAGTCTTGACAAAAAGCTACATGAGCAGTGTTTGTGTTTTTGCTCTTCAACAGGATTCACACAAAACCCCAACTGGGTGTAAGCATTTCTGGTTTTTTGAGACCGAAAGCAAACAGGTGGCTCTGCCTTGCTCACAGCACAAATTGTGGCAGCATGTGGCCTATGGCAGTGCTGGCTTTGCTTTGCTAGTACCACAGAACTGCGTCCTCGGCTGAAGCTATGGTGTTAAGAGCAGCAGAAAGGGCTCACCTGTGTTTCTGAGAATCTGAATACAGCTCAAAATATTGGCAAGAGGTGTACTGATAATTTTAGGCACGTGGACTGGTATTCCTTCTGCACAGCCTCTGACAAACTGGCTAGAGCTGATGTCACCCAGTCTTTGACACCGAGGTGGCAGATAAAGCCCCCCCATCCCCACGACACCTGCAGAGGAGCTGTGATGCTGCAGCACATTGGCCGCCTTCACATGTGGCACAAAATGCATGTTGCACTCATGTGGCCTAACAGTCTCTGGCAGTTACTATGCTGAAATTTGAAAACAGCTTCTTGTGTTAGGATCATGGTTTTGAAGCTAATGTGCCACTCTTCAGCCAAATCCTGACATCAGCCTCCATTAAATTCCTCTCTGGAAGCAGCTGTCAGCAGCTCAGTGACTGCCCCCACCCCTGCCAAGAACAGAAGCAACACAGAGCGTGTCTCAAGTTCACATCTCCCATTCAGAGATGAACTGATTGTTTTCATCAGCCTGTCGAATTCCCCGTGTTCAGGCACGGCCTTGGAATAATGTTTTTTTCCCAGAAATTAACCATTGTCATTTCATGGCTGTTGACATCTTCAGCTCTGGAGATCTCGGTACCTGCCCCTACATGTGACTGCGTGATGGCCCAGGGACAAAAACACATCAGTGCTCAGAAAACAAGGAGCTGCCCTGCCTGCCAGAATGTCAGCTACATTTCTAAAAGCCGCTCAAATGTGTACTGTGACTGCTGCTTGTCTTCAGTGCTGCCAGCATCTGGTTTTGGAACAGAAGAGCAGAGCCAAGAGGCTCAGAAGACAATGAAAGGAAACTGGTTTGCAACCTCGAAAGAACTTAGTTTCAAAGAAGCATTCATACATCCACAGAGGATTGGCCCAGATGAATCAGATTGGCTGGTTTTATCAGTAACTAACAGGGAGAGCAAGGAGTAATAAGAAGGCAGCTGATAATGGCTGAGAAAAGAAACAGTGTGAATTAAAATGACTTTCTTCAGAAACCAGAATGCAGGCACAATTTTCAGACCATAACAAGAACATTATTTGTACTAAAGTATTTACATAACAGATGCTGGGTAGAACAGATACTAAGAGAGCTTCATCCTAGTGAATTGATCAAATTGCCTGGTTAACTCTGACTACCAAAAGAGTCACTACCACATAAGACCTTAAAATCCTTAAAAGCGATAAGCTTCTGGGAAAGTCTTAGCATAATAAATCTGGATTAGCAAAGGATAGGGCATACCCTAAGACAAACAGGTAACCAGAGCATTCCCCAGCATGCACTGAGGAAATGTGTTCAATGTGCAGTCAGTGGAGAAGACAGCCACTGCAAGGGGCAGAGCTGGCTGGCAGGCTCTGTTCCGGGAATGACGTCTGTGAGGCTATTTTTGCTGGACAAATCTATCAGCTTAAGTCTACTGAAACGGAAGGAATAAAATTAATCTATTCTACATTCTGTGGACTTAGAGACAATATAGACCTACGTACCTCACCAACAAAATATTTGATTCCTCTCTTTTTTCTGGACACCATACAACAGTCAGGAAGTAGTTCCTAGGTTTTGTGCTCTGACTTATGCTTTGATTACTGGGATATACATGCATGAAAATATGTTGGTGGAAAATGCAATCATGTCTTATCTCTTCTTAGCAAGTTTGTTCACACCTCGCCACTTGTCAATAGTCCACAGCCTAGCAACCACCATGCTAGGTGTCACTTAAGCAAAATAGCCAGAATGTTCACTAGCAATAGCAAAACCTCTTGACAGAATCAGATATCAGCAGTGTTTCTCTCAGACAGCCCCAAGCTGTGGATCCCAAAGAAACAAGGCTCTGGTTTCACAGCTGCATGTGGGTGTCTCTGTGCTACCACACAGTCCTACATCTCTCACTACTGCTTCCTGGCTGCTCAGCATGTGGGTATTTCTGGTCAATAAGTGACCCACACCTGCCCCTATGTCCTGTGCAAGGACCTGACTCCAGGTCTTGGCCTCCACCTTGGACTCTGGGCTGCTGCACCTCTGAGGTGAGCACAGCTCAGTTAAGTGTCTTCAGCCAAAAGCCATTTGCCTGTGGTCCTCAGGGAAGTCCATGAAGAACTGAAGCCAGCTCTGTCACATTCCAGTCAAAGTGCCACAGGCATCCCTGAGGGATCCCACACCTTTTCCCAGACCATTCTCCCTAGTTCCCCAATTGCTGTTGCTCCTTTCTGTGTGGACCCTGTGGCTTTGGTTGTACATGTTTGCCTAAAACTAGGAACAACTTCTAAACTGCAGGGTTAAGAACGCATTTTATGCCTTATTATTAGGCACACTCAACGCTGCCACCATCACTTTAATGAAGAATTCCTCTCCTCCTGCTTCTCGTTGAATAAGACATAGTCTTTCATTGGTGGCACCAAACCACACCATCC
>JAPSGF010000001.1:22275219-22365198 GCA_035772895.1 Perdix hodgsoniae | reverse complement strand
GCCGAGGGGAGCGCGGAGCCGGCGACGGGCCGGGCGGCGCGGCGCGGCGGGGCGGGAGGGAAGGCACGGCTAACGCGGGGCGCGCCGCGGTCCCGGGCTCTTAGCGCGGCGCGCGGCCCGTCGCGATGCGGCCCGGCCCGGCCCGGTATTTTTCCACTGGCGCGTGCCATCGCGGGAGCCGTCATCGCTGCGCGGCCGCGGCGCGTCGTGCCGGGAACGACGCGCGAGGCGCTGTGACGCGCGGGCGGCAGTGCCGCCGTCGGACCGCCGCGATCCCCCGTGTCGGCGGACGCGTCGCTCCTCAAGCGCCGCCCGCGAGACCGCGTCGGGCGGTCGTCTGAGTCTCGGCTCGCCCGCCCGTCGTGTTCTAGAGCCGAAGAAGCGAGCGCTGGTCACGCGATCGTTTCGATCGGGCGCATCCCTGTTGTTCCTCAAACGCGTGCCGTCGCCACAGTGCCGGTTCTCGCCGTGCTTTCGGGCGGACGGTTGCAGTTATGTAAGCGTGGCCTTCCCCTGCTGACGCTGCGCGGAGAGCCGCAGCGGGGACCGAGCTGACCCGTCTCGGCTGCCGTGAGCCCGAGGGGGGCTCCAAAGGGCAGGTGTGGCCCTGGCGGGGGACCTGTGTGCTTGTGGCATGGAGAGCTGTCGTCACGGGCCGTGCATCCCTGGCACTTCAGACTGACCCCGATAGGCGCAGTCGGCAGTGCTTTACCCCCAGCAGAAGGCCAGCTCTCCTTGCAGGTGCTTCTCCGGTGGCACAGTAAGACAAGTGAAGAAACTCACCATCGGTAGAAGCCTCGTGGGTGTTAGCGCAGAACGTGAACCACACTGACCTCGAAGGCTGCAACCGGTGTCCTTACGTTGCTGACCTGGTGTGTTGGCAGGGCGTTCCATCTGCTCTGCAGCCCAGTGCTAAGATACAAGCTGTATTTCTTTTCCCTGGGGCTTATGTTCTTTGTGTTTTGTATGACGGCAAACTCACTGAGTGAGCCAGATAATTAAAATTTTCTAGTCACAAGAAAGGAAAAAATTCTAAATCACATGATCTTCACATTTGTTTGTGTCCTTCCTAGTTAATTTTTAACTCTTTGGATCAGCAAACCAATATTACTACAAGAAGGATGCATGCTGTCACATCTGGGGTCCTGACCTGAGGCTGTCTTTGCACTGAAAAGATGATATAGTCAAGGCAAACAATGTGACTTCTGCAAGAGGTCTCAAATGATCTACCTTGGATCAGCAGATAGTTTTCAAAATCTGAGTATGCAGAATAGCCTTTCTTATTGCCACTGTTGAAATCTTGTCGTGACTAAAAGCTTCTTCAGAACTTGAGCGACTGTTGAAAACAGAATTGTACGATTGGTGCAGATCGAGATAATTTTATCACTGCTGTTTGTCTGAACACAAATCTAACTTTAATTGCAGTAGTCCTTTCAGGTGAAAGCAAGAGCTTGGTATTCTTTTATGTTGCTATCCCAATGATTAGCCCTTTTTTAATTTTTTGTATTTAAGTACTGTTAGCCCCGTAAATTCATCTTAGAGTTTATGGAATGGGTTTGTTTGTTTGTCTTTATGGTCTGGTGGAAAAGCCTCTCTAGTCTCGCAGCTAATGAAACCATTAATTCAGCTACCAGAGGACTTTAAGTTATATGACTGAAAAGAGCAAAGCTGGGAGTTCTGTACAGGATCTGCTGAAAGTCAGCAAGACAGGAATTCATCACATTTCTGGCTATAGAGGAGAACCAGGTTTTTAACACAGATACTTTGAGGATGATACAATCAAATTCAATTTAACCAAGCTTTCTGAGATGCGAATGCAGTCTTAATCACTCTAAGTTTGTTAGTCTGATTAGCAATGATTTTTTTTAATTTATTTTTTCCACTAGCATCACACTTAAGATGAGTGGCTGCCGTGTCTTCGTTGGGCACTTAAGCTCACGTGCTCGGGAGCGGGATGTGGAGAAGTTCTTCAAAGGATATGGACGCATACGAGAAATCCACCTAAAGAATGGCTTTGGGTTTGTGGTAAGTAATACCTTACTTTCTCTTGCTTGGGGGCACTAACATTGCTAGGCTGGAGTCAAGGAAGGGCAAATACTTGAGGGAATAATAGTTCCAGTGGGAAACGGAAAATATCCGTGTGTGTTTCCCATTACTTTTCAGGTGATGTGATTAATTTTCTCTCGTTCAGTTACGTTTTTCCTTATTTTCTTCAAGGTTTTGCTCAAAGTCTTGGAAATGTTCTAGCTGCATTAAATGCATTATGAATCAGAATGCATTCTTCTGTGGGATTTAGATTCTATCCCTTATTTCTGAAGACAGTATATATAGTCTGTTATGGCATCATAAAACTCAACAAAGTCTCGACTTGAAGAAGTCTTTATGGTTTCACTTCTATTTCTGTTTCACTTCTGGTTTCTTTGGTCATATCTCTTAAGTAATGACCTGACACAAAAGCAAGGTAGTTAACGAAGGCTACGAGTGCGTAATAGTTGCCTGCTTGCTGGACTTAAGCAGCACAGCTTTAACTGTCACTCAGCTAAAGGTAGGTGTATTCACCATCAGTGTATGTCCATAAAGCATATGTGTCTCTCAGACTACTAAATGAAACACACAGTTTACTGGATCTTACTTTCCTACCTCTGGGTACCTAAAACTATTGTCTGAGTCTTTACAAACTGGCCGTGGATCAGCCTGGTTCTTACCTTCTGAGGATGAGCCATTCTCTGATGCTGTATTCCAGCTGGGAAGGTTTATGCCACCCTCATACAGTGACATACATGCCCTCATGCCATTCGTTCTGCCAAGATCATTCCGTTGTGTGAAGCTATGGGAAAAGAAAAAAATAGTCTTTGTCTACTTATGCTTCAAATGAATATTGCCTCTTAACTCCTACACATACCAGTTCCTGATTGCACCACATTATGAGGTATTTCTTTTTGCGTACTGGCAGTCAACTATTTTCCTCTTGCTATCTGGCAGAAGATGGCTGCTCTAAGAGTTGAGTGTGAGGGTTTTTTTTCAGCATGTCCTTTCCATGTACCCCTGTTTCTCTATCGCCTTTCCCTGGGCATCTCTCCTCTTTTTTTTTTTTTTGGGGGGGGGGGGGGGGGGGAAGGGTTGTTGGCTTATTCAGGGAAAAAGTCTGTTCAACTGCTGTACGTGAGTCAGCCAACCTTCCTTCCTTTCTTCTCTGGATCCTCGGTAGTGGCATTTTCTTTTCAGAACTCAGTGATAAGATTGAATAATTGTGCCATAACTCTCAGAAATACTAATTGTTCTGATGATGAGGAATATTTTTTTCTTGTGTCTGAAAGAAACTTTCCCCAGTGTAGCTTGCGCTCTTTGCCTTTTGTCCTGTGCACCCATGTGACTGTTTAGGTATTGGAAGACTCCGAGTAGATCCCCTTTGACCTTTCTCTTCACCGGGCTGAATGCACACGACTCCCTCAACCTTTCTTCCTTCATAAAATTACCAGCTTTGGTGGCCCTCTGCTAGTCCTGCTCCAATATTTCAAAGTATTTCTTGAACTGGAAAGAGCAAAACTGGACACAGCATTCAGGCGTGGCCAAATAAGTGCCAAGTAGGGCAGAAAAACACATCCCTTGATCTGCTAGTGCAGCCCAGGACATGATTTGTTTTCCTTGCTGTGAGGCCATACTGCTGACTCACACTTAGCTTACACTCTGTGAGGATTCCCGTGTCCTTTGCTGCAGAGCTATAACCAAGCTGCTCAGACCCCTGCCTGTATTGTGTCTTGGGATGAATCTGTTCCAGGTGCATGACTTTATATTTTACCTTTGTTAAAGCTTTCAGTTCTTGTTCGCACAATCTTTTCTGTGTGGTGGTTTTTCCATTTGGCTGATCTATTCCTGCTTCTAGTTTGGTGTCACCCACAAAATTGGTAAGGGTTCATTTGTGCTCTTCATCCGGATCATTGATAAAAACATCGAATAGTGTTAGCCCTTGAGATACTCCAGCTGAGGCTGATCAGCTTTTGTTTTGGTTATTTAAAAATCTGCATTTATAAAACCTTTTACATATTAAAAACAATTCTTATTCAACATTGTTGAGTGTTAAAATACAGAACATTTTAATCTGAATCATTTCTTGATTTTTGAAACCAATTATATTTGCTTTTTCTGTAGATTTCAATACAGAATGTTTTCAAATTTCAGGCCATAAAGCTAGTATTTAAAGCTAGTTAGACTTGCAGGCATTTGCTGTTTTAGAAATTAGCTGAAATCAGTGAGAGATGTAGATGTTAACTACTGATGTTTTTAAGTGATGGGCCTAAATGATTTTTCCCAAGGTAATGTCTTCATCATTTTACAGGACTGTGTCATGAAGCAGATTTCAGTGCAAAAAGGAGGAGAAAGCTGAAGCCAGTATTGCTTCTGGAAAAGCTGTTTGTAGTTAGCAGATGCTTTCTTCGACTTGCGAAGCTCTTTCTCTGCTGTTCATTGCTCTTGAGCTGCAGTTCTGTGATTTTTTTCTTTTTCCCATCTGTGATGTTGTGTTGATTTAAGCAATCCCAGTCCAACTGTTTGTTCTTATTGCTTTCTTTCTTCCCTTGTCCTCATACAGCATTACCACAGTTGCTCAGCCACACAATAAACCTACCTGAGAATTTGATATATTTAAAAAATAACAGTCTTTTCAGCCCCCCCCCCAGCAAGTGTGCAGTTTTTCATCTGGATAGGTTTCTTGACCTAGTTTCCTGCAGAGCAGTACAAACAGCCTTGCCAAGAAGCAGCAGGCTGGATAGTGGGCAGGGTCTACTCAAGCTGTCTAAAGCAGCATTACTGCCAAAAGTGAAGCAGCAAATTCCATTGCAACAGTCTAGGGAATTGCACATTGCAGCTGATCCAGACCACTGATTGCCAGTATTGAAGAGGGATTTATCTTTCTTACTCTTCTTACACAAGAACCATTTTTCCAGATCAGTGAGCTGAATTAGCTTAGAAGAAAATCAGAAGGGCTTTTTCTTTATTTCTGGCTTACTGTTTCTTTGCCAATTTAGTAAGGATTCTTAAGAAGGTTTTGGAAGTGTGCATTTCTCCTGCTTTTGGTTGCAATTGGATCAGCTCAAGCTGTTATACAGTACTGGGGCTGTGATTTAAAACTATATCCTTTAAAATCCCCTTGCTCCTGCCCAAAAATGTATTTTAGATATTTCTGTATTAAACCAAATGTTTTAATTTATTTTACATAGATCCTGCAAATAGCTGTACTGAAACAGCTTAGGGAGGCAAAAGAAGTGTGCAGGGTAGAGGCAGAAGAAATGCTTGTGGATGGGAACATCTTGGGTTTTCAGTTGTAAATGTAGTAGGACTCCACTTCCTTGTTCAAAGTTTTTGCAGCAAAAATTGCACATTTATAAAGAAAGCATATTGTTTAGTACACTCTGAGTGGAATACGGTTGTTTATTCCCATGTCTTTTGTAGGAATTTGAAGACCACAGGGATGCTGATGATGCAATTTATGAACTGAATGGAAAAGAGTTGTGTGATGAAAGGTAAGCTTGACTATTTTCCCATAAGTGTTTTGCATCTAGATATGGCACGTTAACTCCTGCTCACATCTGTTTGTTGTGGCTCTGAGATGGGATACACCTGTAACTGTATCTGAAGAGATTCATTTGAATCTGTTGGCTTCAGAAAAGAAGTTGATGGTAATCCTCCTATCATTTGGAGTGTTGCCCTTTGGCAGCTAGGCAGACAATAGTGATTATATGTAGGTCGCTCCAAAGATAGTGCCTCCAAATATTTTCATGGAAACTACAACAGATGCAAAGAGTTCAATAATACTGTTTAATAGAGCAAATTTTCAGCGACAAAACACTGTATTTTGGCATAGTCACTACCACTGGCTGTGTATTTTCGCCAGTGTTTAACAAGAAACTGCATGTCATGCTTGCAAAAGTCTGCATCAGCAGAGATGACCCACTGTCACCACTGCTGAAACACACTGCCTTCTGCCTCACTGTGCTCACATCTACTGGCTGGTCTCCACGAGTGTTCAGCAAGCGTTGATGAGTATCAGTGGATGCAATTTTTTCTGCATGGAGGAATTCAGTGACACACCTTTGCTTCATCCACACTTCCACATCAGACACCATTCTGTCAGACTGCCCACATGCTGCCATCTGTCACACAGCAACAACGTATCATGGAATATTGGTGGGAAAGTTCAGCCTCTGCTGCCATACCACCAGCATCTGCCTCTTGTGTCATGAGCTGACATCATAAAACAGGAGGCATTACATTCGGAGCAGCCCTTGATGTCACAGTAACTTTTGATTGTGGAAGCTGTTTTTAGGTTATTAGGTCACCGTAGCTCTTTTTGCTATCTTTCTCACTCTGTGATTAATTTTGGGCTCTGTTTCAATCAAATTTGGTAAATCAACCTAAATTACAGACCCGCGACCATTTTCATGAAAGTCTGAGGGAGATGAATGAGGCAGGAGAACATTATTGCTCTGCCTCTTTAAGGAAGGCTGATGACTGTATTATTAAGTATTGCTTGTCAGGGCAAGACTCTTCTTGTTTGTTCACACGTGCTTCCAGTTAGGAAATATTTCAGTCGGTGTCAAATACTTAAAAGTATGCGTTCTGTTTTGTTTTTTGTTTGTTCGTAAGGGTCACGATTGAGCATGCTCGAGCCAGAAGAGGAAGGGGCAGATTCGCACAGCGGTTCAGTTATTACTCGCAGAGTGGATCTAGGTAGGTGGTCTGTTTCCTCAAGCAAAAGAAGTGTACTGCAGTGCCACTTGGTATTGGTAGCTGGAGCTGGGGATCCAGCACTGTTTTCTTTGTGTTGCTTCATGGAAGAGATTTTATGTTCTCCGACATTGGAGGTCCATTACTTCCTCTGGCAGAGGAGAATGCGGTCTTTAAAGCGGTTTAACTGGCGCACTGAGGATTCACACACATCTTTGGAAAAGCTCCCTCTCCGTGTTGTGGGCACTGCGTTGGTCTCGTCTCCTACCATTGCGTAAATGATGTGAAGGGATAATGCTGCAGTGGAGTTGCCTGACTTAACGCTACATTGAGGAAAATGCCAGAGCTGCTCTACTGAGGCTTCTGTCATTAAAATGAGCTTACGGGCTAAGTAGAATGATTGTAAAGCAGCAGTTCTCCAAGGTATTTACTGTCTAACCAAGCTGTCACATTTCCAGTTATATGGTTATCAAAATGCTTACTTTGGCACAACATACAAAAGGAATGGCATTTCAGGAGCACGACCAGTTTTCAAGATAACTAGCATGTGCAGAAGCATTTAAATACCATGTTTGGTGACTGGAGAGGTTCCCTGCTGAAGGAGAGCCTCTGGTCAACAGGAGAATCTGAGAAATGGGTGTAGCTCGTATCTGGAACACCTGTAGTGGACACGGAGTATTCATGGAAGTGTTTACTCTCAGTGAATTAAACCAGTGATTAAACCATCAGTTAATTAAACCATCTTGTGCCATGTTGCAGTGGATTTTGTGACGTTCATCAGATTCACATACATTTCACAGAAGAACTGCACTGCACGTCTGTGCTTTATGTCTGCCTATCCAAAGTAAATTTGCATGAAGTAGTTTACTCTGTATAAACACTTGTGGCTGTGGCCTATACAGAGTAGCATATGAAAGATTTAACTGACAAAAACCTCTGTTTCTTTCAAAGCCGGTTACAAACCAGTGTCTGGAACATCTAATTTGCATATGCAAGTATGCTAATTAGATTGCATTTTCTTCAGCAGCAGTAACCTTGATGAGGTATAATTGATCTGAGGTCCAGGCTAAAAGTGGACTTTTAAAGTAGGAAGCATGATTGAAGGTTGTGGGCATCTGATGTTGTAGTCGTGCTCATGGTGTCAGACTGCCAGTGCCAGACAGGAAGAGGCTTCAGTTTGCAATAACGGAAAGATGAAACTCAGTCTGCCTGTTTTGGGACTCTGGGACCTCTGTTCAAATGCCCTGGAGATCTGGATGTTCTGAAAAAGATTGGGACTCTTTGAGGTATGCACTGAAATGAAATTGCCTGTGCTTCAGTGTACGAATCCATGCACACGATTTAGGATTGTGGTTTTTGGGAGGAGAGGATAAGAACAATTTGCTCTAAGGTCGGCATTCTTAAATCTTTGTAGCAATATGAAATACTGCCACTGTTAGAATCCTGCATTACTTCTCAGAAGGCTGATGTATGTTTGCCATAGCTCCCAGATCCCTTTGGATTCACAGTGACTAGGATTATGGTCAACAGTGACCTGCGAGGGCAGTGTATCTCCAGGTGTCTTCCTGTTCTTTTCTGTTTGAATATTTTAAAGCCATGTTCTTGTTTTTGAGATGGTCCTTATAAGTATTTCTACCCACAAGAACACTGAATATATATCATGGTGGCATAAATAACTGTTCGCAAGTGACTTGGCATTTAGAAGCACAAATTAAGGTGCCTACCCAAATTAAACTAATTCTCTTCAAACTACTTTCATTTTATTATGTGCGTATTTCAGTATATCTAGAAAAATGACAGCTATATTGACTGCATTTGCATAAAATTCATCATCTAAATCCTTTTTATTCCCCTAGTTACAGTTCTGTTCTTGTAGTGGACTCTTAGTTATGTTCTTGACTAGAGAGACTCAAATCTGCAGTCCAGCAACAAGGGAAATGCTTGACTCAAATCTTGCAGCAAAATACAGAAAATATTTAATGTCTGAAGTTCTAAATTTCTTACACTGAAGGTTTGATGTTTGTTTTCTCTCTGAACTCTTCTAGCCGGTATGGACCGCCTGTTCGTACTGAGCACAGGATCATAGTTGAAAACCTTTCATCCCGTATCAGCTGGCAGGTGAGTTATCGTCTTATCTTCTTTTTTTACACTTCATTTTCCTACCCTGCAAGTTACTGCTCTCATCTGAAATTTGTATTAAAGCCATCATAAATATTCATTATAAATAAGAAAGTAGGCAAAAAAATCAGTGATAAAGTCAGTATTCAAAGCAAGTATTGAGTTTCAAAGCTGTGTAAATAGTTCAGTAAATAGATTTTATAGTTGATAATCTATTTGTGCTTACTCGTATTTGCCAGCTGATAGAACTTTGAAAGACTTTAGAATTTTTCTAAATTCTAGAAGAACGACATCTATTCAAACCGTGTCATCCTTTTGTATTCTTCTACCTGGAAGTGCATGCCTTTGTTCTGAATGAAAGTTATGAACCTCTGTTTTACAAAATATCTTTGTGATGTGATGCATGATTGAGAAGTCGTAATGCATCATTAATAAAGAAAGTCTTAAGAAAGCTACTGTGTAAAGTGTGCTTACTGTAGATACTAAAAATAATCCCTTTCAGTAATCATCTTTTGCAGCTTTCTTACCACTTTTCTATTGTTTTCCCTTTTGCTATTGTTTTTTTTTTTTTTCTAGCTGGCTTTAGGACAGAATGACTGCACATTCAATTTCTTCACTTATTTTACATAGCATGCAGTCTATATAGAAAGTGTGGTTTTTAAGGGCATACCAGCAGATGTTTCTTACATACGGTGAATGGCAAGTGCATTTCAGTCTTGTTCATTAACCTTTATATTCTGTAAGTAAACAGACTTAAATAGTGTACTGACAAATGTGGTAGAAAGTGTTGAATGCTCAAGATTTGGTCTTGCAGGGTGGTCCACATGAGGAGGCCGTTTTGTTGCCTGGAGCTCAGCTGATGTGTGCCATAAGAGCTTGGGTACAGATAAATGGCAAAACTAGGTTTGTTCCTCTGCATGATAGGTTCAAAAAGCTTGTAATTGTACAGTTGTGTTCTGTACCAAATACCTGAAAAGACAACTTCTGATTTGATGTAATGAGTAGGTGAATCCAATCTAAATTACTTCTATGTGTTTTGTTATTCACATGTGATCATGCATGTGAGTGTTTATTAAGCAAACAAACAAAACAATATTTGACAATGATTGTAGAGACTGGAGGATTAAGCTAGAATAGTGTTAGAGAGTAAATCCTATAATGCTGTTCAGTTTATAACTTGGAAAAAAATGAACTCTTTCGTAACTTTCTTTTACTTGCAGATATTTATAATGGCTTTATGTATACTTACTGTTTTAGAGTGGAGCTCACCCAATACAGATTTCATAGTTATGATTCTGTAGGATTCAAAATAAGTGTTTTAATGACTGTTTTATATATACATATGTTACCATAAGAGACTTTACTTCTTGATTCCTGCCTAGAGGTGGTTTGAACCTAAAATGCATGTGCCTTGTTTTGTTTTGAAGCTGTACTGTTTTCCTACTGACTGTAGCCTTTTAACTTCTTCTAGCTCTGCTACTTACACAGCAGATTCAAGTATGTAATACATTAACAGTAGGAGCATTCTTACTCCTTTCTAACCCCTTTTAGCTTCTAGCAGCCACAATTGATATGGAACCAGGCTTTAAAACTTACGTGCATGGTTTCATCTTTGGTGTGTGCAGATCCCCGTGCTTTGAGAACTTCTGCCTCCTTTAAAAATTACTGCGTCGAGATATTAAAAAACAAAATGGCAAAACACCACCACAAAAAAACAGCTTCAGATCAGCTTTCCTAAACTGCTGACTGTCTTGTCAGTAGGTAATTTCATATGTAGTAGATTGTTCTGTCAAAATCTCCCTCATTTTAGAAGTGTGTTTCTGCATGTTCAGAGCTTTCCAATGGCTCTCATTAGTTTTTCTGCATCTCTCTATTTTCAAGCAGTTGGGAAAATTAGATCTATGTTATGTAAGGATGTGATTTTAATATGTGCACTTCCTACGTTGTCCTAGGTTTGTTTTCTTCTGATGCTAAGGACAGCAGGGTGTTATGGTGCTGTTTAAGGTGGACCAGAACAGCAAACTTAGGATAACATTTGGCCATTCCATTACTACTTTTTGTTGTTGTTAAATCAAACTAGATAACTTTAAAATATTCCCCTCGTAATACCAGATATTCTATGGATCTTGCACAGTAGTCTCTTCTGAGCAATAATTTTGGCATCTTGATTACATTGATGTTGCTGACAATTCATGATGATGGGATCATGATTAGGATTCCGCATATTGTGTCAACTCTGGCAAGGGTGCCCCCATTTTAAAAATGAACATTTTTATGTCAGAAAATGATGATGTAGCTTAATATTTTTAAAGTTTTTCTTGACTGACTGATCTTAGTCTGGTTAAACCTTTGTTGACTTCAGCAGAGCCAGAATGTTGCTCTTCCTTCTAAATTGGGCTAAAGATGCTGAGGTTGGAGTATTACTTTGGGTCCACTTTTCATTTGCTATTAAAATAAAGTTTCTTTGTTAGAAGCACACATGAAACAAGGGAAATGTCTGCTAGTTTGCTTGTGCCAGTTTTTAAAATTAAACTATTGAATTCTAATTAAAAGATGAACTAAAACTGAGCCTTCCTATATCCTGTGGCATATATTCTAAAGTTTTTCTTGGCTTTTGTTTTCTAGTCTTTTCTTCTTCAAGCATATTTCTAACCAAGTGTGTTTTGTACCTCTTCTAACAACCCTGATTTGGTTAACCCTCATTTTTCTTGTGTGGAGGAGAAAGAAGCAAAGATTTGGGGGTTTTCTAGTGACTGAAATTAGGGTTTGGCCTGTTCTGAATTTTCCTTTTGGTTCCTATGACACTCCTGTTTTTTGGCGATCTAGATCTTGGTTTGCCTGGGTTTGATCTCGATTGGCTAGCACAGATCATCCTCGGGTTCTTTAGCCACTTCTGGAGACTATGTCCAGTGCTTTCAGGGCCTCTGGTACCTCCGTGAAGCATATTGCTATGAGCCATCAGTCTGCCTTTCTCATGTAAGAGAGTTCCTCTTGGCCAGCTAGGTATTGGACAGACAACTCTTTGCTTAAGGTACCTTATATCATCTGCCACTTGTGGCGAGCTGCGGTAAGTAGTCTGGGGCTGTCAAATACCAGATAAGTTTGGCAACAGTACTGTTTTAAGTTACTGAAATGTTTAGATTTTTAGTGACCTTTTGTTCTTGTGCTTTATGCTGCTCTGGAGCAAGTAATGCCATGGTGCCTGCGAGTTCAGCCTCTGTTAAGTGCAAGGGTGTCTGTTGACATGGCACTGTAGCGTGATGGAATATTCTAGTGACATCTAAGGAAAGAAATCCTCTTGTAAAGCTATTATTTGTATACTAGTTAAACCTATTTGCCTCTAATTTTATTGTGAAGTTGGGGGAGGAGAGCATATAGAATGAATTTGTCTAAGCATATTAAAATTCATTTAACTGGGCTGTTTGTCCTCAGAGTGAAAACTTGCCTTTAATATTGTGTTGCTTTCTGTCAGGTGTAGTTCTGATACAATGTATATGTTAGTGTTTTAAATATTGCACTGTTCCCATAACAGCTCTTTTTGTGATGCAGGACTATTTTAAAAACAATATTTTATTCTGCATAGTTGTGAGTGAGAGATTCTTTCAATATATAGCTTCTGTTACCTAGACTGAGTTTCAGAAACTGATTTTTTTAGTATATGTAGAGAGAAAGTAAAGCATTATGCAGTTTTTGAGGAGAAAGTTCTAAGAGGATATTGTCTGTTGCTAGCTGACTTCTGTGTCCTGTTTAAGGCTGAAATGCTAACTTTTGCTGCAGGACTTGAAAGATGTCATGAGAAAAGCAGGGGAGGTCACCTATGTGGATGCACACAGAAACAACAGGAATGAAGGGTAAGTTCATGTTTGTCTACAGATGTATACAAAAGCAGAAACTGTTGAAAGCAAGATCATTGTTCCTGTAATACAAAAAGAAGCGATACGTAGCTACATAGTCTGGCTTAAACTGGCTGAAATTTCTCCAATTAAAAGTAATAAACCTGTCAGTAAATAGGAGTTCAGAAGTAGTATTGAACTCCATTTCTCTTGAGAATGAAGCCAGTGTCAGAACAGAAGGAGAAGGGAGAAAAGTCAACCATTGGGTTTTGTAGTCTTAGCTACTTACATATAATCATTTATGATATCTGAGGCAAAAATATCAACCAGTATCTTGCAGCTGTTTCAGCAGGCAGAATTGTGAGAAATGAACATAACCAAGGAAAAGAGATGGAGAAAAAGAGGGGATTCTGTTTATTCACTGTTAAAAATCTAAATGGAGCGGCAGGCTTTGCAAGTTTTTATTCCTAGGACAGCTTGAAAACGCAGTTTAATGGAGGACTGAAAAGTATTTCCACAGTTGGTGCAGGTTTCATTAGCTTCATGGGTTTTTACCACATCACTGCAGATGAGAGGTACAGTAATATCTGAGAAGATGTAAAAGGTATGAATGGCAATAGGACTGTTAGGGTTATATTTCCCTGTTATCAAGTTAAAAAATAGAAATAGCTTAGAGAAGATCAAACATCAAGCCGTGAATCAGCAGATTTTAAAAAGCCTAAACTTATTCTCCTTGATTTTTAACTTTGTAACCTTTTTTTTTTTTTTTTATGGTATACAGGGTTGTGGAATTTGCATCTTACAGTGATATGAAGAGTGCACTGGAAAAATTGGATGGCACTGAGCTGAATGGACGCAGAATTAAGCTGATTGAGGATCATAGGAGGCATAGGTATGTTGCCTGACTTGGTAAAATTCTACTGAGAGCATGGATTCGGGTTATTTTCACACCAAAGTTTAGTTATCTAATTCTTTGGCCTCAAGTTAGGTTCCACAGCAGAGAACCACTTTCTAGCATTGTAAATAGATTGACGTAAGAAATGACTTGCTGAAAATAGGCTATACAGGACACGAGGATAAGAGAAAGATTTTTAAAAATAAAACATAATATTTAAATAAAAAGACTAGAAGCTATGAATTTTGGCATTAAAATCCTTTTAATTTATTAGAAAGCTGCTTCACAGACCTGCGAAAATTGTTGTGAAAAGCGCTCTTTTCATGAGAATATAAGAAAACGTTCGCTTCCATGGATTATTCCTAAAACAGTTCTGCCATTTAGTCTTAAAAAAACTGAGCAGATTAGCTGTTCTCTTAAAAATAAAACCTTTTCTTTTCCCCATGAAAAAGAGGGATTGTGCTAAACTCTTGAGCCTTAAAGTGTGGTGGTGTTGGTGCCATTAGAGATTTTTTTTAGTATTGTGGAAAAACACTAAGTAGTTCACGCAGACGTTTCTAGAAAGAATAAATTTCACAGATAGGAATTTTCATTTCTTTAAATTCTTCATTTCTTCTTGATAAATGGCTAAAAAAGTTGGTTGTCTGCTCCAGGAGAACAGAAGGGAAGAGAGTAGGAGGGTAGAAAAGGAGAAAGGCAGGTACCTTTCATTAGGCAGTTCTATTTTGTCGGGGTAGCAGAGAAGAGAATGTTATGACTAGCAGTTCTTGCAGTCCTTGGCCTAAGAAGAAACTGTTTTTCAGAACGTAATAGAAACTTAGCTGTTCTCTGAAGTAACTGAATGCAGCGCATAGCGTTCAGATGCTCAGCTGGAAGTGCTGTGTGTACAAAGCAGCTGAGAATTAAAATGAACATATTTTAAACTTAGTGAGACTAGATGAGACTTAGATGAGACTATAGCCTTTAATCATGTTTCTCTAGAAGCAGATCTCGATCAAGGAGTTACTCAAGGTCTCGCAGCAAGTCCAAGTCTACCGGATCTTCGAGATCATACAGCCGGTCCAGGTCCAGGTCCAGATCAAGGTCCAGATCCAGGTCCAGGTCGAGGTCTCGCTCTCGATCCCGGTCCCGCTCCCGGTCTCGTTCTCGCAGCCGTACACCTAAGAAGAGCTACTCCCAGAAGAGTCACCGCTCCAGCTTGCCAGCTTCTTCCCCATCTCCCTCCTCTTCTAAAAGAAAATCTCGTTCTAGGTCGAGCTCTGCTCACAGCCGTAGTTAACCTGCTCTTAGAGATGTATTAATACGTTTAATTTGATTCAAGTTTCTTGAAGACTTGAGGCAAATTACACATGAGAACTGGGAGGGGAAGAGTTAACGTGATGGAAAGGTAACCTCCTTTTACATTGCCAAAGTGCCTGTCATCAAATAGGCCGTCTCTGTGAGGAGGGGCTGTCAGCTTTCTCCTTTCAGTGAAGTCTGGAGTGGGAAGTCTTTTTTGTTGTTTATTTTTCCTGCTATTAGTAAACGTTTCTATTATAGATATATTACGTACACATAATGCTGAGGTAATGGGATGAGACAATACGCTGCTTTCGCCCTCTCCTGCCCCCAGATTCCCCTCCACCTTCAAGGCCTTTGACTTCCAAAATAGTATGTTATCTTTTGTCCTTGATATGGAGTCCAGGAACAGGAAGTATACATTTTATTCCTTAAAGTTCTGTGGCTACTTTTCTGTGCGAGTATGAATGGACCAGCTGAATTTAGTTTAGAGTTCACTTTTTTTCCCCATTGCTTGGCTTAAGAGGCTGTTTAAGTTCCAGCTTTAATTGACCTTGGTAATATGCTTAATTTGCAACAGACTTTCAGGAATACACCTTGGCCAGTTGAATATTGTACATTTGGCTAGTGAATCAATACAATGCTAACCAGTAATAAAAGCTGGATTTTCCTGTTAAAATGAGTCATACCATCCAGGTGTCAGGGTTATTGCGAATCCATTATACTAATTTTCCAGTAATTCACTAGTATGTGATATTGTATGTAGAGGCCTTATTTGACAGGTGACTCCATAAAACTGCACAGAAATGTCAGTATGCATGTCCATGTTTTTAATGTTTATAAAAGTGGCATAGTTTTCATACCAGGAAGTATGATACTGAGTATTGTGTGTATGACTAGCAATAGTCTCAATGGAACAGAAAGTTATTTTAGTAAAGAACAGCAGCAAAAAATCCCAGGTAAAGCATAGTCAGTTGTGACAGCAAAAGTTAATCATGTTAAAGGGTAAGGAGGATAATTTCTTTAAATCTCCTGAATGCACAGTTGCTTTGATTAATAGAAATTTCCACTGCAAATACTGTTTGTTCTTATAATTTGGAATAAGATTTTTTTAACTTCTGGATTGTTAAAGAAGGGAAGCGTTTTTGGAAAAAATACGTGTAAATTAAACTCAGAAGTCTTACGTGTGTTGAAATGTACCAATCCTAGTAAAATAAAACCTTTTTCTGGCTTACGTTACAATGTTGTGTAGCAGTGTTACTTGGTAGCAGTTTTGGGGACCTGATCACAAGGAAACTTATTTGAAGGTGTACTCTTACAGAAACAAATGAAATGTAACCTGGAACCCAGTTACCACAAGTAAGTGATCAGGTCCTTCAACTGGGAAGGACTGCATTGTCATGGCCATCAGTGGCTCAGAAACTTGTTTGAATCAATGGCAAATAATAGTATCTCTGCTGTCCTTGGAGATATGTTTGTGTGGTTGATTTTGCCTACCAATTCAACAGAACGACCAACAGCCAAACATGCAAAAGTTAATGAGGTTTTCCTGTAAGTAAAACTATTTGGAATATTTAAGTACTTATATTTAAGTATTATTTAAGAAAAAATATTTGACATACAGATCCAGGAATTCTTTTATTACCTATGCTACATTTCTTTAAGGCTTCAAGACAGATACTTTTAGTGTAGCAAGCTACACTCGTTATGTTTGCATGTTTGGCATGCTGTTATCCGAACATACTAACACTTCAGCAAAAACAGAGTGAACAAATAGAAATCACTTTCTGAAGGAATTTCACCTTGTATCACTGTTGGGAAAGCTGGGAAATGCTCAGTTGTCTGTAAGTGTCTGTGTTGCTTGCTTTGTTAAGTTTGCAACCTTACCAAAAACCTTCCAGAATGTTCATTGCCCAGCGTAGGACCTTTGAGATTGGCAAGCACAATACTGGAGATCTTGAGCGCTTGTGATTACCTTGCATGTAGTTTAAATAGAGTCTGTGAATGTTGCTATTCATTTTTTATTCTTTATTGTACATCATCAGTCCTGTTCCATAATGTTCTCTTGATTCTCTCAGCAGTGGCAATAATTAAGATAATTGTAGACCAAATAATTCCCCTATCTCCTTCTAAGCCCTCCCCCACCTCGTATACCTTGAGGTTATACACAAGTTAATAATCTTTGTTGTCATTGCAACCAGGAATGCATCTTATTTCTGAACCTAAAGCCCAGTCTACCCATAGATTTGAATTGGTATATATACTATTAAAAGTCTTCTGCTTTTTAAACTTGTTTTAAGTTGTGTGGTTGAGGTGATAGTGGTTTGCAGGTAAGAAAAGCAAAGCAAGTGGTGGTTGTTGAGGATGTTGACCTGGAGTTGAGAAGCAAGATGGCAAGAGCAGGCTGGGAATGTGCCTGCAGCAAAGGCCAGAATTCTTCATTGAACTGGTTCATCTGACTTGTGCCATCTGGTAGCTGAACTTGCTACCACTGCTTGTGGAGTCATGGGATGGGCATGGAAGGGCTTTGGTTCTTCTCAGAAGAGCAAAAAGTTCATGTGAAAACTGATGTGAAATAGAAGTGTAGTTCAGAGTGAGGAGAAATGTACAAAATAGGTTACCAGACATCTTTATTTAGTATGCTTGCCATCCTTTTCTACCTCTTAAAGGTTATATAATTTGTGTTTCCCTAAATTCTCCATCTCTTTTCAAGATGCTGCTCTTCATTCTTACCCATGATTTTCCTAACAGCTGCTTGTAGCCCTGTACGTCCAGTCAAAGCTGTGCGTAGTTGTAGGGCCAGCAGGGTGTTTGGGAGTAAGAAGTGGAGGCAAGAGTAAGTAGCATAGTCCTAGAAAATACTGCTAGTAGCTCTTCTGCTGGGAACAGATGCCACTGTAATTGCCAGCCTCACCTCTTCAGCTCTGAACTTATTCTTGCAGAAGGACATTGGCCATTCATTTTATGAGCAAGAATGCACAGGGGCTTCAGGATTGCTTTTTAATATGTTCTTTTTTTTTAATTAGCTTATTCTAAATAGTGTAAGTAGCATCTGTTTCTCTATGAATTCTACAGCAGTTGGGTGTGTCTACATCATTTTTTTAAATACAATCTTTATGTCCCTTAGGAGGTGTAACAGCCCCAGGGAGCAACCCCTTTCAATAAGAGCAGCTGAAGGCAAGGCTAACTTATACAGAAAGGCAGTCTGAACTGTGAGGCCTCAAAGCCAAGTGGCCTGGCAGTGGTGGGCATTGCCCACGTGTGCTGGGAAGCAGCCTGAAGCTGGGAACTGTTCAGACTGATGCTGACTCAGACTTCAGTTTAAGTAGCCATCTCTCAGGAAGCTGTTTGGTTTGAGTGGGAGCTGTGGTGTTGGGAATCTGCCTGACAGACTGTGCAACTTAGTGCAATTTACCATTCAGGGTTAGCACTAACCTGCCTACTAGAGTTGCAGCTGCAGGGCACACAAGCAAGGTGCTCTGCACATTAGTTAATAGTGGGGATGCAGCAGGTACACTGAGTCCATGCACAGAGCCATTCCAAGCCTGCACAGAGAACCAAAAGGAAAGGGCATGCCCTAACAGGCTGGGGGTTTGGGTTAAAACAACACCAAATAATATGCTATAGTGAAATACTAAGTAGTGGCAGCTCTGTAGGTTTGGGTAGGTTCAAGACGTTCAAAGGGTTGGGCCAACATGTGAGTGAGTGACGAGGGAGAGGTAAGAGTGTAAGGTAAAAGCCATACTTTAAGATTAATCAGGAGCTTAAAATAAAGAGTTTCATTGGGACTGAATGATGCTCTGGTGTGGTGTAGTGGCAATTTCCCATCACTAGGGGTGAATCTCTTTCCCCATCTTAGAAAACCTGTGTGCTGCATGGGTATTCAGCATTGACAAGTTGAGCTAGAAAGATGCGAATCGGCATGCTTAGAGTAGATGCTTCAGTCCAGACCAGGAATTGCTCTCAGTGTATTTGTGTGTGTGTTTGTGTGTGTACCTGAGATGCATCACTGGAGACTGAGATCAGGCCCAGTGGAACCCTACATGTATGCTTATTTTCTGTTGCCCAACAGCTAGCATTCAGCAGTTCGAAGGCAGCTGATTTCTCCTTGTGTTTCAGAGGCTTTCTGGTATGGCTGGTATGGGTAAGATGTAGTAGTAGGTCATGCTTTTCATGATTGGGAGCACCTGCCAGTCCAGCTGAAAGTGTCAAAATCTGCAGATGCTCCTGTAGCCTTAACAAGGAGTTGCAGACGCCTGTGGGCCAGATGAGGCGGTGGTTAGGAAGTTAAAGAGTATTCACATCTCCGAGAGCCCTTGCCTTGCCTGTGCTGTGGACAGGGCTCTGCTTGCAGAGGGCCGCGTGGTCCCGGCCCCTCTGCTGGCAGTGCTGCGGCCATTTGCAGCAAGCAGCACGGCCCCTTTGCTGCTTGAGGCTCGCTGGGACCCACCAGATGGTGCTGTAACACTGCCTCAAGGAAAGGCCCTGTATGGAGGAAACGCAAAACCCATCTTAAAATAGACCTGTTGACCCAAACCATCACTTTTGTGGAAAAAAAAAAAATATATATATTTGTATACCGAAAATACATAGCAGCACCCCTGCCTAGAGAACTGGAAACTCTGCCTTCCTCCCTCCGCGTGGTTTCCGGCATGCTCACCTGCTGAGGGCGGAAGGAAGAGGAGGGGAGCAGGGCCTCAGCACTCAGCTGAGGTGCGTGCTGCTCAAGCAGGATCTGTGGCAGCCCCTGTGTGCCCCTTCCATCCCTCTGCCATGAGGGCCCACAGGGTGACCCAAGGGCTGTGAGCCTGTTTGCCAGCTCCTCGGCAGCTCCTGAAGGATGCAGGCACAGTTTCACAGTAGGCGCCAGTAACCACTAGCAGTTGGGAGGAGCGAGGGGGACGTTGAAGCAAGATCCAGATACTAAACTACAACTGTAAAAACCACAAACCAACCACCCAGGAAACCTTCACAGACTGTTCTTGAGAGTGTTTGCTGAGGCTTAGAAGTAGCAAAGAGTTTGCAAATGCTCCTCTTCTGAATCAAAGAACTGCTGAGGAGCCAGCCCCCCCTGCACCTTCCTCACCCCCACACACAGACACATGTGCCTGCAGGAGCTGCCCAGGACTGGAGCTGACAGCCTCCTGCCATGGCCCTGCTTCCAGTTGGCAGCACTGTCATTCAGTGGTACCACTCTTCTCAAGCAGGTTGGTGACAAAAAAGCTTCAAAGAAGTCACTTCTGGCTTGGTTTGGTGAAAGTGTCTCTGGATGTGCCTTCTGAGCTGATGGCTTTCTGCATTGTTTTACATCCCTTGCCCAAAGTAGGCCTCTCACAGCAGGGCAGCTAGGAATAGGATGCCCAGGGGCTCTGTCCCCAGGTGTGCCTTTCCTGTTCCACCCTTTCTAAACAACCTCCCTGAGGCAGCCTTTCTGCATATCAGAACCAGAACTGTGTGCTCGCACCAGCCTCTGCCTGCCTCAGGGCTCTGGGGAGGCTGCACCCTCAGGCCCAGCAGAGGCCCAGGCTGTTCTCTTTCCTCATCAGCTCTTTTATAGCAAGGGACCTCTGCTAGCTCTCTCCGTTCACTCCTGGGAAGAAATGGGGGCTGCAAAATGGCTCCCCCTTAAGACCAAATTCCTCTGCCTAAGAGCATGAGGCCAAAATAGCCAGATAGGAGGCGCCTGGAGGAGAAAGCTGGCTCCCAGACCACCAGGCCTCAGCTCCTGCCATCTGACAGCACCGTGGTGAGCTGTTCCATCCTCTTATGGACCTGAGAATGTGGGATTGCCTAGTCTTGTTTGTCCTTATCAGGACATCAGGGAACCTGCTGGGCTGAAAAGCAGGGAAGACAAAGGTAAATGAGGTGCCAACTGGTCCATCTTCTCGGGGATTTTATTTACTCAGGATCTGGAAAACCTTGGGCAAATGCACAGGCCATACTCAACAGTCTGCTTCATTGAGGGTAAAAGATATCATTGCCTTTGCCTCAGCTTAACAGCCTGTCCACACTGAGCTCTGTCCTGTGCCTCTTCTCACAGACAGGCTGGTAGAACTGGAGCTCTGCTGCTCTGATGGCACACTGCTGTATTGCTGCCATCTTCCACAGGCCTTCATCTGACAGCCGTGCAGTGTCACTGCCTGCTGACAGGCATCAGCCCCTTTGCATCCTCTCTTTGCATTGCTTGCTTGTTTTCCTTCTTATTCCAAGAAGCAGATTTATGCCATTTTCAGCCCCCGATTCTCCAAGAACAAATGCCAAAACTGAAAGCGAATACCTGGGAATGTTGTCCTGAAGGTATTGACAGAAACACTTTCCACCATTTACTTCATTTATTTCATTTACTGAGAAAAACACCCTTGACAACACACCACTGTGGAAAGCTTTTCTTGTCTTTGGTACCTCTGGGACTTTCAGTGTCTTCTTGGGGTGAGACCTTCACCAGGACCCGCCCCACTTCTCACTTGTGACCAAAGCACACAAATATAGAGTGAAGAAAGCAGAGGAAGTGGCTGCTGCCGTCTGGTGTGAGGGAGGTGCCCGTGCTTCAAAGCCCTGCATGGGCAGGAAGGGCTGCAGGGCGATGCCGAGTGTGGGGTGAGGAAATGGCGGGGCTGATGGGACGTGAAAGCTGTGAGCATGTCAAAGGCAGGACGGAAGTGTTGTATGGGACAGCCCTATTTTTAGCCACCTCTTGCAGAACTTTGCTAGCACTCGCTGTAGAAGAGTTGCTTCCCCTTTCCTTGATGTAAGCGGAGCCGATGGCGTTTGGTCTGTTTTTATTTGGCCACTCATGCAATTGCACTGACTGAAAGGTCCTTTAAGCACTGCTGACTCAAAAACACCCGTGGTCACAGAATCCTGGGCAAGGAGAACAGAAAGCATCTGGCACTTCCCTGTCCCCATTTCAGGACTGTGAGAGGTAGAACCCAAAGCTGAGGCTGCAGAGCGTGACTCTTAGTCACATCAACGGGGGATTTTGCAATTGGTGGGTGCGAGGCAGGCAGTGTGCAAGCAAATTCAAAGTGCTTTGCAAAGCATTGGAGTGGGGTTCCTCTGCTGCCAGGCCTGCTCAGCAGAGTGCGGCCCTCACTCCCTGCTGCCCTGCATAGGCTGCTCCACTTGGGCATAGGGTTTAGCACGAGTGAGCAGTGTGTGGCCATGGCATACAACATTCACAGCAACTAACTTCTGTGCAAGACAGGGTCCAGAACGGATCCCATTGAGTTTGGCCTAGCTTGGCTGGTGCTGTTCAGCTTAGGGACAGGATGGAAGAATGAGGCTGAGACTCATAGAGCCAGCACTCCCAGCATCTCATTCCTGCAGTGGATACATGGATTACCTATCTGTAGAGCTCATTCTTAAGCTGGATTGATTAGGGCAGAATTTGCAATTGTTGAATGAGAGATGACAGAATCATAGAATGACTTAGGTTGGAGGGGACGTTAAAGATCATCCAGTTCCAGCCCCCTGCCGTGGGCAGGGATGTGGATGGAGAAGTGCTTTGTACTGTAACAATTTTATTTAGAAGTGAGAACTCCTTCATAAGGAGGTAGTGGGAGGAGGAGGTTATTGACAATGCCACTCCTGTCCGAAGGAATGTGCTGGAAAGTTGCTTTGGCCTCTAGATGGCACCCCTACTACTCACACGTCAGAAAACTGAAAATACAGAAACGCCTTCCTTTTCAAAGCTGGATTTATAGGCAGGCCTAAAACTTCGGGAGCTCAGACCAAAACCTGCGGACAGTCAAGATTACAGTGGGACCCATCTGGGTTTGTTTTTTCCCGTCGCCTTGCCCAAAAGGAGGAGTAAGGACTTGCTTCCCTCTGGACTCCGTACTGGGTAACGGGCCGGTAGCTGCCGTTGGAACTCGTCCCGACGTTCCTGAAGTCGCCTGGAAAGCGAGGCGGAGCTGTGGTGCCCTGCCCAGGGATGCGCCTCGCCCCGGGTGCCGGCGGCTGTGCTGGAAGCAGGAGGTCCGAGCTGTGCTGCTGTGTGTGACCCGTGGGATGTGGGGCGGCCAACTTCCACAGAACCAGAGCAGTGCTTTGCCAGAGCTATTTGTATACTAAATTGCTGTATTGTTTCAATTAAAAAAAAAAAAAATGCAGCCAGGCATTTAATGGCTCCCATCCGCAGCCACTCTGGGTAATTCACTTCCCACTTTAAGGTTTGAAGTCTTCTTTTCTCTTTTAATCGCGGGGACAAAAAGGGAGAGTTAATGTCCCTCGTGTTGATAGATCTATCTTCATGCTCTCCACTTTAAATGAGGTTAACCAGGCTTTTGAGGAAGAGTCATAAATATTTCCTTGTGTGAGCAGAGATGCTGGCACGGGGAATCATGGGAATCCATCTCAGCCAGCTATTAACAGGCTGTTAACAGACTGTCTTTCTAATTGACTTAAACGTTACTTACTTGACCCCGTTTCAATATTTCCTGAGAACTCATAGTCTTTACTTTTTCCATCCTGGTAATGCCCTGGGAGCTAACTGCGATATTCAAAGAGAGAGCTGAGGGAACCAGATTCCAAAGGTGCTGGCGCTGCAGGGGCAAGGCCTGGGGCTTACAAGTCCGACCTGCACTGAAATCCAAAGCAGTCAGGACCGCTGCCCTTTTGAAATCCCACTGGGCCCCCTCTGGCATCTTTAATACCTCAGTACTTACAGCACCTCTCCTAGTGGGATGTGTGTGCGCACAAAAGGCAGACCACATCCACAGGGTACAGAAATGAGGCATTCTTTTTAACTGATAGTTCAGGGAGTCAATAACAATACAGGAAGGATGTCCTCTTGGAGCCCTTAGTGAATAGCTGTCCTGCAAGCTGGATGTTCCCCCAGTGCTCATGCACTGAGCTGCAGCAGCTCGCAGCAGGTTGGCTCACCTGGTCAGAAGCAAACTGCTCAGACTGTGGACAACTGTCAGGTCAAGAAGCTGTCAGAGGAGCAGTACGGCCTTCCTGCTACTGAGAAAGAGCAGAAAGGAGAAAAAACATTTAAGAAAAGGGGGAAACAGCTCTTAAAATAGTTGTTAGGCTGGATTTTGTGTGTGTGTGTGATTTTGGGGGGGAAGGAGGGGAGGCTGGGTTGATTTTTTTATGGTTTAATAAAGTAGAAGAAAATTTATAAGAAATTTATGTTCTGATTTGAATCCTACTGATGCTCATGGGAATCCCCTTAGTGAATATTGGACCCAGTCCAAGAAAAGCAGGCTATTATTCCCCTCACTTCTACTTATCCATAGCTGTGTCCTTCTGCTTGCAATCTTGTTAGAGTTTGCCAGCAGATTTAGTCTGAGCCTCAGCAGCAGGGGACCTGGATAAGAAACTGTGGTCAGCTGCCTCTCAGCTCCGAGCCAGTCTTCCTGAAAGAGTGACAGTAACTTTGGATGTCATGAGTGTGTGACATGCAGCTGCAACCTTGACCTGGTAGGATCTCCTACAGTCAGACCCAGCAGAGGGGTATGAGGGGTATGTGACTTCACACTGTTATGCACTAGCCTGCTCTGCCAGCTGGATGATTTAAGCACACCAAAACCAGAACAGCTCAATAAAATGGTTTCTGTGTGAACAGTTCAATGAAAATATCCGTGATTGGTTGTGGTAAAAAATGCAAATTAAAAACCCTTTCGGATATACAAAAGAAAGACGTGAAAATGGCCCTGTGTTGCCAGGACCAGAACAAAGACAGGCACTTGGAAGCTGTCCCTGGAGGTGTTCGAGGAATGGGTAGTTGTGGTACTAAGGGAGATGGTTTAGTGGGCAATACTGGTAATAGGTGGACAGTTGGACTGGGTGATCTTAGTGGTCTTTTCCAACCTTAATTATTCTATGATTCTAAGCAACCTGGGCTATGAGAAAGCAGGTTCCGGCCCTGTCTCTGCCAAAGAGTTTCTGGCTGCTCTCTTTAGTGTGTAGTTGCTAAACCTGTGCACCTGTCATGGAGGAGGTCAATGAGAAATCCTGGCTCTTGTTTCAGTGCCCTAGGGACATGGGAATGCTTTTGGGGAGTTTTGTACTTGCATCACTTGCATCTGTGCTGTCCTTGGTAAATGTGTTTGAATTCCAAGAGGTTAGATTCAGGAGTACTTTTGCTGCTCGGAAGGACATTTCCTACATGGACCAGGCTCCTCTCTGCTGTTTAGAGAACAAGACGTTGTATGGGACAGGTGGTATGAACTGTCAGTGAGCTTGGGCTTGAAGACTGAGCTTTGAGTTATCCACTCACAGGTTTATCAGCACTTGGGAATTCAGACTGAAGTTATGTCACAGGTAAGTCCACACATATTAAAAGGTTAGAAATATGATTTTGGGATAACTCACTGGCCTCTGCCTCTTCTCGCATCCTACCTCTCTGCTCTGTTACCATGATGAGGATCTCATGGGACACATGGGGAGCAGCCTGGACCGAACTCGTTCCTGGGGACATGGGTTTGTGTTTTGAGCAGCAGAGGTGGCTGTGGTGCTCCTGGTGAGGAGGGATTAGCCCTCGCACACCCTGTCAGCTGTCTGTCCTTCCGCGCTGTTGGTCTGCTGTAGGAGGTGCAGAGTGGGACCACATTGGGTGTGAACACAGAGGTTTCTGCTGAGGCGGAATCAAGTGGTGTGACCCCGAGAAAGGGAACAGGAGCTGCAACTTCCACCCTTGTGGGCTAAGAGGGACGACCACCCCTGAGGTCCCAGGAAACTGCAGGCTGCTCCAGACCCACCCTTATGCGGGAAGAAACACACCCTTGCCTCTGTCTGCATGTGGCTGCAGGTTCCTCACTGCAGCCCAGCCCTCCTGATGATGTGTGGCCTTTGGGTGGTGTGACACGCTGCTGCTGGGGAGAGAGCTGGCTGTGGTGGGCTTCCTTCTTACCTTACTGCCATGTGCTGCTCCTACAAGACAGCCTTCTGCCAGCTGGAAGCCCAGTGCGGCCTCGTGTCCCCAAAATAAAGATTTTGTCCTACAGTTTCATGACTGTAATTGTTAAGCAGCTCTGTTGTAAGCTTCCCACTATCTGCCTCAAGCAGCTCATCTCTGTGGTTCCTCCCATGCTAATCTCTGTGATCTGTGGCATGCATACAGCACTGGCTGGAACAGTCCCTCCCCTCTGCTGCACCGTATTTGCCAGAACAGGCATAACTCCAGATAACCGGATTTGAAACAATCAGAGCAGGAAGCGGCAATAACTGGCCTGGAGGGAAGGCGGGGAGTTGCCCATAGACAGTTTTTCAGAAGGGTGCCCAATCCGTGATATCTGATCTCTTTCCATGCTCCTTTAGCCCAGGTACAAAGACAGGATGTAAAGCTTGCAGGAGTCATTTCCATCTTCTCTCCTTGGCTTTTGATTGAGTTCAGATCCGCACCATCTCTTTCTTACTTCAGCGCTGTGTGTGTGTGTTGACATGCATACTGACCTATGTGTGCACATGAGGAAGACCTCCAGAGCTGCATCTGCTTCAGACGTGACACTGAAATCACCCCATGGATGCTGCCTCGCTGTGGACAAGGCAGTGGATCAAAGTTGGCGTTATTTCTTCCGTGGAGCACAGGGACCTCAAGGATGGCTCTCGTGCAGCTGGCACTCCCATGGCGGGCAACCGCAGACCGTGCCAGCCCTCTGCCCACCGTGTGTCTTCATACTGTGGGGGCCAGAGAGGGCTGGGGCAGGTCCTAGGTGAGTGCTCCCACTGCTGAGCCTGCGGCTTGGTCACCAGCACCCTTCAGCCAGCCACATAAACATCACCCACTGGGCTCTGCTGCCCATCCCCTGCTCCCCCAGCCAAGGGTCACGAGCTGCAGCCAGCAGCCGGCTGCCAAACGCGGCTGTGGCTCTGTGCAGCCAGCCTGCGAGAGGTCGTCACACGCCTCCTTAAGCAAACAGGGATCCACGCCAGTTGATAAATCATTTACGAGGAGAAGTCAGAAGCAAGGAACTAGATTAACCAGGTCACTGGGTGTCCCGAGGGAATGACGTGTCAGTGGAGCTGAAACAGCAGATCCCGCAGTTGCAATCTGTTGCCTTCTTCTGTCCTGACAGCAATTCATGGAAATCCCTGGAACTAGACACTAGTGATGGAAAAATCCATTAGCTCATCCAAGTCAGCTTGCTAGTTAAAGCAGTCACTCCCATTGTACATTTTTTGGCAGAGTTAAAATGTCTCAAGAGAGGGGATTTCCACCAGTTCCTTCTCAAGGGGAAACTATTCCACCTATCGGGAAGGCTGCCTCCAGTGGTGCTATTTTTGTAAAAGAGAAGTAACTCCAAACCCGAAAGGGAAAACCGAAAGGTTCTGATGCAGAAACACAGGCAGCAGCAGTTAGTCTGCTCTGGCAGACATGTGCCATGCACAGCACATCTGCAATGGGAACACCAGGGGCCCACGTGTGTTTATATACATCCACCTAGGTGTGTTCGTGTGTATGCACAGCCTGCCTCTCCTTCCTCAGGCTGATTATGACCTTGTGCCTCCCTGGATAATCGATGTGTCGTATCGTGATCTCACAGCCAGTTTACACTTATGTAATGCCACTGGCATCAAGGCGAAGAAAATTGCTAAATTGCTTTGAGGAGGGGAGAGACGCATGGAAAAAGAAAGGCACCAGCTGATGCTGCTCTCCAGCACACGCTTCCCGTCTGCATGGGGACATGGCATGTCCCCTAGGGGCCTCAGTTCCCCAGCTGTGTGCCAGGCACAGTGACCACCCTCCTAGGGTCTTGTGGCTGAACACAGCCACTGGCAGCACCCTGCCTGCAGCAGGAGGGAAGGTGCTGCAGCGCAGAGATATGTTGATGAGGCTTGTCCACAGAGGCTATGGAGATTTTGGCAAACAGGATTTCAGCATCTGGGAAGCACTGTGGGACAGTAAAGAAATAAATGAGTTATGTGGTGGCATTTAAGGCCTTATCATTATTTTCAGAGCTAGTTCTGCATTCAGATGAATGGGTGTAGCACACACTGCTGAGCTAGAACCTGTAGAGATAGGGAGGATTGCTCTGTGTTCCCATTCAGAAAGTTCTCAACCAGCAGGGCTGTAACTTGCAGTCCTAGTACCTCAGTTCAGGAGCAGGGCTCTGCAGCTAGGGTAGATACAATGGCTATATTAGCAGCAAACAAACCCCACATTATTGAAGGCCCTGATTACCAGTATGATGGGGTGTTGGCTATATGCCTCTTATGAGAAGAAGGCGGGGTGTTTGCCCTGGATTCTCAACTACTTGTTTTAGGTACCTCTCAAAACCTCACTGCTGGCACTGCTGCCTTCCCCTTCTGGGACTCCTGACATTCAGGCACTATGTTTTGCACAGACTTGAGAGCCATCAGTTATGTTGAGGCTGCTCTTGTGTATGTTACTGTGGGGTGGACTCGTGGATTCTACGTGGTGCATCCCTGGCTTTGGGCCGGGTGTGCTGCTTTGCAGGGCTGAACTTTGTTTAGCACAAGCCACACTGAAGCACAAATGACATCTGTGAGGACTAACATGGTATGGAAAGGGGCCTAACCAAAAAAGCGTGGGTCAAATCCTGGGCTTTGGCTGGGTCCCTTTAATTGCTGTGAAGTCCCAGTGCCAGTTGACCTACTGAGCCCCTTGCCCCTTGCACCATGGAGGGATAAGAGCAGGTGAAGCCCGGTAACAGTTTAACTATGAGATTAACTCTGCCAGTTCCACTACAGAGGGCCCTCTGTTTCTCCAGACAAAAGGTGCTGACTCCAGGCTCCCAGCATGTTGGCCCACGTTCTCCACCTCCTTCATGGTCTGGCCTGCCTTCCCCACACCCTGCAGTTCCAGCCTGATGCTCAGCGAAGGCAGGGAACCTCGGCGCTGTAGCCTTAGGTGGTGCTGCTGCCTGAAGGAGGGCCAGAGAAAGAGCCATCTTCCTCTCCACTCTACTATACCTACAAGGCCCCAGTGCTCTGCAGAACCACACACCGAGGTAGGATGAGATGCAGGGAGGCCTGTGAACAGTCCAGGTGCTCATATTCCTATCCTTCGTGCTCCTAAGCACCACTGAAACCCTGGTTTCTCATGCTTTGAATTTCACAAGTGTTTGGCTGTGCCCCTCACAACATGCAGGACCAGGCTCCTGAACTGTCCCAAAGCCCACAGATGGCAAAGAGGGCTTCACCTTGGCAATGAACACTGATTTTGCAGCTGGCTAGGCAAGAGGCAGCTAGGTGAAAGCTTAATGAGGATGACCTGCCTCAAAGGTTTCATTTAGAAAAATGAACAGTTGTGTAGAGCGAACTCTACCCTCCCCTCGGGTACGGTGAATCTGATCACAGCACATCCTGCCTAGACCTGAGAACAGACAAACAGAGCAGTGTCACAAAGTGGAACTGACTGATGTGAACTTGCCCGCACCGAGCTGGGGATGAGTGAAACCATGCTTATGCAGACAGTGTGGAAAGCGAGCAGAGGTGATAAGGAGCGGGGGTGTTGTTGTTGTTCTTGATTCTGCGTGGGAGAGGGGAGCGATATTGATGAAGACTGTAAACAGCAATAGGTGCCACCAAGTAATGGCAACATACAGCCCTGAACGTACAGCTGCCATTAGGCACCGAGTGCATCTCTGCTGAGTGCTTGCACCAAGGCCAACTTGGGTTCTAACAAGCACCCAGCACTCCCAAGAGCGAGCACCCCCTGAGAACATGAGCTGACCATGTGCTGTGAGAGCCATTTCCAACAGAGAGACGACTACTTTCCTTTCACTGCTTCACAGAGCTACGTTTCCTCTTAGTTACTTGCACCAAGTGTGTGCAGGCCTGGCTGAGAAGAGGAAACAGGGACAGGGATGGAGACAGAGACAGGGCCAGGGCCAGCCCTGCCCAGCATGCAGATCGGGGCAGGTCCTTGCAATGCGGTGGGGTTGACCGACACCCCGGTGCAGTGTGTGTGTACCATGTGATGTGGTTGAGCAGCACGCAGTCATGTCCAGCTGCCTGCTCTTTTACTGTGAACAGCCATGTGCTAGTTTCAGGTGTAATAACATCGTGACATAACAGCACACCATGCTGTGACGACACCAGCACACGAAGCAAGGCACGGTGATCTGATCTCATTCTGTACATGCTGAGATGCACACTGCTGGCTCCCAGGACAGGTGGGTGGCAGGTGGATGGGGCTGGCACTGCCCACGTCCCAGAACCGGGTGGGAACATGACTCCTGGCAATGTCAGGGCTGGGAGCTCAGCTCCGCAGCTCCAGCTCTGCCTCAACTGCTGCCGATGAGTCACTGCACCTCTCTGTGCTCACTTCTTCCATCTGTGGAAAGGTGGCAATAACATTTCCTCACCTTACGGGGGGTGGGAGGTGTGTGCAAGGATGAACAAATGTTTACAAAGCACCTCTGCGCAGCACAGGCTGTTTGGGCTGTGACTGGGAGGAACCAGCGCTCGCTCTCCACATTGCTCCTTCCTCCAGGCGAGGTGTCCTCCAGTAAACACTCCCCTCAGAGTCAACAGTCTTCAATAAGCACAAATGAGATAATTCCTCAGGAGAGAAACAGAGAGCGAAGAGTCAGCTCGCTGCCAGTAATTTCAATAAATTCCGTCAAAGGAACAGCGGGGTAACCTTTACAAGAGAAAAAAAAGAATAAAGTAGAAAAACAAATGAGCTGCGACCAAATTTTTTTTTGTTAAGTGGCACCATGGCCTTAGGTTTCACTTCCCAAATGGGAAACAGAACAGAGAAGTGAATCCCCTTGAAATAAAAGTGAAGTTAATAACGGGACGCCTGTAGCTGCTCACCACATCCTGTGTATGCTGATCTCTCTGTTTATAGCTGGCACGAGCCCTTCTAGACTCTTCTCTACCAAGTGAGCCGGTTGCTGAGCCCAGCTGCGTTTCATCAGCGTGCAGAGGAGCCCTGCCTGCCACAGCCACGCTGCCGTCAGCACGCCCAGCTCAGCCCTGCGTGGGCTGCATGCTCCATGACACCCCGCAGCCGCTGTTCACGTGCTCGGCGTTGTGCACACGCACACACGTGTGCACGCTCTTCCTAGTCTAGCGAGCACACACAGAGGGGCGCTTTGCTATTTCTGGTAGTAAAGAGAGATGGAAAAACTAGCTCTGCCCACGTGCACTTCAGGGACTGCACGCAGCACAGCTCTGGGGCAGACATCCCATCGCACCGCTCTGCTGCTGCAGCAGCCCTCCTTCCCGGGACAAGCTTTTTCCTGCTTCGGGAAGCAAGGCTCAGACTGACATGTTCCTTCGCTTTCCTGGTACATTAATAGACTTGCTCTTTTAAGCAGTTTCACTGAGGAAGGTTTTCCTATCCGCCAGCCCCACACCTGCTCCTCAAAGGGTTTTCACCATTTCAGCAGCACTTAAAAATTCTGGTTTGTGTTTTGGAACAGCTGCATTTGTAACGGACACTGTCACATCCACCCCAGCGTGAATTTGTGGGTTTTCGATCCATCAGTGACATCAGAGGTGACAGACTGAGCCATGTGGTCTTGGGAAGAGCCACACACCTCCCTGCATCCCATCCCTGCACTAAGGTCAGCCAGCTTCAGCAGCAATGAGTGGGTACAGCTTCTCAGCTCCCAGAGCCGAGATGCACACACTGAGGGGCAGCACAAGTTAAGTCAGAAGTCACTGGTTATTTTTCTTCTTATTATTATTATGTCTAAAAATGGAGAAACATGAATCATCTCTGTAGGCCCAGACATAGCAAGTCTGTACACAGAGGAGCTACAGCCAAAAGCAAAGAAGTGCAGGTCGTGCAGTGCTGTTGGTGCTGAATGGTCAAGGCAGACACAAAGACGCCAGATACTGCAGCAGTGTGTTGGGTGGATCCTCACCCACTAAGAAATACCAGTGTTACTTCTGCTTCACAGGGGAGGCCAGGTAGCCATGGTGGGGCCACAGCTCCTGCTGCTGGCAAGGCTATCTAGCTAGACTGCCATGTGCAGCAGAGCTCAGAGAGAAAACTTGACCAGTTTTGCTCTCCGAGCCCCAGAAGATGGTCCTGGGCTTCTGAGACTAAGCAAGCTCTGCAGATCGATGGGCTAGGATTTTGACATTCCCAAGTAGCACTAGGCAGCCAACATGCTCAGCTTTCCAGGACAGCAAATCTCAAACATTTGAGAGCTGGGTTCCAAAATACTGTCAGTCACCTAAACAATATAATTTAAAAATTTGGAAAACCAGTAGTGTTGGATTCTATGCTTGTTTATCTTCTAACTCTTCTGAGTTTTTGGGCTCAACACTCTAGAATTTTCAGGTTTGTCTCTGCAATAACCAGCAAGAAAAGTATACTTTTCTTAGCTGAAAACTGAGATTCTCCTATAATCACACAATTTACAGAGCAGAATTATAAAGAAGAAAAAAGTAGCAACAAACTTGAGCAGTAGCCTTTCTTTGGTCCCACCAGTGGCTAGTGATCGATGCTTCATGTTTGTGCACCAAACCTCATCCCATGACAGAAGGCAAAGACTGCAGAGAGGAGGCATCCTGCTGTCGATCCCCAAGGCCACCAGGGCTTAGCAATGTCCAGGAAACTCTGCCATGCAGCTGGGCATCATTGGGTCCCATCTCCAGCCAGCTCTCAAAGGCAGCTGATACACCAGGCCCAATTTCTCTGTTCTCATGAAGAGCACAATATGCTTTTTTTTGCTGGCAGTTAGCCCCGGCCTTGATTGCTCCACCACAGCTCTCCCTCTCCATGCACAAGCATCCGCCCCAGTGCAGCCCTGGCAGCTCCAAACACGTGACAGGCACCATCAGCAAGCTGTCCCCTCCCTGCTCCCTCCACAGGGCTGTGGGACATCTCCCCCTCTCCCACTTCTCCGCAAAGCTTGGAAAAACTTGGAAACTCTGAAGGCACTTCAGGCTGCCTTTCTGCAGGAAGGGCTCAGATGCCTCTGCTCTGTGTCACCTCTCAGCGTTTCATCCCCAGACTTCATTCTCTGAAGCTGTGTGGTTCTCTACTGACTGTATAAAAGGGAAGAAAGGCTTGGTAGCTTGTAGGTCAGTCTAGTAAATTATTTACAAATGCACTCCCCTTCCGTTTCTTGTTGCATGGGGCTCGTGCAACCACACCCCGCCAGGATCTGCGCCTGTCCCAGCAGAGCCATTCCTGCGCTGTGATGGCCGGACACCCACAGTGGGTAAGCTTCAAGGATGCAGCCTGGGCCTCGCCTGCTGGTGCCGGGGGCTGGAGACACAGGGCAGCTGCAACCAGCCCTACCAAAACTGGATCGCAGCACCGCAGCCGGGGCAGGCACACCACTACAGGTGGGCTGGCAGCTGGGCCAGGCTTGGGCCAGGTGTGAGCTTATTGGCAGATCCCATCACATTTCTGTTCACCCACTCTGTCTTTGGTGGGCTTTCAAATGGACCCAGTAGGGCTGTTGTCAGGAAGCTGCTTTAGGCCCTGCTGCTATGCAGGCACACAGGGCCCTTCAATGCAGGCACACTGTAACTGCAACGTGCAGCCGGGCTACATAGTGACAGATTCATCCTGCTGATCTGGGGTCCTGACCTTTTTTTGAGCAAGGCTTGAACAATCAGTGCCCGTGCCACAGCTAACCCCTACAAGATAACTTCTAATTCAGAGCAAGAGGCTTGCCCGGTTTATTCTGAAACGGTTTGCACTGGTACTTGTGTAAGCTGAACTTTCTCCGTCATTGTGGTTTGGTTTCTTAGTTTAGTTGGAAGCTTCTGGAGCACCTCCCAGCCCTGCCCAGCCATGCTTGAAGTTACAATAAATAATGCTCTGCCGGCAGCTAATATTGTTGCCTCGTTATCCCTCTTCCCTGTCTCTGTTTTTGACACCCCATTCCCAGGGTTGTCTCCGCCCCTCCATACACGGCCCCACCGCCCCCCTCAGCAGGCTTTCCTTACCCTGCTGGCCATTTCCTTCTAATGGATTTTCTCCCTCCTATCAGCTCTGACCCACTTTTTAATCCATGACGGGACTTTTCATCCCACGGTTGCCAAGTTTATTTCACTCTTGGAAAGGTCTTTATCAAAAACCCTTTTGAAAGGCTGTATTTACTCTGCTCCCTACTTCTTCCTGATCAGCCTTTTTTAGAAGCTCAAAGAAGTCAACTGACTAGAGGGGCATGATTTAGCTTCACAAAAAGCTGCCTTCACTTATTATCACCGTATCCTTCCCACTTACTTTGGATGCTGCTTGTGCTCAACAGTTTTGTTTCTTCCTTTACTGTTTTGCTCCCTCCAGAGCAGAGGTCAGCCCCAGGGCAGTGCAGTTTTGGGACATGCCCTCACTCCGGCTCCAGACCCCACTGCTTCTACCTGTCTCAGCTCACAACCGCTCCCTTCCCCCACTTGCAGACAGAGCAGGCATGGCCCCTGTTTTCCTAGAAGCCCCCTGTTATGCCCAGCTCAGCCTTTTTCTAAAAATGCAGCTGCACCCTGGTGGGACCGGGAGCGAGGAGGCAGCAACAAGGCTGGCAACAGGGATGAGGGATGCTGGACCCATGGCTGAGCCACCACACATTGTGTTTCCTTGGGGAAAAGCCTCTGTATGTCCAGGGGCTGCTGGGGCTGAGTGAGAAGTGTCCTGCACTGGCTGCAGGGACCGCAACAGGAATGTCACCGCTGCCTTCCAGAGGAGCAGAACTGGGTGAGCATGTAATGTCTCTGAAATCCAAGGTCAAATGTATAAATTTACCATATCTAACACCTCCCTGAAATCCAAACAGACTCAATTACGTTCTCTCCCATTCTCTTAATGAATCAGTAATTATACTGAAGAACACTATTATTTGTTTGGCATGACCTATATAAACCCGACTTGTGGAGTGCATAGTTGGTGCAGTGCCAGCACTCTGTGCCCTGTGTATTATTACCTTATAAACATCGCCATTGTTTGAATTTCAGATCAAAACAAACCGAGCCGTGGTGCTTGTCAGTTATTAGATATCTTTTTCCCAAATGCTCACCCAGACCGTATTACAATAACAATAATTATTATTACATACTTCCTTATTATATGTTTGTGCAGAGGTAGCACATTTGCCTTTTTCCCACACATTAGCAGCTTCTCCCGACTCTTATGATTCATTCCTGCCTATTTCCCAATGTCCACGAGCACTCTGTGCACTCCCAGCTGCATTTCGTCAGGACCTGCAGCTTTGCGCAGAGTCTCTGTCCCACATTGCTCAGGGGTTGGGATGCTGGGCTTCGCTACGCCAGGGAATACACAGACACGTAGCAAGGCATGGACCCTGCCCCAGCAGCTTTATAAATATTTAACTCGGACTGATGAGGCGATAGAAGCTGATAGTATGATTCGGCAGGCTGCAACCAAGCCTTGCTTGGCAGGGCTGGACATGGGGCCTCTAAGGGAAATGGAGTGGGGGTCCCAGAGCCAGGCTGTGGGGGGGGGGCTGAGTTTGGGTTGGCCACAAATCAGCTGCCTAGCCCTAAGCGAGTCACCCACCTGCCCGAGAGTTGCAGAGCAAAGCAAAGTGGGCACACAGCTCCTCACTTACTCCTGAGTGAGTCAGACCCTCAGATAAATGCTGCAGATAGCCAAGGTGAATCACACACTGGAGGTGCCTATTTGTCTCCATTGACTATGCAAGAAGCCTGGCCAACTAGGCTTAAACACCTAACTTTTAGGCATCTAAGTCTGTGTGAGAGGAAACCCATCCTTTCTGATAGTCTTTGTTACAAAGGTGCCAACAGGGGAGCTCCCTAGGAATGCCCTCCCAGGAGTGGGTCCGAATGGAGTCTCACACATGGGACACAGCCCCATGAAGCAGGTCAGCGGTGAGGCCTGGAGGCCCTCAAAGGGTGTTAGGCCTTTTTTCTTTTTTTTTTTTTTTTAAAAAAAAAAAGGAAAAGAAAAAGATGAAAGCATTTAGTCCTAGCACATTCTTTCAGGGGAGAAAAATATTATGGAAACATTCTATTCTGATGTCTGCTGAACAATTCAGCAGCCAGAGCTGCTCCCACTGGAAGCTGGCACGGATGCATGGGTGCCAGGCACACCATGCTGCTGTGTTACTGCACTGCTGTGTTACTGCACTGCTGTGCTGGGCCTGTGAGCAGGAAAGCAGTTGTGAATCCTGACCTGCTGCTGCAAGCTGCACTGCCACGCTCCTACTCTTCTCTCCCAGCTTTCCATCCCACCCCACTGCAGCGATCCCTGGCCCAGCCCAGTTGCAGCGTGGGGCTGGGGGTGGTCATGGCGAGCAGTGGGACATGGGCGTGCTGTCCTGTGATCTGCAAACACATTGGCGTTTCCACTGGAAATTGTAACTCAGGCCAATAGAGCTCAGCCAATTTCTTTACCAGGCGCCCGCTGGAAGAACACCTCTGCTTTTTTCCACTGCAGCACCTTGTCAGCAGCATGGTGCCACATCCGTGTGGCCCTTCCTTGAGGCCGTGTGCTGTCTCCATCCCTCGTGCCTGACAGAGACCTGAGTTGCTGGGGCACAGAGCCCTACCCACATGCACCCAGCCCAGGGCCAGCCCAGTTACCTGCTGGCAAATACCTCTGCATGAGGACATCCTAGCACAATGGGCTTTGGTCACTCACAGGTGCAAAGCCTGCAGGATCTCACAGTATTTGCCTGGCACTACTGACAGCCACCTGCTCTACCTTAAGAGTCACAGTGCTGCAAAGGTACCCAAAGTGTGTGTGTGGGGGGGGCGGGCCCAGCACAGCCTGCAGAAAGATATTTCTGCACCTCCAGGGGCATGGGCAGCAAAATTAGTACCTGACCCCTTAGGTATGAGCCGTGGCTGCCCTGCACCGGCTCATTCGGCAGCCCAGCAGCACTGCGGGCAGGAAGTGTGCTGAACCCCATATGCACACAGCATGGCTGCAGGACAGCACTGGGAGCCTGTAGGGTGCCTCAGAACCATGGGAGGGAATCTCTGTGTGACAGCAGATTCCCAGCCTGGAACCTCAGAAACAGGCTGCGGTGGGAACAAGTCAAAGCAGGTCTCTGGGGACTTTTCCTTCAGCTATTTGTCAGATGGTTTATTTGACTCTGTTTACATTTGTGTCACCTTTATCGATGGCATACATAGCAGGATAAAGCTCACCCTCAGCAGGTTTGCTGATGGCACCAAGTTGACGGGTACAGTTGATGTAACAGAAGGAAGAGGGACCTGGATAGCTTGAAAAGTCGGCCCATGAGAGCATAATGAGGTTCAATAAGGCCAAGTATTGCACTCAGGTTGGGGCAATTCCATATATATGTACAGATTGGGAGATCTCATTGAGAGCAACCCTGCTGAGAAGGACTTGGGGATCCTGATGGATGAAGAGCACGAGCCAGCAGCGTACGCTTGCAGTCCAGAAGGTCAACTGCATCCGGGCTGCATCAACACAGGGGTGGCCAGCAAGGAGACAAAGGGATTGCTCCCCTTTGCTCTGCCCAAGGACAAAGGAGAATGGCTTTAAACTAAAAGAGGGGAGGTTCAGGTTAGCTGATAGAGGGCAGTGGGGCACTGGCACAGCGGCTGTGGGTGCGGTGTCCCTAGTGGCGTCTAAGGCCAGGTTGAATGGGGTCCTGGGCAGACTGATCTGCTGGGTGGCAGCGCTGCCCGCGGCAAGGGGAGGAACTGTATGGTCTTTAAGGTCCCTTGCAGCCCAAGCCCTTCTGTGATTCTGTGATCGTACTACCCCGCAGCACTGCGTGCCAGCTGCCCACAGCTCCGTGCACGCACTGTGGGGCACGTCACTTGCAATTCCTCGTCTCGCTCCCTGCTTTTGGCCGTCCTGGTTGGGGACAGCAGTTTTTAATCTCTGTGTTCAATGTGTGCATGGAACAGGAACTCCATCCCTGTGCGCCCTGGGACGCGCAACAGAACCGGGGCGCAGGAACACCGCAGGCTGCACCGAGCGCACTGCGCGCCCGTTCGCTCGCCCCGCGTCCTCCTGTAACAACGCGCTCCCACTGCCGCGCCCACCGCCCCTCCCCGCGGCCCCGCAGCTCCCGCCTTGCCCGCCCCGCCCGGCGGCAGCGCCGCGCCGATTCCCGCCCGCCCCCGTCGGCCCAAAGCAGCGCACGGGGGGGAGGGGGGTGTTGCGGAGGGCGGCAGCGAAGCGGTGACCGCTGGCGGCTCTCGGGAGCTTCGGAAAGTCCCCGCAGTGACGTTTCCAGCTCGGCAATTACCGCGTGGTTAATTATAGAGGCTGAGAGCCCTGGGAACGGGCTCCGCGTCCAGAGCGGTGAAGTGACCGCCGCCGGCCGGGGCGAGGGGAACCGGGCAGGGAAGGGAGCTCGAGGAACCCGGCTGCTCCCCTTAAGTAAACAACAACGGCAACAGTGCAAAAAGAGAGCCGGAGGGGCTCGCGGCAGCTTCGGCCGCTCCCCGACACTGCAGGAGGGCAAAGCGCGGCCCCGCGCACTGCAGCCGTTGGTTGGGGCTGCGCCCCGCTCCCCCCCGCGGTGCCGTCCCGGAGCCGCGCCGCGCTTTTAGGGTGGCCCCGGGTCCGCCGTGCCCGCACCCTGCGAGCGGCGTCGCGGTGAGGTTCGGCAGGGTTACAGCCCAGAACCCTGCGGAGCGGAAAGGCAGCGCACCCCCTCGTGCAAAGGCAGAATCCATCACGCACCCTTCTAAAGCCGTGTTTTAATAACTTCAAGAGAGGCGGAGGCGAGCCAGCCGGCATATGGCCGCGGGCTGAGCGCGTAGAGCCGCGCGGAGACGCACGGGCGGGGGAGGGGGGGAAAGGCGCAGCTCGGAACCGTTCTCGCAGGGACGCATGTTGGTTTTTTTACCCTTTCTTGCTTTTCCCCCCCCCCCCCCCTTTTTTTTTCCCCCCCCCCCCCCCCGCTCCTTCCTCTCGAAAAGTTTGCGGGACCGCCCCGCCCGCGGGTGACTCAGCCGGCCTCGCTCTTCATCCCGCCCTCTCCTCCTCCTCCCCTTCCTCCCACCGCCCCTCCTCCCGGGGTAAGGGCCGAAACTCTATAAGTGCCATCGTCCGGGCGCGCAGCGAGCGGCGGGCGGCGCGGGGCCGGGCAGGGCTGGGGCGGCACAGAGTCGGGCGGAGGCCGAGCCCTTCCCGCAGCGCGACCCCTCCACGCGTGTCGCTGCCCTCCGCGTCCCGCGCTCGCCCGACAATATGTCCACGGCCCTGGTGTCGCCCACCATCTTCGACCTGAGCGAAGTTTTATGCAAGGTAAGCGCCGCCGTCGGGGCGTTGCTTCTCCCAACTTCGGGAGGGCGCCTTTTGCTGTGCTTGCATTTTTTTTTTTTTTTCCTTTTTTCTTTTTCCTTTCCCTCCCGGTTTCTGCTCGCGAGCGTTTCCCGCCGGGCCGCGCAAGGGCAGCTCGCGGGGTCGGGCCCCATTGCAGCGCAGCGCAGCACACGCTCCCGGGGCTGGGCGCGCATCGTAGCGCGCGGTCGTCCCGCGCGGCCGCTCTCGGCGCTTCGTTCGGGGCGGGCGCTGCGCGAGGGCCGGCCGTCGGGGCCGGGCGCGGGGAGGGCTTCCGCTGCGGGACGGCCGGGGCCCCTCCGCTGCGGGCGGTGCGAGTGACCGGCGCTGCTTCCTTTCCCCCGCAGAGCAGCAAGATGCTGAACTACAGCCCCGCGGGGGTCGGCGGGTGCCTGCTGGACAGGAAGGCGGTGGGCACCCCGGCCGGCGGCGGCTTCCCTAGGAGGCACTCGGTGACGCTGCCCAACGCCAAGTTCCACCAGAGCCAGCTCCTCGGCGGCCTCAAAGGGGAGCCCGCGCCCGCGCTCGGCCCCCGGGAGAGCCGCTTTCGGGACCGCTCCTTCTCGGAGGGCGGCGAGCGGCTGCTGCAGCAAAAGCAGCCCGGGGGCCAAGTGAACTCCAGCCGCTACAAGACGGAGCTGTGCCGCCCCTTCGAGGAGAACGGCGCCTGCAAGTACGGAGACAAGTGCCAGTTCGCCCACGGCATCCACGAGCTGCGCAGCCTCACCCGCCACCCCAAGTACAAGACCGAGCTCTGCCGCACCTTCCACACCATCGGCTTCTGCCCCTACGGGCCGCGCTGCCACTTCATCCACAACGCCGAGGAGCGGCGCGCGGTGGCGGGCAGCCGGGAGCCCCCCGCCGCCGACAGACCCCGCCTGCAGCACAGCTTCAGCTTCGCCGGCTTCCCCAGCGCCGCCGCCCCCGGGCTGCTGGACAGCCCCACCTCCGTCACCCCGCCGCCCATGCTGAGCGCCGACGACCTGCTGGGCTCCCCCACGCTGCCCGACTGTGCCAGCAACCCCTTCACCTTCTCCAGCCAGGAGCTGGTCAGCCTCTTCGCCCCCAGCGTGGGGGTGCCGGTGCCCGGCGGGAGCTCCCCCACCGCCTTCCTGTTCAGGCCCATGTCCGAGTCTCCCCACATGTTCGACTCGCCGCCCAGCCCTCAGGACTCGCTCTCTGACCAGGAGGGCTATCTGAGCAGCTCCAGCAGCAGCCACAGCGGCTCCGACTCGCCCATCCTGGACACCTCCAGGCGCCTGCCCATCTTCAGCAGACTCTCCATCTCCGACGACTAAGCGGGTTCCTCCTGCTCCCCCCTCGGTGGCGATGTTAAGCTGACCCCCCCGCCCTCCCCCACCCCTCCCAGCTGGATGTTAACGCGTCCGCCTGCCTGTCGCGCACCCATCGGCTCCAACCTTAAGTGCCAAATTACGACGAGAAGCAATAACGTTTACAAAATTAGTGCCTTGTAACACTTTCACTGTGACTCTATTACCTCTCCGGCTGCAGAGGGCACCGCAGCTCTGCGCGCTTCCAGATGTGCAGGACGTGCCCGCGCCCGGCTCCCCCCGCTGGCCGCCTCCTGCACTGCCCCCCGGCCCCCGGCTGCAGGCACGTGGCAGCGTTAACATCCAGCCCCTCGCCTCGCCCCTCCGCCTGCCTGCGGGGAGGGCGAGCAGAGAACAGAGCGGTTGTGACACGAGCGGGACTTCGGCTGGGAGGACGACGAGCGAAAAAGATGGCAGAAAGCAAAAGAGGTGGACTGTGCTGAGAGAGACTCGATTTTGGTGCTAAAAGTTCCTCGTGTATTCGTGTGACATCTTAACAACAAATAAAGAAACGGAGGGGGTGGGGCGGACGGAAGTCATTCCACACATACACACTTCGTGTAAACAAAGTTCCAGTAGACATAGCTTTAATGGTTTTGCTCTAGAGTACTTTAGACCTATCTTAGAGCACTCACGCCGAGCTTTTATTATTATTTTTTTTTTCTGGGTTTTTAATTTTGTATAACTTCAGAAATTGGAGAGCAAATTTTGCTTGTCACTGCACAACAATATAAAAAAGCTTATTTAACTTATCAAAACGTATTTATTGCCGAAACCTATGCTTTTTTGTTAATTTTGTTCATATTTATCGGGATGATGAATCCATAGAATATATTCTTTTATGTTTAAATTATGATCTTCCATATTAATCTTAAGATTGTGAAGTGTCTTTTCCTTTTTTTTTTCCCCACAGTTTAATATATTATACTACAATGACATTTTTTGTAACTTTACACTTTTTTTTGTTATTTTATTTTAAAAAATGAAAAATTAATTTAAAAAAATGCAAAAAACTGTGTTTGGATTATTTATTTTAGAATTTCCCCCCCTCCTTTTTTTTTTTTTTTTTGTGTTGGACTGCAAATTGAGTTCATGTGCTTCTTTGCCTTTCCTTTCTTCCTCCTCTTCCCCTGCCCTGGGTCTTGCCAAGTGGGCTACAGAATGTACATATGTGAGCTCTGTGCAAGGCAGTGTGGAAGGAAGACCTTTTTCTTCCTCTTTTTGTATAGATTCAAGGAGAAAAGCCTTGAGCTCCAAGTGCCTATCTGAAGACATTCCAAATACAGTTTGTCTTTGCGTTTCTGTATCCAAGTTTGGAGTTTTCCTTGCCGAGGTGAACGGGACTGGCACAAAGAGAATAATGAATGTAATTTTTTTCCCCCCTGTTACTGTTCACTACATTGCTTTCTCTTCCTCTTTGTGTGAGTTTATTTAAAAGAGAATCTCTTTTGTAACGACTGTTTGCAGTTTAAATCAATAAACCCCAAGTTTTTTCAAGAAACTGACAGTGGTTTTACTTGCAGAAATCGAGGTGCTGGCTTTACACAGCCACTCACATGCAGCTGTTTCTCTCCCTTTCTGTGAGGCACCCACCAGGTGCTCAGCACCTTCCTTTACTCCTGGAGGTGCAGCTGGTCAGCCACTAAGCTCAGGGGGTACGAAGGTCAGTCCTGGTGAGTGCCCAGCCCTGGCCTTCAGCCCTCTGTCTCTCAGGGAGCCTCTACCGTCTCGCCCCCTCTGTCCCTGCTGGCTTATTCAGTGCTCAGTGTAGCTTGTGCCTTGAGCTGGATGGCCTGTGCTACGCTTTGGCTGGGGTTCTGGTGGGGTACTGAGTGGTGTAGGTTTCCCAGACCTCTGGCCCAGCTTTGTGGTGGTGGGCCTTGGTAGAGTGGCTGAGGTAGAGTCCAATTTTGCATGTAAATCACCAGCAAAGTGCACGCAGCTGATCCTAATGTTGCGGCCCCTTGGACTCACAGGACCATCAGCCACCAGTCCCAGAAGCTTTTGCAACCAGTGTTTGTATTTAGGGACTCTGCCATTGCTGCTCATGGTGCAGCTCTTGTTTTCTTCACCTCCGAGCTCTCTGGAGGAGGCTTGGCGCTCTGCATCTGAAGCTGTTCCAGCTCGCTTCCAAATTGGGGGTGGAATATTGCTGCTGAACCACTGCTCGGTCAGTTGTCTTGACATGCCTCAACGTTAGGGAGAGATGTTTCCTAACTCATTTTGGAAGAGTTCCTGCAAAACAAAAGCTGCGGGATACCTCGAGGCTTGCACCAACACACCTTCCTGCTGCTGGCTTTGTGCAGCGCGCTTTCTTGTGTGGTCTGGCAACGAAGGTGAGCTTCGTGGAGGAAAGATGGTGGAAGGGGAGCAGCGTGGCTGCTAAGGGCTGGTTCCCATGAGCAGTACAAAAGTTGCATGGGGAGTTCACTCAGCAGATGCCGATGTAACTAGCGTGCAGCACGGTCTACATGCAAGAGAAGAGCCTCGGGCACAGCCCGGTACTGCTCCATGGCCTACGCCAAGGATGTGCTGTGGTCTGGGAGGCCTGTGCCCCGCTGCAGCCTAGGCCTGCTCCTTCCCAGCTGCAGGAGCAGAGCCTTGGCCCCAACTCATGAGGCTTGTCTGATCTGGAGAAGATCCTGATCCTGTCGCAGGGCACATATGTGGAGCTGAAACCGCCCGCTTCCTCTTTGGACTTTCTGCATGGCTCTTCAAACAGTCTTTGCACAGTTAATAATTGATGAACAAATAGCTGTACAGTTGCACGGTGCTATTGGTATGACAAACAACTGTGAAGCTGTGCTAAAAGTAGGTCTTTGTTTGCGGTGCTTGTATGCTTTCCTTGTCTTTCCAGGGCATTGGTTCTGGGATACCAGCACTACTTTTCTTCTGTGAGTTTAATCTCTGTCACTTGGTGCTTTGCTTTTTGAAATTAACCCTGAGCTCGGTCACAGGGGAATAAAGAGCTGAGCAAGCACCATCAGGCATTTACTTTCTGTAATAATTTATAAGAGAGAGTGTGTGCACGTGAGAGCCTACAGAAACAGGGGGTTTGCCCAATCTGATATCATTAAGGTTCACTGTGGCTCCGGTGTATGGCAGCGCATAGTCTGGAGGGGCTTCTGCTCCCTTGGATGAGCTGTGTATATGTTGTTTCTCACAGGGTTCTCACCTGTCTCCTCTAGAGGTTGGATGCGTGTTTATAATATCCTCACCAAGGCTCAGAAGAGTAGATAGCCCTTCCTGGAATGAAGATGGTGAAGGACATGCTCCTCTGATATGGGGGCTTATTGATGCTCTGGCTCATCTGTTCATTGCATGGGACTCTCAGATGGCCAGAAGGAAGGGGCTGGCTGGGCTGTGTGCTGGCACAGTTGCTCCCACATGAGTGCATTGGTGCAATTTTCAAGTTGCACTTACAGCTCTTGCTGCTGTGCAGAGGGACGCTTAAGGTGTCTGTCTGGCTGTTCCTCATGCATTTCTGGTTATAGTCATGGATGTTTGTTGTGTCCCTGGCAGGGGTTTGGGTCCATGCCTTTGGGCAGCAAGCATTAGCTGATATGTATTTTTTGGCTTAGAATTTGAGTAACTCTCGAGCTGTACCTTTACTGTGTCTGGTTGTCTCTGGAAATTATAGCCAGCATGTATGGCTGTTTGTGCCATACAGACAGGAGGCACATGGTGACTTTGATCTGCAGAGCTCCAGATGGCTCGTATCCCATCTGGTAGCTGCCTTTCCCTTCCCAGCACCCATGGCAGCTGTAGGTGTCCCAGTAACTAGGCCACCTTGCTATGGACCACATATAGCTCTTGTACTGAAACACCTTCAGTTTTGCTTCAGGTGCCTGTGGAAATGAAGTTTCTTATTTCTCAAGCATCTCTGTAGGTGAGAGGTGTGAAGTGGAATAGGGTTACTGTGTTGTTGTTCTTAAAGGTGATTGGTTATGGTCTAGTTTTGGCCGACCTTTGCCCAAAGCCACTCATTGATAAGTGTGTGGTATGCCACGATTGCACGTAACAATAAAATACCACTTAAAAAACCCTTGAAATGCTCAAAGTTCAGCACTGTCATGAGGTTGGGAGGCAGAAAAGAAAGAACTTGGAGAAACTTCTTCTCTGAGTAGAAATACACCTAGAAGACCGTTAAAAGCAAATCTGGATTTACGATCTATATGATTCTTGCTGGGAGGGCTTGGGCGGAAATGGAGCTGGGAGCTGCTGTTGCAAATCACAGAGGGAAGGCTGGGCTGTGCCAGCCATCACAAAAGAGATGTGGTGGTGGGGCAGAAACTGAAGGGACATGGTTAGAGATGGGAAGCATGAGAAAAGCTAGAGAGATCAAGTCCACACAACATAGGGCTGGCAGGGGTGGGAGATGCCATGCTGTCTTGAGTCTGAAGACTTCCTAACTACTGGTGGTTGGATGCACAAATGCAATGAAGTGGGTCTCTGCAGTGGGGCTCAAGCAGCAGTGTAGGGAAGGCCTGGATAATATTGCTGACTGTACGCAATCTGATGAGTGTGCCCAGGGATAGGAATGAGTAGTAAGGATGCAGTAATGCGTGAGAAAGCCGCAGCATGCCCTTTACGCTTGCTAATTGCTACAATTTGTGTGGCCTGCGCTGGGGAAATCTGGCATGTGCTTGAGTCTGGAAAAAGACACGTTGGGAGTTGGAAGGAAGGAGGTGCAGCGGGCGGTGTGTGTGCAGGAGAGGCATCTAGACCCAGTGCCAACTGTGTGCGGGGGCTTTGGGCAGGAGGAAGCTAGGAGGAAGGGGGAGATACCCAGCACAGAGAATATCCTGAAGTGAGGGGCAGCAGACAGGGCAGGCGTGCTCCTGTGAGTGCCAGGAGGGATGGGAGGCTGGCTCGGTGGGGACTTGGGGACAAGCGTCTTCTGGGGCCTCGTGGAGCAGCAGCCTTTGGAGCACTCAGCCCAAAATGTTAGAAGAGGATTCTTCTGGGTGATGTAAAATGTCTTTTGTCTGGACACTCTGGCCCGTGGAGCAACGCCTGTTCCTCACAAAGCCTACGCTTATTCCCTAGAATACTTCCAGAAGAAAAAAAAGTTCCTCTAAGACACCCTAAACCAATACCTGCTGTGACTAAGCCCTGTGGGCAGCTCCGCAGCTGATTTATATCCACCCCCTCCAAAGCAAAGGGGTTAGAGTGGAAACAGACGCTGCGTTAAACATAGCCGAGGGCACCCAGCAGCACAATTCTGCAATAAAGCAGGGAGGAAACGGGACTAAGGGGTGGCTGCTGCCAGGCATGACGCGGTTTCGTGTTTCCTCGTAGGCAGAACAGACCTCCTTTTGGCTGGTGCAGCTTTATGGGCTCGGCTGGGTTTATTATACTGCGAATGTTTTGAATTCCACGTCTTAATTTCCAGAGAGGCTTTGCTTAACTTTTGCTTTTTTTCCCCAGTTTTGATTTTTTTACTACCACTGCCTTAACCTCTTCTTTTCAACAGGGTTTTGGTCTAAACTGCTGTTCTCTGAGCAAACACAGAGCTGGCGTTCCCGCTGCCTGGCCTTCAGCTGCAAATTAATCTCTTTTCGTAGTTCCATTTTATGTCCGCCCACTCTTCCCACCACATTAACTCAGTCAACACATGGAAGTGAAATTTTTCCATGCAGGATCCTGTGGGTTGTGAGGCTGTGAGCAACACGTGACTGCCAGCTCCAGAGTCTGCTTGCACCTCTGGGTGGAAGGAAGTTTCCTCATCGTGCATGTATCCAGCGGGGATGTGAAAGGCCACTTCTCAGTGCGGCTGTTCTGTCTCCCTGGGGCTTATCACCTTCCTGGAGTGGAACAAATAATGATGACGCTGACAAAGACAGACAGAGTCTTGGCGGCCCTTATAGTGGATGTGCTTCTGTATGATTCCTTTCACGTGAAAGCCTGGGAGGACTTTCAAGTACTTTGAGCACTTGGCGAATATAACCATACCTATTCCACAGGTTGAAGAACCCGTGAGACACACAACAGCTAAGTAAAAGAGATTGTCTGGGAGTGGCACAGCATCAGAGGAAGAGCTGCAAAAATAATTTAGGGCTCCCAATACTTTTTATCCTGTCTTAGTCTCCAGGCAACAGCAAATATTTCTCCTGAATGCTCTGGATGAGCAGATGCCAACGTTGATTCACAGGAAAAGGATGTAGCCACGCAAGCCCTAGAAATGTTGTTTGGGATGGTAGCCACGGCCCCTGAGGAGACATTAATCCATATGGAGCAAACGCCAGTGAAGTTATTTCTTGAAGCTATTGCTGTATTTGCTACAAAAAGATTTCTTGAGCAGTCTAATGTGGGAGCCATCATGATTCACCCCAATTATAGCTACAGTGAGAGAATATACTTCTTGGCTCTGGACTCTGGGGCACGAGCAAAGTCCCGCTTTACTAAGATGTTGCAGCCACAAGTAATGAGGAAAGATTATGTCCAAGGCCAACACAAAAGTGTAAAAAGTATGCTTTTGCTTGGAAATTTTCAGTACTGAAAATGTGCAAAGCAGTCTCCTGCTTTTTTTCTCTCAGCCTCAGATCTTGCGTGCTATGTTTACGATAAACCTCGTGATTTTAGACTTGCAAAATTATCAGGGGACTGAAAAGCCATGAACAAACCTAATTGACCCTCTCTTAAGAGTGCTCAGCCAAAATACCTAGGGGAACTACAGAAAACTATTTTCCTCTAAATTTAGTTAATGTGGCTTTGGATTCTCAGGCTCAATCTGCTGACCAAGATATTTTCCTTCTTCTGGAACTTTTCTGACCAGCAAAACACTTTCAATGTGCATGAAAACAGCACTGGAAATGTTTTTAAACCCTCTGAAAGCTCGTTTCAAAAGCAGGCAGCCTGAGAGAACTGGAGGGCAGGCAGCTGGACAAGGCCAGAGGTCTCATGATGGAGGCTGTAGACAGGCAGCCCATAGGGTTATCAGTGTATCATCCAGGTTGGCAGAGATTTCTAGTGAGTCATCTAGACCTTCACTCTTAACTATGACAGGACTGATCTCATTATCCCCAAACCACCTCTCCGGCACAGAGAGTTGTCTTGCCTTAGCCTTGATGTCCCCAGCATGTTCCCATCTCAGGGCAGTTCACTGCTCAAACTGTTGTAACCTCTGTATAATTTCACCTAATGATTTCCTCTAAATGTCTTCTGCAGAGGTTTGTGGTCATCAGCTTTGTGCCCCATCCCTTTTGCTTAACAAGAGTAGAGCTCAGCTGCTAGATGAAGTCCTTGCTGTTCTCTTCACCAGTCTGGTCCCAGGGGATCCGCTTCTCCAAACTTTTCTGCTGCTCTCTTCCCATGTCTCTGCCATGAATAACATGTCCTAAAACAGCTCTGTGCTTCACTTTCATCCCTGTTCTCCTCTCACTGATGCTGTTCTGCTTCTGTTTTTTGTAGAATGTTGTGGAAATTCTTGGAAATGTATCCCTGCTGGGTTGTGTGCATGGGCGCTCATGTAGGAATATCTAGCTCCAATGGGAGTGCCATGCTCTACTGCCAGATACTCAGAGGAAGCTGTGCTCCTGCCCTTCAGCTTTCCTTTCTGAAGGAGAGATTCTCATCCCTGTCCCCAGGGAATGCAGGCTTTGAAACGTAAGTTAATTTCTTCCCACTTATCATTATCTTTGTTTACATAAATTACAGTGCTTAGTGGCCATAAAATTATCCGTCCTTAAAAAAAAAATCAGCTGTAGAGTTTGGCCCTGTGACCTCACTGATCAGCTCATTTCCAAAGGGCAAACATGCACAGGGGAAAATAAACTGTTCCTTCATATTGACTGCAGATGTTTGTCTCCCTTTTTTTGACAGCAACTGGCTTGATTGGTGTCCTAGCGTTGGTCCCTGGATCTTTCCCTGTGCACTCCATAGCTCTGAGTTGTTCTGCCCAGCCCTTGCATTTAAGTTGCTCAGCTTTTCTCTCTGACAACTGCCATAAATGAAATTCTGTGTTGGGAAACAGCAAGTGATGGTCTCCTGGAGGTGCTGGATCACCTCTGGGACTATTGCAAGCTAAAGTATTTTTTGTAATACATCTTGCCTGGAAGCTGAAGGGGAGGCTAGTTGCTTTTTGTGAATTGGTCTTGACCTATGGTAAGAGCTCAGTAGAGAGAATCTGGGTTCCAGTTGTGGTAAAGAAAGAGGACAGTTAGGTGCCTAGTGTCTCCAAAGGAGGGGAAAAAAAAGAAGAAAAAAAAAAAAAAGAGGCAATTCTATCTTATTTTAGGCATTAAATCCAGCAACTATGAATCTAACTGCCTGTCTTTACAGTCAGTGAGCTGGATAACCAGACCATTTTATGGCAGCTGTACCTACACCTAATTTCTGTCAGTGGCTGAATGGGAGGGTGCAGGTTATTGGCCCTGTTGTGCTCCTCGCTATGAGAGGGAGCGGTGACCTGCAGCTCTGTTTCCTACCATGCTGCTGGTTTATAGTCCATAAAAAAAACTTTGGCCCTCGGCTGATGTTACTTATGCCCTCTGACAATCTTTATAGGAGACCTTATCAAAATTGGTGTAAAAATACGTATGACCCACAGAATGCTTACTAGGTCACCTCTATCTGTTCCTTCAATGTTTCTTTCTAATTCAGTGTATGACTGTGCTGTCACATGTAAGATGATCAGCAAGTATAACCACCTTGGCTGATAGAACTGCAAGCAATTAAGCCTTGAATGCCACAGGACTGTGAATGGAGGAGGAGAGCGAGGTCAGAGGGTGTGAGACAAGGTTTTCAGTTCAGATACAAAGTGCATTTAATGTTTTCTGTCTTGTGTGGACAACAGGGAACACAAGCTGGGTTTCAAAATGTGTGACTCATGGCAGCAGTAAACCCAGCTATGTGACAGATAGCAATGTGCCCAGTGTGGGTTCCAGCTCCCGGAGTCTCTCAGCTCCCAGCATGCCCACACCGGGAGCCTCGCTCCTGTATGGGACCCTCCAGCTCTGCAAACCTTATCCATGGCTCAGCCCAGACCTCCTGTCCTCTGAGTCTAAAAGTTCGCAAGGAGTTACTTTCTAAAAGGCCTGAACAAGTTTAAAAGCTATGCTGAGTTCAGTCCTTTAGGGGATGGAAAAACCCAAGTGTTGCAGTAAGTGCCGTCATACCCAGCCTATTGCTGCTCCTCGCAAAGCTGTGGGCTTGCACCTAATGCTTTTGTCAGCTTGGAGTTTTGCTGTCACATTAACTGCTGCTCTTTTCACAGAGGTGTAATGCTTTCCTACTGGGTCCCAGAGGCTTTATTTAGGTAGTGAAATGGCCTCTTTATTCGTTGGTATATTGAAGACTGGGAGACAGCAGAGTTCAAGATTGTAATGTATACAGTCAGGATTTTGAAAAAATGCATTTTCTGCCTTTTTCCACTACATGGAGATTAGCTGTGGGCAGGCCACAGCTGGCAGAAGTGTGGATCACTTCAGGTTTTGCACATCTATTGCACGTGGCGTCTCTTGTGAGACTGAGGCTGCCCTGAGTCTTCCAGCTGTCCAGCAATGAAGGGTGGTCAGGGTTCCAGCCTGCTCCATCTAAGTGCTCCAGGTAAAGACTATGTACAATCTCCTTTTCAGTACTTTTTGAGTCGCATAACTGATCCTGAACTATTATCATTCAGTCTGCCAATAGAACAAACCACAATATTCAATATAAAGTAATACAAGAGGAGGGGAAGAAACCGCAGTTTGGCAGCGAGCATCTGAGCAGTGGGGAAACCAGTGCTGGTGGGGACTGGAGTCTCAAAATCCAGACAAGATCCTCCAGCCCACAGACCATGCAGGATTTCAGGTGCTTCCAATGCAGCTTGGGGTGAGGGACCAACAGAAAAACTGCTCCTGAAAGTGTCTTTACCTTGTCTGGCTCTAAATAGTGTTTTCTGGAGAAAGAGAAGACAAGAAAGCAAAGAGAAGAAAGAAAATGAAAGAAATGGAAAGAAAAGCAGAGGAAAGAAAGGGAAAGAAAAGGAGCAAGAGAAAAGGAAATAGTAGTGAAACTGATATCAGGAAAAGAAACAAGTCCCAAACAAACATGTTTGTGTTAGAGGAGATGGATTTTTGAAACCTTGCAATGTTTGGTCTTTTGGGTTGTCAGCAGTGCATTGCGTGCTGAGCACAGGGCAGTGTGGTGGAAATACCTATGAAGGCAGCCTTACCGAGGTACTGTACCAGGAAATGCTCTGCTTTCTTGACTGCCTCGCGCACGATATGGTTAAACCCAAGAGCATGCCTCATCATAACATGTGCCTTATCGACCTCGCTATCTGATGACAACAGCAGCCCTCAGGAGACCAGACTGACATCATCCAAAACCTCAGTAGTTCAGAGCTCAAGCTGATGTAGCTAGGCTACCCGCCGTGCAGGACTGTTTATCTGTTTGTACTGAACTCACAGGCACTTTGTTAGAGGAAGAATATAAAAATCAAGCCCAAACAGCTTTTTAAGAAATGTTTCTCATAAACTATCACGCTATTTAGCACATGAATTCAGAGGAAGAGGTTTTTACCCTTTCATTCAAGTAGAAATAGTCTGGCTTGCAGCTTTCTGCAGCATTGAGAAGGGGAGAGAAGCCCAAAACACCGTTGCTGCCTTAAAGAGAAGTGGCACCACTGGTGATTTGGTACCAGTCCTCATTCCCTCGGATCTGGCTGTGGACTTTGGACTCACCCCACATGAGGCAGGGACCAGCTGTCGGTCTGGCTGAGCTCTGCACCCTCACATCAAGGTCCAGGGCTGGGTGGTTCGCAGTCACTTTGGTCTCCTCTTTCGGTTACTGCCAGATCACAGCAGCAAACCACATGGTTCTGGCCTCCTCTCTCTAATGTAAGATGAGGGGAATTTCTGCAGTAACAGAAATAAGAAACAGAAAATAGACCAGAGTGCTCTGTTTTCAATTTGCCCTCCCTGTCCCGGGTTCTTCAAAACACCTTCTCTCATTTACGTCAGCATAGATTTACCACACCCCACTTATTTCAGACCTGGATAGCCCCGTGGAAAAAGATTACCAGCCTTTCCGAGTGCAGCTTTATGTCTCAGACAAAGGAAGATCATACGGGGCCATATTTATTTGTGAGCTGCCTTTATGTTTGCACAGCACCTCGCACAGTGCTCTAGTGAGCCTGGAGTCTGCTGTACTACAAAATCGTTCTAAAAACAGTAAATGCTTTTAAGTGCTGTTTTTCTTCTTTTCTTTTTCCAAATTGCTAGACGAGCTTTCAGAGGGAAATGAAGCCGGATTTAAGCACTGAATGCATGCATAGCAACAAGAGGAGGGCCATCCAGCACAAGGATGCTAAGTGTCCTTTTACAGCCCCCATTGAGGCCCAGCACCCACCTCCCGGGGCAATGCAGGGCACGGCTGTGCCGTGACCCAGGGTGAGGAGCAGCTTCCCCGATTCCACTCTGGAAAGTTGGAGATGCATAAATCTGTACTGGGATCTGAGGAACGGGGAAGCATTGCCAGGAGTCGGGAGCCGTTGCTGTGGCTAAGCTGTCCACCGGTGCTACCTCTGCTTGTATGGGAAGACAAGGTGGCACTGGGATTCTGGCCACCAGTCCTGCTCTGTGCTCTGACTCTTCAGGAGCTGGTTTGCAGAAGAGGCCTCCACCTTGCAGGCAGTGATGCATCCTCACTACACTCTTGCTGCCTTCACAAATTGCTGGCTCCTTACCTCCAACCCACCCGTGCAGCTCCAGTGGCAATGTGGTTGGTATGACTAACCCGGCGGGTACAAGTGTGAGCAGAGGTTTTGTTGTGTCACAGAGTGCGGCACACTGAGAGCAAGTGCATGGGAATTACCTGGGATACGTCTGCTTTTTTCATGCACATGAATACTGATATACAGGCATGAGCTGAGGCCCATCACAGATATCTCCTAGCTCCCCGGGAAGCAAAGCTGGAACCTCAAGACAGTGTTGCTGCGAACACTTGCCATAGTTGGGCTGGCCTTTCATGCTGCTATAAATCTTCACTGCTACCAAGGGAGGTGGGGGATTGAATACCACCCAACAAAAGGGAAAAAGAGTTTATAGCCGGCAAGTAGGGAAGATTGACTCAGTGCTGGTCTGGCTCAAGAGGATTGCTGAAAAAGGGGCCTGGTGAAAATAAAGCCCCTTTGGACAAAGCATTAGTTAAACCCAGCTATGCCTCATGGTTGCCTCACGTAACGAGTGTGGGTAGCTTATAGCGTTTCTCTGAAGCATACTGTTATTCTCCATTTTGTTGGACATACTTCTTGGTTTTTGTGAACTTCAGGATACACTGAGAATGCAGTGTGCCGCAGGGGGAAGCTTAGAGAAAGACTTGATTCTCATGCACTGCTGTCTAAAACATACCTCTTCTGGAGTATTTTTGGTTTGTCTCTGCCTGATAACCCTGATCTGGCCCTGCTGCGTTCTTTCATTTGCCGTTTGGTTGATTTACTCACATCATTGATGAAAATATTATAAAAAAATAACGTTGTATAAACAGCACCCTGAAAGGTGGTTGAGATGGACTCGCTGAGAGACACAGGTTTAGAGACAGCGTCTGGACCTGCTTTCCTCTAGAGGAAAGCCCTTGGACGGCTCTTGTGCACGATGCTGATGGCCTGAGTACCCGCATCACAAACTCCCCATGACAATTGCCACCGATCGACCACTTGCCGGCCGTCTCCACAGAGCGGCCGAGGAATGAATGAGTCATAGAAGCTGCATTCCCCTTCCCGCTGCCTCTCGGGGCCGTCCCGAGGAGGTGCCTTGACAACAGCAGAGGGGAAGTTAGCGCTGCTCTTTTTCATGCTGGGAAACAGTGATCAAACAAAGATCTCCAGCTTCCACTCGCACCGAGGCGGCATTTTTTTAATTACTGCTACCTAAATGTTGTTGTACTGAAAGAACAAAATCAAGTAGAGCTAGGCACATTACTTTGTTGAATAACTGATTCCGCGCTCCTTCAGGCCAACATAATGCATCATATCTGCAAACGGCTTTAGCAGAAAACAAGCAGAAATATTGCCATGCTTAGGTGCTGTGTCATCTAAATGTTATTTTTCATTTTAGAATGATTTTGTCAGGAGTGAGTTTGGTTACATTTTAATCGTTTCTAAATGAGACAAACCCGAAGGGAAAAAAAAGAAAAAATAGAGAAGGAAACAAACAGGTTAAATGTTTGGTGCTTTCCTGAGTAGAGAGTTCCTATTTGAGAGGAAAAAAGAAGGTTCCATTCAATGAGGAAACTGAATTCTTTTTATTTGCAATCTGCCTGGAACAGTAATCAGTTATTCACATAGCTCCACTACTGCAGCTCAGATATAAATACCAGCAGACCCAAGCACAGAGGGATTCAGAATTTCCCTCGAGGTGTTTTCAAGATAAAAAACAACAACAGCAAAGTGTGAGTTTAAAAGGCTTGAAGGAATTTCTTTCTCAGCACTGGTAGCATACAGGGCTATGTCAGCTCAAGGCTTGCCTTAGCCACAGCGCTTTTGCTAGGAAGGTGCCCTCACACTGTGCCCTGCTTCAGCCACCTTGCTGCCATCTCCTGCTCAGCTCTGAGGTGTGGGCTTCACACTGCTTGTGGAATTTGGATGTGCCCTGGGGTGGCAGTGAGATGGATGGACATAGCTCAAATGACTGCACCAAATACTCCCATGCTGGAGCTTGTCCTGACTTTTATGCTATGAGGGGATCCAGTTGTGCCAGAATACGCTGTGCTGATTTAGTGCTGAGCTGTGACTCAGCACCCATTAGAGGTTTTTATCTCGCATGCCTGTGACATGAGGTTGCAAAGACGCAACATTGAGCAAAGGAGCGTGGTCACGAGAACTGTGATGGTGGTCACATCTCAACTCTTCTTGGGATCCTCCGGAAGCAGGTGGGGGCCACACACCCTGGAACCCTCGTGGAAGGTGCTCTTGCCTTGCCTTTCTCCAGGCCTTGCTGCTACTGGGGGCAGAAAATGCCAGGGCAGGCTCCTTGCCCGCACCCAGCTGCTAATGACAACCAGGGTCGACCCCTGCCTGTGTCTGTGAGTGCGCAGGGCAGGGCAAGCGATGATGGAGGCCTGGTGCTGGGCCGGGCTGCAGGGTGGGAGGGCAGCCCGAGGAAGGCCTGTGCCTGCAGCCACAGCTCTGTGCGTCAGCGCAGGGCAGGCCCCGCACGTAGGGCTGCCTGCCGCAGCACGCCCCATCACAGTGCTCGCCTCGCCAGCCAAACCTGGCGGTGCCCCGGCACAAAGCCGTGCGTTTGAGAACACGGCGTGCCGGGTGTTGTTAGCCACACTTCCGCTGTGGTTTGTTTTGTTCCTGTGCTGCTGCACAAGCTCAGGCTGGTGGGACGCCGTGCCTCTCGCAGGGTCAGGACGGCCGCCCTGGCTCTGCCGTCACACACAGCCCTGTGCTTCAGGTCATTACTAGGAGGGACGGAGAGCTCAGGGGCCGTGGGAGCTGAATTAGGACAGGGCATCCTCTGCAAGCTCTCACTTCTGTTGGCTGAGTGCAGGTGCTCCCGAGGAGTCTTGCCAGTGTTGTGCAAGGTGCCATGTGGAAAGCGTTGGGAAAACAGTGACTTAGCCTGGGAGAGCACAAGGAGAAGTGACGCAAAAGTTTAGGGAACAACGCTCTGCGAACTGTTCTACTGGAAAGGGCTGTGCGATGCACCAGTTTAGCAACACTGCCCTTCGATGGGGCGTCATCCACTTTTGCAGAGCCAGCAACTTTAGGCTGCTGCAATGTGTCTTCCTACGGTCACATCCTACACCCATCTGGAGATGGCAGCTACTGCAGGAACACAGCAGCGCGTTTGTTTGGGGCATGGTCTCCCTGGGAGCACACAACATTCCTGAACCTCCAGGATATTTCCTGATGGCTCATGGGCTCCAGGAGGGTCGAGGATTGGTTGCTTCCTGTAAATTATCTGGATGGCCCACAATTGGCTTTAATGAGTGTCTCCTTTCCCTTCACAGCAGCTCTCAGCAGGAGCTTCTGCAGGAGAGTCCCTGTGTTAAGAAAGAGTAGGTCTCTGCTGGGCAAGGGGGGTACCAGGATGCTGGAAACCGCCATCCGTCTCTGCCTGGACTCAGCTGAATTTGCTGGTTTTTCAGGGCTCTTCGTAAAGCCAAATATTGGAGATAGTGAAGTTTTGTGGATCATTATGATTTTTAATCTCCAGAAGAAGGGAAGCACCAAAATGGATTTCTGGAAGTGCCACGTGATTAGTTTCCTACTGAGCAAAGTATTTTTTTACTGTAGAAATTGAATGCATTTGTTAATTGCATTTTGGGTTATCCAGAGCTCTGGATAGATTGTCCTTTACTCAAGGAAATATAAGTAAACACAACTCCTCTGAACCCCTGCCTAGCTAAGGCAAACTGAGAGCAGATCATGTGAATGGTGTTGTGGGCTGATGGTTACCGTAAGGACATGGGGTTAGAGCTGGGCTCCATTCTGTGCAGAAATGGGGACTGGTCTGTGAAATGGATCAAATAATTCCCAGCTCCCTAAAGCACTTTGGAAGCATGTTGTGATTTCGAATGGGTTTGTAGCTCCCTGTGTAAGATAAGCTTACAGATAAGCATTAGAAACTGGGGGAGTATCTTGAGTGCTAAAAGAAGGTACAAAAAATACTCAAGCTCAAATTGAATCAAATTCATGTTTCACTCTAGGACTCATTGAAATTATAGAAAAAGAAAAAACAACATACCCCAGTCACAGTACTTTACAAAATCTCAGAAGCAACCAAAAACACCTGATAAACACTGTGCTATGCAAAAAACTCAGTTTTATTTCCAGACAACTAGATAAGATGATCTTAACAGAGCTGTTAACTTGTGAGTAGATCTGTAACTCTCTGTTAACAGTAACCACATTAACTGCATTTAGGGTAAATGCAGAACACCAAACCGGCAGTGATGCATCACTTGCACCCTATCTATGTTGTATTTCAGGAGCAAGTGGTACTTGGCTAATGGGTTGGCCTAGCAGCTCAAAACCAAATCTGCCTGCTGCACTGGTTTGTGTTTAGCAGCTTGAAGGGCATCAGTGCTGTTTCCAGCTGTTTGGGATACATGTGTGCAAGCAGTACATTTGATGAAAATACACATCTTGTTGAGATAGGTTAAAGCTGAAAGCTTGGGTGAGCTGAACCTGAGAGTGTTCCCGGCAGGGTTTCTTCTGCAACTCAGCTTCTTGAATCAGCAGCTTGGGAACAAATTGCAAAATGGTCCTAACAAATGTCATTGCTGTATGGGTTGAAGTGGCTATCTGCGCAGGAGCCTCTGATGTTGCACCGTTGTGCAGAAGTAGCGTCATCTCTGTCTGCTCATAATCTGACTGAGTTGGGTGGGACTAAACTATATTGCGCCTCTGTCACTGCTTGGGTAGCGCATGCAGGCACGCATTTCATGTGGCACCCGCCACAACCACATGGCTGCACAGTCTTCATCTGGTCCTTCAGCCCTCCCTCTGCACTCGTCCTTGCCCCCATGCCAGGAGAAGTCTGACCTCACCTGTGGTGCCCTGCTGTGCTGCAGGCCATGGCCTCCATGGTGGGAATCCCATCCGACCTTCTCGGCCCCTGCTGTTCCTGCCCTGTGCCATTCAGAAACTGTTAATCATCCTGAACTACTTACGGGTTTTGTGATCTTAAACAGGACTTGAACTCAACTTTCTAGAGGTGAAAACATAGTGTCTTACTGTAACTCATTTTACCAGCCAATCCTACCCCGAACCTAACAATATTTTAATCACAAAATCCAACCTCAAAACCCACAGCATTTTCAGTTACTGTATTTCATCACCACATGGCTCAAAACAACTCTTTTTTTTTTCTACCACCCTTGTTTTTTTACGGTGAATCACAAACCATGGAACTTAACAGACGGAAAAGACCCGGAGAAATTCTCTCTCACTAACCCTGGTGTATATAAGGAATAATATAATCACAGTAAAAAACATCTTTTTACAGTTGCATGGGTATAGCAGGGTTCTAGGAGTCAGCCTCCTCTTTGTTGAGACAGATAGACCATTCTAAACAAGCAAAAAAGTGCTGCTGCATCAAAATGCTTGTGGTGATGCCTTTTTTAATCAGCCTAAGGAGCACGTTTTCCCCAGAAGGCAATTCCATGCTCTATGAGATTTTACCATTACACTTTATTTCCTGGTAGGTCTCCTGCTGCTCACTTTGCTGCTATTCTTGGCCATGCCTCCTTGAATCACACCAAGGAATAATTAACAACAATATAACTCTGGGTGTCAGCAGGTTTTGCCCACCAGAAGAATGTTAGCCGTCATGAATGCTCTGTGCAGTACCCACTAATATCGTTCAGCTGTTCCTGAGAAGGCTGGTCCCTCTTAGTCACCAGTTTATTGGTGAGAAAACTGGGACACGGGAATTCAAACTCTCATAGAAAGACTACAGGACAGCCAAGGGAGAACACCTGATCTTCGAGCTGTCACTCCTAAGCAACAGCCACCTTTCTTCCCATGGTGATTACACTCCTGAGAATCAGTGTTTCACAACCTGATGACGTGTTTACAGTTCCCAGCCTCAGTGTGCCGGGCCTTAGAGGTGCTGGGACAGTGACTTCCCGTGCATGTACTGCTTGCGCTAAGGGGCTGGAATGGGACCCTGGGCTGCATCCTAGTCTCACTGGCAGTGAAGTGAATCAGAATTACTCTGGAGTGGAGGACGTACATCCAATAGCACCATCTGGCCCGCACAACTTTGCATAAAGCCTGGCCCGTGTGTTTGGCATTGTTGGCCCTGCTTGGCATCCATAATGGGAATGGCCATACTTGGGGTTGTCCTGGTGGGGATGTGCAGAGCTTTCCCACCACCATCTCTGCAGGCTTCTCCAGGACAGGACAAATCCAGCCACGGCCCAAATGGGATACCCTTTGCACCTTGATCAGCTTCATGCATCTTCCTATCTGGGGGCGAGCAAAATTAGTGTTCATAGAGCTTTCCCCGGCACTGTTCCCTCTAAGTTACACCCACATTTTTCTCATGAGTGACTCACTGTTAAAATAAAATGTTTCTCCAGCTAGAATTCTATGCTATGTATTAGAAACAGCTGAGCTGCCTTAATAGCAAGTTGCCTGGGTGTCTGTGAGACCATGTGTGCCTGAGTGTATGGACATGCACACATGTGTACATATGCTTTCTCTGGTTTTAATTTGAGGTTCTCTTTTGCCCTTTCCACTCCTTTTCCTTTCAGTTTCTTCTATTTATTTATTTCCCCCCTTCCCCCTCTTCTGTGAATGTAAAATATATCCACAATCACATTCGGGGTTTGAAGAGCAATATAAAATTACCTCATCCATTCCTTAGGTGGATAAACAGAAGGAAAGCCATGGAGTTATTTCACGTGGTAAAAAAAAAAAAAAAAAAGGAAAAAAAGAAGAAAGAGTTAAACCAGATCAGTTTAAGTTAAACAAAGGAAAGCTTGAAATGAAATAAAGGAAAAACATCCTTGGTTTGTTAGATTGAGGCACAATTACTTTCTCCAGGGCAATGATTGGGCATTTTGCACACCGCTGTTTTGGAGCGACAGTGCTGCTGTGTGCCACTCTGAAATTGGCACATGGTAAGTAATGGGGGCAGAGCTGTCAGATGGCAGGTTTCTTGGGGTGATAAAAAGGCTACACGTGAGGTTATTGTAAAGGAAAATTCCAGTGACTGTTGGCAATATTTAGAGAACTTAAACAAGAGGGCTGAGGGTAAGACATGTTCATATGTAAAGGTTGTTCCCACACACATTATCACCCACTGAAGCCTTCCCCAGAAATCTCATACATTCAGCCCCTTTGAAAAAGTTACAAAGCCAGGTAGGCTGGGGATGGGGTGAAGGTAAGAACTGTTCTGGGAAACTAACCCCACAGCACATCTGCCATTCAGCCTGAAGGAGCACAGCACTGTCTTTGTGATATGATGCCACTAGGGCACATGGCCCTATTCCACTCCCATCTCCAATATCTTCTGCCACCGTGTTCCAGCTGATGCCATCATGGCTGCCAGGGCACCCTGCTCTCACTTGTGCACCGGGTGGGGAAACAGATTTGGGTGCTTTGTTGTGGCCAGAAGGGCTTCAGCTGTGGGCGGTACAAGGCAGGAGCAGACCTCCTCCACCTACTGCTCTGCAGCAGCTGAGGGCAATGAACAACTTAACAGGCCAAACAGGTAAGGCAAGCACAGTGGCAGGGCAAGTTCCCCTCACGCTCGCTCCACCACCTACAGCATTGGGGCTGAAGTCTCTACTTGAATGAAAGTGCAAGTGTTAGGTGTGGTGTATGAGTTATGCACGAAAAGATTAATGTGTTTAAGGGTAGAGCCTCAACTACCAGCTAACAGCCATGAATGAGCCTTGGGGCGAGCCCAAGCCAGCTTCCACTGCAGCCAATAGAGGTATGTATGGTCTTTTGGCTTCAGTGGGAACAGGATGAGGTCCTTCATGGCCAGCCAAGGAGCGATTAGTCTAATGATGTAATAGTGCTTGTAACTGCCTGCTCAGGATTAATTCAGCTCTTTTGTGAACAGGCATTATGGCAGTTTGTAATTATGTGATCACACGCTATTTGCTCTACAAGAAGCTGCCTCATTGGAAGCCCATATGGGTGGTGAGGCAGGCTGGGGTTGAGGGCAGTAGGGCCTGCTCCAACCCCCTCAGCCTTGTGCTGCCTCTCGATGCAACGGGCTTCCTACAGGGACTTGAGCAAGAAGGCATTCCAACGTCTGCACGGAGTTCAGGTTTCACCACCAGCACAAGCCTGACTTTTTCTAAATATAGGAACTTGGTTTTGCAATCTTACTGATCTCTGAGCATAGCTCTATGTAAGGGGCAGTCAGCAGACATAATGGCTTTAGGTTTAAACTGCTTTTACAGCCTATCCAGATCCATGTGGCAGGAGGTATGAGAATCCCTTGTCTCGTCTGCCAAGGTGTGGTGGCACACCTATCTGCTGGCAGCTGCAGGCTGGATTGCTGTTGGCAGCAATAGCAGTTGAAAACAAAAGGTTTTATCTCCTTGATCTTACACTGCATGCTCTCTCTGCTTCTGGCCATCTTTCCAATCTCACCTTCTACTTCATTTAAAGTGCTCCAGGGACTCTGCTGGCCTGGCTTCCAGCATCCCCAAAACAGGTAGCTGAAAGGCTGCCTGAAGATCCACACTGATAAACAGGAGACATGAATGGAAGGAGAATATGAAAGGAAACTGCAGCAGTGTTTCCACCACGTGGTGGTGGCTCTTGGTTCAGCTCACTTGCGCTGGTGTTGGTGTCATGGGGATACCCCAGTCACTGCAGTTTGGCCCTTTGCTGACTGCGATCTCTTAGCAGGTGAGGCAGTGTCCTGAGTTGGTGTAGATGGAGCTGAGCGTTTCCAATGGATAAATGCTCTTATACAGAAAATGAACAAGCATCCAGCAAAAACTGGGATCAGTCCCCTGAGTGTGGTTGGACTAGGAGCATGTCAAAAGAACCTCTTTCTGCTCAGTGAAGCTATTCTTTGGGCCTGATTTTTATATTATGCAGGAATGGAGTAACCACACTGATGTCACTGGACTGACACTGGTGTAAAACTGGTGTGTGTGACTGACAAAATAGGTCAGATTTCTTTATGTGGAGGTGCAGTTGCTGAGTGCAGCGATAAGGAGATTTTGCAGCTATTTCCTCCTGTGGCCCTGCAGGGCTCCCTGGCCCCGTCAGCCACCCACTGCCCCTCGGCTGTGGGGTTTCCTCTAGCACCTCTGTCTGCCCAGGCAAGCAGTTTCCACAGATCTGTGACAGAAAAAAATGATAATTTTGTTGATGTTCCATGCTTCCTGTTGCTAAAATCAAGATGCAGCACTATGTGCCTGCTCTGGTAAAGCCCACATCAAAACTACCCAGTTTCTTGAATGGAAGAAAGTAGCTGAGGAGTCAATGTGGTAGTAATTTTGACCACTGATCAGCCGCTTGATTTCACACCCTATATTTTATACTTCAGTGCAGGGCATTATTATTACTCTATTCCCATTTGGATACTTGACTTTTTATAAAAGCTTTCCACTGGAGACATGGAATTAAGTGTTGTCCTCAGAGCTGCATTAATGTCTGAGGCTGGGCTGGTTCTGCCGTGGTGCAGAGGGTAATGGTACCCTGGGATTTCTGCAAGCTGCTAATAAACAACCCATGCCTCTCCTTTGGATGAGTCCCTTTCACAGAGCTGTGTCAGTGCAATCCGCCCCACACCCATCACACCTAATCCCTTCTTGGAAGTAAATATTGAATGAGGAAAAAAAGAAAACACACAAAGTGAGGGAGAAAGGAAAGCAATGCCCAAGGAGCTTGGCTGAGCTTCACATCCCCCATGCAGGGAATGGGGCAGCTGACTTCCAGCCTTGCAGGTGATGTAATGTGAATTAAAGTTTGCTTGGAACTGCATATACCTCTGCCTCTTGACATGGAGCAGGCGAGGGCCAGCTGCCAGCTCTGAAAGCCACCAGCAAGCCAGGCAGCCTGGTATGCGCGTGGAAGATGGCTGTGTGCTCCCCTCGCCCCTGCTGCTACTGGGGTATGCTCTACTTCTGGAACCAAAGTTTTCAAGCTTGCCTGTGGGCTACATGGAAATAAGAGGAGGTGGAAGCAAGAAGCAACTCGTTTGTCACACAGGAAAGCAGCTTGAAGTTTGTTGCTAGCGAGAGGCGTGTTACAGCTGTGAAATGAGTGGCCTGAGCACTGGCCATGGTTAAAAATCAACTTTATCCCCTCAGAAGAGCCAGCCTAAGGCCCTGACCAAACCCACCACCAGCAGTCATGTTTTCCCTCGTTCATTGCAACAGGAGCACGGCATTGCTCCATACCTGCCTGATCCTGCCTGATGTTTTGCTGTGATTCTTCACCCTCTTGAGGTGCCGTGTTTCCCCTCCAGGTCTCGTTCTGCTCCCAGCGTGGGTGCATGTAGGACTGTTTGTTGACAGACGTGGTGGCCACTTTTACTGCACGTGTAGCGTGGGGTTTTTGTTCCTTTTTTCTCCAACACTTTTCTGGGTAATGTTTTCCACATTTGGTCTCAACCCACAGTCCTTTTCTCAGAAAACAGTCACCTCAGTGATATTTCCGCATGTGTGTAAACACACGTGTTAAAATAGCCTGCTTCATGTAGATACCATTAGAAAACTCCATTACCACAATATTAGTCTAGGTAAACTCAGAAGCAGTCTGAAACAAGTCGCAACCACGCAGTGCACACGCTGCTTATATGGAGCTTGCCGTTTCTGCGCAGCCCTTGCTGGCAGGTCCCAGTGGCTGAAGGGGAACTGGTTCCCTCCAGGTACAGGTGAAGTGGCTGCTCCTCATAGCCCATCCCCAGGAGGGGAGCACTGGGCTGGGTTTCCCCTCCAGCTGCAGGGATGCTGCCTGCTAGCCGAAAAGATGCCGGGGCAGTGACCGACCCTAGGACAGCCTTAGGATGGAGATAGCACTGACCTGTCCTCGCAGCCACTGTGGACGCATTTACATATAAAAGCCAAGCCTGAGAGATAAATAACAGATAAACCTGCCCATTTTTCAGGGCATTACAAACACGGGTTTAGATAGTATTCACCTCAGGGATGTGGATGACTTTATCTTGGTTGGGAATCCATGGAAATGACTGTTAACCCCTAGCATTGTAATATGTTACCCAATGCATCTATATAAACACGAAGCATATTTATAGTGTAATGATCCCTTGGGTTCATTAAATACCATAACAGGGACTTTTGGAAAGCAGCCAGATATCCTGCTCTTCCAAGCTATATTAAGAAAGGCCGAACTGTTACAAGAAAAGATTGAATATATTTTTTTAAACTAGCCTTGAATTATTTAGCACATTCTCGAAGGGATTTTTGTTTCATGTCCTTTCTCGGCATCTGAGGTCCAGGGGTCTGGGACACCGCAGCCAGCCTGTGGGCCTAATCCTGTTCTGCTTCCCTTGGGAAGCTGCAGCTCGGGAGCGCTTCTGTTCCCCCCTTCACAGGCACCAGCACGCCGCACTGCCCAAGCACAGGTCTGCTCCAAGAAATGGTCCTGTACAAATACATACGGTGAGGTCTCACAGCCTTAAAGAGAGAGAAAGCAGCAGCAGCCCTCACAAATTTAATTGGTAGGGTTAACTCTGGAAAGCAGTACACTCGGAAGCAGTACACCTGAATAAAAAAAGGCAGGTTTTGTGAAGCTACATACGGCCATGTATGGCTTTAGCAAAGTTAGGGCTGAGACAGAGTTGAGCAAAAAAAAGAATTCACTGCTGGTGCTCGAGAAAGAGAAGGTTCTGCAGTTCATTATGTGGCTTGTCTGTGTCAGTGCTGCAGGGCTGAAAGAAATAAAAAGCAATAAAATCCGACTTTGTCTCTAATACCAGCAGATCCGTGGCTAATATGCAAAGGCGAATGTTCTGTTTTGTAAGACAGTACTGTTTTTCCATAGCTTTTTTTTTTTTTTCACAGAAAGCCCATGCTTTCAGAGTGAGGCTGTTACAGTTTCCTTTTCAGTGGCAGTTGACTTCAGAAAAATAGAGCTGCCGTTTCCAGCAATTCCTGAGCACTCGGGGTGCTGTCACTGCCAGCAGAGGTGCAGGCAGCCCCTGCCAGCTGCCACATCCCAGGGCCCTGGCTTCAGCCAGGCTAAAGCTGCAGCGACCCTGTCCTGCTTCCCACACTGCAGCCTTGCATCGGGTTTGCAGACCTCTCCAGTTTATCTCAGCTTTTTGCATTAGAGAAAGGGGTTAGTGAGTTACAGGAAGCTGTGCCTGTGTTGTATCTGTTGCTCCTGTGAGATTTCAACAGTTTCACTTCCAGTTCAACCCAAAGCTGAAGTGCCAAAGCAGCAAGAATGCAAAGTAATATATATATATGTTTTGTTTTGTTTCTAAAGAGAGATGTTTGATAAGTATTTCATAATTCTGAAATACTTCCCTGCAGTGGCTGCAGCTGACTAACAACAGCTAGGGTATGAGGGGGATTTGGCATGAAGGGACCCTGCAAGAAGTGGACCCCCAGAGGCAGGGGCCAGATGCAGCGGGGTGCTGGGATGGAGGGCTGCTTGTGTTTCCTACAGCACTGCCATGATGGCAGCTGCAGGCCCAGGTGCCATCAGAGGGGGAGAAGCAGCTGATGGCTGAGTGCTGTGTGAGAGGTGGCCTGGGAGAGGAGCATCCCTTGAGACTACCTGTAGATCCACACTCAACAGCCACCTCCTGCAGTGAGACACAGCTGGGTGGGACATAGGGGCAGAGGGGTGGCCAGTGTTTTTCTGCATCAACCTTCTGCAAAGGCTTCTGTCAGCCAAGCAATCCCCAAAGGTACATAGTCTTATTGAGGAAAGACTGGTCTGAGTGTTGACACATTTTGGGGGAGGGAAATCTTTTAGCCAAACTCCTTCATCCACCTCTAGTACCTTCTCTGCCCCAAAGAAAGGGCTGCTCTCATTCTCTTCTTTCACTGCAGTTAATTAGTGAGTCCAAGCCAGCACTCCTTGGAGCTGGTGGCTCCCTTAATCTCCCTGTTGCTAGGGCATGCTGACATGCTCCACTGGTACTAGTTCCAGCATGGTGTGGGGGATTGTGGAAAGAAAGAGTAAACGGCTGATCAAACAGAGTCCAATTAAAAAAAAAAAATAACAAAACAAAAAAAAACCCAGCTCTTTTAGATGCGGATAGGAAATTCACAATGGGGGAAAATAAACGGTGAATGATAAGGCCTAAAGGATCTCATTAAATTGAGACCAGCTGAGTCGATTTACCTTATTTTACTCTCCTGCCACCTCTATGATAGAGAACTTTTATCAAACTGGTGGGGAAGGATGATTTCCTCATAAAATGTTTGATAGAAATAAAAGTATAATTGTTTTCCTGAGAATTTTTGTAAATCCACCCTTTAAATGCTTGGGAAGCAAGCTGGAGCCTCAGTGAAGCTTTATTAAATATATGCTGCAGGTGAGAGTCCCATGGATCATTACCTTTCCTCCTTATCTCAGAAGGTGAAAGTTACATAGGGCACACAGAGCTCCAGGAAGGCAGAAGACAACTCTGAGTGTAAAAGTGAGCTGTTTATCTCGGAAGTAGTGTTTCTGACTTTTATTTGTGTCATTCTTTACAAAATCAGAGTGAGCGTATGGTTCTGCATTCAAGCAAGGTATTCTAGGAAAGTCTCATACAGTGGGTTTGTTTTTTTTTTTTTAAAGACCTCAGGTAAGTGGCTACCATTTATTTGCTGCCTCAGAAGAACAAGGATTCCACCACAGCGTGTTACAGTGAGCACATGGGGATCTTGAAGAGCTGAAAATTTCAGGCAGCTGCAAGCTGACAGGTAAGCTTCTTAGAAGGTCTGTGCTTAGCAGAAGAATTGAGGGTAGGGCTTAATCCCTTGCTGGCAACCATCACAATGTCAGAATGTGGTAATTGGCAGTGCATTCTTTTCTTTAATCCAAAAATCAGCCAGATAATGTATCAGAACTATGTTTTGAGAGTCTATCTGAATGATGGGTTGCAAAACAGAAGCAAGCACCTGTCCTACACATCCACTTGCTGATAAAGCCAAGAGATGAGCACTTGCATTGCTGTGATGATTCTCCTCTTGAGGCCACGGAAAGGGGTGTTTGACTGTGGTCCTGCTGGCCAGCACAGCTCCAGGTGCCAGGAAGAGGGCAGAAAAGGGCGCGCTTTCTCTGCTCAAATCCCAGTTTTAGCTGGAAGATTTCTGCAGAGTCTTTCTGGTTTCACTTGATCAATACCTCTATAGGCCCCGAAAGAGGCAGAGTTGTTTTTTGTTTGTTTACTTTTCAAGCTTCAGTTCTTGAAGAGCAGTCCATTATTGTAAATGATTATGTTAAACTCTCTTGCCTGGGGGTCCTTGTCCCCACCTTAATACCTCCCTTTGGCCAAGAATTCCTGTTCTGTAGTGCGGGTGAGGGGCATGGATTCTCGCTTTATTGAAAGGGAGGAGGTTGGCTATTTCCAAAGATCAGGTCAACCTTTAAATGTGCAAATAGTTTTTTATTAGTCTCTCCTTCCAGTAGTTTTCCCTCCCATCTGGCTATAGGAGTAAGCAAGCACTACTGCTGCATGGAGAATGCCACATTTTCCTCATGGCAGATCAGCCTGAGTACAGTTTTAGTTTTAATCTTTTTCAGGTATCAGGCCGTCCTTCTTCAGGCTATTGTAAGACAATCCCTTTTTGCTGAGGGATTTCCTCTGAAAAAGGATCAGGATTTGGGCGCCTAATGCATCCCCCACCCTCCTTTCTCTTTCCACAATCTTTCTATCATAGCTCAGATCTGCATAGAAAGTTACTGCCAGCAGGACTGCTGCCAGAACTATGATGAGACACGTTCAGGTGGGGTGCAGTGATGTCACAGTTGTCCCCAACCTTCTACCTTGCCTGAATGAGCCGTGCTTGCAAACAGGCTGTTTTGTAATATAACCTCAATGAATGAATGAATGCATCCCTTTCATAAACATTGCTTTAGATAGTGGGACGTACTGGTAGAGAGAAGTTTGGTTTGCTAGGAACCTTTCATTAATGCCAGTCCTCATATGTTCACATGTATGGGCATGCAGTGGGTAGCATGCTCCTTCTTCATTCACTCCACCCATTTCCACTCACCGAGTGTCTTGTGCAGAGTGAGGAAATGCAAGATCAGTGAGCCTTTGTTTGCTCTATTGGACATACATTGGTAGAAGAGAGATGGAGATTCTGTTGCCTTCTTCTGGTGTAGGGGATATCATCCATTACCCAGAATCACTATCTATCTTAATGTTGTTTTATACTCATTTTGCACTTGATGTTAATAGCAGCATTGTGTGTAGGACAGTGCAGAACTTGTCTGTTGTTTCAGTAGGTTAATGCCTGCCTATCTTTGCCAGCATTGACATGTTGCTGCATCTTGCAACACCACCACTCACCTTTCTTTCCAAGGGTGTTTTTTGTTTTTCTAGTTTTTGGCAAGTAGTCTTATAAAGATGAGGAATGTCTCTGTCATGCTTGCCTGCTTTTTAGATGTTGATACACAATTTGCCTATATGTATCAGTCTCTAAACATAACTCACGTGCATTGACATGGGGAAAGTGTGACAAGACAAAGTCAAATGGCTACAAGTACAATGAATACTGACCAGAAGGCATGGTGTAAGAGTAGCTGGACAGGGGGATACTTTGCTGTCAGCATGATTTTCCCAGGCTGAAAGGAGAGAGATTTTTTTTTTTTTTTTTCTACTGTGGAAAATCGTCGTGATAAGGCTGGATAACAACTGGAGGAGGACAACACAGCCCTTATGGTTTGCTCTTTCTAATGTTAACCTCTAACAATCTATAAATAATGTGTAGGTTTCCACATTCTGTAGTTTATCAGCAGGATGTTTTGTCACTTGCTTTATGATTCTAGATTGCTGCTTTGGTTTAAACAGCAGTGAACATGTCCCAGCCCATGAGAGGTGTCTGGGGTCATGGGCTCAGCTGAAATACATGTGTTGCTGTCCTCTCAGCTGTGACAACTGGCTGACACTGCAAAACGTGCAGGAACCCTAAAAACAAAAGAAGCAGAATGGAAAGGAAGGAGACTCATAGCTAGGCAAATGGCCAGCTTTTCTGCTTTTTCCTTTGAGCCTCCACTTCTGGAAGTCTCTGCTTGCAATGTCCTTACTATCAACTGATGTGTTAGCTGTTCATTTATGGGGAATTATAACTAAAGGAAACTGGAGCAGTATCTGAAATTCACTTCCGCTTGGGCAACAGAAAGGCTGTCTGAATTCCTTCCCCTTTTGGCTGCTCGTGCTGCTCTTTTGAAAGAGAACCATTATAGTGTTATAACACTGCTGTATTTACAGTGTTGCTTTACAGCTACAGCTTAAGCAGTGAGCTTTTGCCTATCTTTAATGATGTGAAGAGTATGTGATGATAGCAGATAAGCTGAGGTTTCTGTGCAGGCAGGAGTTCAGCATGATTATGTTACTAGTGGAGTGAGTTTTCTGTACGTATGAGAACAAAAAAAAGTTTCTCACTCTGTCAGCCTCCTTGGTTCTTGCTTTCAAGACTGGAAGGCCAGCTGAGAAGGAAACCAGCAAAAAAAATGTACCAAACAGGAACAGATGTTTTTCTAATGAGCAGTTCTGACAAACTTGGTGGATACTTCTGGCTGTAAACATTTCTAGCATTTCGGAGTATTTAAATTTCAGATCTGTACTGGGAGATCTTGTCATTTGTACCCATTGCCTCTGATAATGACAGGAGGTTAAACAGAAACAGACCAGCAGAAACGGAGCGTGCCCTCGTGGGCCTTAGCCTTTGGTAGCTATAGAGGTTGTGCTTTTGCTCTGTCCTAGACCAAGATAAACCAATTGTGATTCTGTTGAGGCCGCTTAGTAGTCAAAAGCATGTCATTTGGGGCTTTAGACAAGTGCAAAGTTTTAATGATGTGGAAAGCATCTCAGAGCAGCAGTGAGCATAGGCTATCCCAAAACTGGGCAACTGAGGAAATAAATAGGTAAATCATCAGGTCTTTGATCTCAGCCCCAAGGAAAAAAGCATGCATAAATAGGGCTAGATATTTGAGGAGAAAATCACAAAGGCTAAGCAGCAAAATGAGATCCAGTTAACAAGAGACTTTAAAGTAACAAGTAGGGGTTTTTTTTTAATCACTATAGCAGCAAGAGGAAACCCAGGAGCTGCTCCACAGTGGAGAAGACAGTCTATGGACAGATCTTGGCTAGACTCCCAGGGTGTTTCATACATTTTCTTGCCTTTTTTTTTTTTTTTTCTTTCTTCAGATAACTATTGCAATTGGTGTCAATGACAGAAGGGGGGCAAGCTCACAAAAACTAGAGCAGAGAATGAGTTAGAAAATCCCTTTGTGTGTTAGCGTCCAAGTCAGTTGGACCAGAAGGATTTCAGCCTGGGGTAATTGCACCAGGCAACTATTCAAGTCCTAGCCATAACCTAGCCTAGCATCTAGGATGTACAGACCCCAAGAATGCACTTCGAAGCCTGGAAAAGTGCAGTCATAGTTCTTGCCCTTAGAAGGAAAAAAAGGAGGAGCCAGGGTTTGCAGATTGTTCAGTTTAACTTCAATTCCCGGAAAAATACTGGAACAAACAATCAAACTTTTGTGAGCACGTAGAATAAAACAAAGAGATGAATAGTGGCCAACATATAGTTGTCAAAAACAAATAACTGTGTAAAGTGGTTCAAACTTCCTTTCATGTCAGAGTAAAAAACCTTGTTTGATAAGGGAGAAGCAATAGTTGTCCTCTATTTTGACTACGAGGCGGCTTTCGTCACAGTGTAATGTGATACTCGTAAGCAAATAAAGGGAACCTGTGCTGGATGGGGCTGGCCTAGGGTGATGCAACATTAGTTGGAAAACCACACACAGAATAGTTCTTAGTGATCCTTTAGAAAGGGAAAGGTGAATCCAGAAGAGCTGTTTGAGAGACTGTACTGGGTCAGCGTGATTTAAGGTGCTTATGAACAGTTTGGACGGTGGAATAGGGAATATCATATTCTTGTCTACCGGGAAGTTGGAAGGGAACTATAGATAAACTGAAATATAAAACTACAATTAAAAACTAGTTAGACAAGTGGTCTCCAAAGTAGGATTCATTTCAGTAAGGGAGGTTGTAAGTTTCTGTAGACAAGCATTGCTGGGAATAATTAATTTTGCTTGTACAGGGTAGTTAAATATTTTCCCAAGTAGCAACTCTATGTAAAAATATTTGAGAAATGTTTCAGATCACAATCCAAATGTGAGTTAATTGCTAATGCAAAAAGGACAAATGCCTGCTGAGGATGTATAAATAGGCACAGACCCTACAAGTAGGCCTTCTGTTCAGTTCTCTGTGATGGCATGGGTCAGTTATGGGTGTATGTTCAAGACAGAGTCTGGAGGATGGCAATGGGAATAATCAGAGTTCTTGAAAGCAAGATCTAGTAGGGAAAAATGATAGATGTATTTTAGTCTACTCAAAGCTGGAGGAAATGGGGCTCCTTTTGTTGATTGTGCGTGAGGTGGTTGGGAAAAGGAGAATATGTTGTCTTCCACATCCCTGACAGACAGGACAAGTAGTGAGCTTAAATTATAGCCAAGATGTTAGAAGAAAGAAAGCAGTAAGGATAATGGCACCTAGGAGTATCTGAGGAGGCTGTGGACTCGCCATCCTGTGCTTAGGATGAGGTTAGGCCAGCATTTGTCAAGAGTGGCCTAAGTATAATGATGTTGTCTTGGGATATAAATCTGGACTGAATGATCATGAGATCCCTTCTGGCTGCATGAATCTCAGATTCTATCCTGTCTGCTGAAGAATGCCAGGATTGTGAGTGCTCCACATTCGTGGTTTGTGACGCTTTCATTTGTTAGTGAGAGTTTTGCAGAAGCACGATGTGCTGCCTGTGGATTTGCGGGAAAATGGCTTTGGTGGCAGGTAACGCTGTCAAAGAATGGCACCTTCTTAGATTATGCGGATACCATACTGCAAGGTTTCTCTTGCTCTTAAATGTCTCTGAAAGTAACTGTAATGATGATGCACGACTCTAGCCTTGAAAGCACTGATCAGTGTAAAACACTCTTCCCGTTGTGCCTGCATGCTAATTGCAGCCAAGCAGAGCTGGCGGCCCTGATCTACAGAATACAAGAGTGCTCGCCTCCGTTTTGGTGGGAACCAGAGGCCTGTTCAGCCTGCAGCGCTGGCACTAGTGATGCAGGCTGGCACTAGCAGTGCTAAAGCTGCCACAGGCTCCATCAGACGCTGGGGAATAGAAATGTGAGTGATTGTTTTTTGTCTGGAGTCCCCACAGGGCTTCAGGGACAGAGCTTGCTAGAGATTATTTTCTGCAAGCACTTAGAGGAATTTGCGCTTCTCTAGGAATTCAAGGGGTGATAAGTGGAAAAGGGTACGAGAAAGACAGAAATACTTTTTTTTTTTTTTTAAGTTTCCAAAGACTGCTTTTACAAACATCAGTATATAAATAGAAAAATAAAGGAGGCTCATTTTAAAGAGGTGACTAACCCAATGTCCCTTGGAAAAAAACCAGCAGAGAGCAAACACTGAAGTCCTTTAACTCTGTGTCATAATTTATAGCAGGTTTGCAATTGTGAAATCTCTCAGCGACGTGGGACAGATGTTATGGTGAGGAAAATAAAACAAACAGACAACGGGATGGGAAATGCAGAGAAGACGAAATGACACCGTGTTGTAATCCTTATGGGAAATCTATACAGCTTTCCAAAATACTGTACTGGTGAGCAATTAGGAAACTAGACAAGCTATATAAACAGAGCCACTAGAGGTCTGTGACTGTTCCCATGCAGTTTTCTCCATGAGCACAAGCCTCGAGGCAACTCTGGGGAGGGGAAAATTTCTGCCCACCATCTTCTCAATAGTCCCTTTAGTATTCTGTCCAGAGCTATTTGCGTAAGAAATGCACACAAGTGGAGGTTTTCCAGTGCTTGCTTCTGTTCCTATGGCAGTAGATCAAAGGCAGTAACAATACAGAGTTAATTAATTCAGGAGAAGGAATTCCCACTTGCAGCGGTCTTAACCCAGCAGTGGAGGGAAGGTGTCAATCATAAGGGCAAAGGTGCTGAAACTGGCATGGATTTGAGGTTGTGTTTTTTCCCTCTCTAAGGAGGGCAGTTAAATGGTGAGTGTCACCTGAGCTTCAGAAAAAGCTTCAGGAAAGAGTTTATATAGATAGATAGAGTATGTGTGTGTGTGTATATATATATATGTATATATGCGTATACACACATATATATATATATATATGTATATATGTGTATACACACACACACACACACACACACATATATATATATATATATATATATATATAACTAACAGCTTATGGGTGAGCAGGGCCGTCCTGCTTCAGGAAACCTGAGTAGAAACCGGGCCTGTAGTTTTCTAGAAGGAAATATCTTTGAGGAAAATGTATTTTCCCATCTAGGTCAAGTTTATAGAACATCCTGCTCAGCCTTGCTCAGGGCTCCTATTCCCACACTGAACACCAGCAGCATCTCCAAGGGCAGCAAAACTGGCCAAATAAAGGTGAGGGAAGGAGCTCAACTTACAGTTCTGCAGCCTTCCAGTTCTGTGCAATTTGCAGAAGCAGACTGATCAAAATGACTGTGAAGAACCTAAATCATTCAGTTGTACCCAGAGGAGTGTGGGCAAAGCCCTTCTACAGAGAAAACTGCTGACCAGAAAGCAACGCCTTTCTGGAGGCAGCGCATGGGGCTAGCTACTGGTGCACCTGGGATTTCTAGAATGTCTTGAGGACAGGAGGGGAATAAGGAAGCTTGTTGACTTTTTTTTTTTTTCTTTCTTTTATTTTTTTTTTCTTAAGCTAGAAGTTATTCTGCTAGTAATTTGATTCTACCTAGAAAGAGAAATCTTAGAGACCAATAGAGAATGAAAATGTGGAAGTTGTGACTACTTGTCTAACAAAAATATATTGTTCCTGAATGGAAATGGAACAGGAGAAAGGACCACACATGAAACAAAATATTATGAGATTTGACCGATTTAAAATGAATTCATTTATTCAGTTAATGGCTTCACAAATACAGGTTTTTTTCTCAATCTGAGCGTGAAATACATTGTTTCACTCATATCAGGGATATGGCTCATGTTGACTTTTCCTTAAACAACCACAGAATATTGAAGTTGAAGTCAGTTTAAGAATCTGTCACCCTTTTCTCTTTCTGGCCTTACTTTCCTTTTCGTATGTGACTCACCTAACTTGATCTTAATTTATTTCTCAATGTGAGGGCAGAGATCCACAGGATCCTTTAGGGGATTTCTGCAAGCCACCAGCATTGAGCAAACAGAGCTCTGCCACAGCTGACTTTGTAAAAGCCGCGTCAAACCCCATGTCCAATACATAGTTTGGTATGATGTGCAGAAGGGTTTAATCTGTCTTGCTGAAAATGAAATGAAGACTTCTTCCCATGGGCAGAACAGGGACACAGGTCTAATATCGGATCACTGCAAGCTGATGATTTGTCTACCACTTTGTAAAATTGGTACTAATTGCAAAAATGACATAAATGGGGCTTAGATCTGATGGCCTTGACTGCTTGCAGGCACCTTAATTGTACTTGCAGAAATTCACTGCAAAAATTGATTTAGAAGTTGTTTCCTTACTGTCTTATCTTCAAACTCCAGCTTACAGCATCACAGTATCACAAAATCTTCAGGTTTGGACATACCAGAGTGGATCTTTGTGTTAAAGCATCTGACAGCCAATTTTGCCAGTTCTAACTGGAATCATGCGTGCACTTCCTAGCACCGCGTGTGCCAAATGCTCTTACCTACACAGAGACCTCTGTGTACCCGTTCATTTAGACACATCAACTGTGCCCACATTAGGGCTCATGCCAAAGCATGTGCGTGTGCATGTGGTTTCTCATCATACATATTTTCACAGAAATGAGGATGTTAAGGGAGAATGGACCTTTTCATTTCTAGGAAGGACCTGAACCATCGTATTGTATATAGCTCTGGAAAAAGGAAGTACTGCCGTTTGGAAGAAAGTTTAGAGGCTCTAAAGAGGATGGCCTTTTCATGTCGGCATAATTCAATTTCTATATTTACGGGATGTTGCCCCATTAGACAGGTTGAAGCTTGGCCAAGGACAGGCTGTGTAAGGCCTAACTGTACTCCCTTATAAAGCTCAGTAGCAAAACCCTTGACACCTTCAGCCTTGTATTTTAGATTTATCACGTATCATACATTGTTGTGTTTCCTTGGGAATTACATTTTTCATGGTCTTTTACAACAGTTCAATGCCTTTGCTGGGGCGTTGCAAGAACTTTCTTGTACTGGGCTGATGACAAGAGCTCTACCGGACCAGACCAAGGGCTGGTCAGTCTGGTATTCCATAAAGCATTTCCTTGGACTACAGTGGTGGCATATGACTTGTGCAAAGGCCAGCTCGTACTGAAGCCAGCCTGTTGCACAGAGCCAGCATTCGTGAGGGAGCAGTTTGCAAGCTGCTATCAGGTGGGACCCACGTGCTGGGGTGTGTGGAATGGAGGACATCTCAGCCCCCGAGGTGCTCCCAGAAGGAGGTGGGGTGGTGACCTTGCTTCTGAGATAGGAGATCTTAACAAAAATAATTCTTTTTAAATTATTAATTTTATGACTAGTAGTTTCTTTTGGCCTTCATGCTCTTTGTCACTGCACTTCGGATGTTATTGGAGTTTGCCACTTCAGTTCCAGGGAAGAGTCTGTGGGCTATTTGCTTCGTAGCTGGAGTTTAGAGCCAAAGTATGTACTGTAACCTGAGCCTTAAAGGTTTCCATGTTATTAAGTAAGCAAGTTGGAGCCTGCCCCTCACTCCTTTTCTGAGGATGACTAAAGCACTGAAAATGAAACATATGCACACTGCCTATAAACTGGCTTCATAGTAACATACCTGCAATAGTGTAACTTTTATGTTAGTGTCACGTGTGAGAAAAATGCATGAAGACTGGGAGAGTATGCACAGCCTCATCCTAGTGCTGTGTCTAATGATACTTAGATATGACACATACCACTGCAGTGCAAAGGCTTCTGACTTTCTGAGCCAGCCTTGAAGAAGAAGGCTGAAGAGCATTTGTCTCCTGTGTGCCATTTGTCTTGTCAGCAGTGTGCTAAAAACAAACTTCTGTATGCTCACAGTGACGGCTGGACTTGGCCCAGTCCCTCTGCGAGTGTGATTAAGGCATCCAACTTTCTGTGGTCCCTGATAAGGTGGAACTGTTTGTTATGGATGGCTCTGATTTTTTTCTCTGGGGCATTGTTGGGAAGGGCAGGCTGGGACCTTCACTGTGAACTTCCGTAACTTAAAACATCTGAAATTATTCTATTTTAACTTAAATTTGATTTGTCTGGGGCAGAGAAGAATCTCAATTTATTTTTAATAAAATTTCCAGGAAGGCTTTTTAAACTCTTTTTAACCAGTAACATAATGACAATAGTCTGAGATAGAATTTCAACTTAGAATATTTTTTTCTTGAAATAAGCTCTTTTTGTGTACTGTTCCCATCCTCCTTTGCAACCTCAGATAATGAGGGGCGGTATGTTCCTGAAGGCTGTTCTAAAATAATCACGCAGCAGTAGGGCCAACTTCTTACCTCAGCTTCAGTAATGAATCCCTTTGAACGATGAGTGCAACGCAGTAGGTATGTGAGCAATGCTCAGCCATGCATCGTGTGCCAGATATTGGGCGGCCTGCAAAGCGGGCAGGTCTCCAAAGCTGGAACAGCATTCCTGATAAGACTTTCCCATGCCCGTCTCAAAGATCTGTTACAAGAGGTGACAATTGGGTGCCTGAGTGGAGCTTTTGCTCCCTCCTTCTCTTTGCTGTGCTTCTGGTATCTCTCATGAGGGAAATGATAGGGGAGTACCAGGTCATCCCAGTGCTTCTACGAATTCCCCTTTTCTTGACTAGTCCTCCCGCTTGCTGAGCTGACTGCAAGATCTCAGAGCACTGGGGTTGTGGTTACATGGGCAGAATAAAGGCACAGGACAGAGTGTCCAAAAAGAAAAGCATATTCTGTTGCTTGGACGTTTTGTTTCGCAAGGCCAAACTGAATCATACTGTTTCATCCCACACAGAAACCCCCTTCTGATATAGTTATGTCTTGCATGCCTAATAGCTTAGATCAGCATAAGACAACTTCTCTGCAGAGCTGAGGAAAGCCATGTAACCCAAGCAGTAGAGAGCAGACAGATGTCACCCTGTTCAGCTTCATCCCCATACTGACAGCTCATATACTGACACTGTCATGGTGAAAAGTACCAGAGGAAAATGGTTTGATGCAAAAGGTGCAGTTATGTCTTGCTTAGACAGATGAGAATAAGTGGGACAGCCTGTTAATATTTTGGTTGTTCCACATATTTTCATGTGAGTCTTGCTGGCACCAAGTATAAGACCGTGGGCTCATTCTGATCAGACTGTTACTCTTCACGGGCTCATTTATCAGGCAGCAGTGAATGGGAAGGAGCTTCATCCCCGGTATGTCTCACATCTGGAGCTCCCTGGGTGAGAGCTTTCTGAAGCAGCTCAGGTGCTGGTAGGTTTGGTGTTCTACCCCCATACCAAGTTTGGGGCATACAAAAGGAATACCATGTCGTTTGTTGCCCAGCAGAGAGTTCCCAGTGTCTGTCTGTAGGGAACTGTATGCAAACATTTGTGTGCCACATTTACCTGTGAAACCAGAGGGTCACCATTGTGAGAAAGAAGTACAGCAGGAGCCAGGGAGAGGTCAGTGTTATCTGATGGGTGGGTGGCTAGCCAGGAGCTCCAGTTCTTTTATCCAGAGACTTATTTGCATGTATTTCAGTATGCAGCAGAGATTTTTTTGTATAATATAGGTTAAAAAAATTTTTTTTTTTTTTTTGGTTCTATATAAGAGAGATTTGGGCTATGAGGAGATGGGAAGAGCAGCCACAGAAAGATCTTCTCTATTCTACAATGGGGAATTGCAGTCTTTTTTCTCAGTGATTACAGAGGATGTGAGGCCTGTACTTCAAGTTTATGTGTTTAAATTGTTGATTTCAATGCATTTTTGTGGGGCAAGTCTAGCCCAGTATTTTCCATTTGGGTTTAACTGTGCCCAGAACACTTTGCAGAACAAAAGTTGTATTTTTTCAGACGTGGTCCTTAGCTCTCTGCTCTGGGTGTCCCTGTGTGTGCAGAGGTTGGACCAGAAGGTCCTTGCCAATCTCAAGCTTTCTGTGACTCTCTAATTTCCAAACAGCTTCTTGAAAGCAGGTGAGGAAGTGGTGTTGCTGTGGCCAGCACCTCAGATGCCAACCAAAGCATGGCTTTGGCTGTGCTCTGCTGGGGCTGTGTGGGAGACCTGCAGCCACTATCCAGGCACTGAAGAGAACGGCCAGGAAGGGTGGCCTGCAGGGATGCTCTGGGTTCTGTGGATCTTAGTGAACCCCTCTGTCCTTCTGAAGGATTTCAGCAAGCTGCTTGGGCTCATCCAGATGACTGGAGCTTTGGGATTTTGTTTTTGGAGAGGGGTAAGTGAGGTAGATGGGACATCGACTTCTCAGGAAGTTCCCTCCAGGTGGGTGGGTCCACCTTTGGACCTACCACTCATCTCAGCTTTGAGGAATGGTTGCTGTGCCACCCTGTGCCTTCATCTTTAACTGGCTCCCAATCCAGCCCCTCCTTGTCCCACAGCACAGGCCCTGGTCAGGCACTGTCTGCCTGACCGTCCCCCAGCAGCAGCCACCAGCAGGTCGCACGGTTTATTTTGGAGGCTGGCGTTAATCCCCTCCACCCTTGTGCCCCTCAGTTTACAGTATTGCAGCCGCTTCCAGCCTGCGATAGTGGGGTGGCCTCCGGGTGACCCAGGATTAGTGTAAATATTTTGCTTTCACTGGGAGGAAATGTGACATACATTTGGGATGGAAGTTATCCAGAGACTTCAGCCTTGGGAGCCAAACCACCAGGAAGCCTGTGCTGTGGTGGTCTGGAGGTGCCGTGCTGTCACACATGTTGGGCCCTCTCAATGCAGCGGCAGAGTGAGTGCTGCTGGTAGTCAGCTCTGGGCAGCAAGGAGTGAAGGTGCCCTCACTTCCTGCACATGGCACAGTACAGTGTGGCACGGCCATGGGTGGACTTCAAGATCTGGTTCCCAGCTGAGTGATGTTTGTTGCTGATGACACTTGTGCTCATCTTCCTTGGTCTCCCTGGCTGTAACATTAAAAGGAATAATAATACAGTGCTTCGAGGCATATTGTATGAAGTAGTTGGTGTCGCATTTTACATCTGATAAATATTAATTAACGGTATTTCAGACTACAAAAGGCGCTGAGGTCTCATGTATCTCCCAGATTTAGCCCTAATCTTGCTGAATTATGCATTTGATTTGGCACGGCTGATTACCCTGGAGTGGTGTCTGCTTGTTCAGCATTCCTCCTTCGCGCAAGGAGGTGCTGAGTCCCCGTGGTACAGCCCGGCAGCGAGCAACGGGACTCACAGAGCCAGATCGGCCAGAATGGGCAAGCTGCAGCAAGCAGAGGGTTTTCGTTTGATAAGAATCCAGAAATTAAGGCATTGACTTGTTGAGGCTTTAGGCCGTGCTTAGACCCCATCCTGATAATCCGCTGTTAGCTTAATTATCAACCTTTGTTTCTCCAGACAGTCAAATTTGTCACGGAGCAAATGCATGTGCGTTGGATTCCCTTGTGAAAACCTCAAGAGTGGATAGTTTAAAATCAAATTACAGTGGCACAGTCTGCCACTAAAGTTAAATAAGAAGGTCCCCTTTCACAAGACAGTATCCTTCATGCTCTAAAACAAAAGCTGAACAAACTGCTCTGCAATGTTCAGGCGGTCTGCTGAGCTGGGGGGGGGGGGGGGGGGGGGGGTGTTGCACATTGACTTTTCAGGAAGATATGCGGTGAATGCTAAACAAACCCTAACGTTCCTGTGCTGCTGCCCAAGCTCAGCACCCTGCTTGCCCTTACCATGCAGGGATGTCCAAACTGGTGGCACTGAATGCTGACACTGAGGGCTGAATCCTACTCAGAAGACCTCAAGAGTGAGTCACTGGGAAGGGAATTAACCCATTATGTATGTAGCACGTGCTGCTGAAGTGCTGTTCTGAAATGCAGGGGAGAAGGAAAGCAATGGAATCCTATATTCTTTATCTAGTAATTTTTACTGTTATCTTCTCTGCCTCGTGCTGTGGTATCTCAGCCAGTGTGTATGTGGACTGCTCACCATTCCTACTCGCTGTTTGGAGCTGCAGACCTACGGGACGTTGTACTGTACTCAGTCTGGGCTGGTCCTACCCACACGCATTCAGGCCTGTGGCTGGGGTCTCACTGTGGGATTCAAGTCGACCAAGGCCCTTCCAAGGGCAACTGCTGTGGCTGTGAAACGGAGCCTGCCTTCAGGTGGCCAAGGCAGCAAACGCTGGGTGGAGTGAGGTGCTCCTGTGTGAACTGGGCTGGCTGTGGCCATGGGTGCGAAAAGCTAGGAACAGGGTTGGAGCTATTGCAGGCGTGCTCAGCTCTGCTGGGCTGTTGAAAGACCCGTCTCCCATCACAGTGCTGTGTTTGACAACAGATTAGCCAGATTCCTTTGAGCTTTTCTTGTGCTGAAAGGATGTGTCCCAAAGCAGCCGAAAGGACAGCCCATATATCCCACACCAGCAATTCTTTTTGATCTGCTTTTCCTTTGACATTGTCTGTTGTATGTCTCCCCCCATAAATTTATTCCTTTTCAATGCAGTTAGTTTGGGTTTGCGCAAAGACTGAAGCGCCATCCAAAAGACCAGCCGGAAGAGTGTGGTTTTGTCCATCTTGGAGCCAACAGCAGGAGAGGTGGTTTTATCCAAGAAAAGGTGTTGAGTGCAGTTTAATTGTGTGAGTGGGGAGGGGCGGGGAAAGACTGGCAAAAACAAAGTGCTGTGGCTTCAAGTAGAAATAGCTAATTTAGCTGAGTGCCAAAACTGGTGCCAGCTCCGGATAAGCTGTGCTGCTTCACAGCACTCACCCAGTGCTCACCCAGTCACGTTCCAGTCAGCAGCAGGAACTGCCAGTGGGAGCACATCATCAATGCCAGTAACCAGGAGTGACTCTGTAAATGCTTCCTCTGCATTTGCTTCTCACACACAGAGTCCTGCTTTGCTGTTCCAGGTCAGTAATGGACTTGGTGTTTGCACTGTCCTATGTGGGGTGGCCACTGGACCACCAGCCCAAGCAGCAGGAAGGGAGTTCCTTGTGCCCAGCAGTGCTCATGCCTGGGGACTGAGCTGAGACAAGTGCAGATGTGATGCACAGGAAGGGTAGGTGTGATGGAAACTGTGGCTCTGGGGGCAGCTTTCTGTGATCAGAGCTGTCTATGGGAATACCTGGGGTGATGCACTTGCTATATTTCTAAGCACAAAGCTCTCCCATACTAGATTTTTATTTTAAAAAGAAGTGGAGGAGAAACATAAGTATGTGGCACGTGTCCCTGAGCTGGGAACCACGAAGAGCCATGCACAGCCAGGAAACGTGCCATGCTGGCTGAGAGAAACCTGACAGGGCTCCCTCCTTTGAAGTCCTCTATCAACAGATCAGATGCTTGAAGACTGCACCTCTCCCCAAACCCTCATCTTCTTTTGCGGAATAATAAGCAAATAGGTTTGAGCCTGTTGCCTGCAGGGAAATGGTTTTGTAATGGAAGGAGCACCCTGCACTAAATCAACAAATGGGAGAATGTCTGTGTTTGTTTTTCCATGTGCTGGAGGTGAAGGTTGCAACCGTGCTGGGGTTTCTCTCACATCTTTTCCACTTGACACAGGGCAGGGACAGGCACAGGCACAGACACAAAGCTGTATGGGAGCGTGTTAGTGGGATCACAAATACACTGAGCCACCTGGGCACTGCCCTGGTGCTGTGCCATTGCTTCTCTCCCAAGCCCCCACTTGTGCAGCTGCACAGTGGTGCATGGGGGAGTGCAGCTGAGCTACAGCTGACCTAGAGACAAAAAGGAAGCTTTTTATTTTTAATCCTTCTCAGTTTCCTGCTCTAATTCACTCTCAGACCGCACCAGTTCTTGCACTGGGAGTGATACCAGCTCCTGCAGGTGGCACTGCCTATGTGGGTGCTCATGGCCCTCTGGCCCAGGGCAAGGGATGGCTTGCTCTCATTTTCTTGTGCTTACTGAGGTACTCATCCATTTTGATTAACACAGCTCATTTCAAATAGGGTGGATAGGTTTGTTTATTGGCTCTAAGTACAGAGCTACCGGTATACTTTTTGTGCACGGGATGTTGGCACTGCTTTGCTGGCATTGCTGAGGAGTGTGCCTAGCACCGGTGCAAACTCAGAGCTAATTTGGAAAAGGATGGTTATCTGGGCAGGCAGAGAGGGGCACAACCCTCTCTTCTGTTGCATCCCAAAGGCAGTATGTTATTGGGAAGCTTTTCATATGCTTAGCACATAGGGAGTATTTGCCTGGGTAAGGACAGGAGGCAGTTTATGATTGAATCTTGACTTACACAGATGTATCCACCTTGCCCACATATTCCCAGCATTTGAACCAATGGCTCAAAACCAGACCTATGGCACAAAGGAATGCTCTAAGAGAGCATATGGTGCAGATAGCCCTCTCCAGGCCTACTCCTGATGCACAGTTATATATGCCCATATATTTTTCATATGTATTTCCCATTGGCCTGCTTTGTTCCAAAGAGGTAAAAAGATAGGTGTAAATGTGTGCGCATCTGTATGTCAGAACAGGCACTCCTGTGCATATACAAGTATATGCAGACACATGCAGATATGACTGTGCCCTCGCAGGTCAGCATTACTCGTCACATTTACAGCCTATCCTGCCATACAACCAACATATGCACGAGTTTGCTGTAAGAAGCCAATTTTCTTTCCCCCCTGAACTGCTAAATGCTGGAACCCTCAGGCTAGCTGTTGTGGTTCCCTGATTCCCAGGTTTCTTCTGCAGCTGGCTAATAAGCAGCACTGCAAGATTCCTAACAACTGGGATGAAGTTTTGTGTAAATCACCTTCTAGGCATTAGACTTTTCCCAGCAAAAGAGTGGGGCGGCTGTTTAGAGGAGGGAGAGTTGTTCCCTTTGATGTGGGGATTAGTTCACATGTCAACGTTATCCCCCCCTTTTTTTTTTTTTTTAATATGCTGTGATTTACAGGGAGGGTGGCTATGGGAGATAGCCACAGGGACACCCACGTGGGGCCGACTGACAGACACCACCTCCCAGGAGATACCTACAACTAAGGCAGCTGGCATCAACAGAAAGGCTGCAGTTATAACAACAACAACAAAATCTTAAAAAATGACCTGCTTTGCCTAACAAATGCTTTCTGAAACTTAGGATGCACTTTAGTGCTTATTGAGCTGGAAATGGGTTTCCCAGCAGCAGAAGGGGAGTCTTTTGCACATCCATAATAAAGACGTTATAAATGCTTTCTTCTTAAAAACAAAAAAAAAAAAAAAAAAAAAAAAAAAAAAGTTTTATCTATATTTCCCCTTCAGAGCGCACATCAGGAGTGGGAATGAGGGTGGCTCTAAAACTGATTGGGCTCACTTGAAACATTCTTAGCATCGAGACTGCTTTGGTCAGAGTCTCCACGCTGTTCTGCATGAATCTTTTATCAGCGTTTTATGAAAACTTCACATTTTGGTCAAAAGTTATGTAGTTGTTCTGCGATCCAGTCTTCTGTCTCTTAGTGTTAGAGGAAGCTTTCCTGATGCTGTTCATGGGAACTGGATAAGGCCGTGAGTCATTACGCTGGGAGCCGTGCTCAGAGCAGCTTTGCTTAGCATATCTGCATTGTTTAGGCTTATTGCTTTGTGCAGGATGAGGTGCTGGCAGAGGAGGCAGTGATGCATAAATGCAGTAAGAAGAGTTTTAACTAGCTATATTTAGAGAGTCTGCTGCATTTTGTTTCAAAGTTCTCTTCGCTTTTGCACTTTTCAGTTTCTAATAAATTTATATGTGCATTTCTTTTTTGATGAAACTGAGACAATCCAGTGAAGTAGCTCCTTTTTGTATGTTTCAGAGAAACACTAAGTAGGAGGTTAATTTCCAGCCAGGCCAGCACTGGAGTGTCTGCCTGCACGGCAGTGCTGGTGCTGGGGGAATGAGAGTGTGGTGGCCCAGACTTCAGAGCTGTTCTAAGACTGCCATCCGCCATCACTTTTCCCATGTTGTTTAGGCTGCAGAGATAACGCGGGGTCCTCTTTGGGTGTTTCCCAGCCTGTCATCCACCTGATGCTGCCCCACATACCGGCCCTTCCTGGCATGTCACTGGCAGCACAGCCGCTGTGTGGAAACCGTACTGCCATGGGCAGACAAAAGCCACTTCACTTCTGTGAGGCCCCCAGAGGCCTCCCGCAATCCCCTCGCTATTCTCTCAGGAATAAAGAGGTTTTTGTGCCACCCCCCAGGAGGGCAGGGCTGCTGCTGCCAACCAGAGCGTGACGCACGGTGGAACGCACCCCACACAGGCCAGGGTGATGTGGCCATGTTCAAGTGCGGGTATCCAAAGAGACAGAGGCATGCCAGGTTTCTGCTCTCCTTCAGAGGCAGCCCACTAAGGTCAAAAATCCATAACGTTTTCTGCTTGTTTATTCAAGTTGTCAGACTATTTGACTGGATGGATATCAAAGAGTATCTTGAAGACATCGTTTTGTGGAAGGAAAGACCATTTGGTGGTCGCTAGGCTCCCCCATTTCACCATTTCCCAGAAACTGAAAAGCATCTCCCTGGTGTCCTGCCCTTCTTCAGTGATCGGGCAGTCAGCCAGTCCTACAGAACAGGCTTATGCTTTCGAATGCATGAGAGAAGCAGAGAATTTTAAAAAATACTGCAGATTTTATTTATTTATGGTTTGGTTTTGGAAGCTATGTTGGTAACGATGGAACTTAGAGCCGAACAACCTCAGTAGACTATAATGTAAAACTTTGACATCTTTTCATTTCACACCACCAAACACACACACAGCGTACAGTTCATGACTAACCTGCCCCCTCCCTCCAAAAGGAGAACTGAAGCTGAAGTCTTTGCAAGCCTGAGCTGCAGCCCACAGATTGCCGCTGGCGCATGAGTGAGACGCTACCTGGAGGCATCAGGTGGAGAAGAACACTCAGAGTGTTCATGACAGAGGTGTTCATGACACCTGCACTCCTTCACTTTATGGCAATACTAAGGGAATGGCTGTTGTTGCCTGTATATCCAAACCAGTTTGAATATTTTTGCTTTTTGTCTCTATTTAATTAAAAAAAATTGCTTCAATTTGATTTTCTCCAAAAGCAAGCATCTCCTCTATGCCTCCCAGGCAGGAGGGATGAGAAAGAGCTGTTGTTGTGAGTATAGGCAACAAGCACCTGCAGTGCCATCTAGACATTGACACTGGAAGCTCTAAGGACTTTGAGATCTCAGGGACTCTGGAAATGCTGCAGCTCAACAGCCACTCTCTTAGCACCCTGCACTGTGCAAAGCCTCCCTGAAACTTGATTAGGGAAATACTGGAGGGGATTCATGGGAAAGGGCTGATGTCAGGAAGGAGCGTTAAACCTTTGCACAGCACGTCTCGTGACTGAGCGGGCAGGCCGGTGGCTGTGCTCTCCATTGGCAAGCGGCGGCTTGTGGAGACCTTCAGGTTATTAGATGGGATTGCGGGAGAATGCCAGCAATGTGTGCGGGGCTGGGGGATGAAAGGGAAGCCCGACTCAATGAATGAATGAAGAAATATGCATGCAATTTGTGAATGACTACTCTCCCTTTGCTGAACCTGCACACGAGTTTCTGCAGTGCTTGGTGAAAGCCTGAGAGCAGTGTTTCATGGCTGAGGAGGTCCTACCACCCCTTGGCTCTGCATATCAGCTGCCTGGGATGCTGTGGTGGCCCAGGTGAGGAGCCACCAGTAATACAAAGCAGCCACTATGTCCCAAGCACGACAGCTGTTGCTGCTGGTGGCCAAACCATGGGCCACGGTGATCCGTGGCGTTTGAGGGGAAAGCTCTAAGGAGGGGATCCTAGAGTTATCAGCACTTGTCAGCCAGCAAGCAGAGCTCACAGAGGCTGCACCCGTCACCTCTGCTGTGCTTGGGGCTCTCCAGCCTGGCAAGAACCTGCCCAAGATGGTGGCTGTGGACACGTATGCTGGCAGTGCATGTAGGTAGCAATCCATTCCCAGAGCACGGGAGTTTGGATAGCTGGAGTGGAGCATTTGCCACTCAGAGATCATGTCCAAGCTCCCAGCTTGGCATGCTGGAGTTATCTTTATTATCCTTCAAGGCTATGGCTGCAAACAAAAAATGCTTTCATTTCAGTTTGGCGGCCACTCAGGTTGTGTGCGCTCTGGCTGCTTCCTTAATTACAGCAGCTGTTGACAGCTTCTGATAGAGACCCTCTCTTTGACCAGTCCCTACTCCCCCACTGATCTTTGCAGTCAGGACACACAGCAAACTGGGACGATGGTCTGTGAAAATGAGCTCACTGTAATGCAGCGACTCCTGTGCCACAGCTATGCTGTGTTCCTCTCTTCTGTCCTCTCCTTCTGTACTGGTGCTGTTTATTTCCTCTTTCTGGCTGTAAGACGTATTATTTATGAGCGCTAGGTTTCCTGTTGCCTGCAGCTGCCTGTACTTTCCCCTCTCCAGCTTGCAGGGCTGTTCCATTCAGCCTGCACCTCCGTTGTCCTGCTCACTGAGGTGCTCCCACCCAGCTCGAGCAGTGGTTGCCTTCCTAACACCTAACAGAGAGGGGACTGTGTGTAAACCCACGCTAAGCCCAAGGTCAATGCAGGGAGGTGACACACAGGCGGTGCTTCCCAGTGCGGGGGCAGCACCCCTCTTGGCTCACACGTGAGGAGGAAGGCAGCACTAGGGGCTGCTGCTGGTCTGTGGGGCTGCCACTCCCAGAGGTTTTGGTTTGCTGCGAAGTTTTTCACATTGTGGACCATGTTGTGGTAAAAATGCTGTGTGGACTTTCCACACGTGAGGTTCTTGCATGACTTCCTTGACCTTTTGTGGGCATTTAGCATCCTCGTAGTAAACACAAAGATTGCATGTACGGAAAGTGAGGTCACAAAAGGAAACAAAATGTTTTGCTGCTTTGAATGTGATTTCTCAGCTGGAAGGACAGAGGAGGCATGAACTCTTAAAAAGTGCAGTTTATTACCGGCAAGGCACATTCAAAAAGCTCAGTGGTACTCACTGGGGAGGAGTGCTGGATGTCAGTTCTGATCTGTGGCAGGGAATAGGGTTGAAACAGTATTCCCTCTCTCACAATTGATATATGAGGGGCTGCCCTATTTTCATCCCTTTTTTTATCTATCTGCTGGGAGCTCAGGGCCGAAAGCTGAGCAAGGCAGGTGCATGCTCACAAGAGCCCATAGGCAGGATGCAGAGTGCCAGGCTTTGCTGTGATGCTGCTGCAGGCCATCAGGGTGCAGTCCTGCCAGCTGTCACTGTGGCACACTGCAGCTGCAGCACTCTCTGACACTTTTCCCTTTGTGTCAGCTCAGAAAGCTGTCTGGGAACATTAAATGGGGAGCAGTCCTCTGACATCCTCTAGGTAAGGTGGAAACTGGAGATCCTGAGCGTGAGATTTATGAAAGCTCCCACTGTGCTACCTGCAAGCCAGTGCTTTAACCCCAGCATCCTGGCCAAATTCCAGCTCTGCTAATTACATCCTGCCTATGTGAAAATTCCCCTGCATTTTTACACAGCCCTTCTTCCCCATTTGTTCCCAGCAGCTGGGTAGCGTTGCCAGGCGCAGCAAAGCGCTTGCCATGTCTCAGCCTGGGCCTGGCTGCCTTTCAGCAGGAATGAAGTGAGTGCTGTGCAAGGCATCTGCAAGTACTCTGGGTCCTTGGCAGGAGAGCTGCTGCAGTGCTGTGGCTGGCCAGGACACGAACAGAGTAAAGGCACTGTGAGGGGCTGCAGGGTTGGGCCATGGGGAAGGCAGCAGGGACTGCCCAGCTCCCAACTGATTTTGCTCCCTTTTTCCTTCTCTTTCACTTGGTGAGTCATGTGGACGTTTCTTTTGGCTCATCCCTGTTGGAATTGCTCTTCTCAGCTGTCCATTAATCGCCCTGGTAAAAACCTGACTCATGCCACTGGAGAGGAACTGGCTGGGATTATCCCTCTCTTCAGAAGAGGGGCGGGAGAATGGCTGCAGCAATAGCTGTGGAATTCTGATAATAAGAACTGTGACTCACAACGAGGAGAATAATGAACTTGTAGGTGTTTATACAGGAGAGTGGCTCACTGGCTCATTTGTCCAATGTTCTTGTCAGTCAAGATCTCCCTCTGACTGTAAAAATTTTACCACAGCCCTGCCTAAACCCGTTATGGGAACACAAGCTAGAGGCTGCTCACTAACTCCACTGCCACAGCAGAGGTGGGATGTGCTTGGAGCAGAGCAGTGCCTTGTTTTTCCTTTTCCCTGCTTACATCCCGCTCTGATCTTTTCAACATCTTAATCTCACAGAAATGACTGTGGGAGGTCTCTGTGTTCCAAGGGGGAAAAAGCAAGGATATGTCCAGGTATGAGACCTAAAGATCTGAGTCCTCCTGCCACCCTGCCTGAGTGATTTCAGGCAAGGCACTTACAACTTTTTTAGATTCATTATCTGTGTCTTTAAACTGTGTTTAGTCCTTACTCCACAGGACTGAGAAGAAGGGGATTAAGCTTTATTTCATTAATATCTGTAACACTTTTTAGAACTTGGGTGGAAATTTCCCAGGTTTTGCAAAGAGCATTAAAAAGCTTATCTCCCTCTCCAACTACAAACGTTCCTGTAATATGAGAGAAACAAGTGATACAGCACTTGTATTTCAGTGTTTATAATAATAATTAAAAAAAAACACCCTTACCCTGCAGCTTTCCCTCTATATCCTTCCATGTTTAAATAAAGAAAAAAGAAGAGAGAGAATCAGCAGCAAGAAATTTTAGTCTAAACAGAGTCCAGTTGCTCCTTGGAGACTTGAATGCATCTCAGTGGAATTTTCCCTGCCTTCGGTCTTTTGTACTTCTGAAAGGTCCTGAAACCAGGCATGTGACTGTAAGAGCAAAAACCACTTCTGTGTCTGAGTGCTCTACCAAATATTTACAAGATATCCAGATATAATGGCGACAAGCAAGTTCAGCAGTGTTTGACTGACTAGACAGCAGTGCAGCAGTGGCAAGAAGGAAATCTAAACTTTGATTAAAACAGAATTAAAATGAAATTAAAAAAAAAATAAATCTCTTTAAAGCATAAAATTGGTAAAGCTGGAGAATTGCTCCTCTCCAGAGTGAAACCTATTAGCTTTTAGAAGTAACATTGAAATGGAGTAGCTTGCTTGTGATGAAAACCTGGAAACTTTCTTGTTCAAGGAGAGCACAAAGCTGCCTGAGCAGGCATGTGAGCAGAGAGTTACAGAGCAGCCCTATTCCCACCAGTCTGCTTGCAGTCTGGCTGCAAGCAAAGGGATATTGGCTTCCTCACCCTGACAACTGTTCAGCCTCCCACGGTGCAGCTGTAAGGGTACCCAGCACTATTTAACAGGGGTCTTGTGTTCGCTGGTAACAGCCTTGGTCACCCCAAACCTGCCCAGCAAACAGCAGATGGCAACCTGTTCACCCCACCACTGATACCCTTGCTGGGTTAACTGAAACTTCCACGCTTGTGTGCAGGGTGCTCTGCTTTCCACAAGGATGCTCAGTGAGGCTTTCCCCATGACCGCAGGGCACTGAACCATGTCTCGGGCTGATGGTGACTGTGCATCAGCCATCAGCACTAACTCAGCACATACATAGCTTTCCCTGGGGATGTGAGGATTGAATTCAGGGAACAACTTGATGTCAGTCACAGTTGAGCTAGTGCCTTCAGCATCCCTTTGCAAGTCATACATTCTCTCACTCTCAGTAAGGTGTGAGTGAATAACGCGGTTGAAACATGGTGCTCTATGTGTTTGACTGCCTGCTCCTCCAGACTGCTGAGGTATCAGGGTGAATTAAGAAGGCTTGTGAGGCCTGTGCTTCTTCACTGACATGTGTATTGTTCATAGAGTTTTATTACTATGTAATTCAATTTAACCTCAACAATATTCAAAAATTTCATAATTCCAAGGTTTAATGTGGCCCACATGTAGAGAGAACAGCGCTTGTTTTTTATGTTAGTCTCTAAAGAGGCAAAAGAAGAATGCCTAACTATCTGCTTCACTGGATTTTTAAAAACCAAGGTTGTTCATTCATTTCTCAGTGAAGATTGCATTCGACCTTTCTATAGACTGGGTGTATCGCCAGGAGTCTCATCAGTGATGTTGAGTAAAGCATTTCTCAAGGCAGTGTTTCTCACTTGTATGGTTTGCATGGCAGGATTGGTTCCATCCCAGGGTAAATTTGAAAGGTTCCTTCCATCTGAAACACACAACAAAGACAGACACCTCAATGACAACATGTAAGAATGAAATGACAAAGTCACCATTTCCTCCAGCCGCTTGGAAACCAGTTTAATTCACAAAACAAATCAAGCATAAACTAATTTCCCGGACTGGTTGAAGATGGATGTACTTCTTATATATAGAGGTCCTCTTTCTGCTGCCTGCCTGGCTGTCCTTTTAGTTACCAATATTCAGACTCAATCTGTGCAGCAAAGTTTCTGATGCTACTCTTGTGTTTTGAAGCCAAACCTTCACACGGTCCAGCTCCCATTGTGACTCTTTGGCAGAGCTCTCCCAGGGCCAGTGTTTTTCTGTTGAGGACCTTTGTGTCACTCTAGCTTCCCAGTGAAACCTTTTTGGTAGCTGCTGCCTATGAATAGAGAATGGAATATGCAAAAGGACTGACATCTCTACCATAGTTTGCTTTTTACAGTTCAAACACGTTTCTTAAACAGAGCACAGCTTATACCAGTGTATTTTCTAACTATTAGCAAATTGTACTGGATTCAGATCAAATATTATGGCGGCACCCTATTTGCCTTTGTAATACTTAGGCTGAGAGCATAGCCTTTCTCCTAACCAGTATGAGCTGTTCCACTTTCAGTCTTAGTCCCATGTCAATGGCTGCAAAGTGCTTTGGGATGCAGTTTACTGTTTAAACAAAGAATATTATATTACTGTGACTGCAGTGTTGAAAATAGACTGTTGCTAGTGAGAGGAGAGAAAAGAAAAGAAAAGAAAAGAAAAGAAAAGAAAAGAAAAGAAAAG
>JAPSGF010000001.1:22071748-22275209 GCA_035772895.1 Perdix hodgsoniae | reverse complement strand
AAAGAAAAGAAAAGAAAAGAAAAGAAAAGAAAAGAAAAGAAAAGAAAGCATCTTTTGATGCCTCTCTGATTGACCTACAAATTGATAGGAAAGAACACAAACCAGAGACACGTGAAGCTAATAAGACCAAAATATCCAAGGTAAAAATGAATAAACAGTCACACTGTGCCATGTCCTCCTGTTTGCTGCTGTCAAGTGCATTGCAAGGTATCATGCTCCTACTCAAATATGTACTTCTCTCCTGATTTCTACAGCTGATCCACTGTGACAAGTTCTGTTGTAGCCCGGGGAGTGGGCAGCTCCCAAGGGCTCTGCAGAACAGCCAACTCCCATCTGGGCTGGTCCCTATTGTGCTCCATTAAAGCTTTGAATAAAGTCAATAAGGCTGAAAGGAGGAGGGTGAAAGGCAAGGTATTCCTCTGCAACAGGTCATGACATGATTCATATTAACAGAGGGGATATCATAGAAGAATCAGAAGACTTACACGGGTTGTAAAGGTAAGCTGTATCTCAGTTTTCCTCCTCTTCTCTATCCCTCCTTGTTAACTATATGAAAACTGGCTACCCTAGAAAGAGTTGCTCCTATAGCAAACTGGTATAACTATACTGACAGTTATGATAGTCACAATGCAGTTTGGCCAATACACCTTTGATGAATTCCTCAATACAAATGTGACTGTTTAAAACAACTTTGCTATCTACTGTAAGACATCTATAGCATTGCTAAAAATTATATCCCTAGCCAACTTTATTTATTTTAATGTAGAGCTTCCTTGAATACTCAGAAAATGTACAGAAGATCTTTTCTGCGAATGTATTGGTAGAGAAGAATGACCAGTGCAGTTGTCTGCACTCTGTCTACCCTTGGAAGAGGATTAGCAGGGAATGCATCTGAAGAACTATTTCAGCAGAAAGCTAAGAAAGTGAGTAGAAGAGTAGCCTTTCCAAAGTTTGGAAACTTTATGTTCTTATCTGTTAGAAATAAAAATAAAAATAATAATAAAAAAAAAAAACAACAACAAACCACCACCAACACAAGAAAAAAACCAAAACCCTCAGCTCAGAAACTCAAGAAAATAAGAATCCAGTTAATGGGAAAAATAACATTATTTTAACTTGGCAAAGTCCCTCAGAAAAAGAACAGAAAGTACCATCTTTCTTCAAAAAGAATCTAGGCATACTGTAGACATGATGTTCTAGGCATACGCATGTTGCCATTCTTAGAGCATTAAAGATAATGTAAAAGATTTTTGTAAATGTCAGATTAACCAAGTAGATTTCTGTGCCAGAGATAACCCAGTAAATATGCATTTTTTTCACTATCCTATCTCCTCATTGCTCATTTGTTTCTGTTACACTACGACATTTAAAAGAAATCAGGAATTTTGAAGGTATGTTTAATGCCACTGCTTCTTGAACAGCATTGCTCAGGAATGCTAGGCCTAATGAATCTCAGTTTTTTTAAAGTAGCTGGCCATCATTTTCATTGATAGGATACTGCAGTTTTTTTCCAGATTTCAGTAAAGTTCATTTTCTACCAAGCAGGGTTTGCATTGGAAGCTTAGTTGCAAGTTTAGCTAAAGAACGACACCATCCACCCGCCTGTCTGTCCATCCATAATCACAAGTTATAAACATTAATATAGTTTTTTAGCACACATTTTCTAGAATAACCACTATTTCTTAATAGGTTTTGAACAATTCCTGTTTATTTCACATGAAATAACATTATCCAGTTGCGTCCTTCCTTACCTGAAGTAGGCTGATCTACATAAAACTGCTTAGATTTCTACAAAGGCTCTCGTTCAGCCTTTTTCATTTTCTCTGAGTGATTCAACCGGTGGAACTGGCCTAAATGATTGTAGGCAAGCACATGTAACTCTTTCATGGACTAGAAGCCATTGCAAAGTTATTTGTAGTGTATGCATGCAAATCAACTTCAGTGTGAGATAGTAGGGAAGAAGTTAGAGGGGGATTTCCCTGCTTTATGTAATCTGTTGTTGCTCGTTTGCTTCCTCTATTCACATGGCCAGGAGGCACAGGCATGACACCACCGGTAATTTCTCAAACTCAATCTGAAAGTAAAGAGAATGCGCTCAGTGACCTTCAGCAGCCTCGCAGCTTTCGGTAAATCCTCCAGCTCTGGCTCAATGATATCTGGAATAAAGGTGGCCTGGAGGAGTAGTGGGGGAACAACTCCTCTGGTAAGGGCTTCGCTCACTTACTGGCATGCTTCAAAAGTGGGTGACAGTATATGACTGCCTACTGCATCTCTAACTTCCATTTCTTGAGCCATACAAAGTGCTGCACTGGACACAGGATCTGTGCCACCTGTTCAGTGTGGGATCAGCATGGCACAGCACTGAAACCAGGTTGCCAGCCACACTGAGGTAGCTTGGTGATGAGAAAAGACAAGTCGCATGTGCTCAGGCACATCTAGCAGAGACAATTGTGGCACAGACAAGCTGGGTAGGCAGAGACCCTAAGGCATGTCCTCCTCAGGGAGGTATAATGCTTTGGCTGCAAGCAGCCTGTGGGATACTATGCTGTTGAGAGCAGCCTGTGCTGAGGCCCAGGTGAGCAGCTCCGTGCCAGCTTGGGTATCAGTCTCCACACGGTACTCTGTGCTGAACTGATTGCGGTGTTATTGTCCCATGTGAGAAGATTTATAATTGAGTACCTATCCAGATTCTGAGAAATGGGCTTACCGAAAACCGCTGCTAAGGGAAATACAACAGGTGAAGTAAGCATGGTGGCACTGAGGAGGAAGGAAATCTCTCTGCAGCGCACTGATAACAGCATGCTTGTTATACACTGCGTTCAGTTTGGACAATCCGCAACCAGGAAAACATAGGCTAGCTGAAGGAAACCCAGCTCGGAGGCCCTAGGGACTGAATCAGTCTGTTAAAGTGCTTTGTTGGTTTTATGTATCAGCACTTAGGATGCTTAACAAACACATCAGAAAGATAGAAACTGTTAAATATTCAGCAGGATGAGCTTTCAGTTACAATTCTGAATAAAGTTCCCGGAAAGCTTGTTTTAGGTACTCCAACAACACCAGAGGAATTGGACTGGACAGAAAAAAATACATATATCAAAAAAAGTAGGGCACTGTTGATTGTAGAGACCTGGCTAAAAACCTAGTCTTGCCACTGGCTCGCTGAATGATGTTTCCTGCTCCGTGCTTCGGTTCTCCCATCTTTAAAAAGAGAGCAGTCATACTGGCAATCCTGGTAAGCCTCTGAGATGAGCGAAAAGCGATAATAATTTATTTATAACTTACTCTTATTTCTGAGGAAGGAAGAGCAAAGACAAGAAATCATCAAGGTTTCAGGTTTTTCTTGATCATCGTAAAAAAGAAAAAAAGCCCTATGTAACATGAATTTCACGCAACAGAAAGGTTTAGCGAGTCACCTTTAAGGAGAAAGAATGGGAGCACAACTAAAGAAAATTACAGGCAGGCAGACAGTCAGGAAAACACTCCAGATGGTGGAGTGAGTTAGGCTGCAAAACTGGCTCCCACAGGAAGCGGTGAAACCCCCATTGTTTGAGACATTTGAAACGGAATTTTTCAAAGTGCTGGTACATATAATACAAGGAACTGCTCTGCTCTGCCTCAGACAGGTAATGGCTCTGGGACAATCCGTATAGAGCGACACACAATTTCTGCAGCCTTTAGGAGAATTCTTGCTGCTGTGACTACAAGGAGCTGTAGGCTCTCTTTTTTATCAGTATATTATTTGAGAAACAACCGTAGGGGTGTTACTACACAGTGGTTTTGCAGGAGATGGATTCAGTAACCCTTAACAGATCTTCCTTATTCCTACTTTGAGATCTGAAGTTTGTATATCCAAGAGGGGAAAAATTGACACCTATTCTCTATCTAAGGATTATGGTGTGCATCCTACTATTTAGGACTATTTATTTCCTATATTATAATCTAATGAAAAACTGGGTGGCTTGATTTTTACAAGTGGTGGTTTGCAGAAGAAAGACCGTGATTTTAATAGGAACCAAATGAAAGCTCATTACGTAAACAGCATTATGAGACGAAGAACTGATGTTGCAATGCTAAATGCTCTAGGTCAAACTCACCAAAATGGGAACTGGCAGCAGCTTGCTGGAATGCTGGGGTTTCTCCACACTTGAATACTACTGCAAACATTTCCCGCTGCTGCTAATGCTGGTTCAGCTCCTCTGGAGGTAGCTGTGGAGGGAGCCCGACTGCTTCTGTTGTTACTGGCACTTAAAATCTCTAGACCTTCTCTGAAACACACATTCAGAGCTTTGGTCCAGTTTTATTGATACAACTTGGTTTACTGGTTGGAGCAGGTAGAGGAAGGGAAATTTTTAAAAGGAGCTTAGAAATTGGAGGCTTAATGCCTTCATTTCCTCTTGGTCTCATACTTTGGTATATGAAGAAAGAGGCAAATTGATTCAGGTGGCAGAAGTGCACTGGTGACCCGGCCTTATTTTGTTCACTTTGGCTCTGTACAGACTTCTCTCACAGGCTCCCTGCCTTCAAAACATAGACCTTCAGGCTGACCCAAACACGTCAGGCCTCAGGTCTGCCTTCCTGTGGTGTGGGGAGTGACAGGGAGCTGAAGGACCTGCCCAGGGGCAGGACAAGTGATGCTTCCAAATGCTGGGCTCTGCAAGGCCTCGGGCGCCGCAGCACACTGCACGTGAAGGCTGGCACTGTCTCCGTGCTGCTGCCGTCCCGGCCAGAAATGTGGCAATTTCCTTAGGAATGAATCACTAACAGAAAACAAACAAGAGCTATTTGAGAAGTTTCTCCTTCCCTCTAAATGTCCTGTCCAGTATCATATTCCTGACAGTTTATTCTACAAGAATTTAGTCATCTAAGGTTTCAGTGACTCATCTGATGAACCTTCTACCCATTTCCTGGAAAGAGTCCTATGCAGTCCTGGTCTCATTCTGCCTACATTTTCATATATTCCAACTTTCCACCATTTTAGGACGGGACAGAGGCAAAAATATTTTGAATGCACAGAATGTACAAAGTAACCTGAAAACAGAGTGTTAAAAGAAACATCTGGAAAACAAAGATAGGCACTGAATCATAGAGTCTCTTCTGGAAGTAGCTGCCCCTTGGACTGACAGCTGGATAGAAGAAAAGGAGCTGCTGTTATAAGAACTGTGTGGTACAATATGGCCATGAATTTGCCAGGGTTGTGCCCTATAAAATGAAGATGAAAACACATCATTGCATGGGTGTGACTCACTCTGGGCAATTGCTACTGATGACAAGTACCCTGACACAAACCGTTGAATGAATTGGGCTGGATGGGAACCAAAGCCATTTTACGTATTTGAGCCAGTCTGAAAGACACTTCTGTGCAGAAAACAACTGCTTCCTTTCCTGATGCAGTGGAAATGCTAAGTCATGGCTTGAAATGGTGATTGAGCACCTGGTGGGAAGACAGAGCCAATCCAAGGGAGCTCACGTGCATGCAGTGCACCTGAGTGACTGGAAGGGGTGGAGACAGGACCTCATTTAAGGGTTGGCAGTTGATGCAAGGGTATCTTGCTGGTGATCCCTGCCTACTGGAGGCCTTTCAAAGTAAGCAGTCTTTCTTCCTTTGGTTTTGTGTCTATGGTTGCTGCGTTTGTCTTCTCATTTGCTGCAGCTTAGGATTGTGTCACTCTGCTATTATTGTTGTACTTTTCATCATATTATAGCATTACACCAGCTTAAAAAGAAAATTCAAAAGCTGCTCACAGACTGATTGAACGATGCTTCAGCAAACTTTGATTTAAGTGGGGTTGTGCTATGCCTACAGCAGACAACTCTTTGCATATCAGTGATGCCCAGGTCACACCTCCTAGCAAACACAGGCGTGCTATGTCTGCACATAGAATCATACAACCAGAGCGTCAATTGTAGATTGGCTTGGGTGGGAGCATTAAGGATAATCTAGTTCTAACTCCCTGTCATGGGCACAGTTGCCACCCTATGCTGTAGTTGGAGCAGGATGGTCCTAGTGTTGTTCTTAAGAAATTCAGAAATGTGAGCATGAGCCCATCAACTAATCTTCATCAACATCAACTTCACTTCAAAAGTGTGGAACAGTTTGGAGATAATGCCAATGTATGCTCATGGACCTCTGCCACCTTCTGGAAAGCCATCAGCCTGAGCACCGCTGGCTTGCATTAACTTGCAACAGGACTAGCAGAGGAATTTGCAGATCTGTCTGATGCAGGCTGGGACAACATATCAAGCATTCTTTGAGGATGCTTTCAGTGCTCAGTTATACCAGTATAACTGGCATATATACTGGTGTGTGTGTGGACACATATATATACTGACATAAATGTATATATACTGACACACATCACAAGCCTGATCCCTTTAAAAGGATTTGTTGTCAGGTCAAAGCTGTCCTGATATTCTTCTTATTAAAAAAACAAAACAAAAAAAACCCCATAAACTTTTACAAGCCCTGATTCCAACAGAAATGTTTCCATGATTTATTTTAAGAAGGGAACATTCCCCTGCAGTGCTCACCGCAACCCAAACATTGTAGTGCTGTGCAAGAGCATGAGAACCAGAGAGGAAACTGAAGAATATATTTTCACAGCCCCAGAAGAGAAGTACAAAAAGTAAACAAACAGCAAAAGCAGTAACAAATAAACTTAATTTTAGTGTTGGCTGCAGTGTTATCTACAGTATGGCAAACAAGCAGGCTTGAAGCATGCGTAATTCTGTAGTGGTTTCTTTAAGACGTGTCTGTGTGTGGGATGGGGTCTTGTGGGGGCCATCTACACTTAGAAAAGGATTTATTTTCCTTTGTGTGATCCTTCTGCCTCCTCACACCTTGCATTACCCGCCTGAGAAACTGAACAGCAAACTGAAAGGAACTGTCTTACTGTTTTCAGAACTAGAAAATGTGAACCTTGGGCAAGCTATCCAGGAAATAAATCTCTTGTTTGTGGGAGAACTGTCAAACTCTTGAAAGTAACAGGAAGAGTCTTTCTTCTATCTTGTGTCCTCCGTTCTACAGAAAGGTAAACCTGCTTGCAGTGATACTGCTTGTTTCTGTGGTGAGTCTGCAGAAAGCCGTGTGCAGGAGGATAAGAAGACAAAGTATATGGAGTGAGAAAGAATGAGCGTGTGAGCGAACAAATACTTTCTTGACAAAACCAGAGACTGAATTTGGCTATCGGAAACACACAGAGGCACACATGCATACATGCACCCCCGTCCCAATTCTTCAGAATGAAAGGTCTGTGTACAGAGAAGAGAGAAAGAAGAAAATGTAGTGAAGCCTGTCAAAAAAAGGACCATGAAGACAGTCTAGCGGCAGAGTACTGATTGCACCAGAAAGCTTTTGGAAGCAGTAAACAGGAAATGGTTAAGTAAAAGCAGGTGGAGCATGCTGACTGCAGGAACAGAGCAGGAAATAGCTGAGCGTCTGAATGGATGCAGAAAAAAAGCTCTCTTGCTCAGTCCTTGGCAGTTGCGATATGCCTGTTCCTCCTGCTTCCAGTCCTCCTCCTCAACCCTTATCTTCCCAGGCTACAAAGCCCTGCAGTCAGCAAACACCTTTTGCTTGAGCAATCTGCCCTCCTTAAATTTCAGAACCAGCGCTGGAGAGCTGTAAAGCAACACTCGCTTTCTGCCTGGAAGACGAAAGAGAAGAGGGACTTGCCAACTGCACAAGGGATGGGTCAATAGCAGGTGCTGCGTATCAGGGGCTTGAGGTGTGAGTAGCTCTGCAGGCTTCTGCATGCTGCCCCAAGTGCCCTGCTCCCAGTGTGTTTAGCATTACAGTGAATCAAAGAAACATATTTCTATCACCCCACTCGTTCCAGAGGGCTCCCAAAGCACTCAGATGTAGGATTCATTCTCTCACTACTGAAACACAGCCCCTTTTGGGGGCAGGGCACTGCAGCTGTTTAATAGCTCATAGCAACATCACACAAGCAGATGGAAAAGAAAGCAAAATGTGTAAGAAGTGTTCTTTCCACTTTCCTTCTAACCGTTCCTTTCTCTTCTCTTTGTCACAAGCTTTTCCTGCCAGTTTCAGACAACTCCAGATGCACGTCTTTCCCTCCAATATCTGAAGGTTTGGGGCCTGCAAATGGGGATCCGCTGTTGACTTGCTGCTTGCAGGGCTCCCAGCCCAGGGGTCCACAGCCTGCTGCCATGCTGTGCCCCCAGCATGCTGCTGGATGGACAGGAGCACTGCAAGGGCTGGCTCTGCCTTCTTCCAGGGGAGGAGAAACTTGATGTAGTTTGTTTGACGCAGACAAGGCTCTCCTGCCTTCACAGTATACTGGATTGCTTTAAAGCCTCATGGTAAGTTAAGAAAAGAGCATGTATATTAGTTTGAACTGTTTTGACCTTGTCTTCCTTTTAAGTATTGGATGGTGAAGCTGTGCTGGCATATGCTACTCTTAAATATTTCTGTCCTACTCTCCTGGATTTAAATCATAAAAAAAAAAAAAAAAATCTGATCAAAGAAAAGAGTAATGGCATACAAGCTTTTATGGAGTTAGAATTGCACAAACATAAAGGTTCTTCTGGTAGAGAAGTCTTACAAACAAGTCTTGCTCTTTTTTGACACTGTTATTTTAGCAAAATGTATCAGATGTTGTTGGGAATTCAAACATACACGTATCTTCCTTTATCTTTTAAAACACAGAGCCACCACATACAATGCTTAGCAATGATCAGATCCTAGGCACAGCTTTGGAAGTCAGGCTCCAGCTCCCCCTGCCCACTCCCCCACGGCCCCATTACTGCCCCAGCTGTTCCTTTTCAGGGGTTTGGAGTCTGGTCCTTGCTACAGGTTAAGGGCACTGCCAGGCCTTGGGTGCTGGGCCATGCTCAGCTCGGCTGCCATGGCCTAAGTGAACAGGGAGGATGTGTCCAGTCAACTCAGTGGGGTGCAGGGCAGTGCTGGGAGTTACACCTTGGCACTGGACTCTGAGGAAAACAGGGCTCTGATTCATGTGGATCTAAGAAGCCTAGAGAAAGCCACTGAGATGAGCTGAATAAAAACAAACAGATGTCTCTTTGCAGCTCCCTTTGCAATTTCTGCTTCTCTGCTCCCTTACCCACTTTTTTTTTTTTTTCTTCACTTGTCAAGAAAAATGGCAAGAATGAGGCTCTTGGTATAATTACAGTTTGCTGAGAAAATCACAGCCTGCAGCAGTAATTCCTTTAGTGCTGGAGACAGAGGCTGCTGAGGCCCAATCACAGTGTTCCCACTGCCCAGGCCCTGAGTCTAATCTGTCATCAGCTGGGAGGCCGCTGCCTCCTGCTGCATGTGAACTGGGTCTGCTTGGCCTGATCCTTCCCCCCAGCCAGAGCGAGGCAGTGCCAGAGGGAGGCTATGTTTCCATTCACTCCCTGCCCTCAGTGACAGCGATACCTCAACTTCAATGCACTGCTTATCTCTCCTCCAAGCACAGTATCAGGGCCACTCAAAGACTCACTGGAAAGGACTCAAGTGGTTGTTTTCAACTTACAATGCCGTACAGTGACTGCAGTTCAAAAATACAATTTAGGCAGAGATAAGTTGAAGGAAAGGCTTAATGAGAACGGCCTGTAGCTAATTCCTCCTTTCAATCTGTATGGTATTTTTCTTCTTATTAGGAAGCTATCCTCAGTGAATGATCATATACCCTCTGCTTGTTAACATCTACAACAAAGAATCAAGAGCGTGAGTATGAGTAGAGGAAAAAGAGGAAAAGGCAAAAGTGCTTATATTGAAAACAGTGCTGTGAGAGAGCACAAGGCAAGGAGAGACTAAGCACATCTCTCATATGGCTTATACATAGTCGCCGTTGCCATCAAATATTCTGTATCTGACATCCAAAGAGCACAGGGAGTACAAGAGCACAAGAGTACATTGAGCTTCATTGTGCTGGAGAAAGAAGCTGTGGAAACAACAGATCTGGCCAGCTCACTAGTGCCCTTGTGCAAGCAAAAGTCACCATGGCACTCTGTTAACATCTTTAAATTGGATTCTGGGCATAAAGGGAAACTGCCTGAAGAACTCTGGTTCAAAGGTACGTTACAGTATCATGAGCAAACCCCCAACAAGTGGGAAAGTCTGTAAGCTGGTGCCCAATCTACAGCATCTCTATAATTCAAAATTAATCTCTGTAATACAGCATCTCTATAATAGGTGCCCAGAAGCAGCAGGGGACATGCAAGGGTTGGGAGGCAGAGACAGAGTGGTTGTGTTTTGCTTCAGTAGCTCTTAAGAAAGGCTTAAAGGAAAAGAGTAGGTCATAATTTCTGGCTTGAAGCAAAGGCACGTTAAAATACTTGACTTTCTGTAGCAGCCTGTGGCAAATTCAATTTCTTAGTTTTCAGTTTCTTCTGAATCTGCATGCAGTAGTTGTGCACTCATGGTAATAACTATCCAGATCTCAACAGGAACAGTTTATACTGCAGCTTCTCAGCCCCTGAGAATGGAGGGAGATCAGAAAGTATGGCATGGTGTCTCAAAGAGGGGAAGGAGTGACTCATACAGGAAGGAAAACAAAGCTAAGATGAACTTAGAGCGTAAGAGAAGAGGTAGACTGTTGGATGTAAATCAACTTTCCTGCACTCAGAAGTGTGCATATTGCAGTGAGAGGAGTTGTACTTGACAGTAATGGAAGCCCAAGGAAGTTTGATTAAGATTAAATGGCAGACACAGACCAACACAGAAAAGAGGTTTTTGGGTGAAAATCAGAGGCAGGAAGTGACTAAGTAGGTCAGAAGCTGGAGGGTAGTGAGCTGGATAGATTAAGTGGGACCTGGAGCAACTCAGTTAGCTCTGCTAATGACAAATGATAATGTTCATACTGCCGCCGAGTTTAACAAATCTGACTCTGAAATCACCTTCAAGGTCCTGATAGCAAATCAGAGATTTCTGAGTTCTAATGGTATCTACATCTGAGCAGATAATGTATGTGTTTTAATCAGAGATTGGTTTTGCAGTCACTTTTTGACCCTGCCAACCTTCCTGTAAATAGTACACTATTTTGACTGAACAGGATTTCTTCTTAAGTACTGAGAAAAAAATGACCTGGCTAGTAGAAACTGTTTGACTCTGAGAAGGGCAGCTACTACAGATTGAAAAGACGGATGCATTGGAGAAACTCCTTTCCACCCTAAATTCAATAAGTCTTTGATTCAACTGCTTTGTTTGTATCCAGGACTGCCGGAAGAGAACAGTTACCTTGTATTTTTCTACCTGATGAGAAAAAAACAAATTGTATGTGTGCACTGGGACAGTTCAATTTGAGTCTATTCCAACTTCAAAGAGGTTTTCAATGGTCTTTCAGATGTAGGGTGTGAGGAAGGGTGAGAACTGCTAAAGCTAGCCCCATCCTCATTAAATCTTTGCCCTCTCTGGAGTAGGCATGCAAGTGGAGAGAATAGAAGATATGCATGAGCAACTGAGCATCTGGGACCTCATGACCTTTGACTGTTGTATTATGGGAAATGTATTCTTTGGTTGCTATGCCTTTCTAATTCACTTGTATTTTCCTTCAGTGACTCCCTTGTATTTTCTTTGGTGCTCCTGTGTAACGGTTTCAAGGAACCACCATCTCCAAGTTAAGCATGTATACAATAGCTTTAATTAAATGTTTGCAAGTATCCCACAGTAATGCAAGGGAAAGAAAAAACAAACAGTTTTGTACTCACTTGTACCTATCTCTTGTGAGCCCTGCCAAGGATGGAATCATCTGCACCGCTGCCCCTAAAACCCATTTCTATTGTTTAATGAAAGCCATAGGATCCCACTGCTCTACATACAAGCACTTCAGGTATTTTCACTCCCCATGGAAGAGCTGCAGATCACTTTTGAAAGGGACGGTGCTGAAATCTTTTAAGCTAGGCTACAATAAACAAAAAATAAGGAGTAGTTAGGGTAAACATTCTTTACTTCTTAAAAAAAAAAAAAAAAGGAGAAAAAGGTTAATCATATCCTAGTTGTTCCTTAAAAATACCCACAAAGACGGTACAGATAGGGAACCAAAAAAAGGAAAGGATTTGACTTTCTTCAGTATTCTGAATTTAATCTTTTTTGCCCTCTGTACTATTGGCAAAATCTCAGTCCTGTCACCCTCCTTTTCCTCTCCTGCAATGAGTTACCTATTTATTATTCTCTCAGATGGGGATCCTTGCTTTTTTTTACAAGCAGTTAACAGCATCATTTGATAAATAAAGAAGAAAGCTGTAAAGGATTTTTGTATCCAGGCATTTAAAATAACTATGCACAAAGGAAATGAAATTCGGAAAAGGAATTCTTAACATGCAAAGAGAATAATAAGAAATGGGATGCTAAGTTCATTGCTCACTTTATGTCAAACATAAATATTTCTCTCGAATATTTCAATGGCTGACATCATTATTATTTCAGAGCTGAGACAAGCCAATTTGAGAACACTTCAGTCTGGCTATACACGTATTATTGGAAATCTGTCCTCTACTTCTCAGTGACTCACAGTGATAACACACATCAGAAAAGATAACAGTAATTTTAAGACTGTAAAGAAAAAGTAAAGGCCAGTTTGATGAGAGATAAAAGAAACTGAGCTTCTAGCTCTGATCTTAGCTATTTCCCAGCACTGAGACCAGTGGCTTTGTCAGTTTTTGCAGTCTGATGTGCTGGGCTGGCCAGAGGTTGTGTTGAACAGGGACTGGCCTAGCTCTGATGGAGCTTGAGGTGTGGTGACTTTTCAGGAGGGAACAGAAAGCATGGGTTGTTTCCCTCACATAGCAAAGCACAAATGACAGCAGAGTTGTCTGAGATCGAGAAGTGCTGACGTAAGTTAGTAACAGGAACCAGCAGCTGCAAAGGAGTGGGATGAAAAGCAGTCTTGGAAGGTGAAGGAGGAAAGGAAAAGGCCAGGGAAGATCTAAAATTAGGAGCAGCTAGCAGATGCTGACAGAGACTTCTCTTAATTGTCCTCATGGGCCTCATCCTAGGCAAATTAAGGCTGACATATAGATTCCTATGAGGACTTTTGGGATACTCTAAATGAAGATTTCTACTCCCAGGCCTCTGTTAATCTGCAGTCTCTGTTTCCACTGCATCTTCACAAGAAGCTTCTTCAAAATAGATCAGTTTTTGATGATGGCTGGGAATGAAGAAGTCAAATTCTGACCATCTTCACTTCTGCCTCTCTGTCTCCTATTAAATTGCAGTTGTTAAACTCTTGCATTAATTCCTGAAAGCTGCTCTCCTGTTTCTTGTCCTATTAGGTCCTTTGTGGACTGTTTCTTTCCTTCTCTTCTAGTAATGACAGTTGATTTCTATCACTAAGACTAAGACCAGGGAAACTCATACCTGACTTTCTCTTGGGTGGATTAGTTTCTTTGAGGGCAGTTAGTTAATTATTTTCACTATGGAGATACCAAAAATACCCAGCCCATCTCCATAACACTAATTAAAGGCCCCAGTACTGGCAGTGCAGCAATCCTAGGCCTTGGACTACTGTAAGTACATTCAGACTTCCCCAGTTCTTCATGTTCCACTTCTCTTTAATAAGTTGTAACTACTTCAGTTCTCAAAATTCATGAGGAACTTGAAGCTGAAGCTCAAAGTTCACACCAGTCACTTAATACTGTGACCCAAACTCAGTGAAGTTTACTGAAAGATGCTCCCTAAGATTTTCTGCATCCTTGGGATATGGAGAGAATGGGAAAAAGGAGAATACAGTGATGAGTGATTTGACTAGTTCTGCAGTAGCAACCATTCTCTCGTTCAAAGGAAAAGGTCCCATCCTGACAGAAAAGCAGTTGCAAAAGCTGAGCTATCAGTGCACTCAATGTGATGTTCATGCTGCCTATCACCTCATAAGTTCCACAAACAGACCAGGAAACAAGAAGAGCTGGAAGGTGATAGTATTGACCACTCTGCAGGGTGTAGTAAGAGCAAACCCAGGATGATGGAAAGGAGAGTATTAGAAGTTAATCCCAGGTGTAGCACACTGGAGGCCAGATGCTTTTTGTAAGAGGTGTCCTTCATGTAATACGTGTTTTGTTTTCCCACTGTGAACTTTATGGTAGGCTTGAGCCAGTGAATGATGCATTCTCCATAAATGCCTAGCATGGCCAATTGTAGCCTTTCCAAGTTTCTTATTCAACAGCACATTTTTTCCTTGTTTTTAAATGCTTGCTGGAGTCTTAGACTAGGAGTTTTTAACCTAACAATAAAACACCTGTGTTTTATTAAGACCTGGGACTTGAGTTCCACCTCTCTCACTTTTACTGAAGTGTTGCCACTAGTCAAGTTAACTCTTTTGTAGTCAGTTTTGCTCTGAAAGTGTATTTACATACAGCTCAGTTCTTACAGGAGGAAAGGAAAACCAGCTCTGAGGCAGACCCAGAAGATTCTGTTTCAGCATCTTTTTTTACGTTAATAAATAGATGTTAACATACAGCAGCAGACTCCACTTCTAAGGTTTTCCATGTTCTCTCCCCTGTTCCAAGATGAGCTCTGTTCAGCCCTAAGGTTTGTGTATTTTGCAGACCATGGACCACAAGCCTCTCTTCAAGTCTTGTTCAATGCTGGCAGGTGAGGGGTGCAGAACCCCTAAATCACAGCTGCAAAGCTGCACCCTTGCTAGCAAAACAGCTCTGCATCAACACGGGACTGGAAATTCAACTGTTCTCACCAGCCACACATTTCCAGAGTGAGATTTTTGAGTTGTATCATAGAAACTTAATTCAACTCAATGGGAAAACTACTATTCTCTCTGTTCCTTTCCACTGTTCTCATTTCACTGTCTTAAATGAGAACTGGAGCAGCACTATATAGCAAATTTGTTGCCTGGACCTCCAAGTGTGTTATTATCCCTATATTAAATTACAAAAATGGCAGCATGTGGATGTGAAGGAATTATCCAGATTCATGCAGCAATTTAGTGGAAAGGCTGACAAGTTCCATTGTTAATGTAGTAAGCAACCGCCCTGTGTTCCAGTTAACTTAGCTTCTTAATAAGTGACTATTTTCTAGGTCTTCTCCATGCACATCACAGAAGCACTGCACTGCAGCGTGAACAACACAAGCAAATTCACCATCAATTCACTGAAGACAAGGGAGGGCAATTCAATACACACACCAAAGATTGAGGATCTGTACGTCATGAGGTCTCTCTGTTGCCATCTATGTGCTTATGGGCATCTGACCTTTTTCTTTATGACTCAGTTTCCCATGTAAGCCTGAGAGAAATTATTTGCAGCCAGGAGGTAATCAAGAGGTCATACACTTCTGAGGTTATTCTGGGTTAGTCATTAGTCTTAGGACTTTAGTGGCACACTTATACAGAACTAATCGTATTAATCTACATCAGACTCGTGTGGACAGAACAGATACATCAAAAGTTCAGAGGTCTGCAGATACTCTAATACTATATCTACAGAGCCATACAAATTTCTAAAATAAACAGGTAGGTAAATAGATAAATATTAGTTGCTGCCCAAATACTTGTCAGGAATAATTAATCCCATAGATGGCTATTTATATTACAGTCTGATGTAGCGGATGTGTGATTTATATGCTCCTGTAACACTAAGTACACATACAGTGGTACTCGTAAAAGAGGATGTTCCAGGTTTATGTTGCTTTTGTAAACTAATTATTTCCACTCATTCATACATACCAGTATATAATTTCTAAGCTATGAGGATACCAACAATCACTGGAAATGGCCTTAATAAGCCCACATAACAGTAGAGCAAGTTGTAGGAACATAAAACTATGGCTTCTGCACAGAACGTCAGATACTGTGGGGATCTGGGAGGCTGGGGTATGTAGCAGTGAAAGTCATCTGGTGTGAGAACAGCAGAGAGCCCCTACAGCCTGGTGCTAGCTTAGACCACAACCTGGGGAGTGTCCGCTTGTTGTGCCCTTTCGAGGAGTACCATCTGCCTTGCCTTCCATTTGGAAAGACACAGGATGAACTTTACAAGCATAATTTGAAGCTGAATTTTTCATATTTGGATCATGCTTCACAAGACTCTTACCCTTCCATTCAGTGTAAATAAGCAGAAAAGATCATTTTGACTTGCTTTACAAAATACATAGAAACAGCTTTTCAAAGTCTCCCTTAAACCAAACAGCGTAAGTCTCACATTTGTTTGTGTTTGCACCATTTTATGAGTTTTAGGAGGCTGTGATTTCCATTGCTGTGTAAATCACATCTGCTCTTAACTGTGGTTTTAAAAACACCACACATCTGTGGTATCAAATGTGTGCAAATTAGAGAATTATATGACATTACCAGTCACTTACATGCAAATGTAAGCGTCATTTTTTGTGTGGTATTTTAACTTGTGTTATTACGTACCATAAACTACAGTCACCTACTCTCTACTTATACAACAGTCCAAACAGGAGTTTCCTCTTTGCAGTCATTTTCATTGTAGCCACAGAGGCAGGTACTCCAATCAAGAATAAAAGTGACAAATTGTTATGTGCCCTGAAGCTTGCTTACAGTCATTCTTTATAGGTGGCCTGGTCACCATACTCATTAGTTTTGAGTAAATAAAATGTGGGCTTTGGTGTTTTGGAGTTCTACTTGATGGTAAAAGAGGTGGGGCTTTTTTTGAACAATCTGGAAAGGGGGCACTTTTTGGCTTTACTTTCTTCATGTACTCTTGGTATCTTTTTGATGATGGTCCCAGACTGAAACTGATCAGAGCCACCATCTTTAAATCTAAGATCTGGATGTGGGCAAGTGGTACTGTTGGTCAGTTACACCCTCTATTCCAACACTGTAAAAGCAGTTGTACTGTGACACATTTGCTCTATTTTTCTACCTCAAAGCATCTGAAGATACTGTGTCAGCAAGATTTTCCTTCTCCTGTTTCATAGTCCAGTTCCTATTTTCAACTTTTTTTCATGTAAGTTCTTTTAAAATCTGCTCATAAGAATGTTCTGCTTTAAATTAAAAGTCTATGTGTTTTAGTGCTCACTCCAGTTTTTCTTTAGACTAATATTTGGACAAAACTTGAACAAAAGTTTCAGAGCACCCAATACTACTTATAAGCATTATTAGTGAAGCTTAACAAAGCAATTACGCAGAAGCTGTTATTATCTTCACCTTTCATACAGTCAAAATAAATTACAGATAAATTAATTCATGATTCAGTCGAGGTTGTATTGGTAGCAGCTGGACATGGAGCCAAGGAACTCTGACACCCACACTCCTGCTGAAATGATATACCCTGAAAACACCAGGACTGCCTCAGACTCAGAGCTACTTACATTCCTCTCAAATGATTGAAGTGTTTTTAGACCATGAAAATTAAAGAAAGGAAAAATAATGTAAATCAGTGTCTGTTTCTACATTGTTTTCTCCTCTGAGAATAAAATACTTCTTTTTCTTGTTTTAATTTTTTCTTACAGTAGATATTGGCAAGCTGAAAGTTGAAGTAAAATAGGAAAAAATAACAAGCATATTTTGAGTGATTACTCAACTGGGGTCCTTTGTGACAGGAAATGCAGCTGCGTGACTAATGGGCCTGACTTTCTCTTGGCTTCCTTCCCCCTTCAAAGATCTTGTTTACTGCCCCAGCCAATTTTTTTTTTTTTTTTTTAAATTGCTAGAAGCTAGCAATTTTCCAGGGAAAAAAAAAAAGATCTCTGCAAGAGGCAAAGGCAGTAAATCTTGCAAAGATCAAGGGCTGCAGTGCTCTCCCCATCTATTTCTTTTAGCCTTCCAGGCTCTTGAGTCACATCATATCTTCCCCTGCTCCACTCAGAACATGTGTCTAGCAGATCTTTCTGCTTTGGTGAGGGGAGAGAGTATGTGAATCACATTTACAGCGTTTAGCCCTGGAATCCATAAAGGAAGGGCTAATTCCATTAAGGAAACCAGGGGCCTCCTAAGCCTCTTGCATTTTGTCTTTTTATTATTTTTTCTCGCTCACTCTCTTTTAGCAACAGTTGTGCGCTCATACCCCATGATGATGTGGCTTTAAGGGTGAGCTGTTGAGATTTGACAGTGCATAGTCCTATTAGAAGGGGCCAGATAGCCCTAAACGTTGTTTGGGTCTGGCTCTCTTTACAACTCTGCTTTGTTTCCTTCCTAGGCAGTCAAAGGTGGGCCTGGACCTGGATCTCTCCTGAACTTGATGGGAAAAGGAACCGTGCATCCAAGCTTCACAGCAGGCCCTTCTCCCTACCGTAAAACAAAAACCCAAGTCCCTTCTCAGTAAGTGCAGGTGGTGAGCATACAGCAGGATAGAGAACATAAACTGGTAGAACCTCATCATTCCTTAGAGTAGATGCACGCCCTGAAGGACAGCAGCAGTGAACATCATGGAGAGAGAGGGTTTATGGAGGTGTCTGAGGTACGAAGAGCCTCCAGTGCTCTGTAACAGAGTGGCATGTGTTGGCCCTAAGGCACTTACTGGTGCGTGAGCCTGTGTGTTGCCAGCAGCCATGCCACAACAGAAACTGGTAAAACTCTGGAGTAATGTGGTGAGCTCAGTCCTGCAACAGGGTTAGAAAGTTAGGCAGGCAGGCAAGCAACCTCAATAATGTACAAGAAAAGGGAGGCAGTCTTCTGCTTTATCAAGATGCTCTTTGCTTTGAGAGGGAATCAAGTCCCTGAAAAAGAGTTTGAAGACTGCTCCACATCCACAGTCTACAACCCTGGCATGGTTTCCCCGTGCCCTAAAGCAGAGGCTAAAATAGGAGGTGAATATATTCATTACCGCAAACTGCATAGTGAAACCATCAGAATGGGTATTCTAAAAAAAGAGACAAAACCTTTGCTTACGAATAGACCTAAAAGAATTGAATACATGTGTACAGAGGGATCATTTTCCACTACCTACAACAGGAAAAATCTCTGGGGAAGTGGCTGATGCCAAATATTTTCTTATGCTTCATGTGTCAGCAGGGTCTGGCAGAAGCCCTTAAAAAACAGACCACGCATTTTGTGCAAATTGAGAATCACAGTTTCTGGTGATTTAGATTGCTTCACCAAACTTGAGACATTTCTCCAAAAATACAACAGATGTTTGATGATGGACCAAGTTTTCAGCATTTACACAGATCAGATGATGTTAAGATCAGCAGAAAAAAAAAAACAACACAGAATAACATGGTAAAGGGCTTCAGAGCTGCCTGAGAAGAAACTAAGCTGGCTAGACAGACAAAAATGCTAATTTCTCACAGCAGCTATAAAACACTGGGGAGAGACACTGTCAGAGCCAGGTATGCAGCAGGGTTACAGAGGAGCTGAGATGTGTGCAGAAGAGCGGGCACAAAGACTTGCTGAAATGAAAGCCCTAGGAGATGTGTGCAACTTGGTCGTGTGACCTGCCAACCCCTGGGCACTGCTATAGGACATCCAGCTGACTTTGACTACAAATGATAACAATTGCAGAAAATGAAAGAGGTCATTGAAGAGGATGCAGCCCCATGGTATCTTAACGGCACATACGAGACAGAGTCGCCCCCAGAAGAGAATTGAGCTAATCCTCTTGCAATATAGTCAGAACTGGAGGACAGTAATTTCTGTGCAATGAATACTAAGAAAACCCGAGTGTCAGAGAAAAAGGATTTGGCGTTTGCCCATGAGTGTAAAAAGGTTTCCTGGATTATTATTTAATTTTTAAGAGAACTGACCATAAGCCACTTGCTATGATTGCCAAAATGGCCTGGCAAACCCCCTCTCCTCACAAACACAAAGAATTTTTTTTCACTTACAAATTTATGATTTGCAGATTGGGAGGGATTTGGCAGGTTCAAACTTAATCCCTGGAGCATTTGATGAAAATACAATGATGCAAAGTCCAGAGCTGGATTTTGTAGGTGATGATTTGCTTAAAAATGGTGGGGATGAAATCCAGCAGAAAATATAAGAGACAATCACAGAATAGTCTCAGCTTTGTTACTGACTTTGGAAAAAGTATGAATGTACAAAAAATGATATCACCTCTCTTGATTGTTTTTTTCTACTTGAGTAAAGGTAACTTTACTATAAGGAACTAGTGCAAAAAAGATGGCAGGGTACATCAAGCTTCTTGTTACTATACATACTGTACTTGCCAAGGGAAAGAAGCTCCGACAATGCAGGAATAAATAAATGTAAGACATCCACAGTATATACAGATGTAGTTCTACTACTCTAGCTTCATTATTTCTCATCAAATGAGTAGATAGAAAGTAGTATCAAAAGAAGTTGGGAACTACTGAGAAAATGTGTGGAATTAGGCTGTTTCAAATCTCATATATAAAGGTGGAACCCCTGAAGGAAGTGCGTCGACTACTGACATTTTGTATGATGGAAAAATAAAATGAAATTCTTTTAATTCCTTTAGTCTCTCAATTCCCTCTCAACTTCAGGTGTTCCCTTTAAGTCACAGGTGTTTGGAAGAAGAGTAGAGAGAGTCCAGGACACAGCAAACTCCTAACAAAATGACCTGCCACTCCTAACAACTGTAGTAGCGATTTACCAGAGATGCAAGCAATGCCACCAGTTCCTCAAGATTCATTAAGCAGGGCTTACATGCTATTGGTTGTAATTGTTTACAGCCATGTATCACAGAATCACGAGATTGGAAACAACCTATAAGATCATCTAGTCCAACCATCTTCACATTACCACTGCTACCACAAGCACTAAACCAGATCTCGCAGCTCCTCATCCAGACACCTCTTGAACACTGCCAGGGATGGCGACTCCACCACCTCCCTGGGCAGCCATTCCAGTGCCCGACGACTCTCTGAGAGAAAAAGTATTAACACATCTCTGAATTTTGATTTGGAAAATTCAGTGGAGGACCTCTGGCATTAGCAACTGCCTTTTCCAGTTTGTGAATCTGAATCAGGTGTTGCAAAGCCCTCATTTTATTCTGAACAGCTGGATGAAACCAAATGCATAAGAAAGCAAATCTTTCACAAGCAGCTTAAGCACTGGATACACAATGAGGACAATTGCATTTCAGCCCAGATGTAGTTGCACTTAAGCCACAGGGAAGTAATTCATTTATATGCAAACTTCTCAAGCACTTTGGGATGAAAATACTATACAGAATCAGTTTAATACACTCTACTTATGTGACAAACTCCCATTTTGTATTATTGTTTTCCTAGTTTTGCTGTGCCAATCATACTGCAATCCCTCATCTTAATTCTGATCATGGTGGAACAGCAGGCAGATACTTTCAAAAAATCCAGCAGAATTAAAAACTTGCAATGGAAATTATTCCTATGTGTGCATCCTGCCCATGCTCAGAAACTGTTAATGTTCCATTTCTCTCTTCCTGGCCAACAAGTGGCTTACAATATTCATGTGGCATTAATGTGGCTTTGAACACTCAAGTGTACTTTACCCGTTAGGTAGCACATTCTAGGCACTGTTTTGTGGTGCATGAGCATCTCTTTCAGGGCCCCTCCTGCCTTCAGTTTCTACTGTGATGCTCTCCTGCCTCAGCAGAAACAACAAGCCTACACACCCACAATTGCAAACTCTTCCTGATTTGAGAAGTCTTCTGGAACAATTTGGTAACTTGTTCTATTCCTTTTTGTTGAATACTGCAAAAAATGTCTGAAGTGACTGTGTAATCTCATAGGTAAATAAGGAGATTAGAAGCCCTGGACCACCTTTGGTGTTGTACAGTATAGCTGAAAATAGACATCACATGATGTCTATGTTAAGTATGTGTTGACTGCCTTCATCCCAAATTGAATGCCACTGTGTCATGCAATGGCTGCACAGCCTCCCATCTTTTGTTTCCTCATCTATAACACTCAGCCATCCAAAGGGTGCACTGAGACTTTACTGGCATTTCAGAAAACTTTTAAGATTCTTGGAAGAACAATCTAGTATGAACGGAGAGCAGTTGATATTATTTCTTCCTCTTTTAGTGACGTCTCTCTGCTTACAAGCTTAGCTCAAGCTTGTTTGAGGGACTTAATTTTGGTTGGGCTTAAAATCTGTTTTGTTCCTTAGAAAGGATGCTGGAATACACCTTTAAGCACAGTAAATCTCAAGTGCTTGGAAGCCTTGCATTCAAGGTCCCTGCAAATTGCCTTCATCTGACCTTCTTCATCTTTCTTAATATACTCAAACAAGAAAGCTAGAACAGTTCAATACAAGCATGTTCTGCACACCCTGTAGCCTTGTGCAATTTGAACAGACTATTTAGTACAGATTAAAAGGTTTGGTTTATGGACAAAAATGTGCAATTAGATACCCACATGATTCCAGCTTTTGACCATGATTCCAGGTATAGTCCCAAATTTGAATATAGATTCTAGCTCCAGGACTAGAGCTCTATGTAGACTATGTGTGTAGACACACCTTCTAGAGGCCTTGTAAATACAATCACCTCTTTGTTTCTCAACCTATAAAACTGAGATTGGAATAGAAGTGTTTAGAGAGGTTCATTTCTAGAAGTTTTTACAAAGGTTAAATGTTGCTTGTTTCAATCTTGTTCCATTATGAAGAAGTAATGTAATGTCCTGTAATGTTTCCATCCTCTGTTAAAGAGTTCTTTACTTTCAGTCTTTACATTATTTAATTAAATTGTACCAGGCTGTTTCACAAGCTGGCCTTTCCTATGGCTATTGGTAGCTACAGAGTGATGGAAGATGGGTGTTCAGAGAGCAAGCAACAGGGGCAATTGCTGACCAAAGGTTTCAGCTTCCTGGCTGGCCCTCTAATCAGTTCTGTCTGCAATAGCTTTTCTTTCATGTTGTATCTTTGATAGAACAATTCCCATTCAAAAAGCATCAGCAAGCGCTAGAAGCACACCCACATGTTAGGTGCTCAAGCACATTCCCTGCAGCTCTCGAACTTCCCCCTCTACAGGGAGGACTCAACTTGGTGATGCCATTGTGAATGGATGCGTGGGAGAAAAACACTATCAGTAACAGTGGGTAATACAAATGACCATTTGCATTACGATGGTATCAGGCTTGGTCCATGGCTTTCCATGAGGAGACAGTGCTTAAAAGCATCTCCTGGGCAGGGCAAAGCCTTCAGGTCGGAAGAGCTGAAATAACCCCTGGGGACCCAGGATGAGGGCACCAGAAAAGCTCTGTACCTGCAGGGCAGTGGAGGATCCTGCTGGCTGCAGTGATGGAACCGGGCCTATGGAGGCCTGAGTGCAGGAGAAATCACACCTGTCCATTCTGCGGCTGTGTGGAGCTCAGCTGGGGAAGTGGGCTCATTACGCTGGCTGTGCCGTCAGCTGGTCCCTTTGGAAGTCATGCCTGGGCTGCTGGGAGAGACAGCAGTTCCCTTCAACACGCACAGTCACACATAGCTAATGGAACCAGGATTATTGCAGCAATTAAGGAAAAAAAGAAAACCATGTATTGCCAGGTTGGATAAAATGTAAGGCTTGACGTGGGCAGAGCTCCTGCCAGCTGAAGTGTTTGCACCTGGTCTTACTGGAAATCCATGGGGCAGAAGATTCTTGCTGAAGTATTTGTGTTGCCATCGGCATGGCAGCGACTCGCCTGCACGTACTCAGACACCCAGGAGGCCAGGGCTCAGGGCTCTTTGAGGAGGTCAGTTTTTATATAGTAAAGCAAACAGTTTAGCTAATCAAGGATATTTTTTCTTTTCTTTTCTGAGGCTCTTGGCATCCAGCCTTGTTACTTCCAATCTTTAATTTGTACTGTGGCTTCCTTTTCCCTGCTGCCTTCTCACTCACTCCAATTTTCCCACACACTTGTTTCCTAACTCTACCTCCTATGGAGGTCGTCATTTATTTCATACCCAAATTTATCTCAGTCCTACACAACGCTGCTGTTACCTCATCACTTATTCCTGTAAAAGACTGTCACTGGATATTCATGAGATTGACAAGTTTATGAAAAAACAGTGAAGCCATTTTTTTAAAGATAGAAAATAGTTGATGGTTACAAAGGTCATTGTAAATTTATTCATATGCATTTGTATAAATTGACTGTATATCAATTTGGACCTTCTTTTTGGTTATATAGCTGTCTGAATGGCAGCACTGGATTTTCAGGTTTTTTTCCTTTTTTTTTTCTTTTCTTTTTTTTTTTTTCCCAAAGGATCTGTGTGTGTCTGTGATAGAAGTGGGATGCAAGCTGAACTCCTTGGTCACAACATTGCCATGGAAAAGCCTTCTACCATAAATTTTCCACAATAAGGGAGAAGATTCTGACAAAACAAAGTCATTTGGCAGATTCTTCCACAGCCTTTCCTTCATTTAAAAAAATGCCCATGCAAACATAGGAGAGATAAAGGCTCTTTTTCTCATTACCACAGCTAAGCAGCCCCGCAGCATTTGCCCGCATCACAGTCAGGCTTCTTCAAGAACTGATAATGAGATACACAGGAACATGGGTCAGAAATGACCCTCCTGATCACCAGGTTCTGTCCCACAAAACCTCCCTTTAACAACCTTCTCTAAAAAGCTACACAGAATCCAAAGCACTCCTTCAGTCAGTATACACTCTAAAAGCTGCAAAACACCACCGTCTTGTAACAAAGGCACAGCCTGTGAGGCAGGTGTAGTTTCATTTGATTTCAGGTTATGGTAAATGCTTGTTCTTCTCTTTCCCTGAAGTTATTTCCAAACTCTTCTGCCTCTGAATGCAGCCCAATTTGGCATGGCAGCACTTTTCAAGCCGTGAAGCAAGGTGAGAAGAGCTAATGAAGACTGACACACATTCCACATCTTTTCTCCCTAACAATTCCTCATAGCCACTTACATGCAAGCACACAACAGTTTTAATGAACTGAAGTGAAGCAGGGGCTAAAGATGCTGGGAGGCGATGGGTAGCGTGCAGTGTCTGGCCTGTGTGCAGACCTTCTGCAGGATATTCGGTCACGGCTCAAGTCCCACAGGCAGCATATGATGGCTGTTACTGTTCTCTGGCAAAGAAGTCCCCCCGACTGAAAGCAGCCACACACTGGAAAGCTGATCCTGCCAAGATGCACACTGTATTTGCTCTCTGAGGCAGCTGGGCCAGTACTTTTCATTAATTTCAGAATCCACCACTGACGAAAACACAACTCTTTATAAGGTGGGACGTGTTTTAAAGGAAAAGTTGGGGCAGATTCAACTGGTATAAAGCTGCATAGCTTTATTAAAGACTGGGGGGTGTTGCTGATTTATACCAGCTGAGAAGTTGGCTAGCATTCTTTTGGAGCCATCACCTCTCTCATTTGCAATTGCCAGCTGAAAAGCTGGGAAATGCAAGGAGAAATGAAAAATGGAGCACATTTATGTGAAAAGCTTCTATGCAAAACAAATGTCTGCTCACTGCACATAAGCTGAAATAATACAGCCGTTATTGGAGCTGTGCTACAATAAAATAAGCTGGATGAGTCAACCAGCAGTGCATCTAATCTCCACTGGCTGCTTTTCCGGTCCCCAAGCTCCCCATCTATTTTTATCTCTTCTTTTTTTTTAATATACTTTTTGGTTTAGAAGCAATAAATCTACAGATTTTGGGTCCCCTGTGTGCACTCCTGCCAGCAGGCTGCTCAGCAATCAGGACATTACCCAGACCACTACTGCTATTAGGCCACGGAACAGGGAGGCTAGGAATCAGATTCAAGAGACACTGTACACAGAGAGCATGGAAGTGCTACTGATAGTGTGGGGCACGGCAGACACTTCTGCACTGAAGGCAATACTCAGCATGCAGGTCAGCATGCTGTGCTCTTCAGGTGGCCCAGCCGTACCACTTCAGCTTGTGAGAGTACGGCAAAACATGCTCTACAGACAGATGTGCAACAGTGCGAATGCCTGGGATGAGCACATCCCAGATTTGATTGTTTCCAAACCTGTAGGAACTCAGCTTTGGTCCAGTGCTCTAGCCAAATCTCATGCCATGAGGTAGGGCACATCCAGACAGAAAAACATGATGTGCTCAATGGTCCTGCTGTGAGCTGTAGAAGAGCTAACACTAAAATGGCACAGACAGTCAGAGCCTGCTTCTGTGCCTGTATAAAAACAATGTAATTTCTTTTATTTTTTTCCTGCGGGGGGAGATTTTTAGTTAAGCTAAACGTGTCTGGTCCATCTTAGGATGCTAACTATGACAGGGTATAATTTAATTTCAGAATCACTGGGCAGGTGACGGGAAGAGCTTTCATGATGCCAGGTTTTGGTGTTGTTTGCTGGCTCAGTAGCACTCTCTTGAGAAAAGTGTGGGTGCAATTTTGGAATCACAATGTTCCTGCTTCATTTTTCTCTGCTAACCAAGATCTTAGCAATTAAGCTTTTATTTTTCTACCTTTTCTCTGCTCTCTTTAGTGATTTCATTACAAACACATCCAACTAGTCACCTCGAGCTCATACATGCTGAGAAACATCTGTTAATTGAATATTAAGATAGCCTAAGTTTTATAATGGAAAAAAACTGCTGGGATATTATGCTAGCGTACAGCATTCTCTTTCATTCCAAGAGTACGTGCTTCAGGGAGCAAGGGAGAAGAGTGTTTGAATTTAATTTCAGACATTCACTTTTTAGGTGCCCCCAAGGGACATACCCATTTCCTATATAAGGTTTGGTCTGTTTGCAATTAAGCTCTCTTCTTTGCATATTTCCGGATAGATTAAAAATAGCAAAATCAGCTTATTCTTGGACTTCTGGAGATAAACAAAGCATTGCTTCTAGGGGTTTAAAAACACTGATCAGGTTTACAGATCTTGAAGGCAGAATTTGTCCACAAATTTTTTTATGCTGGATAAACAACAATTTCCAAAGATAACAGAAAAGGTAGGAACACATTTCTAGAACTGGAGACCTTTAAAACTAAGTAATTTTTGCAGCCTTCATTTTTACGTAAAATTTCTGTTGATAAGAAGTAGAATACATTTTTAATGCAGAAAGCTCAAGACCCATTCAGTCTGCCCCTACCTCTCTCCCAACCAATGGATCAGTTCCAGAACTGAGAGGCTTGCTGAGCTCCCATTACAGTTCTCCTCTTATTCTTTTTCTATTGGGATTACTATCACCAATCCATTTAATCCAAAATGTAAAGCTGCTTTTTGTGATGCAGCCATCCATTCTCAAGGACCTTGACAGAAACAACTCATTTATAACGGTGCCTAAATTGTTATCAGATGGGAACAATTCCCATGCACCCCTAGCACCTTGAAGCTGGATATACGATAATCATCTATACCTGATCCTTGCTATTCAGCTCTCTCCTTGTTTGGAGAAATTACCTAGAACAAACAGGAGACATTTTCCTAAGGAAAATTGATGATTATGTTGCGAATTTAAGTTTCCTGAAAATGTTTTTGCTGTTTCCAGTTATCTTTTGCAGATTCCTCAGCAGTCAGTGCACCCTGATGGATCCACAGACAATGGAATTAAAGCCACTGATATAATGGTTTTAATGTTGGTTATTCACATTCTTCAGCGCCTGTTAGGCATTTGCTTTCAGTATACTTCATTCCCCTAACAAAAATGTTGATGGATATTGAAACTGACGATTCAGGAGGGAGAAAAGATTACAGCACTTCAATATCCAAGCAAACGAATGGACACATTTATTGTTCAGAATTACATTCCTTGGAAGATTTATAGAGCCGTTAGTAGAGGATAGGAAAAAAGCACAGTTGAACAAGATACAAATGAAGTGGCCTAAACCACCAGGTTGTGCTTTGATTCCCCTCTACACAAAGCAGTGTAATAGCACAGTGGAAAGACCAGTGGCCCATCCTGTATCTCCTAGGAAGGCAGGAAGATCCTTCCAGATCATACTTAGTTCCTAGGGCTGTATGTATCTCAGCCTGGGAGGAGCACTCAGTGCCATAATCCTTAAGGACACAAGCAGTTTTGAAGAAGTCAATAGGACTGTCCAGTATGGCTGTTTATAAGAGCTGCTCTTGCAGAACTAGGACACGTTTGGTAAAGAGAAGCAAGAGAAACAAGTCTTAATATTCTAGCAATACATATACTTCTGGGGACCTAACAAAGACTCCAGTGTGTCACACAGACAAGAGGCATAAACAGAACTTAGAAAACAATAAGGAGTTTTGTAAAACCAGAACAAAACGTGTGAAGATTGTTTTAAACATTCCTGGAAAGAAAAGTGCTATTGATCCTCCTTGTCTGCGAGTAACATTAAAGACATGGGCCTCCTTTTGCCACTGTGGCCTCTAAAGAGTCAACTTCCTGAGCTCCAGAATGTTCTGAGCTCCTGCACATTTCCAGAACATTTGTTGGAAAAAAAAAAAAAAAAATCTTAAACAAGGAATAACGTTCTGTCCATCAAGAAAGATTTCACAACAATTACAGTACCAGGCACTGAGAACTCTGCCTGCCTGGCCCACAGCCACACCACGGGCGGCAAACTTTCTAACTCTCACAGACTAATTAGGATCAGGTCAGGTATGTGACTGAGAGAACTCAAAGGAGGTGGAGGGTGAAGCAGGAAGTGCTGATGATTCAACCGGGGATCATCTTGAAGATATTTCTTTTTTTTTTAGATGTGAAAGTGATCTTGTTTCTAAGAAAACAGAAAGGGACAACTTTCTGGTAGAAAAAGGAAAGTGGGAAGGACAGTTTGTGTAGGTAGTAGAGAGAGAAACATTTGATTCATTCATCATAGATTTTAGGATGACATTTTATGGTCTGTAGCAGTAGAGTGGGACAGGTGACAAGAAGGCAGAAACACTGTTCCCAAGGCAGTGTTTCCTTCTAGTAAGAAACTAGAGTTGCAAGGGAAATATTTCAGAGGACTGCATACATCTCATTCCACCTCTAGGTCTTTAAGATAAGTCAGAATGAATGTGTAGAATCTTACATTATGTTTTTTGCTAGGAGAGTAGTACAGTACCAAAATGCATCACCAAGAGAGGTGGTGCATTCTCCATCCTTGGACATTTTCATGGCTTGGCTGGGCAAAGTCACTGCTGACCTGTTCAAGTGCAGGTAACAGTTCTGCTTTGAGCAGAATGATGGGCTAGAAATATCCAGAGGTCCCTTCTAACCAGCATTTCTGTGATACCTTAGTCTCATAGGGATTGCACAGCTGAGCTGACAAGCAGTGTTTCAGAGAGATTCTGCAGAACAAAAGCCCATGGATGGTAACATCTACACAAACCGCTCCAACCACTCCAGGTGTGGTAGATATTACCATCCATAGGCTTTCATCCTACAGGGTCCTTTGTGTAATGCCTCCTCGATCAGAAACTGGATGGCAGCAATATTACAAAATACCGTTTATGAAGCAGAAGTACTTCTGGAACAATGATGCTGCTCAATTCCCTTATGCAACCAAGGCTTCGGCAAAGAAAATGTTAGGCTCCTGCAGTGTTCTTGTGACACTTTTATAGCAGCTGTGAAAGCAAGAATGCTATTGTGCATTACTGGTATGCTGAGGTGTTGCTCAGAGAGAGCAAGCTTATGGCTGAGTTGAAGGCTGCCATATACCTTAACTTTTTTTTTTTTTTTTTTTTTTGGTGGTCTCAAGTCAATTATATCTAGCTGCTTCCCACATCAAATGGAGCAACAGAGACTGAGTTCTAACTAATAGTGCAGTGGGGACAATTCTATCCCAGCTAACAGAATAGAAACATGCATAAAAGTGACAATTCCTTCCACGACACCACCCCTTGCACCTTATGCTGCACTCCACTCAACCATCAGTCTTGGTACTGCTAGTCTTCAACATCTTTATCAATGGTCTAGACAGTGGGATCCAGTGTGCCCTCAGCAAGTTCACTGATGACAATAAGCTGAGTGTTGCAGCTGATACAACAGAAGGAAGGAACGCCCTTCACAGGGACCTGGACAGGCTTGAAAAGTGGGCCCACAAGAAAATAATGAGGTTCAACAAGGCCAGGTGAAGGGTATTGGCCTTGGGTCAGGGCAATCCCAGATATGTGTACAGACTGGGAGAAAAACTTATTGAGAGCAGCCCTTCAGAGACAGACTTGGGGGTCTTGGTGGACAGAAAGCTGGACATGAGCCAGTAGGTGGCAACACTGCCTACAGCAGGGGGGTTGGAACTGGATGACCTTTAGAATCCCTTCCAACCTAAACCATTCTACGATGATACGATGATTCTATGATTTTGATGGTTTGTTCCTGGCACACTCATTTTCCCTGCCATTCAGAGCCAGCTTGCACAGTGTTGCAACATCCTCATCTCTGCTTTTCTTTAATCATAATCCCAGTTTGATAGCCAAAAATACATCTCCATTTTCTTCATAGAGAAGCCTAAACATTTTTAATGGAATCCTAAACAATGAAACTATGATGGCAGTTAAATTGTAACCACACAAAAAGGCAGGATGTGCACTTAAAAGGATTGTTCATATTAACTCAACAGAGAGTAAAAGCTTCTCACACTCTACGAATACAAACAAATATCTTTATTGATTTCTTAGCAATGATATACGGATAAACTGCATACATAGATATGCAAGAAACCTTTTTTCAATACAGCTCCTATGCAAAGGACGAGCTTCAACTACTTATGAGCTCCAGTTCTGCTTCCTCCAAAATTGTCCATTCTATATTAATGCCTGGCTGCCAAAACGCATTAATTCCATAGTTGTATCCCTGTCATAAGCCATTAGTTCCACACTCTTACTACACATAATACATACATTCCACATTCTTTTCCTTAATATGCAAATCTTTCCAACCATGGTCCCTTTTGTTCTGGTGCCTCTCAACCCACCAGCATATGCAGGAGAGCTCACAAACTGATCCTCTGGGATATACACAAACATGACCAGTATGTTCTTTGTGATTTGTATGTGACCACAGCAGAGATTTTGAGGTTCCCTCTCAAGCCTCAAATTGTTTAAGAATTGCCCAGATTTCTGACCCCTTTCATCTGCACTAAGTGGTTTACACTGGTTATTATGAATCTGCTTTCAAGGCTCCTAAACAATAACTGATTTTGTTTACAGTAAAAACTTTTCCAGTAGCCCAAAGCACTGTTCTTAGACAACACAGAGGTGAACAACTGCATGATTGCCACCATTTCCTGCTGTCAAAAATGTCATCAAGACCATACTGAATTCATTCAATCAGCAGCAACATTTACAAATACTTCTTTCACAAAGAGCTTCTCCTTTTCACATGAGGTCTTGATCCCAACAGCTCCTGTTTGTCTTGAAAACCAGGAGGTGGAACCTGCTCCACAGTTCTGTGGATATTTTGCTTGCTCCAACAGACAGCAGAATTTACAATGTGAATCTCAACAAAATTCAGGATCTTTCACTTGCTCCAGAAAATGCTCTTATGTCACGAGTTTGTGGTACTCAAGGCTTGTAAAAGTGAACAAGGCTGTCTGATTCCCTGAGACAACAGCAGTACCTGGACACACAGAGCTGGCATAGCCCGTGGCAAAGCCCTAGTTTGGGGCACTGCTAATATTACTTGAGGTGCAAAGTCAGAGCTTGCAATTTGGAGGGCATGAAGTACAATATATTTATTCCCAGAAATCCTCCTATTTCTTTAGGGCAATGGCTGGCACTGTCTCTCTTGGAACAGGAAAATGGCTGACAAACAGCTGAGATCTTGGTATTATCAGACAGATTTGTCACTATTCTTAATTTGCACACATGCTATGGTGACGTGTACATTGCATACACTTAGACTGCATGGCTGAATGCTCATGTTATATCAAGCTGCGCATGATTTTACAACTGGCTCTGTTCCTTGAGCAGTGGGAGCAGCTCTTGAGCACTTCTGAAAGGCAGGCTACAGCTGAGTGGCTGCAGCCGTAACTCTCCAGCGCAATTTCTCCTCCACCCCAACCACCTCGCCTCCTCCATCCCTCAACATTTTTTGCTGCTTTGTTTATTCTGCAGAAAACATCAATAAAGGTATACGACCAAGGTAAAACATTTTGGCAAACGGTTATTTTTTGTAACTCAGCTTAAAGGGAAAATATGAAGACTGCCCCTCCTCCTCAGAAAAGGGGAAGGGTGGGGTTGAGAAATGAGATCTGGAAGCAGCCCAGCCAAATAGAAGGCTGGCTGCCCCAGTAGTCCTTTTAAAGGAAAACTGAACTGTTTTTTTTGGTAGAATGAACCATGCTGGCAGGAGAGCAAAGGTTTAACTGAGAGAAACTGCATTAATTTTTAAAGAAATCATTTAGATAACTTTCAGGAAAATCTTCAAGAAATTGGGATGTATAAGGCCGAACATAATGTTTCAAGAAAATGTGTAAATCATACTGCAGAGATTATTTAAGACCAAACTGACATACTAATAGAAATCTTTAATAGAGTACAATCCCTCACTACTAGGAAATGTACTCAACTACCCTGCGGGTCTTTTTCGAGGGTTAACTTCCATGACTGTATAGAACTGGGGCCTTGAAGGGGGAAAGAGAAAAAAGTGGGCTTACAATTTTTGCTGATTAACAGACTGACTTTTTGAAGCACTATGGTACTCTGTAGACCTAGATGGTATAAGCCACAGGTAGAGAGCTGCGGATTTCCCCGACCAGACATAGATTATTACTGTAATTCTGCAGTGGAGCAGAGGAGCTCACGGCAGCACTTGCAATCACAGCTGCCATTCTTGGATCAGCCCTGGAAGCAAGGCAGGGAGTGACAAAGCCTTCAGTTGGGAAGTGAAGGACTTGGTAGATCACAAGGAGGTTCCAGATTTACTTAGAGGACTTGCAAACAGACAGGCACCACTTAATTCCTCCCTGAGCTGCAGCTGCCCCTAGGTGAAGCAGCAAAGCTGCATGCAAAACACAGGGGACTTAGTTTAGAAGGTGAGGAATGGTTTGTTTACGGTTTAGCAGGAAATCTGAACAAAAACGTCAGGAATCGCTTAGAAGTGTTGTGCTGTGCTGCAATGATAAATGAAAAGGTCAGCTTGGCATTGAGGCCCAGCTCTGCTCCCAGTCACGCTCGGGTCATTCCCTGCTCTCACCATCTCAGCTGCTACATAACCCGCTGGGCAGAGGGAAGCAGAGCTGTCCTAAAGCCCTGAGCTGAAAGACCATGCAGGGGAGTACCTGGGAGCCACCTGAGAGCTGCCACAAGCAGTGCCATAGCTCAGCAGGACAGAGTACGCTGCCTGTTCGATCCCCCTTCGCCCCAATCTACCCCTCCTTCCAAATCTAGATAGGTTTCAAATTAATTTACAATCTCAAGTGCTGCTAACTCAATCAAATTATGAAATAAAAGCTCATCCTGAGGGAAGGCAGAAATCAGCTCCCTTCTCTGTCTCACAGCTGTCCCTTCCTCCTCCCATGTGTTCCCGAAACCTGGAACTCTTCCAAGTGCTAAATGCACTGGAAAGCATATCCTCGGGCCAGCTGTGATCTGATCATGGTGCGTTGGCCGCGGGTGAATCAGAAACCAGCCGATAGGCCCTGAAACAATGCGGTCCCTTGTTAGGCTGCGAGAGTGGCCTTCTCCTGCAGCCCCCGCCCGGCAGCCAGCCTCCAGCAGAGTAGGGTGCCAGCGGCCTTCTGCAGCACGCCCCGCGGGATCCTGCCGGCCAGCCCTGTGCTGAGCTGCAGTACTTCCTGTTGGGAATGACGTGCTCCTTGTGCTGGGAGAAAAGCAGGTGATCATCAAGACATGGCCTGCTGTTGGTTTCTGCACAAGCTGCTGTGGGATGGCCCCAGCAGCGGCACTTGGTACTACAGTTCCTCTGGAATCCCAAGGGTTGAGAGCCTCCTGGGAAACTTCTCATCATCAGCTGAGCACTGCACGTATCAGGCCTAGGAACCAGATTTATCTGGCCTCTCAGCTTTGCTGATGTTTTGTAGGTTTTGTATGTTTATGACCTTAAGTAAGCATTATAGAAATCAAGCAGTGGCACGCTGCCAGAGCCCTCCGCTTTTCCCAGCCAGGCTCACAGCAAGTGAGGCTGCTCCCTTCCACAGGAGCAGAAGGAAGGGGTGAATGGTGGGGCAGGGCTCGCTCTCCTCCCAGCAGATAATCTGAGGGGACAGAGTGCTGTCCTGAGGGAGAAGGGGCTGTGATCAGTGCAGATTTGAGGAAGTTTAGAAAAGACTGCAGAGAAATTTAATCCTGGTGCTTTAACCAAGTCTCAAAATGAAGAGCTGTTTGCATTTGTACCAAAGTATGTCAAAGCCCCAGTCAGGATTACCCAATGTGTTAGACAGGATAGACCCATCTTCACAGTAAATACGTTCTGCCAATCAATTCCCACTGCAGCTTTGATTAGGCACAACATTTTCCTTGCTTCCTGCTGCAAACAGCTGCCATGTTGCATCTCAGCTGTATTTCAGTGGCTGTTGAAGATCCAAATAAATTGATCCTAACAAATTTCAGCATAAATATTTGTCTTAAACTGGGACACTTTCTAATTAAAATATACTGTACTGGTGCAAGGCACTATTGATTGTTGATAAAATCAAAATGAGATACCTGTTTTCTATGTGATTTGCTATACTAAATAGCTTTAAAAGCTAGGAAAATTACATATCCTAATGTATGAACTACTTGATCATTACCAGTCACTTGCCTTACGGGGATACCAGCACTAGTTCTCAAAAGAAATAGAGCAGAAAGTTAATTTTCCTGAAAATTAATGTTGCTTTGGATAACTGTAATAAGTTCTAATCACATCCAAACTGAATTTGCAGCTGTGGCTCAGACGTGTATATACTTTTCCGCTCTACTGACTTTTGCTGTGGAATTTCCATATTTTGAGCTGAAATACCTCTGAAGTTGGCCCTGATATTCTGTTGTACTGCATCAAAAGAGAAATTTGCCCAGCTAGATCAGACTGCAAGATTTGAGGTCTAAATCATTAAAATACACACTGAGGTCTGTGTAGATGAAAATTTTCATGAACTAGATCAGTCAACAAGAACCATGTATTGGACCATCACAACAATGAACACGAAGTAAAGCAATTGAACATAAAGCCCACAAAAAATGTAACATATGTTCTACTAAAACTTAATCTCCTTTCTGCAAAGAGGACTATCAAGATTCTCTTGTCGCACAGAACTCAATAAATTTTCTTTGAATAGTCATGTGTGTGTGACAGAGAGAAAAAGAGAGAGAAAGAATTAGGCTGGAATGCTCTAAGGATGTATGCCAAGCTTTCCGCATCTGGAAAACAGAAAGTAGAACTATATTTAGTGCACAATGACTTGCAATAATTTGTGAGGGGGAAATAAAGAAAAGAACAAAAAAGAGAGAGAAAAAAAAATAATGAAACTTAAGTTGCCAGCGTAAGCCAATTAAATGAATTATAAAGAAAAAAGAAAAATCAAGCTGGGAAAAGGATAAGTTAAACCCTGGGGTATATGTTATTATAAGAGCTTCTACAGGCAGAAACACTGTGTAGAATTAGCAGGCGTATTTATAAACATGCTACAGAGAATGCATACTTCAGTATAAATACCACCTCAAAGAATGTACAAAGGATTTCTGGCACACAACAGTTAGAGCATTGACCTCTGCTGTACATTAATTTCCTTTACGTGGCTGAAAAGGCTAACTATGTTCCTTAGTGGTGCATGGGAAACTTTTTCCATAAGGTAATTGCAACTTCAGGGGTAGTCCATGAATGTATTACAAACTCTTCATCAAGTATGCCTCAGTTACCATGCGTTCTGCTAGGCCTTGTAAACAGAAAAACCATGAAGACTACCTTCCACAGATGCAGCACATTCAAAATGAAGATAGTAAAACACTTTCTAAATTCCTCATCATATACTCTAGAAGTTAGTTATCTAAAATTTCTGAATTCCTTATCGTATCTTGTTGTAAAAACAAGACATAGAACAACTAAGTTCCCGTTCTACAGCTTACACAGCTTGATTTGAACATTTCATTCTCTTCAGTATCATTCTTGTTTGCAGATGGTTTCTCAGACTTGAGATCTCAGTACCTCAGATTCTCCATCTTTAGCTCTTAAAAGGACATCTCAAATAACAAATGGAGCCTATTTTCATTAAAGCTGAGGTCTTATCTCACACAGTTTAGAAGGACAACTAAGATGAAAACAAACAGCATTACTGACAAAATGATAGAAAGCCAGTCATAACTGCCATAGCATCTTCTGGTGGTTAATTATTCTAGCTTACAGCTTCTAGGCAGCAGTATGCTGCCAGGAGTTTTTGAAAGTGAGCATCATGTGCCACTGCACAGAAATGAGGTCCCTGGAACATGGTGTAAGACAGTGGGACCTTGGAGTCCAGAGGAGTCCAATTGCTCCCTGCAGTACCAGGAGAAGAGCAGCCTGTTGCATTTGAAGCACGGACTGAAGAGCCAGTTTGAGGAGAAGGGATTGTTTGTTAAGTCTGGTTGCTTTAGCCTTCATCTTTATTTTGCTTGTATATACAAATAATAGAATGAAAAAAAAGAGTGTCTTTCTGAAATGGAAAGTTTGGGAAGAAGGTGAAAACCAGCAGCCATCTATCTGGCTTTAATATTAGCTAGCATTTGAGGGGATCTGTATATTCACCTAATGACAAACTTCATGTTGTGGCTGTCTTAAATTAGTATGCTCTCATGTGCCTTGTGTACAGATAGATAAAGGCTGTTTTGAGATACACTCTTCCTGGGTCTGGGTATGTTAGACAGCACTATCACTTGTATGCCAGCGCCCTTCAGGCAGGGGCCCTACAGGGCTGTTCTAAGAGAAAAAAGAGAGATCTTATTTCCTGCTATATTAAATACATAGTTTCTAGACTGTACTCCATCAACTAACCCAACAGCATTTGTGAAACACATACATAGGTACTGGAGCACAACCAAACCAATGCACAGAAGCTGCAAAGCAGTAATCGAGGTACCGTTCTGCAGTGCGCTCACACACACAGTCCTCACCAGTAATACAACAGACATGCATAATTTTAAATGTTCTAATTTTTCAGTGCAGAGCAAGGAGTGACAGAAGCAGCGTATCTCTTTATAGGGCCATACCTAGAGCTACAGAAAGGATGGGGATTAGAAAAATGGACACCTTCTGTATGGTAGGAGTAGAAGAGAAACGGGGCGACATACAGACCAGGAGACAAGGATGCCAATTAAAACAAGGCGGAGATTGAGATACCAGCTAGAGATTTAACCGGCAATGACAGGAACTGTAGCAATGCATGATGCAGTGTGCAAGGGCAACATTATAAAACAGTCATGCAAATTTTTATAGCAATCCTAAACTTGATACAAGGACAGGGGAAATAAGGACATCTAACTGGTAAAGTAAGAGGCTGTGCAGAGCTCTCCAGTGGGATTTGTCTTGTTCCACTAGGTGAGCTCACAGTGCCTGAGACACAAGATAAAAACACTCCACAGCTTTCCTTAAAGACGATGCAGAATTTCTTCCTCATGCTTCATTCAGGCAGAGCATTCATGTATGTCATGTATGCTTTAAAGGAAAAAAATACTAGTTTGAAGTATTAGAAACGAAAGCTGCTAAAGAAAACGGTTAAAAGGGCCAAGCAGACTTTGATACTGAAGCCTTCATGCTTCACATTCTTTAGGCTCTGAGATCCTGTTAGAATCAGAACTCCTGTCTACAAATACCCTGCTGAAGTCAGCAGAAGATGAGGATTTACTGTAATCGCTACAGCACTGGGCAGTGAGTTAGGCTCGTTCCTGAACTGTTTCCTAAGAGATGTTAACCATCTCAGCTGGGTGCTCTTTGTAGTCATGGTAGAGGTCAGCTCTGTCTCTAAGCACAAATCAGAAAAGTAAATCTAGTCTAAACAATTCTCTGTACTGTTCCAGATGCAATTAAAGGCTTTGTATCTTTCCCCCAGGTGTGAGCAGACACTTCCCACAGACAGTATGCACAGCAAGAGCTCAAAAAACATCGACTCTGCAGAAGAAAGTAAAAAAAAAAACCCACTGCTTTGGGCATGGAAGACTGAACTGGACAAAACAGGAACAGCTTCTTCAGGTGTTCACTACAGCCTGTAGTTAGAGGAAAGTGGACATAAAACATTTCTGGCTCAACTCATCAAAACCATCATGCTCTTTCTTACAAGGGCAATACTAACAGGTAAGATATCCACTTCTAGATTCTCTATTATTTTGCTTAGCACACCTGCAATGTGCTCCATCAGCATAACACCTTAACTCATGATAGAGATAGTGGTGTGCAGGAGACTAAAAGCATTCTTTCATCCTTGCGCAGTATCTTTGTAAAGAAGCAATGACATAAAAATAATAGAACGGAATGGTAAAGTGAATGCTCATCCATTTTGAAACAAGTATCCTAGGTAAAGAACATTTGATTGTTTCCTTGTTCAGGAGACTTCAAAAGTGGAATAATAAATACAATCGCTTGTAAGTATATCTATAATATTAGGTATATACCATATACCTAAAATCTCTCACTGATTTTGAAGGGAGCCAGCAACAGCAGTCCTGGGAGTTTGATACGCTGTCCACGAAGCTCCAGTGTGTTAGCACTGACATATCACTAGCCTTTCAAACTAGAAATCTACCTTTGCAACTAGCACTTATGACAGAGCTGATGAAACATGAGTATCTTGGGGAGTCAAGATTTTTTTAACATTCTTATTTTAACTTTTTTTTTTCTTTATTCCTTTTTTTTCTTTCTTTCTTTTTTCTCTTATCAAAGTCAACACATTGATGCCCTCTGCAGATGACTCTGACCAGTGTGGGATGTTGTTTTCATTCAAACCCCACAACTCCCCGCTGTAGGATGTTATATTTGGGGTTTGCCAATGTGCTTTTGCCTTTCAGAAATGGAAAAAAATACACAAGACAGCAAAGGGTAGCAAGTCAAGTCTTTCTTTATCTGTGCCCCTACTTGAACATCAGATATCCTTCACCTCCATCATCAGGAGGGTTAATTTTTATAATTAGATTACTTTTTACTTAGCATGGAAAACTGAGTGCACACATTTGGCTATATGCAAACAATCTGAGCAAACTAGAATGTGGAAGAAAGGTGTCAACCTAAGTGCTATAAAAGGAGTTTTTGGCACATGAATCTATGTAGTGATCTGATTCTCTAAAACACAATCCACGCTATGGCTCAGTTTTCCCCCTGTGGATTATATCAGTGAAGAAGCTGGTCCCAACACTTTTATGATAGCACAACATCAGCATCTGGACATTGGTGGAACTGTCACGAGTTCTGTGATATTAGCAATGATTCAAAAGTTTTTAATATTGTAAAGACAGGCTTGTTTCTTCACCGTCTCTCACAGTGGCTTAAAAGAGAAGTCAGGGCACAGGGAGAGAAGATATCTACAGATATTTAGTACTGAGCTGCCAAGCACTTGATCATAACAGAACTACACCACACAAAGAGTTAATTCGGCAGATGAAGGACGTACAAATTATTTTCAAATTATTCTCTCATACACATCTTATTACAGGGGAGGGATGGGCAGTTGGCTGATCTCATCCCTAAGCAGGAATTCTCTACTGGGTAGTCGTCAGCTCTAAGGTCATTCTGTACTCTCACATGACTTTAGAGATCAGAGAATCATTGCTGGGTTCTATTCAGCTAACATATTAGATATTCTGCTTTCATTAATAGTATCCTTTTGAAACTGTGAAGATTAATTTAATGAGTAAGACTATTTAGGAATTCATGTCTGTCCAAGAAACAGCTGAAATTAAAGGATCACACTAGTCTTGAGCTGCTATCATAAAATCATTACAGAACATTGTATAATTACACCCTTCATGCAATTTCATTTTAAAACACATCCTGGCCTAGCCACTCTTGACTAAACTTGAGATGATTGGACAGAGTTGTGTGGGATGACTCACCAAAATTAGACAAATGAGTGCATGTTAGGCTGGAGGTAGAGGTTGTGAGATTCAGGACCAAATGCTTATGCAGGAGCTACAGCTTCAGTTTGAAACAGCAGGGACAGAGCTGCAAGAAAAGCAAATTTCAACAAAAATGAAAAGGAAACAAACTGCACAGAACCCTACAAGACAGAGGGGAGATGATTCTCCTGCTTATTCTGAGGAAAGTTGCAGAGTACCCGGAGTGCTGTGGCTGCCCAGAGCTGGCACTCCCAGCCTTTCACTTTCCTGCCCACCAGACATGTCTAAATATCTTGAGAAAAACAAGAACAAAAACAATTGCTGACTGTAGTGTGAATAATAAAAGCCTGGCTTTCCTCTCAAAACTTCACTGTTGCTCTTAAACCACCCCAGCTGCCCTCTCAGGGTCCAGGATGTCAGCACAGCTCCTCCAGTGGATTAATGTCTTGTGTCCACTCTGGAGCCATCTGCAACAGCCCTTTATATGCTGTATTTTAAGTCTGGGGTTGGTTTCCCAGTTGGAAGACCAGCATTACCTCTATTAAAGATAGCTGTTTTCTGTATGATATCATTCCAGCAAGACCAAAAAAACAGAGGTTGTCAATAAAGCTGTGCATGGGATGTATGGAGCTGCCAGCAGTACAGTCCTTTGTTTGCAGCAGGAACAGGTAGAGCATACATTAGAAACACTGGCGGACATATCCGAGAGATCCTATGGTAGAACAAAAAAGTTTTCTTAACCTCTAATCAGTAATGTGACTGTAAGAGCTGACTCAAAGGCAAAGGCTGAATTAGTTCTGGCTGAAACTCCATGCATTTCAGTTCCCTATAATGAATTTGTCTTTGCAACACAGTGCAATTATTCTTTCAATACCAGGATCTCTCACACGTCCATAGCATTCCTACTGATATCAGCCTTCACTTCACTGTGTATTTTGGTTATTTAGCACTACCAAGAGAAGATGAAACAAGATACAAAATGGCCCCCTTACCCAGTTCTTTTTATAACTGCAATCAATTCTTCAAAGGCTGGTGTGCTGTCCGTCTGCCAACAGCTACAGCACAGTCTTTACCTTCCCTCCTCTTTTTGCCACTGTCAGAAGGGCAGCTCATAAACCAGATTTGCTCCAGACTGTATCTTAGAGGGTACCAGCTATATGAAAAGACATGTCCTCCCAGGACAGTGCCATTTGCATTCCCATGGTTTTTACTCATTGTGGTTTTGGAATACAAGAATGAAATCACCGGGTCTGTCACTCCAAGGCTTTTCATCAGGATCAAAACTACTTTAAAATAGGCACAAAGGGAAAAGAAAATATATATTCTTTGCTGATTTATCTATTAATGCTGGAAAGCAGTTATATCTCTGATGTTTTGGAGAAGGATCAGACACCTTCATAGTCAAACAGCACCATCCAACATATGGCAGTAGATGAAGGTTGCCTTTTGCTTCTCACATTCACTCCGAATCCTTCTAAATCATTCCTGCCAACACAGCATGGTCCCTGAGGATCATTAACATTCTTCAGAAGAGCAAATCTCTCACTTATATAATAGGTTAGGTTGCACAGAATAACAGGTATGAAAAGCTCCCTCAGGGAAGACACCTGCAGAGTCTATTCCTTGACCTTCATTCAGCTCTTCTGGCTGAATGGCTGCTGTTTGACTCAGCACTGCATGAGCAGTACATACTCAGAATATGTCCCAGGAACAAAACACTGTCCAGTGATGCTACCTTCCAATTTTGTTTAAATGAAAAGCATTTGTGTTTAAAGTCATTAACAACTGAATACGGTCCTTCACACACTTTGTGAACATGTGTGTCTCAAAGTGCAAAATTTCTAAAGCGAGATTGCTGGAGGAAGTGTCATTCCATAAGAGTCCCTCAAAACACTACATATGCATTAAAAATACCCTGTTAATGAATTGAGGTCCTATCAGCACAGCCTGTAGCACACTGTAGCTTACACATTACTGGTACAAATGAAACTATTTCTTTTGACTGCAGTAGGCAACTTAATTTGATGTATTTCATCTCAATGTAAATTGAATCAACATAAAACTTCCACCAACACTCTCACACCGACATTTCACTTGGATTTCCTAAGCAAACATACACGGTATTTCCCCAGAAAACATACATACATAGACTTCCCAACAAGTAATAAGCATCCAGCCACTGTAAGGTTTCCTGCAGCTGCTCATTCTGAAACTCTGTCACTGCTGACCTCAGTAGGTTCTCTTAATGCTGCAAAACTCATTCAACTCACTATAAAATATTATATCAACATATGGATATGGGATTCAGATGTTCTTTAAAGACAAACAGAAAGGAAGAGGCAGATTAAGAAGATCTAGCATTTATCAGGTCTAATGTTTACATGCTGCAGAGAGAAAAAGTATGCTATTGATCCCAGTATAGTAGCTGTCCTCACATCCTTCAAGGCACATCTGCTCAGTGTATCAGGCACTCTTCTTATCCTGGGAGACTCAGAGGCTGACTTGACAACAAAGTGGAGAAAGGCCACTTGAAATCTTTTTCTTCCTTGGAGCAGTATGGTGGTGCTCTCAGAAAAAAAAACAAGATTTCACAATGTATCTCCCCAGCACCATCTACTTATTAATAAGCATTTATTTTACACTGGAAAGATGGAAGGATGTTCTCACTTTGTTCTATCCAGTAATTTTTCCTCAGCCAATGGTTAGCTGGGGCTTTTCCTACGCTGCATGTACGTATTGGGGAATTTTCATTCATTAGCTCTTCTTCCAATTCATAGTTCAACTTCCACCAGTTGATAAGAGTTCCGTGCTCAACTGTGTTTGGAGAAAAGCAGGGAGCCTGGCAACAGCAGAGATCTATGCAATGGCTGACTTATATGGAACTCCTGGGACTGAAGGTTTGAGGAAAAACATTTAGAAGCTCACAGGAAAGACATAGAAGTTTGGTGCAAGAAAGTTTGGAGGCTGAGATGTAGTTAGAAGGGTGTCTGTCACTGTAGTAGGGGAAGTCATGGAAACTCAAAGCAAAGCGAGAGGTTCTGCTTTGGTATGAAGCAGATGACAATAGATGAGTATGGCAGCTGGACAGATACAGCTGTATTTCATCAAGACTGCATCTTCTTGTGAATGGCAACAAGAAGTTGTTTTCAGACACAACCAAATCAGAGAAAGTAAACCCACATGACATTCAATTGACCTGACAGAAAACAGGACCAGCACGCTTGATGTGGGACACACATGGTCCTCACCAGCAGTTAGAAGAGAACTCTACTTGAAGTGTTCATTCTTTGTTCAGTTTCAATTACCTTGAATCAGGAATCCCAGTTGTTCTGGCTCTGCATTCATTCTTGAGCTCACTACTTTTGAGTTAAGGCTGAGTAGTATTTTGGGACTGCAAAAATACTAACTTCTCCCCGAAGTCCCATCTGAAGTAATGGCATAATACCTGGCTCATTCTTTCAGTCCCACTAAACAATGACTGCCAGGAAAACAGCCTACTTCTGTCATTCCTAACAAAACATAGTTAGCTTTTAAACACACAGCCTTGTCTTTACTTTCTTTAACTGCTTCATTTTGGTGCAGATCTTTGTCATATCTCTTGGTTTATGTCAGCTTCAGCCCTTCCCCTGGGAGCAACTTGCTTCTTAGAGCATTTTAAAGCTGGAACATTTCCCAAGTTCTTCCAGATCTAACTTGATCCTTTTTCCTGGCAGCCTGTGCTGAAGGACAAAGCACCCGTCTGCAAGGTAGGGTATTGGCTTTAGCCTTGTCTCTGAAAAACCTAACTTTTTTGTAATTGCTGAGAGTCACCTAAGATACCTTTATAAAGTAAATCAATACTCTTCTGGTGAATGATAAACCTGGAAGAGAGAAATACTATCTCCCTGTGCTAAGATGGTCAAAAGCACCATATAAATAAGCTGATAATAGATCTAAATTACAACAACATAACAGCAAATGAGTGAGTTCTTGCCTCTCTGACAGAAATGCGTGCCCCTCTGCTGGTGTACCACTATGCAAGGAGCTGGGTAGGCACTGGGAACATGCAAGGGCTTTGAAGTGGGAGGCTGAGCAGCCAATGATGGATAAAGATGAGAAAAGAGGAAAGAAAAGTTCTGGAGAATCCAGAAGGATGAATCTGGTACACACAGTAGAAGACTTCTCTAGTGACAGTCTGTTTTGGAGGTCTTGCTCATTCATCTGTGGAGATCTGACCAAGACCAATTTGGATGGCCACTCTCTGGAAGAGAGGTACCTCTGTGGAGTGACAGTGAAGAGGCTGGGGCAAAGAGAGGAAGCAGAACTACCTTAAAGTATCATAAAAAAGCTAATTGATTCATCTTTGGAAAAACAGTAATCATTAATCTGATTTCCACCAAACTTTGGGGGAAAATTAAAAATATATAATGGTATTTTCTTTTAAAAAACAAACAAACAAAAAATGGGACACACACCATGCTCATAGCCCCTGCCACAGTATTAAAATTGAGGCTCTCACTGGCTGATTACTCTCTGCCTAATGACATGATCACATTTGTGAACTTGCCTGTGATTGCGTATGTGATGGGCGGTACAATTCAAAACGAGAACCAATGGTTAAATGAATAAAGCATTGAACTGGATGTGACATATGGAATCAATTTCTGACTCTGGTACAGATTTATATACACCACTAGGAGAGTTCTTTTGACTCTTGCTATATTACATCTGAGTGAGGTGACAGTAACACCTTCCCATCACGTATTCATTCTTTATAACACAGAGAAAATTCACTTCTCTTTGTGAAGTACTCGGTCCTGCATTATTGAAACAAACACAGTGAAAACAAGAGCGACTTGCCTTTTGTCTTGTCCATTCTATGATTCTGTGATTGCACTTGCATATCTCAAGCAGCCACAGCAAGTCCCCTGCAGGATTCTGATACACAGTAATGCAGTGTGGGCTGAATGGGACTATTTAGGCCAAAAAGCTCTAATGGAGAATATGGCCTTGCACAGCTTCTACAGTGCTGTAAACCATACTTTCAGTGATTTAAGCTTTCATGGATTTTAAATGATTAAGAAAAAGCATTACAGTGCACCTTCAAGTGGCCCTTAATAAATAGGTTTTACTTTAGAAAAAGGTTTCTTACTGAGTCTACCAGGAAATATTTGCATGTGAAATGAAGACATTTGAATGAAAACAGGTTTGTTTATTTTAGAAGGCACTGCAGCCACCCACTGCAGGGCAGGGTTTCCAGCACACCAGAACTGGATGCCAAGGAGCTTCAGGAAGGGAAACAAGAAACAGAACGGGAAATCTAGCAGTTTAGCTTCTTTTCACATTAATCGCCAAAAGTGGGCAGCACTACTAAAATAATATTGTATAAGATCTTCTCTTAACCCAGTAAGCTTACTGTTTATTTCCTACTCCAGTGCGTGTGCGCAGAAATCCTGGAGTACTGGAGGAAATAACATTAACCCTGTTTTTATCCAGAAAAATAGAAGTACTCTTCATGAACACAGTTAGTAGGTTTAGGACCAAAAAGAAGATGTTATGTTCCCATTGTAGGTCTCCTTGTAGAAAAGCAGCCTTTTTTTTTTTCTTTTGTTTTCTTTTCTTTTCCCCTTTGAAATGAAAAATACATATTTTGTGCAGAACCAGCATTCATGCAGCAATTAAAGCAACACCACAGAACTGCCTTATACTCCATCTTTCTAAATAAAATATAGACAGAAGTCATATGAAAATGTCCACTGGATCCTTAATGAGTACGAGTACTGGATCCTTAACAAGAGCCCGGTTCAACATCTCATCTAACAGAGGATAAGATATATGCTGCAGTGTTAAAAATCTTCCGGGAAAGTAGTTAAGTTCCAAATCAAGAAGGAACATCACCATCTCCTGAGTCATCAGCATTACTTCCTGCCTTTATGTATGCATGTTCATAGGAAATCTTTCATCTAATATTTTTCAAAGCCCAATCCCACTTGGCTAGCAAGCTTAGGCAAAATCCAGCCAACAACAGTATAGGCACAACAAGTTTCAACAAAAATATTTGTTGCAAGAACACTCTTTGATTCATTTGCCTTCCTTGGCTGAACCTTGACTACACCCATCCTGATGCACACTCACAGAATGCAGCTGCCATGTCAGGATCCAAGTTGAATTTCTGCACTCCTTAGTTATTCCTTCTGGCTTTGAAAACTATCCAGGTGGCTGCATAAGGGGTCTACAGAAATTACAGGGGGATATGAGTTGGTGAGAGGACTTGCCTGAGAAGCAAAGAAAGGGGAGATACCCACACTCTGCCAGCCCATCCCCATCCGATCTGCCCACAATGTGCTGTTGTAAAGAGCCTGCAGTGAAGCAGGGGATTTGGCACCGACATGGTGTGGAATAGTCATCAGATATTTAAAACAGAGCTGAGAGAACAAAGAAGGGCTTTGTAGTGCAAGGCAGCACTGAAAATCCTGAGCCTCAGCCAGCCAGCTTGCATGGAGTGTTTGCTAATGTACACAGTGGAGTGCATTCCTCTCATTTGATTATATGACAGTTTTATATACCAGGTATGTGCAGAAGGTTTTTCTTAACCCTTTCAGTTCTACACAATTAGTAAATCTAAAGGAAACGTGCATTTCTGCCATGTTGTACGTGCATGCAACTTCAGTCATGGAGGGCTGAGTGTGTGTTGTGGCCAAATGGGTTTGGATGGACATGCTGAAAGTATCTTATCTATGTTGCTGAAACAACAGAAGCAATTAAACACGAAAGAATTACAAAACTTGTTTGGTCCTTATTGATGCTGTAATTTTATGTATTTCCCTTGATTTAAGCAGTAATTATAAAAAGGTTTATTTCAAGAACTATCATTCACTCTCTATATTGTAAAATGAAAGGATGTAGAGACTGCTCTTACAGCCCATTTGTTAGACTGTGGAGAAGGCAGACAGGAACCCCCTGTTATCTAATGCCACTTTCTGCAAAGCACTGTATTATGCACTTTGTTCAGTACAACAACAGTAATAAGACATGCCCTTCTTGGTGTATATCTTGCAAGATTCATTGCTAAAAAGTGTTGTCTATAATGAGGCAATGCTTGGACCTCTCATTTGTATTACATATGGTGTACAGATCTGGTGCAAGACCAAGGCATAAATTTACATGGTTTTGGATGCTTTTGTGCCAAGTAGCAAGGGCAAAGCAGTCTTACTTTCCTGTTCTGCTAATGCACAAAGTAAATTTCTTAGCCATAATTATAATAACACACAATTACATTTTCAGAAGATCTGCTATGGTGTCTTTCAGAGACTCCAAGCTGTAAAGCTATTACCTTACACAGTTAAAAGACTAACTTCTGTTAATTAAAAAAATGACAGACACTGAAAGAGATGACTGTGGTTAAAATCCTCAACAGCTACAAAGTTGCCTGTATTTTTAATACTGCTAACTCATAGACCAATAATTAAGCCCACAGAACCTCTGCAAAGCATTAACTAGGAATTATTTTCCTGCTTAGCCATCCAGGGCAACAACCAGGAGATGAAAGCTAAAACATCTTGCCCAACATTTTCGTGTCAGAGATAGGATTAGAATACAGGACTTCTGGGTTCCTGCCCTCATACTCCAAGTATGAGTTCCTACTCCTGTATTCCTAAAGTGTAGTTTGAGCCGCAGGTGGAGAGGACGTATTTGAGGCTGGTATCTGGAATAAGGTGGACAGAGAGAAAAGAAGGTGGAAGAGGGTGAAGTTTATTGCAATGGTGGGTAAGTGAACACATGGGCTGGTACAGAGTGAGTGAGAAGTGAGCTAGAATAAAGGCACTGACCGAAGCCTCCATAAGGCTCTCACAGGTGCCTACCGCAGTGAGTGCGACTTCAGAATTGGTCTCAAAATAGACTGGAATACATAAAGGACTTTGGAGAATAGTGATGGGAGAAATTAGGTGTTTCTGTGCATACCAACAGGTAGACTTGCTGGAATATTTGGACATGCTTGAGTTTGTAAAGAATAAGAGAATCATCCCCCAAAACAGAAAACTGATGATTAGATACTGCAAGCAGATTAACCAGAAGACCTCCTGTTCCTAAATTAATACTATTTTCAATAATTAATTACAGAAAAATTAATATTTTGGCAGAATTAACTTACAAAAGGAAAGCAATTTTTGATGTTTTCACCTAAATTCTGATAGCTTTTTAAAACTAGTTGTGAGTTGTTACTAGTTGTGAGAAGCTTATTTGGAAAGCAGAAGAGAATGCTGCTTTTCTAGGGGTATAAAGGAACAGGATGAAGCATGGAGGTTCCTATGGGAAAGTCAGATGTTCCGTGGAATGTAGTGCAGATGATACATTCAGACAAGTATCAGTGTTCTGTTTCTGGAACCGAGTATTATTCTTAATTACTTTTTCTACTGCTAGATTGTGTAACTTGGAAATAATGTGACAGTTTGGAAAGAGAAATATTTTCTGTTATGGAAATTTGACTTAAACCATGAGGAAAGGGGCAGGAAGTACTCAGATTATAGGACTTCTCAGCAGCCTTCAGCTCTAATGATCACAAGATGCGGCTGTCTCAGTTTAATGTTCATCTGCATGTGAATGTAAAAAAAACTAGACTTGTCTCACATTCCTTTTCCTCCCATGATAAGTGGAGACACTTCTGCAACCAAAGAAGCCCACAGTCTTCCCCATACTATTAGGTAAGTATAAACGTGAGAGACACAGCACCCCTGGATGCTGAGAGTATTTGTGACACATATCTATGTATTGTCTTCACAAAATGATAGCACTACTTCCCATCCAGCTGAATCCCTAAGCTCAAATAAAAGGTGAAGATAAACCTTGTTGCTTAGTCAAACAGAAAAAAAAAAAAAGATACAGACAATGCTGGCAGAAGAGGTGAAATTTTAGACATGCTAGCAATTATGCTGTATCGAAAGAACAGGCTGCTGCCACAGTGACACAGAATGTCAAGGTCTCTCCACAGGCCTCCCTGATGTAGGATACACAAACAGCTGCAACAGCGAAAAAAAAAGAAAGCTGATCTAGATGGTGACTCTTACAGAACGTGGCCCTGCTTGGATGTCTGAGGCAATGCACATGTGAGTGACCGAGGCCTGCAACACCGTGAACTGTACCTTTATGGCCACAAACTTTGCTTTCTGTAGTCGGTACATTTGGGAGGACTTAAAGAGGTTAGAATTTATGTCTCATGCAGCACCTTGTTGGCTGAACAACAAACCCAATTCCTCCAGCACAACTGACTGCGCAGAATACCTGGTCAGTTCAAGACTTTCAGATCTTTTCAGGGAGATGAATGTAAGAAATTTGACACATGAAAGGGATGAATGTTCAGAACTGCCTTAGGAAAGGGTCTAACAGTGGCCATAAATCTCAGTGTCTTCAGGAAAATCCTTTGCACTCCTGTACAGTGTGTTTTGAACAATAATTAATTTGAAAGACATGGATCTGTACACACTACTACGTCAAGAGAGAAAGTAGAAATTTGAATGGGAAATGAAGTTGATTATTAAAACAGCATGCTTTATGTTAAGGTGATGAAGGCCAAAAAGAAATACAAAGCAGAAAAAAAAGCTTTAAAAAAAGTTTATTTACCAAGTTGTAAGTATTCCAAATGGCTGAAATTAGCAAACACAGCAGGTTTTTTTTTGACATCACATGTGGCCTACACAACACCTAATCCTGCCCCAAACATCTCTGTCTGTGCAGCAAAAAAGTAATGAATGAACGCTGCTGAGAATGGCATTGGTTAAACTCTACAGGGGAATCAGCAGAGGGAATACATAACACTGTGGCTTTCTGTGTTCTACAAAATAATGGAAATGGCATCATTTTCCCTCCTCCTCGTGGAGTAATGGAACAGTAGGTAAACTGTGTAAAACCACGGCTAAATATTTAGAACCCACAAGGAAAAAGTCCTTTGAACAGATATAGTTATTTCACTTACAGGCTGGGAAGGAAGAGAGAGACATAGGGTTTGTTATTGTTATTTCTATTTTTAAATGCGTACGAGATGCTCAGATATTATGTGGATAGGGGCTATGTGAACACCAAAAGAAAGAGGGGTATGTATTTTTTCCATCAGATTCGCATACCTTTATAGCAGTTATCAGGGTTTCAACCTTTAGCTGCACTTTTTCCAATCAAGACATCTGGAAATGTCTCAAAACTGTTTCAAAAACCAATGAAAATAATGCAGTATAAAATATGACCTTCTGGCTACATGGAGATATGATGAGTATCTGGAATTCCCACAGATTTCCTCCAAAATGACTATGTTCACTACCCGTACCTTGCCCATTGTCACACAATTATCATTTTTCACTTAAAGAAAAAGCTCAAAAATGGCTTTCTAATATTAAAATATAAGATATAGGCTGACAGGGAAATATATCTTAAAGTTTGTAAATGGTTTGGAATTCATTAAGTTACTACATTATTTAATACTCTGTATTTCAGTTTCCCCATGTGTAAAATATTTAATTTTATATTACGTTTACTCACAAGGACTACTCTGAGGCTAAAGAATGTTTTAAAAATATTTAAAGAAGACTAGAGAGTATGAGAAAATTGTGATTTGAAGCACAAGTGAAAATAAAAGAGGAAATGGGAAATATGCAGGAAAGCAATCTAAAGTTATCTCCACATACCAGGACAGGGACTGACATATACACAAATCTTGGGTCCCCAAACTTTTAGCCTCTGTTGAGCATATGCTACATTTTGTGACTGCAAAATCATAAAATGAGTTAATTAATTGCACTGCATAGCCCAGCAAGAAGATTTATTTGATACATTCTCCACAGCATTTTGCACTGCTGGCTACCAGCTTCAACACCTCACAGCTTATGCCTCAGTGATGAGGCAAGGCACCTGGAATTTGAAGCCTCTGTCAATTTTGAATCCAATCTACTGTCCAGAACATGTGTTAAGTTTCTGCAGCAGATGAGGATTGGGAATTTTTAAGATACGTGCTGCTGCAACTGAAATCAGCTTTGCTCAGAAAAGCTTTGCTGAGAAAGCCCTACCACTTTGCATTTCAATCACTTCACTGAAGGATCTTTTCACTAACTTTAGCCAACTGAGGTCTTAAACATTTGGGATTCTATTGCTGATCCTGTTTCATGCCCCACTACAACAGAAGGTGCTGCAAGTTAGGTGATTTTCAGGTTTATATAAAAAATTGAGAAACAAAGCTGGGATGGGGATCTGCGAGTCCTACCTCCCACCCTGACACCACTGCCAACCATCCAGTGCTGCAGTGCTAGCTTAGCTTGTCTGACCCAGTAATAACGAAAGGAAGAAAGGATTTTTACTAGGAATTTGGAGTATTTTCTCATTACAACCAGCCAGCATGACCAAGAAAAGAGCACTGATGCAATATGCAGCCCTTGTTTCCCACTCCCCCACTGGAATGGCCTGAATATGATGCAGGAGCCACAAGCTCTGCTAAGAAGGGAGGGAGAATTTGCAAAAACAGATCTAGTCTGCTGAGTCCGGTGACCTGCCGTCGGCACTGCCCGGTAATTCAGGGTTCAGAGAAAAGCAAATAAACAAACACAAAATGGCCCCTGCCTATGGTGCAGGAGTGAGGGGAGCGGCTTCCCCTCATCCATCGCCAGCTTTTCCAGGGTGAACTCTGCCTCCCATCTTGCTCCCGAGGCCAAAACCAGAAAACAGAGCAGGACAGGCACCATTTGATATCCTGAGGATGGAAAAGTGTGCTGTGGGAAGAGGATGGCGACCTGGGGGAGGTCAGCAGGTGGAGGCTTAACGCACTTCTCCTCAGTACTGCATTTGGTGCAGGGTATTGATTACTGCCCTCAACAAAAGCCACTCATCAGAGGGGGATTTTCTGCTTTCCTCTTGCCATCACCCTCGACATGAAAGTTGCAGCCAAGGGGCCTTGTCCTGGAGCAGGCACAGCAGGAATAATCCTGCAAGGTCAGGAGGGAAGGGCAGAGGCCAAAGGGCAGGGAAGGTTAGCACCAGGCATGCACAACTTGGAGTCACTGGAGCGGGCAAAAGGTCTCCTTCTTGGTCCCTCAAGCCCTCCTGCTGGAAACTTAAGCTGCACTTTGGGAGACCCAGGGAACAGGCTCACATCAACCTGGAGTAATGGACAGCTGACAGCGTCTGTGCTGGGGTTGGTGAGCAGGGGGAGGAAAGAACCCCGTGCTCCATACACACGGATGTGGCTGTGCTGTGTTCAGTTTGCGACAGCGATGTCTCAGCACATTTGTGGTTTCTTGTGCAATGAGAAGTTGCACTCAGACAGTGAGCAAGGAGATTCCAGTCAAAGCAGTACAAAGAAAGTGAAAACACTGTCAAGGTTTTGCCTGCAGAAGGCTTGTATGCACCTTTTCCAATACAGATATAAAATGATGCAAAGTCACAATGCAAAATTTGCAAGGCCCTCAGAAGTCCTCAGCATTGTTCCCTGAACTTCCATGGACTTATTCAGCTGAATTCCTCTTTCACACCTTATCACAAGTCAGTGTGGATCTGCTAAGTTAATGGCATTGCACCCCTCAGCAACAGTCACGGGAGACGGACAGACCCACTGTGTGACTCTGGCTCTCAGTCCTGTTGTTCCCACAGTGGCCATACAGTCACAGACGGTGGGTGTGTTCCTTCCTCCACTTTCAGCCCTGCTCTGAGTTTGAGAAAGCTCTGTGGGAAAGAGTGGGAGAGGGATCCTAGAGTCTGTACACAGACCAGGGCCTCAAATGAGAAACACTGACGTATTCTTTCATCTCCAATTTGATGCAATCTAGTCTCCCTTTTCTCCCACTGATTTTCTTGTTCTTCAGTTCAGCACAAATAACAATGCAACTGAATGTTTCCCAGCAGAGTTTGCAGAGGTCAAATACACAGTTAATTCAGCCTCCACTTCCCCTGTCATCCACTCCTTCCACCTGGCCACTTGTTTGGCCTCCTCGCACACCCTGCTGCACGGCCTGTCTTCTACAATTGGGTGAGACTCATGGTAAGAGCTTGAGGCTTTCCTTACAGTTCCTGTATAACTCAGCCATTGATTGTAACTGAGCATGAGACAGAGAAGGGATGCAGCATTTCATCTAAAGTTAGTTTGATCTTCCCAGTAAGAGAGGCCAGGCAGAAGGGAACATAGGTTTGTGTTACCAGATCCTGCCAATATTTTGTTCCCAGCAAAACTCATTCAGAAGAAAGCTAAAAAAGTGAGTGCACCTAGCCAGTTGTAAAATGGGAGTAGACAGAGAGATTCCTCTTTTTCCTTCCTTGACAGGGCAGCCAAAGACATGCTATTACACTGAGAACTTTTCTGCCATAAATTTGAACCTCTTTCTTTCCCCATCTGATCTTACTTATCTCACCATGGTTTCTGGCTAGTAGTGGGGGAAACAAGAATTTAATTTAGATATGATGTTTGGATCTGTAAGCAAACTTTCTTAGAAAACAGAGATGTTTAGTTTTGTGTGTGTGTTTTGATTTAACCCATTGTTATGCCATGTGAATACTTTTGACTCTCCCCAAAAGCTAGAGATCTGAGTCTGTTGCTTCATCTTTAGCAGAAGAAACAGAAAGAAAATAAAAATAAGGCAAGGAGAATAAAAAAGGAAGTTATACAGAACACCTTCCAGAAAACTGCTGTTAAATCTCACAAGAATGTGCTATCTGCAGTTTTGAAATGTCATCCCTCAAGATACTGTAGGTCCTCATTATGAAAGTGCTAATTTCCAGGATGAGAAGTTGGGACATGAACTCATTCCCAATACAGTCAAGCTCAGTGTAACTTTTCTTCATCGTTTTTATCATCCAAAGAGACAGCACTTAAGGTTTTTCCTGAATTAACTTTTATCCTGGACAAAGCAATCCAAAGAAGCAAACTGACTGCCCAGGATTCAGAAGTTGCATAGGCTGAAAGAGGAAAACACCCAGTACTGCCTTTTCCTCCAAATGTGCACATGCACTGCTTATTTTGGGCATGAGTGACTTAGGATCTGAAGATATTTGTTGGCATGTGTTAGTCACCATGCTTTTTAATTCCTACATTTTGTTGAAATGAGGTCACAGTGTTTTACCTTTTCCTCCTATGCTGAGACTATTTGCTATGTCAATTTGTGTAGCTTAGAAAAATATATGCACATCCTCTGAGCTGGGACTGGCACCATAAGGCAAGGTCAATTTTGGCTCCAGCCAATTGGCAGTTGGTGAAGGCAGAAGCAATTGGGTAAAGGTAGCGAGGGACTGCTGTATGCCTTCACTATGTTGAGAGAATTCCCAGCAGACACCTCTCCCCAGCTAATGGGACATGGCACAACTATGACCTCAAAAGTAATGTGCCCCACCAGCATCCACCTCCTAGTCCTCTCACTATGAAGGGTAAGAGTGATCCTGGGCCATTCTCTCCCGTGCAGTTTCAGGGAAAGGACAGGGCTCTGGCCCTCTGCCCCATTCAGCACCATGAGCCAAGCCTGCTACCCTCGTCATTTCTGTCATTCCAGCCTCCACTTCAGAGTGGCTCTGCATGTATGCTCAAAGCTGCACTTCTTGACCTCATCTTTCTTTTCAGTTCTCCTCATCCTCTGCACAAATAGCTCCACTATGTCAACAGCAGCTCAAGAGAAAGGTGGAATTTCGAGAGAGGGAGGACACTGCCGATATGCACCCAGCCCAAGAAACATCTGCCAAGCTCTAGAGACTTGAGCCAGCTGGCCTGGACAAGGTGGAGAAGGAAGGGGTCCTATGCCACCACACTGCCCACATCTGATTTCAGAAGAAAAAAGCCTTTAATGTGACGACACGGGATACCTCCTGTTTCCATACAACCAGTGCCACTGTCCAGCTTTGATCAGTGCCTTGACTAGAACGTACAAGGTTCAGTATATGCTTAGTTCTCAGCTATTTGGCCCCTGGAAGAAAAGAAAAAGCCAGACATGTCCATTTATACTGTTCTGGTGCTTTCCACAGAGTCTGAATTTGACAACCATCTGTGGCCTCTCCAAGAATTGGTGCAGCTCTCTTGTCCCTGACCTCAGCTGTGAATCCAATGTCGTCATTGCCTCTGTCTCTATCTGAGCCTTCTGAGGCTGTACTCTTGCCCTCTGAGCCTGGGTCTGGCTACGGACATACCTAACAGTGCTGAGAAAGGGGCTTCTATGCTGGAGACCCCGCAACTCAGGAAGAAAGCTGGACTGCTCCAGTAACAACATTGTTCACACCTCTAACCTCTCTAACTATGTGAAATCAGCATGGTGAAGACATCTGGTAAAAAAGTAGCACTTAGGTAAGATACCTCCCATCCTCACCATGCATTAATGACATTCAGCCTCTTTGGAAGGTTCACCCATGGATACACATGTTCTACAGCTATGTGCCACACCATGGTCCCTTTCTTTTTTGGGAATTAGAGCCCGAAGAGGCCAGGAGCTCCAATCACACCAAATGAAGCTGTGGCAGACAGTTCTAAATTATTAATGCCTTTTTAAATACTAAGTGCGCTCAGGAACGAATTCAGCCTGCAGCACACAGGCTGTGCAACAACAGGATCCCAAAGGGGTTTCAGAAACAAATCCCACTAAGGAGCCTGAAGCAGTAATTTTGTTTACATTGACATGTTTGTCTCTTCCACTGACAGAGTATGCACACGGTCATGAATCCCTGCACTTGTAAGCACGTCTACTCTTCTCTTGATGTTTCAGACACTTCCCTGGGAGAGACACAGCTGTCCAAGCCAAAAGCTCTACTTTATACGCATCCAAGATGACAGTTTTTCCACCTAGGAGAAGACTGGAACCTTTCAGTGATATGACAAGAGCATCACACCTCCACATCTACAATCTGACTTGTGTAAGGACTCTCATTCTGTCACTGTAAAGACTGCAATTCATTAACATAGCTCTGCTATGCACAGTTTGATATTTATCTTTAACCACATCCCTTTAAAACTAACCTTACTGACAGCCTATTTCTGTAAGCTTCCATTTTACTTTTCATTAGTTTCATTCCTGTATGACTATGGTAGCTCCTACTGCTGACTCCTCTGGCTACAGACCACTGGCACAACTTGCCCACAGATAGCAACTCCAACTTGGACGATGTGTTAAACCTGTTTGCATGCAGGTTCAATTTTGTTTCAAGAGGAACTGATGCTGACTTTTTGCTCCTGTTTCAGCATTTGGCAGAAGCATGTAATTTTTGTATGTTGTAGGAAACAGGAAGAAAGTTTTAACTTCATCTGCTTAGGCTGTACATGCAAAAATGACATGCATAAAGCATGCGTGACTCCTGTTTATCTTCTCCACACCTCATTTCTTCTGTTCTCTTTCTCTTAACTCTTCTAGGAATGTATTTCTCTTGCTTCTGCTCATCTCTCCCACACACATAGGCATGCACTGATTTGTTATTGCTAGGTCACTTCTGATTACAGGTCTGGATACACTACTTTATTGCAGGGTTGTCTCTGGTTTGATAGGCTGTTTGCTGTTTTGTTATTACAGTGCTAAACCTCATTCTCCCATTCTTCCAGGTTGCTATCTTTAACACAAACACAGAAATCACCACAACATATTTACTTTGAAATGATAAACACAAAAATTGCATTGGAGTTTGCAAACAATTTGGAAGAGAATGAGGGAAAAGGAAGGGGCTGTGGGCTCTGGAAATGCCAGCCTCCGTGCCCTGCCTGACTCCTCTGAGTGGTTGACATTTTTTTCTGTGCTACTGGAGTGTAAAGCTTCAAGTGCTGTAAAAGCTGCATGTCCATTTGCTTTGCTTGGCTGCAGAAGCCCAGGCACAGCAGATTGATCTGGGAAGCTGTTAGTTAGAGTTGGGGAAAACCACTGGCCCTTTTGGCTGTACAAACACTGGCAATAGCTGTTACGAGTTAGATTTGGTCCCCTAGAGCGACAGGCAACAGACACGAAGAACTGAAAATCTCTCAAAATTCTTATTGGAGTATTTACACTTATCAAACATAAGAGCAGAAACACTCAAACCAAGGAACGTGTTTTGAGTCCCTTCCAAAAAGGAGGGGATTTCAAAACCAAAACTATACCTTTCCTCCCTGCAGACAGAATTTCTGATCTATTTTGAAAAGTCCTATGTACACCCTCACTGCATTCCTCCTCCTCCCCCTCCCACCAAAGAAAGTTAAGGCAAACTTCTGGGCATAGCTTAAAAGCCACAGAACTTCCTCCATATGTGTATGCTCCAGCTCTACTGCAGATATTTGGAGTTACATAAAACCGGGCAGTTAGTGATTCTGGCAGCTGAAAAATTAGAAAGTTCAGGAGCTGAGGAGGGCGTGGGCCAAGCTGAAGTTTTCCAGAGCGCCAGACCAGATGGAGCTGAGGAAAAATGCTTCTCTCTCGAGGCTTAGAAAGGTGGAGTTAGAAGCTCTGAACTCAAACAAATTGCAAGGAATGTTCGCTGTTCCTTATTCCCTGGGAGCACTGTTTGGCAACACTGATTATCGGGGATGGTTTGGATCTTAAAAAGCAATGAATGTGTTTTTCTATATGTGACAATGCAATGATTTTACAGTGACACCATAGAGACTGACATGCTTTTTCATTATTAGCCAGAGCCATGCAAGCCTTCTCCCTTACGAATCAGCAGCATGTTTCTATTTCCAGCTGGACGGTTGATGTGTAAGGATGAGATCAAAGCACAACATGTAATAAGCTGCAAAAGCTACTGAGCATGCTCCAAGTTCATTTATACTAGAAGATGGTTTTGTGTTAAAACATCTGCTTACTGATGTTTACTGCTAAATATAATGGCTATGTTTAAACTTATGTCTGAGAGCTGCTAACTCCTAGATGTGAGCTAAAAACTATTCAGGTGGAAATGATCACCCTTATTTCCACATAGTGCTCAAAAGTGTATCAGTTAATAAATGGTGTAAGATACAGGAATTTTTCAGTATAAGAAATCTCAAATGGGTTTTCAAACTTCTTGGCTAGTCGGGCTTTATTTTCTAGCTCTTGGACAGAGTTTTAAAATGTGCTTTAAATGTGACTAGCTGTGATCACATTAAGGACAAAATAGCATTGAACCATGGGCTAGTTAATAAATGCTAGAGTACTGTTTTCACTTTTAAGCCAAATAGTACAAGATAGATGCTGGCCAACACACAAAAGACTTCAACTTCTCTAACTTGGTATAGAATCTGTCACCCAAATAAGTAAGGTAACAACTTATGTGCTATGCAGTCTTGGTCAAGTCGCTCAGAAGCTTACCGCTTGAGATTATGGCTCTGCAGCAGTCTGAATTAAGCTGTCGACTATGTGGCCTGGCTCTGGCTACGCATTCCCTTTCCTTCCTTACACCTACGCATTCCCTTTCCTTCCTTACACCCATCACATTGCTCATCAGACCATTTGTCAAGCTGTTTACTGATTTAGGTGAGCACAGAACACCTACCAAAAAGTAACATACTCCTTGTCTACAATCTGGGATCACAATAATAGCTGAAGCTATGAGTAACAAGTGAATTCCACTCTTCCATTTCATTTTAGACAGCTGCAAATTTCCGAAGGTTTGGCGTTGGCTTTGATTTTGTTTGTTTGTTTAGTTTTGAGAAAGGAAAGGAAAATTTTGGAAAACAAAATAGAGTGCTCATTTTCACATACAAAACATAATTCCAGCATGCATTTTCTGTTACTTCCAGGACAGTTTCCTTAGGAAAAGGTTGAATCAAAAATTAATGAAATTTTGCCATTGCTTGCATGAAAATGTTCGCTTTAAAAGACAGGCATGCTGTGGAAGAGAGAAAGCATTTCAGATACTTTTTATATCTTACCAAACATTTATGTGATTTGATTGTTACTAAGATGTCACTAAGCTTTAAAAACAAAATAAAACAAACAAACAAACCCGGGTCAGATGTACTAAACCAAAATTAAGAAAATGCGTTTCTTCTCTCCTGTAGTAGGGTCTGTAGCACCCAGAGCCTGACCCCAGAAAGGCCTCAGCTTGCCATGTGCAGGCCTGGAAGGTGCAGGACACATCTGCAGCACCGCACTCTGTGCTGGATCCCCATTGCAGTCTGCAGTGATCTACATAACCCATTTTTCCCCTCAGCCTGGGATCTGGCAACGACCTCCTGCAACCTAACTCCTCTCCCCACCAGTGTTTTCTCCAGGCTCTGTGTTGACCTGGCTAATGCTTCTAGCTTTAAGGAGATGAAAAGAAGGTAAGGAAAACAAAAAGCCAAAAAAAAAAAAAAAAAAAAAAAGCTAGCTAGCCCTGCAGATGAAAGTTTGAGGCAGTGTTTTCCTTTCCAAAGTGCTGCTACATTCCCATAAACTTGTGGTTTCCTGCATTCTGCTGGAGGGCTTTTTTTTTTTTGCTTTTTTTTTTTTTCCCCCTAAATCCTTTTGGTGATATCTGAAGAAGGAAAATGTCCAGCACTAACAGGAGGCCTTTTGTTCTATTCCTTTCTAAGTGGACTTTAACCCAGTTACTACGGACTGAGTCACTGTAGAAACAAATAAAATAAAAGCTCTCTGTTTTGTCCCTCTGGACAGGTCAGGGACATGTTAAGTTCTGTTCTCCTTCTCCTGCTTTCTGGAAGCAGTACTGGACCTGGCATTATACCACAGCAATAATGAAGGTAGTTTATGGCTTTTCTCTTTTATATTTTCTGGCAACTTCTAAAGAGTTGATATTGCAATAGAGCCAACATTTCATTAACAAAATAAATGCACAGGGGGTTTATCTATGGGTAATGAGAAGAAATTAAACTGAAAAAAAGCCCACTAGTAGCAACCAGTAAGATCTGTGTAAGCGTGACATGCATATAGGTGCATGTCTGAGCTATTTTGGTACTTTCTCACGTCTCAAGTCTCTTAATGACTCACAGCAAACAACTGCTTGTCTCTGAATATGACTGTAGGACTCCCTTGCTATCAGGCTGGATTTTAAGCTGAGTTTAAGGATTGAATTACAGTCACTCCCCACGGTTCAGTTTGCTGTGACAAGTTATATCCTGTCACCATACATACCTTTTAGAGTAAATCACAAAATATTTAGACCCCAAACATCTAAACTAAAACAGATCTGAATAAATAGGCATCTCATGCATAGGCCTGTGGTTCCTTGGGGCTTACTGAGGCTCTGGAAAGTTTGTGCACAAGAGAACTCACAACTGCTCCTCCTCTCCCCCTTCTCTCCTCAGCCCGCCTTCCCTGGAAGCCTGTTTAACTCCTTCACATTCCACTATCTCTGTGCTCAGTGCTGGCTGAGCAGCTGCCTGCTGGGGCTGGCAAAGCAAGGCAGGCTGCAGGCTTGTTTTGCCTACCCTCTTGTACTTGGGTGCTTATCTGACACCATTGTTTTGCTTTCCCACAGCCCCCTTCCTGGCCCAGCAAACACATTTTTGTAGTGAGCCACAGTGGGAGGGAGTTAGCAGCAGGTGGGCCAACAGCACCTTTTTCAGCTGGGTGATGGGCATACACGTAATGCTGGGACAGCAATAGATAGGGAGACACTTGGCAGAGAGGATGTTGTACTAGAATGTGACCACGCTGTCAGAGCAGAGAACTGAACCCAAGCAAAGCCAAGATCATGCCAGGCCATAGGTGTGAGTCAGCAAGAGTTTCTCATGTGGCCAGTATCATGCCGGGCATGGGAGGGCAGAGAACTCAGGGCCAGGAATGCACCAGTGCCAGTACTGCAAAGCAGTCAGCACTGGGCCCAGCACCACACCAGGCCTCCCTCTGCTTCCCCATCTCTCCCTGCTCCCAGAGACCTTGTCCTACAGCACAGCACTTGGACTGCATGCCTGGCACAAATGCTCTCACACCTGCTCCAAGCTATGCTGAAAGCTGTGTCCTGGCTGCAGAGGTCTGCTGAAGAGCAGAAGTAGTTTGGCTGTGTCTCCTGGTTCAATTTCATGAGCCAGTCTTGGGATCCCACAACTCTGAAACAATCCAGAAACTTGCCCTGCCTGAATAGCTAAGGGTAAACGGTTTGCACAGCAAATGAAAAGTGAGTATGAACTCTTGCCTATACTAGGAGTTTGGTTTATTCTGTAACAGTCAAAATAGGCCAAAACAGAGTCAGGGTTTAGTATCATTTGGGAGCATAGATGGCTGCATTAATCTGGGAGCAGAAAGGAACAACCAGACAGCATCTACCCTTATCCTGTTCTTTGCTAGTGCAGTATCATGGTTTCACTGGGATGGTCCTTGCATCACTTGGGCCAATAGAAGAGATGCAAAAGAAATTCCATTCCAACTAGAGGTCTGGACAGATTTCAGAGCTTGTCAAAAACCAAGTAAAGGAGCGAAACATTTTCAAGTTCAGATGGCAAATTCTTTGGGACGGTTTCCAAGCAAATTTATGTTCATTTCTTGGCTGGATCCAATGTTAAACAGAAATTAGAACAGTAACATGGGGAGAAGTTTGTAACCAGCAGAAGCAAAACATCTGTGCTTTTGCTGGAGACAACTGAACTCCAGATGTTGTCAACATCACATAATTCTAGGAGTGCCAATCTATATGAAAGCTGCCCTGAGAAAGGTCACATCACTGAACTCTTGGTGACTGAATGGCTTTTGTACGGGAAACTCCACTCCCAGATGTGTAGTTCTTGCTGGAGTTTGATGCAATTTGCTTTGTTACTGAATTAGGCAGAGGGAAAAGAGAGATCACAAGGAGATATTCCACTTTATGAGAGCAAGCTGGTCTCATAGATCCTGCATGAGTTGTGTCTGTGCTCATTCCTCTTGATATTTCTTAAACGCATTCCCTGATACAAGACGCTACCCCACATGGTCACTATAATAATGAAATGTCTTTACATCAGCCAGGTCAATTTAAAGGAATGACACTCATTAATATAGACACAGTTCGATGACATTGACTTTATGTTCCTCTGGAGGACATTGTGCTACTGGGAGAAGTACTAAGTTAAGATCCTGTTAGAGTGCACTTGGCCAGCAAGCAGCTCAGACAAAAGTAAAACATTTTAATCCTTCAGGACAGAGGTCTTTCTCAGTTTTAGGCACTAACAACTGGACTCCTTAGTTCCAGATTACATTTTTTTTTTCCATTCTTTGAGTCCCTGACACAATAAAATGCTGATAATCAATTTTAGAAGCACTCCCTACTTCGTTTCACACATAGACCCTGTAGGCTGTGTTTGTGCATGTGACCAAGGGGGAACTAGAGGACACATGATCTGAGGGTTACAGTGAGAGTACGTGCGTTTGCTTTAGGATGCAATGGTATAGCACAAATGAATGCAGTGTTTGCATGACACAGAGGCACATGACTAAGCATACCACCGGACAGCTCTGTGAACATGTCAGTGGAACGGATTGCCTTTTCTAAAAGCTGCTCTCCCTGCCAGAACCCTTTTTTTTTTTTTTTTTTTTTTTTTTTTTTTGTTACAACTCTTCTATTACTTTGCAGCACTGAAAGATTCTCGGGGAAATCTTGAGGGTTTTTTTTTTGACACTGCATAGACAAGAAAGGCTTAAGAACTACAGGTATTCTATCTGATGCAGAGTCAAAAAGTGCATCAGTGAGAAGTAGTGCACTTTATGTAATCGATTGATAAGAAAATGGGCCTCAGCAGTAGAATACTATAATTTACATCCTTCTGCCTTTCAAGAGGGAATGCAAAAAGGAGTACATCGTTTAATTCAGTAGTGTTCAATAGGTCACCCTGGGTACATATGTATTTACAAAAGGGCACATTATGGCTTTAGAACTTGTTGGAATGAAGTAAGCTTAAGTATAAATGTACATACGAATTATTTGATTTTATAAACTGTTAGTTGCTCTTTCTGATAGCTCCAATGTGCAATGGCCTCTTGCTAAGAAACAATGATCTTTCTCTCCTGCTTCACTGCCATCAGAAATGGATGCTTCCTGCCTACTTGCTCCTCATGCACAACTACCTTTTATGTTCATAATTACTGAAGAAGGTTCAGGACAAATTTTACCAGTTGCTTACACCAGGTTGCACTACCTACATGTAGTACATGGTATACTTCAAAAGGAGATTTAAAAATATTTTGCATCAGCAAGCAAGCAACAAAAAACGCAGAAAGCAGTTTGAGCAGAAGAATGGATTTCTGCTAAGACCTTTGACAGTAGATTCACTGGCTTCCAGCTGATCAGACGGACTTTCAGCTACTTGCTGGCTTTATTCTTGAGCATCTGGAGACATTTGGGTAGTGAATTTTAAACCAATTCGTTGTTTTCCCAGAGTCTACATAGGGGTCGGGGGAAGAAGGGGAGTATCCTTCTTGCTAATGTTAGCTAGACAATGGCAGCTTAACTGTAAAGCCCCCTAAAAGAGAATAAGCCTATTGTGTCCCCAGTGTGTTTCCCACATTTCAAAGGCCACTAAGTAGCACCAGCATCTTTGCCTCTGGGTTACTGAGAAGACAGGCTCTTATGCTTATTAAATGACGGCTCTCCCTAATGATTTGAAACAAAACAAAACAAAACAAAAGCCCCCCAAAAAAACCAAAAAACAAAAAACCCCCACACACAAAGCCAGAGATGTGCACATTTAAGGCTTCTCCTGCCACAAGGTCAAACACATGAAAAGACACAACAAAAAGTTTGGCCCTGAGATACCGGAGTGGACCCACTTGCCCATCTCTCCCACACCAGCCCTTACTCTCCTTTTTGCTGTGAGAGCCCTGGGTTCCTGCACAATTAGGCCTGCCACCAATGGCATTTCTGCTGTCGCTCCTTCCACTTGGCTTCACTGCTGAGAAAGAAGCTTGTTCGGCAGGGAGGCGGGCACCACTGCCTCAATAGTCTCTGAAGCATTCATTATCTCCCGCCTAATTACATGGCCGACATAGTGTTGTTGTGGGAACATTGCATCACATTAATCAGCAAGGGGATGTGCCAAGATGAAAGGGTCCCCTTGTGCCTGCTCTCTGCTCTGGAAAATGGGCAGCAGGGCGGGGGAAAGCTCGGAGTATTTATCAATCCCAAGCAAGGGAAGGCCCAGCAGGGCACCCAAACTCAGCCTGCCCCCACCGCCATCTTCCCAGGCCAACTCTCTCCTAGCATGTACACTTATAGACATGGACAGTGGAGGACTGATAACCTTGGAGCCTGAAAGCTGTCACCACAGGCAATGATTTGGGCCGCTGCTTAGCTTGTCCCGCTCTCAGCCCTCTCTGGCTAGAAATATCTCAACGAGATGGTGTTTGGCTGCAGCCTGGCCACTGGGCTTTGCAGAAAGTTTCTCCATCCCTCGAAACACCCTCCAAACATGCCTTTCTTCAACAGTCTGAGTCAAGTGTTAAACTGTAGCTGCAAGTGTCCTCATGGATCAAAGTCGAGCCAGTACCCAAATGCAAAGTTCCATTTCTCAAAGCCTTCTGGTGAGAACCCCAGTTCGCCCACATGGTAAAATTTTTAAATGGACTCTTGAAATCTGAGAAGAGATCTCATTTCCTCCTATCTTTGTCCTATTTGCAAGGCATTTAGAAGGCTTTGTAAAGCTTTGCATAGATGCTTCTGTGTGTATTGGGGTTGGGGGGGAGGGCTGAGGCATCTACACTGTGGCTGTTTGGCACCCTGCAAAATACCGGGTCTGACTGGAATACCAAGTGCCAGGTCTTGGCTGAACTGTTCAGATCTGTGAGATGCAATAGCAGTGCTACAGAGAGAATGAGGAAAGGTAATGGAAAAAATGAAGACATTACAAATGCAGTTATTTCCATCCATTTGATTCTCCTATTCACTTTTGACTGAATCAGTTCAGAACTGCCCCCTTTTAAATCTTCCAAGGACTGGCACCAGCTCAGGCTCAGACCTCTTCCAGTTTCCCTTCCCATCCATCACAGCATTTCCACACTTGAGATGTGCTGCAAGTTGACTTCAATTGCTTTGAATTTAGGTCTTGTTTCGCAACCCTGTTGTTCCTGCAATGCATTTGGCTAATTAATGCAGACTATTAAAGCCACTTCGGAAGCAGATTTACTGAGATGCAGATAAGTTTCTCTGCCACAAAGTAGCTGTGAACACCAGTTTCTCCTGCAGTGACTTTTGTCACTGCAGCCAAGTCCTCCCACCAGTATCTCATGATTTTTTGTGGACAACTGGGTCAGTCTGCTTACCTGTATGCCACCTGTTATGCATAAGTCACCGTGACCCAGTGCCACCTTTCTATTCAAATACTGCTGCTGCATCAGGTGGTGCCCTTTGGATTTCAGCACACAAGGAGCATTGCTTATGTGATACTGGACAGTCCTGCACTAAGAATCTTGACTTCATTGCCCTCTGGTGAGAGGAGTATATACAACAGGATCTTCTCAATCCTTTTTTTTTTTCAGGTTAATCTTGTTGCGTATGACAAAACCCAAGTAAATAGAGCAGGAACAGAGTTCTCTGTCCTTTGGGCGCACACATCCTCCAAATAAGCCAACTGGCAAGCTGAATATGCAGTTGCTAGCTTCTCTCTGTTGCTCAGTCTTTGGTTGACTGTCTTGACTTAAACACAGTTCCCTTGGTACTTTATTCCCTCAGCCTACCAAGACACTGATGCTCTAGCTAACTCCTTCCCAGCAGATGCCCAGGAATCCTACTAGATGGGGAGCATTTTTCTACATCTGTGCTCACTAAAGGTTGGGAAAAGCCCAGGTTAAGGGAAACCCAACCCCCAAAAAAATAACAGTTGTATTTCTAGTGGCTTTAAAGTAATTGTCTGAACAATAAGTTTTGCCCAACAAAAATGAGGTACTGAACTGAGAGCGCTGCAGTATAGAGCTTAAACTGGTCAGTTTACATTGCAGAAAAAAAAATTGTTATCTGAGAGATAACAAAGAATTCTCATATCTATTCTCATATCTAATCTACAAGACATAAAAAGACAGAAGCAGGAGGAAGATGTCCTACAGCATGATGCAGGGGAAATGATGACAGGGAAATGTGTCAGACTTCATAATTACTGCTAATGAGGTTAATCTAAGGGTTAACCAATCCTGTGGGAGAACATGGTGGCTCTGTGATCAAGGTCTTCTCTGAAATACAGGAATGTTCTGCAGCTTTCAACCTCTAACTCTACGTCTACCTCTTCCTCTACTTCTAATGCCTCACCCTTTCTGGAACATTCATGGTCCCACAGCTCAGAAATATCTCCTTTTCTCCCTAAGCTACTCCAGCAGTATGCAATCAGAGATTTCTACCACAAAGGCAATTGCTTATCTGCTGGCAACGTGCACCTCAAAGCAAAAAGATCTATCTCCTGCCTATATTAGCAAGATTGCATGTGTACTGTGGTTTGTTTTGTGAAGTGCCTTTTGATTTGTTTCACCACTACTGCCAGTTATTCCAGGTCTGAATCTCCATTTTGATCCATCAGCCAGGCAAGGCAGTGGAAGGTGTAAACACAGATGTACTAAATGAATAGCTCCAGTAAGAGAATAAAAGGCTGCTTGGTTTACATCTCTCTCTTCTTCATGTTCCCCTCTCACTGTCACACTTATGGTGACTACACAGCATGCCTACAGCAACTTTTCTGGATTAAACACTACAAATCCCAGTACTTATTCCAGTTTTGGGGTCTTAACTTTGAAACCAGCTTTTTCCACAGGCTTCAGAAAGGTGATTGTATGAAATGATCATAGGAACTTCTTGTTTTGGCACAACATTTCATTGCTTCTGATAAGGAAAACCATCTCAAACATTCCCCCTCCCATCAGAGGGAAGAGAACAAGAGGCTGCTCTGCCCAAAACACTCTAGTCCCAGAATGGGTCTGGAGAGCCAAAGGTCTCCAGGAAGGCACAACTGAGTCACATCTCCAAAGCCCAAGACACATCTCCTGTACAGGTAAGTTCTGGTTTGTTGTTTCACTTCTATTCTTTGTGTGACAGCTTTCTTTAAAATCTGTTTCTCATCTGGAAACAACATTTATGGCTTGCTTTTGCCCTTTCTTGGTCTCTAGTTTCCAAAGGACTATTAAACTGAGAACTTCTCCCTTGCTTCTATCTACACCTCTGTTAACTCCCCTTCACATATTCTATTACAAAAAATAAAATAAAACTTCAACTGAAAAAAGAACCAAAGTCATTTGACAGTAACTGCAGCATTTGTGCCTGTCTTTCAGTGACACCAAAGGTGAGATGAATTTTTGTAATTCAATGGATAGATTATTTGCTTTTAGTATTTGGCTGTACCACGTTACTGAAATATATTGTAGCTAAAAGAATACTGAAGGTTGCATGACATGTTTCTTCAGGTAAGTTCATTCCAGCTGCAAATATAATATTTTTAATATTTTACTGCAAGTCACGCTTTAAAGGAAGCTCCTGCCCCACACTGCAGCGATTTTCAAGTGAGTAGTTTTCCTCACTCCTCATACCCACGCTAACACCAACAGTGCTTACAAGGAAATCTCATCAGGCAGACTATTATTCAGACCATTTCTGCATTTCTAAGGCTCATCGACCTTTCTTTTGTCAGATAAAAGCTTCCCATCTCTTTAAGCCCTTCATTCTTGCAATAGTCCCACAGAAAAGTTGACATCCTTGGCAAGGAGAGTGAAAAGCAGCTTGTCCGCCCTTCCCAATAGGCCAGGCGAGGGTTGTTTTAGCCTGTTTAAATCTCTCTCCTATTTATATGCTAATGTTCTGGTATCAGCAGAAAGTATAAACAGTGTTGTTTACAGCTCCCTACAGTCTGAGCACCAAACTGCTAGGAGAATACTGTGTACTGGGCAAAGAAATGTATTTATTGACAATGCAAATGGCCACTTCTAAGACTATGAGAAACAAAACTGTACTGTAAAAATGCAACGTCAGCCAACAGAATAACCGTGCAAAGCAGGACTGGCAGAAAGCCATTAGCCAGGGGGTCAGTAGTGGGCCCTAAGGAGCTAGAATTCATATTTAACAGGGAGAGATCTGGGGAGACCTCAACACAGAGACCTCTGAGAAAAGAGAGCATCGAGCTCTTTGGCAAGGCAGTTTACATGCTCCATTTGCTATTATTGCAGATTTTTTTTTTTTTAGTGGATAACAGCTCATAGCTTGGCTCACAACTCTCCTGGACCCTGAATTGAATTAAATTCTCCTAAGAAAAACAGCATGGTCTAAAGGAGCAAGCATAGGAATTCTTGAGATCAGATCTTGGCTATTTCACTATGTGACTCTTCACCAGGAGAACATTAGATATTAAAAATAACAATAACAGCAAAACCAGGAATCAATGAACATCAAGGATGTTTGTGCAATATCAAGCTTTCTGAAGACATGAGGGTATGGCTCTTCTATCTCAGTCAAAAAAATGCTGCCCACTGTAATGGCACTCCCTGTTCAAAAGAGGGGAAATACCTGCTCCCCTCAGCGATGCCTTGTCTCCCAGTAAACAGAGACTGAAGTTTAAAAATTTCCATCTACCACTGTGTTTACCATATGCAAGTCTCTTACGAATACAGTTACTGATGAAAGATGCTAGACTGGCTGATCTGGCAATCTTTGTAATGTTTCTTCACTGAGAGAGAGAAAAAGGCTATGACAAAGTTTAATTATCATTCTTCTACAAGTTTAATTATCATTCTTCTACAACATACACGTTTTAGCTCTCACCAGATGAGATTCACTGCTCTTCTTCCAGGAGGGAAATCCATGGAAGTTTGATACAAATGTGAGAGATGAAGAAGTTCGTGTCACCTAGGCCAGCTGAGCTGCACCACGTTCTGCTCTCTTTGGAGAGGGACTCCAGATCGTTTCCTCAGTGGTCCAAACTCATATCACATCCATCAGTACCACTGCCTCTCTCACTGGGCGATCTCAAACAAGGTGTCAAAAAAGGACAGAACCTTTTTCCAGCCATCTGTCCTACCCTACTGGGGTTGGCTGTTACTGGAGAACACACGTATGTTATAAATTAAAGGAGGCTATCTACTCAGCAATTTTGTATTGACATTAAATTCATGAAAGGCTGAAATGCTAGAGGACCACTTGCAGTGATGTGCCTCATCAGAGCAGCACAGTTACAAAAAGGACTTGAGGTGGTCAACAATGCGAGTCTACTGTATCAGCAAAGATGTGCTTTCCTTTCAGCAGGCATTCAGTTGCTAAGTGCGAGAGATTTACAACAACCTTTTGCTGTAATAACTAGATATAGGCCTGCATGAAAATCACACATTTTGCTGTGGCACACTGGCTAAGGCTTCTCTGTTTCCTTCTGGTACTGTCTCCAAAGAAGGCAACTGCTTATTTCTGCTTCTACAGTATGCCTGAAATCAAGGAGTAGTCTGGTGGTGCCGTGTCAAATTTTTCAGTGCAGAAAGTTTCATTCTCCCGATTTAAAGTAATCTGCATGTGGTCTTGCACATATTACTCACATCACTTTTTAAAGAAACTTAATCTCTCCAGTTTCAAGCTTTGAAGTTTTTCTGTCCAATGTAAAAGGGTTAAGTTTACCCAGACTGCATCAGGTGCGCATTAAACTGCGTATTTTGCAGGATTACAAGTGCTTATCAACAGTGCAAATAAACCGGTCCAATGCATTTATTCCACTCAAGACTGTCTAAAACTGGTTCATTTCTAATAACTGTCAGCTAAACCACTAAGCCAGGTGGGGATGATTCTTGTTGGAGCCGTTCTGAGCTCTCACAGCAGTTTCTAAATCTCCTTCCAGTACTTATTATTAATTACTGTTTGTTAAGCACCAGCAGTGCAATCAGTGTGGGGTAAAAGACAAATAAAGGCAGCCCCCTTACCCAAGGGGTTAACCTTTAAGCACAAGGCATATCAATTAAGATCCCAGTATGAACAGCGAGAGATGCCTTGAATCTGAAGCCAGGAGCAAGGATTTCAGTGTTTGTGTTTTTGGCATCTGTGTCTGTAGGAGAATAAAAAGGCACAGGAATGTTTTGAGGTAGGTGCATGTTTTGGTCTAAGAAAAAGCAGACGCACCTAAAAGTAGGAGAGAGAACTGCAGATACACTTCTTAGAGATGTGTCTACAGAAATATTAATAAAGAAAAGGCTAGAATGTAGTCTTACATAATTCATTGCTGCAGGGACACGGGCTGGGAGGGAAGAATGGAAAAAACAGTCCATAAAGATGCCAATAGTTTCTAAGCAGAAACATCTGTTGAAGTCTTAAAAATGGCCAGGCCTGCAGCAAGCTCAGCAACAGGAAAGCCTGTAGTTGATCACCCCTACCCTCATCAGCCCCATGCTCTCCTGCCCCTGGGATCTGCACAGAGCTTGGAAGAGAACTGACACCATGAATCAACCCCTGCTCTTTTCTTAAAGGGGAAAGGGGGAACAGAGGGCCAGGATGGGTGTCCAGGGAAGACAAATGGTTGTTTGGAATGGAGGTATTCATGAAGAGTTACAAAAGAGTAAAGGAACACGCAAGGGGAGACCTAGTGGCTTATCCCCTCTGCTCCAAAGGGGACAGTGCTTGGAATTTCCATTGCCCTGTCCAGTCTAATTTTAAATGTCTCAAAGCAGAATGCCTTACTCCCCTTGGGAAGGTATTGCAAAATCTCACAAATCATCTTTGCCTTTTACATGACTGCCTCTTCCTTTGCGATAGTTTATTCAATTTTATTTTATTTTGATATTCAGCACCACCCCTAGGCATAACAGTTGCAAACAGCTATTTCTTCTACCTGAATTTTTTTTCCCTTCTGCTGTTTTCTCTCAAGAAAAGAGTTATGTTAAGAATATTTGTGGAAGTTGTAGTCTGTACACTTCTGCAGAATCTGTATCTGTCTGCAGGAAGACACGGTTCTGAGAACAAGGCTCAATGAAATGGGGGCCACAGCTGCTATGTTACAAGAAAAGCATAAATTGGCACAAGTTCTTATAAGCAAGTTTGGAGCCTTCTCTTTCTGATCACCAATCATTTCAGATGTCAATTTTGGCAAATTGCTCACCGGGTCATGTGAATGATTTTTGAAGTATGAAACTTCATCCATCACGAAAGCCAAAATTCTCTCAACGACAATGCAAATTTTAACTACTACTCCCTGGGCAGGAGATTCCATTTTTCTTTCACATCCAAAACTCCAGCAGCCTGTGTTATCCATGTGAGTGGGCAGCAACCTAGCAGTGAATTTCTGAGTTTATAAAGGATCCTGTTTTAGAGGTAGTGATGACTGAAATACCATAAGAACTGTATTTCACTTCTCAAAAAAGGTAATATTCAAGTGCTTGAGATTTCAGAACTATTTATCCTCACTTCTGAAAATTTAAGTAAAATCCTGCCCCTCCCTTGAACTGGCATTTTCCTAGCACTAGTTTTTCTATGTAAAGCTAGACTGAAGTTTTGACATATGATTTAGATTGGCACTCTTGCTCTGATATTATCCACACAGCCCATAACCACCAGCTCTGTAGCAATAACAGAAGCAAGCAGAGTGGGAGTGAGCAGAGCAGTGGTTAAAGTGATCAGATACTCAAAAACAAACATTGCAGTTTCCACTATTCATCAGTTTTCAGATTCTGACCTCTGTCTGCACTCCAAATTGGCACTTTGTGATTTGCTTCCTGGCTCAAATGCCCCCAGTCTTCAGGGTTGAACATCAAAGAAAGCATGCTGCTTGAGTGGCTCTCTTCCAGCCTGCCTTGCTCTCTGCTTCACCGTCTTGTGCTTTTTCCATAAGATAGGCAGCTTTGGATAAGAAACTAGGGCACTACGTGAAGCTTTGAGGATCCATTTATCAACCTTTTTAAGATCTTCTCCACCTTGCCACTTGCTTTCTGGCTATCTCTAGAAACACTATGTCAGGGAGGAGTCTCTGATAGCAACCCTGTTTCTGGTTGTGGAGTCAGTTATCTCTACTTACTGTCAGCAGTGGTACAAATAACACTGCTAGAAGCAGCAGCACTAGACCTAGCTTTATCACATCACACGGTTCCAAACGACTGACCAAAAGGCCCTATCAGGCTTTCCTTTCAGGTATGGAGCAAAGTTTTCACACTGAATGTGAGGCAGCAGAGAACTTCAAAGAATAAGAAACACAAAAAGGATTAGGAAGCTTCTTGCTTCCCACTATTCCTCCTGCAGATTTCCAACCAGTCTCAAACAGCTGCCTACCTCCAATCTGGGCTCATGAAGTCCCAGTTCCCTACAGGTCCTCTGGCTGCACGCAGGAAGAGAACAGTCTCCAACAATGCAGGAACTTTTAACTCAATGTTAAGCCTCTTAAAATATGAGCTGAGGTTCCTCTGAGATTTTATTAAATCTGCCAGCCTGTGAAATACTGCCCAGTGGATCAAAGACACAATGCGCCCTTTCTTAGTTTGTGTTCAGCTCTTCATGGATCTCTGAGGGGCAGTAGGGCTGCAATGTCTCATTAGGTCAGTCATTAAATGCAAGGAATCAAAAAATTCACCAGAGACCAAGAGTGGGGATGGGACTCTGCCATCTCTTCAGAGGCATGACGACTGACCCTTTTAATTCATTTTCACTCCCTTCTCCCCCTAATATGCTGAGAACCACTCACTATTGCTGTGTATAAAACCCTGCCATGATAACTACTAAAAAGGGCAGCTCCATGCTGGCATTGATCCTGCCTTCATCTCACTGCAGTCATTGTCTATGAGAACAGAGGCAGGATTAGAAGGGGGTTTAGAGTGCAACCAGGCAGTAAGATTAATAACTGCTCTTACATTCATTTGTGATCAATTGAGTGTGTGTGAACCTGTAGAGGACCTTCTTTAAACAATTGGTAGAGATAGTAGGGGCGGTTGTGGAACTAGAAATCCAGCAAAGCTAATTTCAGTTACACAGCATTTATTGTAGGGAGGAATTAAATGTTTTGCTATCTCTAAGTCCGCAAAAGTGGTTCTGCTTGTATAGATCTATGAGCATTTATTCCTCAAATCCATTATACACCATATCTTACTCCCCAGAAAGTCCAAGAGGCACATCATCAGGAATGCTTCCAGGTACCCCTAGGAATGTCAGCTACTTTTTAAACACATTAAACACCTTGAAGCCTACAGGATAATACATTTCACCAGAATTATCCCTATCCGTATATCTCCTGCAAGTAAATACAGATTAACCACATGATCTGGTTCCTTTTCCTGGAGGGGAAAGCACTTCCTTCAAGAATTCCTGTATGTGTGGAATACAAGATATAGCACACACAGCAGTCACAGAGACTATTAAATGGCCTTCCTATGAACCATCACACTGGTGAAGGCCTGACTGATCAAAATTCAGTAGGTGCTCATGTAAAAATGAAAAAAAGTGAAAAATTCAGTCTCATATGAACGAAAACTGTTTGGCCATGTTGTATATTCATCATCCAATTCTGTTAACATCAAAAATCAAAGCACTTTTGCAGCACATTGACAAAAGACTGACCCAGCCATGCATGGCTTCTGGACACCGCTATGGTGGGAACAAAACTACAGGGAAAAGGCATATGCTGGGTTTTGATTTAAGAACATATAATATCACATAAGGCTAGTTTCCAGAAATGCCCTTATTTAACATGCTTTTTATTCTGGAAGACATCAAAATACTACACAAAGGAATACTCACTTCCACTACTGAGATGGTTCTAGGGGTAGTAGTTGGCCTCCCTGAACAGTACTATGCAACAACTTTGGAAAAAAGGGAAAAATATGTTTCCCTATACAGTGGTCAACAACACCTTGCAGGCACATCAGTGCAGCCCTGGCATGCCTGGAGCCAGGCTTCAAAAATGTGGAGCCCTCCAGGCATTTTGCTAGGCCTGACAAAGGACAGGAGGGAGGGCCCCCAGCTGCTCTGCCCCTGCTGCACTCCCTAACATGTCCTGTAACATGTCCTGCAGATTCACACTTCAAATAATGGAGCATTACCTGAATAGACATCCCACAGTCTACACACAGCAGCTGGCTGTATTCCCAAGCATTAAGAAATTGGCCATCCCTATTTAATTGAAACAGTGGGAGAATTTATAGAACAAAATTTAATTTTCCTAACTGATAATTGAAAGATTAACTTCTGGAGAGAATGCCTAGAGATTTTTAATGACCACACACGATCAGGACCTTGGTTTAATATCTCATGTAATATGAATAAAACAGTGCTGAGGGTACAAAAAAAGGGAAAAAAATCCTTCCCAAACATTTAGGTCTAAATCATGGGAAACACGGTTGGTGTAATATAGCCCCCCAAAATCTGCCTGCCCAAGGAATTTCTTATTGATTAGCAATTTATACAGGCATCAGTGTGAAAGAATCCAGGAAAAACAGAGCTGCTACAGTATGTTTTAAATCAAAACAAAACAAAAAATCCCACAAAACGCCCACATGTTCTTGTTTTCATTAAGCCAAGTGCCAGTGGCTTCTGCAGACCTCAACCAAGATCATTAACGTTCTGAGCTGGACTACCTTTATGGGACCACCATATGAGACTCTTGTATTCACTCTCCACAATAAATTTAAGTTCTGTTTCCAATTCATGCTAACCTCTTGCCTCCCCAATAGCACTCACGAAAAATACACACTGGCACTGAAGGGAGAACATGGCCCTTCCTATTGAACATGATATCATGGGACAAGGGAAGGATGAAAGTGCAGAGGGCTGTGTAGTGGGGCCACTGCTTCAGGGGCCAAACTGCATCCCATGGCCCAAGGTAGTTCAGGAATGTCAGTGGGCTTTTTCATCACAGAGTTGTACAACTTGGTCAGGTTGTTTTGAATGAGACCTTGTTAAATCCTACTGTAACACAAAACGCCTCAGCAGCTTCAGCCAAGAACAGCCCATGGAAATCTACCTTTTTTTGCTGCTGCTATGAAGCTGCTCCGCTCTAAGTTGGAGGCACGGCAACACTGAAAAGAACACGGGGTAAAAGCAGAAGGCATCAGCCTGCAGGGCTGTCATAACACTAAGCTCACTTGAAAAAACAACTGAGTGAGACAGCTGCTAAGATATCTAAGAATGCTGATGCTCTGAGAAGGGGAGTGAGACGCGGGTCATTTGTAAAAATAGCAGAAGCCCTGTCTGTAACTTCAGCAGCATTCAACTTCTGTATTTAAAGGGTCCTTAGAGGCTGCAGCTTTCATGCACGTAGCCCAGCTCCCCGGGAGCATGGGAAAATTGGCCCATTGTGTGGGAAGACCTTGAAAGGGAAAGCAGCTCGCGGGAGGACAGAGCAGGGCACAGCAGAGCCCTGCTTGGGAGTGCAGAGTGGGAGAGAACAACCATGCACCTACCCAGCACGCACACAGCCCTTAGCTCTGCCTGATCTCCACAGCCTGAGCCCAAGCTGGTCTGGGAGCCACTGCTCACTTTGCTTCTTCTCTCCACCTCCACCTCTTTTTCTTTCTTTCTTTCTTTCTTTTTTTTTTTTTTAAAGCTATTGTTTTGTCTTCAATTACCTCCTCCTTTGTAAAGAGGAAAAGAAAAATCAGCAAAGTTCTGGGCACACGTGTGCGTGTCTCATGGGCAGCCCCAGCACAGCGAGCTGTCCGGTCCAGCCTCTGTCTTTCCGTTCCCGGTGAGGATTTGATAAATATTTGGGAGGCAGCACAGGGCAGGGGGCTGCGGGCGGGAGGCTAGATAACTTTTGGGCCCTCACCGCACACAGTTTTGAAAGCCTGCTTTTCATTAGTATCGCCTAGCAACCAGCTCATCTGCTGCAAATCTCATCACGCCCCAGCAAAGCATCCACGGCACGCTAATCTTTTCATTTAATAGAAAAGCTGCTGTAATCTTTCTTCCTTTTCCTTTCTAAAAGAGCAGACAATAATAATAATAACGATAAAAAAAGGGCTGCGGCCCCGCTCCTCCCGCTCCCCTCGCTGTCGCGCTGCGGTTCCCAGGCTGCCCTGATGTGTGTGTCCTGGCTGACACGCACCAGCTGCAGCGGCCAGCCTGGGCTGCTTTCTGCTTTTTGTGTCAGGCGTGTTGGCAAAGGTGGGAGGAGGAGGAGTGTTGTTCTGGCTCTCTGCTGAGAAAAGGAGGAAGGCAGGGATACAGCGCTCTGAGTCAGAATGGCTTAAGCGCAATCTCTGGCTTCGGAGCCTGTAACCAAAGCCTCCCCAGCAGGCAGGAGAGAACTGGTTTTTTCTGGTGTGCACATGCACGCGTCTGCATGTTTCTGTGTGTGTGCACAAGCCCAGGCCCTGGCCATCCACGGGAGGAGAGCGATCTTGCCCTGCTGCCGGCAAGTGCGGTCCGAGCAGCTGTGCGGGGAGCCCTGCTCTGGAATCTCCCCGGGCTCTGCCTGTCCTTTCACTCTGAAAATATCACGCCCAAGGGTAGGGGAAGTGGTTTGGACAAAATAAGATTCGACCTGAGCATCTGCCCAGAACTGAAATCAGGCGTCTGTCTCCCAGAATTTCTGGCTTTCAATAAAGCTCAGATAATTTCTCTTGCCACCTGCCCATCTTCAAGCATGTCTGCACTTTACGGGTCCACCCGGCACCACTCAGCTGTCGTGGAACAGGCCATGCATTCAGCTTCTGAGCTGCTAAGAAGCCCAAATCTGCCAACCTGCAGAAAAGCACATTTTCTGTTCTTCAGCCCCATTTTTACAGATAAGCACTCCAGTAAGCAAGGTCTGTGCTACCCTGCCGTGTGCTCTTTCCCCAGTCTCTTCCCCTTTTTCTAGTCTCCATATTTCTTCTCCCTTTTTCATAATTTCAAGTATGGCTTCTCCACTCCGCTCATGAAAAAGAGAAGTCCTTGAAAGTGGGACAGTGTGGGTCACTCCCACCTTATACCCTGCTCCTTCAGCCTGCGAACATGACCAGGATGCAACTCCCACTGCCCCACGTGCAACAGGGACACCAGCTCCTTGACCGAGAGGGACATTTCCTTTTCCTCTCTACAGCATAATGTTGGAAGCATTCCCATTAGTGAGGTGCTACAGACTTATCTGCAAGGCCCTAAAAGCAATGATTAAGTCAAATGGGGCAATAATGTCACTATCATACTTACGGAAATGACAACAGGGCCACTGTGTCACAGATCAGGTAAAGATGCTCTGAATTTCCTAAGAAATCCAGATTAAAACTGGAGTGAGATGAAGCAATTAATGTTATGCAAAGTTGGAAAATGTACTGATACTGTGGATGATGTCACATTATTTTAAATGCTTAAGTGATATCAGGGTGAATGATCTATATTCATCCCTCCTACCAATGCCTCCCATATAGCCTCAGTAACAGAGCTTCAGAGAGCCCAGCCAAAAGGATGGCTGTAGGGCCAGGGAAAAACACTGAGGAAGTTCAACCAATCTCAGCAGCATCCTCTGGCAACCACTTCAAAAGGTTTCATGGAGCAGAGCACCCAAAAGCAGATGAAATGAGCCCCTTCATGCACCATTTGCTGCACTTGACAGAGAAGAATTGCCAGGTTCCAAAAAACACAGCCACCTTCTCTCCCTTCACTTCTGAACAACCTTGGTGCTACCAGCTTCATCACTGTGCTGCACACTTTCAGAGCCATCAATCAGGTGAAAGCCCTGCTCTCTGTGCACACACTGGGCTTGAAACCATTATGGGCTGGCTCTGCTCCCACAGCCAGCTGGAGACAGAGGTGCTTCAAATGTGTTCTATGGGAAAAGGAAATACAAACCCCACCTTCACTGGTTTTTAATTAAAAAAAAATCTCAAGCCTCATTGGTTTTCAGGAAAACATGGAGTTGGCTCATGTTTAAAGTGACAGTATGGAAATAAAATTAGTATTTTAACAAATTCCCTTCCCTCTGTTGCTAAGAGCTCTAACAAAAGGGCTGCTCCTTGCAAAAGTAAGGCTTTCCGGTCACTGGAAGGCAGGTATTTTGGACTCAAAAAATGAATTCATTTGTGAATTACCTCCACTTGCTAGGGATTTGCGCCTATCTTTTTACAGTCTTGCATTTCTTTGAAATCAATTCTGAGCCATTTGAGAGACAGTGAGCTCTGTGAGGCTGGATAAGAAGAAACAGATAGCAAAGTAATTGCACCAGATGGCAGAGAGCAGCAAGTGAGGAATTGAATGCCACTTACCCAAATGGTCCATCATTTGCTGACAACTATCATCACTATAGAGACAGAAGAGGATACATACTTGGGAATGTAAAATAAACTGGGACAGAGGCAAGGTGCCTTGGTTAGGGTGCAAACTGTGATAATTACAATTTTTCTGCAGCATCCCTGAGAACAGAAATTAAATACGTGACAAGTCTCAGTTTAGTTTCTAATGCACCAGTCTAGCTGACCCTTGCTGGCAGAATGAGTGGAGAAGCAAGAAGCGGAATGAGCGTCCTTCAGGACCTCAGAGGGTAGGAAAGGACTCAAAGATCATAAAGCATGCTATTTTTCATTTCTGTCAACACAAAGGTATGGAAACATGACTGCATTCAGATGTGTGGATATAGCTTCCCCTCAGCCTCTACCAGAGAAAAAATTCTTAATCAAAGAGCAGTAGTGAATTATCTGCAAAGCTCTGTGTCTGGGAAACAATAGATCCTTATATGTATCAATTTTATAAAAAACAAATAGTAACCAGCTTAGCTGTCAAACTTATTCTGCTTGGTAGTGGTCATGTTTCTGCAGTATAAGTAAAGTGGCAGGTCCCCACGAATGATGCACAGCAGACATTCACACTGTTAGACAAGGTTGAGAGATGCAGGCTTTCCTTGTGTTCTGCAGTTCAAAGAGAGGAAAGTTTATCGTACTGGCGGAATACTAGCTGAGGGAAAGAAGAAGTGTGAAGGCAGTTAAATAAGGTTACACAGGTGCTGCTACTTCAGACTGTGGAAAAGAAATAAATTGTAATACATGTGAAAGAAAATAATCTTTCTAACGTTTGAGTCTTCATACTGTGGGGATAAAACCACAAGCCTGCTGTAGGAGAGCTGCCCTCCTCCAGCCAGCCAGACATCACACTGACATTCTTCAGTGACTTGTGGTTTGGAGAGACGGCCATATGCAAAACTGAGGTCTGCACAGTTCTTAGAACTAGAAACTATTTGTGTATGTTCTGGTAAACTTTGAGATGCAATCAAGCCAAAGAAAATTTTACAGGCTAATAGATCTCCGTCTCATGATAAATTTTATAGTCTCCTAAGACGGTTTTATCATTTTGGGCCACTCCTTACCCCTTGCAAATCAAGAGAGTTTCCAGTTTTTTAGTGGGAAGATGAGAAGGGTTGATAGGCAGCCAATATCAAAACAGAGCATTTCAGAATAGCCGGAATTTGAAGCAAGTAAGAGTTCTGTGATTAATAGAAATAGGTCAAACCCCAGTTACATATGCAAGTACCACAAAAGTTTAAAGAAACTTATGGAAAGAAGTAAATGCAGTTATTGATGAAATAAAAAAATACCCTCATCTTGGTCTAAGCTGTACTGAAGAAGCAGGTACCATTTTACCAAAGAGGGTTTTAAAATTTAAACTAAAATTGGTAAAATTATAAACTATTGGTAAAATTATTGCCTTATAGATTACCAAAAGTTCTTACTCTGGACTGAACTACTGAATTGCTTGTTGCTTTTCTGTTTCTAAAGAACTCATAAAGGAGAATGCCCATAATGTTTTCACTGAATGGACCTAACAGTGAAAAGTCATCAGGAGCTGGCCTTGTTGCTGTACAAGGCATTTTCAAAAGAACTGGCTTTATTACTTTCCAGTTGTGTTAGATGGACAAAAGCCTAAAGCCAAAATACCAGCTTTGGGTTTATCGTACTGATTTCAAATGGCAAATCGCATTACCCCCCAGCATTCCACCACAGAAAAATGCTGATATTTAACTGCTTGCCCAAATATCAGCTATACTGTTAAAGGCAAGAGAGAAAGCAAGTATCTTGTCAGCCAATTGCTATGTAACAGTGAAAGGTGTGATTTAAAAACCTCAGAGTAAACTTAAAGTCTGGAGACGAGGCCCTTTAAGCTGTATTTCCCTATGTGGTTCTCTTCCTTATCCCACCCCAATCTTAAACATCCTCACAGCTGTCTCTCCTACATTCTTCTGCTCAACTCTTTCCTGGCCAATCACTGTTGTGGTTTGCACTCCTTGCTGCTTTCCATTCTTGCTCCTTCAGGAATACCAGGATACAACTTAACTTCCATTTCCCAAATACTGCCTTTCTGTGACATAGCAATTCCTAAAGGCGAGAAAAAAGAATTTCAGAAGATGATAGATTTACCTTGATCTGGAGAGTGCTTAGAATATCACTCTCTGGATAAATTTTCAGTTAAAATAAAAATCCTTCCCCATTTTTTCCTCTTAACATTCCTTTCATCTATCAGTAAAATACAATCTCTACTCCAAAAATGGAGGCAATACAGCTTTTAAAAAAAAAAAAATTGAGAGCTGTTTTTAATCATTGATAAACCAACAACATTTTTCCTGATAGTACTTGAAGCTATCAAACTTTCTGAAGAAACTTGCCATCAAAACCATCCATAAGTAAGTCCCTTATATAAACGTTTCTGGCCCAAATGCTATGATAAATTAAAATTAGTTGAAAACAAGATTGTGTAGTGGAATGCAGGAGACAACTGTAGCAACCTCAGTAGCTATGCCTGGTTTTCCATCAGCTATGCAGGGACACCAACTCCGAATGACAAAACAAGCAAACATGTACAAACCAACCTTAAATTCCTTAACTTAAGGACACTTCAATCTATCCAAATGCTCCCAGTTGCCTGGATGACAGGGGCAACTCCATGTCTGTATGTGCGCTAGTCTTAACTCATGGGTATCCTCTGGAGGTCACTGCCTGGGCTTTCGTGTGATGCCTTTGTGGTACATAAGTCACTTTTCTGCAAGTGTAGTGATATATACTTTCATGCTTACAAACGCAGTTTTCTGTTAATGCTTCAGCACCCTTCTTTTGCCAGCAATTACTCAACAAATGGCAAAAACATTGCAAAATCAAAGTAGGATTGCCTGATGTAAACTTTCTCATTCTATTCTACCTGAAAATTAGAGATGATGAAAAGTAAAAAACCTAAGAATACTGGGATCAGAAGCTCTTTAACTGCAAAACACACTTCATGGATGAGCAGCAGCATAAGTTTCTCTTATCTGCCAGTTTGTGGTGACTGAATCAGATTGAGAAAAGCTACAGACAAGATCTCTGGCTTCCAACCACTCAGTTAGGGACTACTCTGCTGACATCAAAGCCAGAGTTCCTGTCGTGACCTCTAGTTAATCACAAGGGGACCCCTGATTCTTTTCAGAAAGACAAAAGATGAGTTGTAGGAGCTCAGTTCTAGGTCTGCTTTGCAGTCCTCTGCATCCACGTAAAGCAAGAATTCATTGTGGCGAAGCCACCAAGGTGGCCAGCAACTTTCTTCTGGCTGTGGAGAGAAACAGGCTAAAGCAAACAAAGGTCTGTCAACCCTTCCAAAAGCCAAATACCTTCACGCTGCTAGTTTCCTGTTGTTATTTGTTAAAGTAGGCCCAACCTTACAGAAAACAATGCCTAATGTAAGTTGCAGGTTTGTATCATCCTCATGAAATCAAACGCTTCCTGATGTTGAACAACCTATACATCTATTAACTTAGGACACTCTTTAAAAATGTTTTAAGAATATATACTGCTGTTTCTTTGTGGTGGGTTCTAGCTGCTTTAAACAGTTATATTTGTAAAACAGCTATGAAACAAACCCACCAAATTCAGAAACTGTGCTGAGAAGCTTAGAGGAACTGATGAACGATTATCTAAAGACGCAGTTCCACAACACTTTCCACCAGTCCTAGCTGAATGCTCGAAAAAAATCTCACAGGATTGTTTTTCAGCTGTCTTGAGCCAGTTCCTGCAATTATTCAGGTCAGGAAAGTGCCAGTGCCAGTACAAGAGGAGAGGGGAGCACACAGCTGGGAGCTGAACAAGGAGCAAAATGTTTGGGTTAAACTCTAGCAAAACACAGGAAGAAACAAATGGATTCACTTTGGAAATCTACTGAATTTAGCCCATGAGCTCCTATGTTTTCACTCCTTAATGCTAAAACACTTTTTCAGATATTTATAAGAGATCTTCCCTGGTTTCAACAGAGGCAAATGGGCCTTGCTCCACTCATTTCCCACTGAAGGCAGTGGAAAGATATTCTGCAGCTTTTAGGCAGCTATGGCAACCAGGGCAAAAAACAAGTGAGTAGTAAAACTAAAATACAGCCATACAAAGGTATTCCAGAATTACAATTACAGAGAGCAAACTACTGTGAGAGAAATGGCAAATAGAGTCACTTTGGATTCAGCCTGAAAACTCTGCTGAATATTCTGCACTAACTGGAAAATGGAAATGATTTACTGTAGACAAATTTCCTGGCATGTGACAGATTGGACACTGGCACTGTGTTGGATGCAAGCTGATGCTCCTCGGCTCATAAATTAAATAAACTTTCCATTCTGTAGGAATTGGTAAGGTGTGCATAAGCTGGTTGAAGGCAACCTGGCCTGTATGTCACTGAGGCTATAGCCTAACCCGAGCTGTGACTGTCCTCCAGCTGCTGGGACTGATCTTGTTTACATCTGGTAATTGCACTGTTTTAAGTAAATGGACAGTTTGTATCCAATATACTTAAACTATTGTAAACGCTTGTGTAAGCACTTCAAGAAATTTAGCTTAAGCATGGGTGTGGCATGAGTTTCACTAAATCTGCTAAACTGATTTAAATTAAACTGGTGGGATTTCTATGCTTTAACAAATCCTCTGCAACTCCAGGAGGGCAAATTCTGCCATTACATACATATTCATGCAGGAGAAAACATGCACACAGCAAGAGTAAATCACATAAGCATTTGGCTCTGCACTAAGCCTAGACCAAGTTTTAGATGGTAACAGACCCCAAGTGCCAAATAACAGCAAACCTTGTGTTTCTTTACACACTATCTCAAATGTGGGGAATATGAAGGTTTCCATTCTCACCATCCTTTTGCCTATTTTCCTCAGGCTCAGGGACAAGCTTTGTGAAGAACTGTACGAGAACCTTGGTCTCCCCGTACTTCAAAGGGTAGAGGTCTTGCAATGCTCAATATCCTGCTGGCTCCAAAGAATGGAGCAGAGCTGGCTTTGGGCACAGGGGGAGGAGAAAGGAAGCATTTGTAGGCCTGAATACAAGCAGCACATACAGTAGGTCTGATTCTTGTCCTATCAGCCTTGACGCAATGTGTCCCTTTCCTCCAGCTACTTGAGATAAACAGGAAAGAAAAAAAAAATCAGTGCTGGAAAAATACAAACCTTTTGGGAAAGAAAACGTTATTGTCAAGTGTTCTAATGACCATTTCAAACAATAGTGAGTACAGTATGTCACATGAAAAACAGGGCTATTGCTATGATAGTGAATCATACAAAAACTAGAGAAAAGGGAGTTTTAAACACACTACAGTGGAAATAGTAAATGATTACCAAAAAAATGTGTGAAGTCTCTGCAAAGAGCTTACAAGTAACAAAGCCAGCAGAATAGTAATATTCTTGCACCCATTTTTCTGACTGGAAATGTATTTTACAAATAGTTTGAGCAGTTCACTCAACAACCCTGTAGTAGACCTGAGCTACTGCCTAGTAAAGCCTTGAACCGTACTACTTTCCTCTAACCATTAAACCATACCAAGATGAATTCTTTCGTTAATGCCTTTGAACCCCAAAACAGGTGAAAGCTGGTTATAGAGTGGAAGTAATCTGTTTTGGCATTTGGTGCTACTCCCAGGAGCAAAGTCAACTTTCTGGTGTGAATGTGGGAGAGTTAATGCTACTGAAAGGGCTCATTCTGCAGCCATAGACTATAACATATATCCTTTCACAATGATGTTTGTACCTCTGGTGCAAAAATTCCTACTGGATATACAGATAGGCAGTGAGAGCAGACCTTCTCACTTCATAAATTCTGCATTTATAAATTTTGTTTATAAATACACTGGACACAGTAAGCTAAATCAGTAATGAAGGACATAGTTTCATATAAATCAGGGCAACTCAGTGCCATGATGAGGAAATTTGCTTGAATTTCAATTTCATTTTTTTATTAGTGTGCTTTTATCATTTGAAGCATGGATATGAGGGAATTTGAAAAGTCCAATTTATCTCTTTAGTTAATTTAACAGATATTTTTTACATCATAAAGCATGGCGCACTGTCAAAAATAATTAACAGAAATATGGAAAATGACAATTTCCAAACACTTTGCAAGTGCTAACTATTTATCCCCCAGATTTTCATGCAGGATTTCAGAATTATTAACTACTGGTTGAAAGGGCTGACCCATGCTTGTTAGCCACTGTCACTCAGCAAGTGCAGAGTTGAGTGAACGTTAGAACTGAGGCATTCCTGGTGTCCATCAACATCTTCTATCCACTAAACTGTACTGCTCGTTCTCATTCTAAAAGAATTACTCTTCTTTAAGGATGGATGACTATTTTTATCTGATTTACCCATTAAGAAACCCTCTATTCAGTGAACTATATGTAGCAGGCTCCCATTGCAATTCTTAGAGAATGTTTCCAAACAAAGAACCACTCTTATTAACAGTGCCATTAAATGAGCCTCCTGAAGTATTACAGATAGACTGTACCATACAAAGAGTACTCTCCAAACCAGTCCAACCATAGAAGGACCTACAACACTTTAAAGCAAAGCACAGAAAGCTGCTCCCATAACAGTGCTGGAGGAGCAGACACGGTGCTGCTGATACAGAGCATACTCTGATGCCAGGACGTGGTCCTGGTTCTCCACTCTTGCAGCCTCTCTACACCCACTGCTGCTGTACCTGTCACAGGCATGCTCTGCAACTGCCCAGGGTTGTTTGTTTCTCTGTCCATTCAAAAGTCAGGAGGCAAGCAACACTCCTGTTCTCCTTCCACTCTACAGCCAGTTGGGTTTGTGCTGGATTTCTTGGCTCTCTCCATACAGCAGGACGTGGCAGTTAGATTTCTGTACTTGCTGTCTCTTGCTGAGATTTCTCTCTTGTACCTCTCACTCTTCTGCTTTCTTTCCCTTCTTTCCTTAATCTAGCTGACAGCACTACTGTTTTGGGCTGTGCCCTTTGGCTAGTCAGCCCAGCTCCCAATGGGAAGCCCCGTGCTCTGCAATACAGGTCAAGTTAGTTAGCAAGTCCATGAACTAAGGATTTTCTTTGAAAACTATTTGAAAAAAAGAACTTGTTCACCACAGAACAAAAGAAAAGAAAGATTTATAACTCCTAACAGAAACCATTTGATGAACATAAAGCAGGGAATGTATTGGTATTGTCAATCCAGGCTCAGGAGAGCCACGAACAACAACACCAGCCTGCGTGCTCTTACTCAGGCTTCTCTTTCTGTTAATGCAATGGTTTTGCAAGAGAAGTGTTATATCATCATTACAAAAAAACAAAAACAAAAAAGAAAAACACAACAACAACAAACCCAACAAAAACAACAAAAAAGAAAACAAACCCAAAATAATTCCATAAACCCCCAGCATTCTCTTTTATGAAACTGAGCACCTTCCTCTCACAATCGTGATTAAAAGCACAGACTGACTCCACACTAAATACTGCTTGCCATTATAAATCAGCCAGCAGGAAGAAAAGAGATGATTTCCTGGATGCTCTTTATTAATCACTTCAAACTAAAGTTATACACTAAAATGTCCACTATTGGTTTTCTTAAAATTCTAATAATAAACAAAAACCAAAAACCAAGCAACAATGACAAAAAAAACAAAACAACAACAACAACAAAAAACCCACAAAACAAAGACCACTATAGGAACTTTTGCTTCTTCTCTCTTGAAAATAACATGACCCATTGCCCATTTTTTAGGCCAGATTTCAATTCACTCCAGCCAGCTGTCAGGAAACCACAGAAGGTGCTTGAAAGAGCACAAGAAATGGCTGGTTCTAATCTGAAGGAAAAAAAAAAAAGTTGAGGAACAAGGCAGCTACTTGTGGCAGAATGTTATTTTTTCTTCAGTCTCTGCCTGCATATTTTCATAACATGTGTACTCTGTTACCCCGTCACTTCCCTCTTTTCCTTGGGTAAATATCTCTGCTTTGGAATAAAAGAAGGCCCAGGGGTGCTACTTGTAAGGACTGCACTCGCCTTGATATGTTGTTTTTGAACTGAACACATACAATGGCCACATTTCAATCTTGGACCTTTGCCATCATAGATGTTGCTTTTAGTTTAACCTTCTCAGATGATGGGAGGGGGGGGGAGGCTGGAGGTAAGGAAGAGGCTGTGAGTGGGGTCACACACTCCATCCCTTACCAGATGTGTGATCTCATGGGAGCTGAGCATGATGGCCCACACAAACCCCTCCAAGCACACAGCATAATGGAAAGAAAAGGGAATGCAATCTAACTCATTTCAAGTACCAAGAGCTTGCAAAATCAAACACAAGACCCGGAAAGAAATGGATGATTAGGCCATATTCTCATCAAGCTGCTTAGATAAAAATGAAATGAAACAAAAGGTGGGATGAGTACTTTATTTTGTAAGGAAATAGTTTGTTTACAGTTTATTGGTGAGGAAGGGAATCAACTCAAATGAGGCTTTTCCCATCTTCTCCCCATAAACGACATGCCGTTACATGCACTGCACAGCAACTCTGTTTCCTATTTGTAATGTGGTCTGCATTTGCAACCCAACAAATGGAACAGACTAAATTAGACATCTGACCAGTAGAAGAGTTAGGTATAGAACTGGGACCTAGGAAATTTTGGATTAAACTGGCTCAAGTACCATCTCATGCTCAAATACTAACCCGGTTTCTGACCAGTAAGACACACAGTTCAGCATCACTGTCACATGGAACAATAGGTGGGGGAAGGGCATAAATTGGCAATGGGCTCACTCTGTGCAGGCGCATTCCAAACAACTTCCAAGTGGTATGCAGATAAAGCCCAGCCTCCTGAAAGTTGCCACGTGTGTGTTGAGCAGTGCTGGGGATGGCTACCAGAGGAGCTGGGGATGGTATTGAAGCAAATGAATTTGGGAACAAAACAAATAGTTGAGTAGTTCTTGAAAGGTGTTTGGAAAGTTCAGGGAGGAGTTGAGAACTCTCTGCTTGGAGTATTAACTCTCACTTTGCAAAATATCAGTACTTTACATGCATGTGCCTACTTAAATAGATAATATATCCAACAGATCACCCAAAGAGTAGTGCTTAAACGCTTGGTCTTTGTTAACTAGCTATTCTTCCCTGATCTTTCCAGTTATACTAACCTGATCCCTTATTCTTCCAAAAACAATGCAGATACCAAGATCTTCTCTTTCCCATAATTACATCATCATTTCTTTCCCTGAATGGCCCCTTTCTATTCATTCTTTTCTACCTGATCTCCTTCACTTCTTTCACGAGCCCTACTCTTCTTTTGCCTCCCTACTTATTGAATCACCATAGGGACATCCCACCTTCAGCTACACAGCTCTGAGGAGTAATCAACCTCTTGTAGAGATATGGGTAACTACAAACCACATGGCTGAACATTCTTTTTGTGATGACACAACAGTGCCATTCTCTTTTTTTCTGGCAAATCTCACCCAAAGGACCGCTTCTCCCTCAATCCCATCAAGTAATTAGCCAGCATGCAATGGAAAAGATGGGGCAGATGATATTTCTTTATCTGTTATGAGTATGCTTTCATAACGTAAGTGTTAGCTAGCAGTAAATTTGCTATAACTATTAAAGCTCCTTGAAAACTATTTTGGCACACTGTGTTTCTCATGTCACACATGTTTAAGTCCCTTTCCAAACAGCACACCTCATCTGGAGCCCGAGCAGCGATCCACTGCTGAGCAGGGAGTAGGTGCTGTTAGAGAAATGCTATAAATGGGCATATGCTAGGTCAAGCACTAGCACGTGTTATGTGTGCGCAGATTGAACCAGTCCCTTGCGTAGTCCTGAGACAGAGGGAATTAAAATCATATTTATCATCTGCTTTTTGCAGTGAAGAGGGATTTAGTCAGTATGGTATTGTAAACCTAGTTTTTGTGCATCAAAACAGAACTAAAAATAGAAAACTTTGTCACTGTTCAGTTGTTTTAGAAAATATAAAACAATCAGCATTTTTCTTGATGCTCTCTCAGAAGAGCTATAGTAACAGCATAACCTATAATTGGGAATCTAGCAAGCTCTAGGGAGTTTTACAGCCCAGAATCCTGCAAGTCAAAAATAGTTCCACAATAGAATGTATGCTGCAGAAGCTGTGGATTTGTTTACACACATAGAAACACTGTGAAAACTTCAAGAGAGGTTAGGAATACAATAAACTTAAATCTCTGTAGCTTCTTTACTAACCAACAGAACAACTAGATTATTATTGTCAATTTCAGGTTCTTACCCACTACTGGGATGCAAGCAGCTCAGGAGTAAAATATAGCAGCCCTTCATAAGAGCCAAGAAGAGCTATGCAACAGCAAAAACTATATAAAGAATACTAATAATATTACAGGAGGAGAATTTAGGCTGCACATGTGGTAAACGGAATTCAGATGCATTTTGGTGTGGAAAGGCTAAGACGTTTTTCACCTATAGCATATGTAGTATGCTCTCAGTGCTATAAGAGCCAGAATGTCTAAGATTAAAAAAAGAAGTCTGCTGTTGCTTTTCCACTGCAGTTAGCTCTGGTGATAAAGTTACCAGGACAAGTTGGCGGGTCCAGAACAGCTATCCTTGAGTCACCCAGACTTCAGAGGCTCCCTGCTGCCTTTTGGGGCACATCACACTGTCCTGCTCTGCGACAAACAGCTGCTTTTCTCAGTGCATGCCATTGGAACTTGCTGTTCCTCTGGGCACCATCAGGAAAAGAAAAGCAGTGCCACCCAGATGAGAAAGAAGGATGCCACCCAGAGCACCGGTAGTTCAGTGAGTGCATGCTGGCACCCTCCAGCACATACCAGACACCTCATCAGGTGATGTGACAGCAGAACCAAGGCTCCCCAAGCCCTGCTGCTGGGCAGGCCAGGAGCTGGGTGCAGCCCTAATCTCACAGGAGGAGGTTCAACCTAAGAGGATCCATAAGAAATAAAAAGGTATATACCTGCCAAATCATAACAGCATTTAACATGATACTAGAGATGGTTTGTGGGCTAGGAAATAGAGGAACACAGAATCATAGAATGGCTTGGGTTGGAAAGGACCTCAAGGATTATCAAGTTCCAGTCCCCCTTCCCAAGCCACCAACTTCCAGATCTGGTACAAGACCAGAATTTTGAGGGCCCCATCCAACCTGGCTTGAACATCTCGAGGGACGGAGCATCCACAGCCTCTTTCAACATGAGAGACATCTAAGGTGATGTCAAGGCCTGATACTTCAGATAAAATGGTACAGGCCCTGCTGCTGCATGTGTCAGGCAGAAATAGGGTACTCTTGTACACAGCTCCTCCTTGTCTGCTTTCCTCTCTTTTGGTGGGTTCTTGTTTTAAACTTGAATAATGTAAGCCCACAAAGTCGCAGATCTCCAGAGTTATCCAGCAAATCCCTGGCATCTACTGCTGCTTACCAGGGGCCACAAGATTTCAAGACATAAAAGCTAAAATACCATCCAGCAGGTCTCTTACTAACATCTTTATGCATCCATACTGAGCTGTATTTTCACATCATTCCCTTCCACTCTCCTTTGACTGGATAAGGATACAGGGGAAAAAAAAAGCCTATGAAGACTGATAACCAGGGAATCCTCATAAATTCACTTCCCATTGGTCTGACAAGGAAGCCCCCTGGGAAGCTGGGACGGGGAGCCTTCTCACAACAGTCTGATTATCAAAGCCACTTCCCTCGTGAAATACGCTAACCTCACAGGGCCAACTATCATAACAATATGAAAGCATTATAATAGCTTGAGCGCTGTAAATTACTTTTGTAACTTGGGACACGTGGAGCACACTTTTGACACGCTGATTCCTGGTGATGCTGTTTGTATGTTCGCATCACTTGAGAATTATCCTAAGTCTGAAAGATTCATGTGCTGTACAAATTGAATTTCACAACAGAAATGTGATTCTCCAGACATCAAATTTCAGGCAGTTACTGCATCTATCATAATTTTATCAAGCAGGCCTTATCACTGCCCAAAGTTGCATCCCATTCCTTAGGAACATACTGCATATTATCTGGTAGAGTCCTACCCAGCATCTCCAAAATCTTCTAGAAATAAGCTGCATAATTTTCTTTTTTTTCAGGGTTTGCCATCTACAGGAATTCAAAACTGATGACTATTTTGTCAAGTTCCAGTTCTGCCTTTCACAGTTTCATCTTGGGTCTTTTTCATTTTGCAGTTTTCAGGCATATATATACATATTTTTCACCTATCTAGCTACCTATCCAGGGAAGGTATCTGATGTTATCGGAGGTGATACTATCTCCTGTTCTTTTTTTTTCTTTCCTTTCAGTCTCCTGAAGTTTCTCAGGAAGCACTTCAGCACGCAAGTACATAAAGCTATCCTCACACTTCTCCATCTCCTAACCCTAAAAAAGAAATTGCACTTAAAAACATGTTTTAGTTCAACTGTATCCTCGAAACTCCAAACTCTATGAAACTAGAATGAACTAGTGTAAATCAAGCAGCACTCCTACCACTTAGACCCGCCCTGCAACCCTTTCCAATCAGGGAATCTAAAATTACCATATTTACAGCATCTGCAGCAGAGCCAAGTACAAAACAAGATGAATAGCTGTGACGCACGAGGCAGAGTGTGGAAGTATGCAGCTGGGCCTGCAAACAATATAGGCACCCGGCACTGAAGTCCATCTAATGCTTTTCACAGACCAGAGTGACTAAAAGGGGAAGGGGGGGAGGGAGGAGAGAAATTCCAGGAAGATGAGTGAAAACACAGCAGAAATCCCAGGCTGCTTCACTAATGGGTAATTGAAATGACTCACAAAAGGTCTAGTAGGGAATTCAATTAATTAGGGACGTGACTGCACCGAGGGGAGGAGGGAAAGAAAAGAATGCTGGCGATACAAGAAAATCACTCCTCTCCATTCACTTAAAAAAGGACCTGGAAGAAAACCTCAAGGGAGGAAAAAAACCAAGTTTTTCAAGGCAGGGCCTCTACCCCTTCTTACACATAGAAAAAGGCCATGGTAGAACTGTCTGAGCTTCAGGGGAGGAGAAAAGGACAGTTATGTATATCCTCATTCCACCCTTCCTTCTCTTTCTAATGAAAGAAAGGAAAATAAAAAAATCTGGTGTATTAGTTATGTCACCGCTAAGGCAACTGGTAACAAGAAATTATGAGGACAAAAAACCGGAATGATGCAGGATAGTTTGATACAATGCTGCTAATAGCAGCTGTCAAATCATAACAACAGTGTTTACTCCTGCTGATGAGGAGAGGGTAATAGGAAGCAGTGGGAAGAAGAATAAATGAGAAAAAATGTGATGCAGGAAAGTGGAGAAAAATGAGAACAGGGCCAGGCATTCTGCTGGAATTAACAAAAACAAGGAGAAAAAAAGGGGAAAAGTGTGAACGGAGGGAAGATGAAGGGACATGAGGAAGGGAATGGATGAGAGAAATGGGAGAGGGAAAGACTGTATAGGAGGAGCAGAGGAAATATGGAAAGAAACAGAAAAAAACAAGAAATTTCACAATCAGCCAGCATTTCAAACTTGCTGTGATGGGTGCATGGGGACAGCAATGTTGATTCAGCAACCGTCTGTTGACAAATACCGCTTCTAACCAAGCCTCTGAGTCCGAATTTACACTAGTGCTCATTTAGAAATCTCCAAGAATGTGCAACCTAAACTTTCAGGCCCACAACTTATCATTACGGGTAGTGGAACAACTGGGCTAGATCTAATGACTGGGGGCAAGCATTGACTCATGAGACTGAAAATGTGATCTGCAACCGTTTAGGACAAAGTTACCATGACTTGAAACATAGCTCTCGTTAATTCTGACTCCCAGCTATTGCTGGCAGGCCGGCCATTCAACTGCTTTATACAAAAGAACCTCACGGTCATTGTTTACCTTCATGAATCATGATGAGATCTAACAAAAAGTACTTCTTAGGCCCTATCAGGTTCAGCTCTGAATGCCCTCTGAAGGTTTAGATATGCTCTCACGCTCAAGGATCAAGATACTATCACTGTGAAAGGTTGGCAAAGTTTGCAGCATGCTGCATGTTTGGGCAATTATCAGAGTATTTCTGTTCCCAGGCTGTCAATCTAACATCTGAGCAAGGAAGCATATAAATCAAACAATAATACTCCGACAGTGACCAATAATGTCAGCTTCACTGTCAAATGTTTCAGAAAAGATTTTTTATAAGCTTTATTTACTGCAGAGCAACGAAGATGTGACAAAGAAACAATTACTATGTAGTCAAGATGTATCAGATCAGGATGAAAAATGCAGTATTTAGGCAACAAGACCCGTGTTACAAATATCTTTTTACCAGTCTGTAAATGTTTTTGTACAGAAAGATTCCACTAATGTAACCATCTAGTCTTTCACAGTGTCTAAATTAGATTCGTGCAAAAAAGAATGTACAGAAATTCCTAGCTGATGCTGAATCTACCTTCCAGAAGTGACATGCTGGAATCATCTTCCAGAAGAGGTATAAAATTGAGATCCAAATTCCTACAGACAGTTTAAGAAAAAAGCTCTTTTGCAAAGACATAATTGTAGGTGCTCTGGACAAATGTAAATATAGCCTCATTTCTTCCAGCTGGGCTGCTAGTTTCTATGGAAAAGGACTACAGACAGCCTGCATTCAGTGCTTAGCTGCCTATGCAAAAATGCCATTGTCATACAAGAACTACAATACAGCTATAAAATGTCAGTTAAGTCAGGCAATCCCAACAGCAAATTCAAGCTGGGCAGCGGATGCACCACTTGACACAGTACTTTATTCTACTTCAAAGCTCCATTTTTTTCAAATTCTCTCTAACTGGTCTAATGAAACAGACAGTGAAATGTGCTCAGAAGGTCATCAGTTCCAAGCCAGAGGACCCCCAAAATTTAACAGGGCCTTGGTTACATTACCAGTATGATTTTGTTCTCTTCATTGGGTTGTATCCATGAGAACTGGGGGCTAGGTTAACTTGTACCTCGGGGCTGTCTGGGTTCTGTTAATCCAGGTTTGTGCTTTTTATCCAGATCCTCTTCTCCCCCTCTTACAAAAGACTCAAAAGAAAAAAAGTCCTCTCTTCTACAAAATTAAAATAATTAAAATAAATTCCCTTTATCTCTCTAATTAAGTGCCATCCTGTATTCAGTCAGTTGACTGCACTAAAGAATTTTTCTGTATTCCACAATGTCATCTTCCCTTCCTGATCTAGTCAAAGCCTCTTGTACATATTTAATCACTCCTAGCCAGGTCTGGCTAATGAAATGCAGGGCCTTGCCCTGACCTGACCTTGCTATTTCTAGTTTGGCTCAGCACATCCTCTGCTAGCTGGTTAGGGAAAAAAAAAAAGAAAAGATGTTTCTCTCCTCTCTTGAACTTAAAGGCTCTGTTATTGGCAGGGATATGGTCAAGGACACTGCTGAAAACAGAGTGAATGATTGTGTGCACTGATTTGCAAAACGCCTGCAAGTCCTAAAAGAACCACAACAACTTAAGCACAAAGTTTTTTTCCCCTTTTTCTCTTTGTCTGGCAAAGACTGGAGATCACTGTTCATCTATGGAGAATGGCTTATGGCTGGAAAAGTAAGTAAGAAAAATGGACTGCTCAAATTGTTTGCAGTACTCTTTCATAAAGCACTAGTATTCTATGGTTTTGGGCACTTACTGCAACTGAAGATATTGTTCTTGTTTTTCCCTTTTCACCCTTTTTATTTGCCAGTAGGGCAATTCATAATCTATTTTCCCTTTCTGAGTGCTCATAAAGAAGTGTGATCCCATTTACGATCACTTAGAAAACACTGGATGTTGGGTTTGCCCTTTTGTCACATGATGTTAGTTGTAGGAGTTTATCAACATACCAATCAAAAGTCAGAAACGTTTCCAGTGTCCAACAGGACAACAATCGCATAGTGATTCATATGGTCTCTTTAAGCTGAGTTTGTTTTCATACAGTTTATGATTTTGTTGGCCATGACTTTTGGTGTTGTTTGACATACTGAGTTGCTGAAGGAACCATATATCACATTTGAACTGGGCCATATTTTTAGTCTTTGCATGTACATAGTGCCTTATGTTGCAGGGCTCCGAAAATTGGAAAGGGGTCAGAGATGCTATTGACAAACAACCAATAATCAGGTACTCAGGCTGTCAGAAAAATGAGGCTCAGCACCTCAATTCACCATTGTTCCTCCAGTTATGTATCAATGGAGTCATGCCTGAGAAAATGTGACAAAGATGCCTTTATGAGCCAGCAGTGTGTCCAGGTGGTCAAGATGGCCTGGCTTGTATCAGGTATGGTGTGGTGAGCAGGACTAGGGAAGTAATCCTGCCCCTGTACTCAGCACTGATGAGGCCTCACCTCGAGCACTGTGTTCAGTTTTGGGCACCTCAGTATAGAAAGGACATTGAGATGCTGGAGCAGGTCCAAAGAAAGGCAATAAGGCTTGTGAAGGGCTTGGAGAATATATACCCTATGAGGAGAGACTGAAGGAACTGGGGCTGTTTAGTCTAGGGAAAAGGAGGCTGAGGGGAGACCTTGTTGCTCTCTTCCAATATCTGAGATGGGCTTACAGCGAGAGCAGGTTGGTCTCTTCTCATTGGTGACAGGATGAAGGGAAATGGCCTCAAATTGCACCAGGGTAAGTTTAGGTTGGATATCAGGAAAAACCTATTTACAAAAAGGGCTGTTAAGCACTGGAATAGGCTCCCCAGGGAGGTGGTTGAGTCACCATCCCTGGATGTGTTTAAAAACTGGACGTGGTGCTCAAGGACATGATTGAGTGGAGGGTTGTTAGAGTTAGGGTAGTATGGTTAGGTTTGCAGTCACTAAAAAACAATACAGTGGTGTCATCTTCCTCCTAACTCTTCTTTTTTAGTATGGTTTTCTACACAGACAACACTCTGTAATTGCATTCTGTATCTCAGTCTACAAACCTTTCAACCACTGATTATTTTCATCTAAGTCTGAAAAGTGTTAGTTTTTCAGACATTCGTAAAGTCACAGAAATTCAGTGAAAATCAATGCTGAGTAGAGAAGAGAGTTTCTGTAGATGTTACCAGATGACCTTAAATCCACAGAAGACTCCCCTAACTATGGCAACTGCAAGAGAATTTGTAGATACTGAGCACAAAGGACAGATCTGCACCAAGCAACACATTCTTAGTTTACTACACTCAGATGTTTGTAAGAGATTTCAAAAAAGATGGAAATTCTCTTTTTGATAGGAAAAAGTGAAAACACACAGATGTCACTGAGCTTGTGCTGCCAATATTTTACACCACTGTAACACTTGTGCTGAAGGCATACTTTCCTGAAAGAGGAAGCTTTATTTCCTGGTTTCAGAAATGAGGGGTAACACTGGCGCCAATCACTGTAACTGTGAACAGCTGGCAAAATTAATGGGCCTGTGCTGTCCTCCACCTCTCTTTCATCCTGCCTTGATGCTTCCCTTGCACTAATGCTCATCTTACTCCTCAGAAAGTCTGTTCACGAAGCAAAAGCAGCAAAAAGCCTGTAACTATGAATTGAGCAGATTTCTGACCTCCCGTGGGCTTAGACAAGCAACAGAATTAATGCAGGAGTTGGCCCTGGACAACCGCTGGTGACCATAAGATTAGAGATCAGAATTAGTAGCACCTGAAAGCTGCCTGTGACGCCTAACCTTCTGTACCCTGTGGTCCTCGCTCAGCAAAAGAGCTCCATGGGAACACACAGAAGGCACCCTGCTTAGGCCAACACTAACCAAGTACCAAAATGTCACAAAGCCAAAGGCAAAATGAACATTTGGCCTCTCCCCGACACTCCACCACATTCCCAGGCAGACCTTGACTCTGCTTTGGGACCTACCCCCACCACAGCTGCACAGAATGGAGTCAAGCACACAACACATAGAAAAAGTACACTCATATTCATTGTCTGTGTTCTTTTTAGCTTTTTCTTTGTGTGTGTGTTGTACAGCCTGCTGCAGGCATGTTTGTCATGAGTTTATGCTACAGACATGAAGATTACGAAGTGCTGAATCTCCCATTTTAGGCGGTTCCTGATGTTTGGCAGAGCTGGAGAATGCTACCTCGGGGTGCGCCTTCCTGGGGAGTTCTGACGGGATGTTGCAGTTAGGCTGCATCCACACAGCTAAAACCACAGAATTTAAAAACAGCTGCGAAATCCAACCGTGTCTGATCTGCTTCAGTGTTTGGCTGGTCTCCGTGGGCTGAATTTGTTTGACTCAGAGTAAAAATATGAGTTAGCACAATTCGCAAAGACTAGGCAAAAGCATTTTTGAAAGATTTTTTTTTTCAACCCACTTGTAACAAACAAATTTGGGCCACCACCTATACCTGCCAGAAAAAATGTTTGTCTTGCTTAGCCAAAATTGAACAAAATAGACTTTTTGGCAGCATGGATAAAGTGTTAGGCCTGATTTTTTAAGGCCCCCTCCTAATTCCAGTTTTCCATTCCCCACCCTTCAGTTTCTCAGACGATTGATTCTCTGTCCCTGATGACCTTTCAATTTGGATATTGCCACTTTAATTCTTTTCTCCCCTATGGTTCTTTTCTTTCCTTTAGCTTTCTTTTATATTTGCTTTCTTTCTAGCCTGTTTAATGAAAACACATTAAAGGACCTCCAATCTCTGCCATTCCTACCGTTTGTTTCCCAAAGTACCCTCCCTTGGCTAAGGGCATACTTAATACACTTGATTAAACTTCCACGTTATTAAACGGTTGGGAAACAAGGATCTTTACTGTGGGCTAAGACTATCATTCCAAGAAGGATAAGGAATTTTTAATTGACATGCATCTTGCTAATACTGAATATACAATATATAAAATTACATACAGACTGTTTAATGGATTTTAATATTCTTACTACTTCCTCAAAAACTAGCACAGAAAAGACATACATAAGGAAAAACAGAGTAACATGAGATTTTAGAGTAAGAAAACTTCAGAAGAGGAGAAAAACAGACTAACTTGATAGTTTAACAAGGAAAACTGGATTCTATGAATTCCAGATACACTGAACTTCCTTTTGACTCTACAGACTTTGCATATTTCCCAAAAGGTTCTCAAAACTCCTATGTTTTTAGCATTAACAGCATGAACAACTTATAAGATAGCTGAGATCCAAAAAGCAAACAGGCAAACTTTCACCGTGCCAGCTAGAACTTTCAGAAATTTTATTCAAATGTTTAAAATACAGAGTCATATCCACTCTCGAAACATTCACAGTTATATAGGTTTGTACGTATTCACAAGGCTAATCAAATTAATCTAAATAAAGGCCTCGGCACTGTTTGTTTTCTGCAGAATATGTTTCCTAAAAATTGTCTCACTCTCTCCAGAGACTTTAAATCACATTGGTAAGCAGTTGTAGGGATGACAAGAAACAATTCTGCACAAGCAGTTGTTCAAGGCAGATTCCCCAGAGAATTCTTATTCCAAGAGTTTGTATGTGCGTGTTTTAGTAAGTGCCTTCCAACTATTGCCTCAGACTTACTTTTCGGAATATATGAGCACTTGAAATCAGCTCATGATAAACATGTCATGGACCCATTTTATCATTTTTAATTGAAAGCAGGTCACTAAAAAAAAAGTTCACATTGAGAATGCAGAAAAGCATTTGGGAGGGATGTTCAAATTATGTTTAAAAGGTTTATACACAACTCTACTCAGGAGAGGAGAAACTCTGTGTAATCAACCTCGTAAACACTTTGCAGTCATATTAGGACTGGCTTCAAATAAAAAATACATGCAAATGCCATGTTAGTAAGTGGTAACTACTACTGATATTCATCACAGGCATAGAAAATACCAGGGAAAGCTAAATGACATCGAAAACTTGTAGACTCTCACACTCCATCTGAGGGTTGTCATATGTTACAATGAGATCTGAGTCCCAGCAGAATCAGAAATCATGTGGTGTGTTAAGGGCTTAAGAATTTTGAATCTGATGAAAAATGACAATACATGGTATTTTATTTATTTTATTGTAGGACTAGAAGGAACGGCCTCAAGTTGCACCAGGGGAGGTTCAGGTTGGATATTAGGAAAAGTTTATTCTCTGAAAGAGTGGTCAGGCACTGAAACAGGTTGCCCAGGGTTATGGTTGAATCATCATTCCTAGAAGTGTTCAAGAAACATTTAGATGTTGTATTAAGGGACATGGCTTAGTGGGGAAATACTGGTGGAAGTAGATGGTTGGACTGGATGATTTTGGAGGTCTTTTCTAACTTTGGTTATTCTATGATTTAAGAGAAGAGACTTTGCAGGGGGTCCATGCAACATTCATACTGGCAGCTTCTATGTAAAAGGTCAGGAACAATCTGCTCCATTAAATAATGGAATGAAATAATTTCTTTTCATGCTAGTTTCTTTCTTTCTTTCTTTCTTTCTTTCTTTCTTTCTCTCTTTCTTTCTCTCTTTCTTTCTTTTTCTTTCTTTCTTTCTGTTACAGCCCAGATTTAAATGTACACTCACTATTAGTTGAGAACTCTGTTGTTCATTACCAATTCCTGAAAATTTCTGTGTGTTTATTTATAGCCAACAGCATTTTATTTTTTTTACTGGAAAAAAAAAAAAAAAGTAGTAAAAGCAAAAGAAATATCCAATCCTTGGCCTTCAGAAGACTCTACAAAACACACAGATGACATCCAATACTGGGGTAATATATTTCATCAGACGATAGATGAAGAGAGATTTCAGATGGTATGCAGGGATGTAATATTAACATCAAATACATTCCAACTCCCTTATCTAATCTAATCCGCCATTTAGCAACTGATATATCAGGTCAAGTCTTTGAATCAGTTTTGTGCCATGGGAGTAAAAGATGTCTAATATTTAAATAGTCAACTTTTTGACAAAGATGAACTTGATCAGTAATAAAGATTGTTTCCAATCAATGATCTTCAAAAGGTCTTTTCTGTTTCTTTCCAGATGACTACACAAAAACATCACAGTACATAAAATATCTTGGCCTAACCTGCTGCCACTTGTTTCCTTCTCTGCCATTATTTCTTGAGCTTTATGAGGTACTTTTTTTAATTCCTGGGGCCTGGAAGAGGTACACTTTTGCTTTCATATGAAAACTGTAGGCACTTGCATCCTTCCCCTGACAGAACACACACACAAGCTGGCACATTCTTCTAATTACAAAAGAAAAAAATCACAGCTGTAATATTAATAGCAAATACGTTCTGGCTTATGTCTGGTTACACTCAGGTGAACACTGATAAGTCATGTGAGGCTCTGATACACATCTATGCCACTACAACACCACTCCTAACATGCCTCGGCCTCTTTTTGACATCGTCATACACCTCAATCCTGAATGGATTCTTGCTATCCCATTCCAGCATTAATAACATACATGACTTATTATAGTTGGCCATTGTTGGTAGATATTTTTTACAGAAAAAAATAAATATATGGGCCTTCATCTTCCTCCCAGAATCTCTAGCATCAATACAGAAACATAATTGCACCAAATGCTGCAGCATCACTTCCTCCAAATTACAACTTTCATTCTCGAACATTTGCAAAATACACAATGAAGAAAATCTATCCTAGTTAAGCTGTTTTGCAAGTTGTGTTGCACAAGTGGTTCAGCGATTAAAATAGCACATGAAATTAAAGTACCATCGTTAAACAAAACTATCCATACTGCGCAACCAAAGTGGTGAGCTCCATAAGGATCATCTTGGCCATATTAGGAGCTAAGTACATACTTTGCCTGATGAACCAGGATGAGCTGTACTAGATGATTTTTGGCTAGTGTCATGCATTTACAACATTGGCAATTTGCTGTGGAAGCAATCGTAGCACAGTCCAAGCAAAACACTTTTTTGTTTGCTAACACTCAGGCAGCGCTTGTGAAGACACAGAGTACCCTGATGAATTGAGTGTCCAACTTACCTGTAGGAGTCCTGCAAGCACACAGTATTCCTTGCACAAAACTAAACACTGGAGACTGACAGTCAGTACAATATGTTCAGCACAACAACCTCCCCAAACCCAAAAACTTAAGCAAGAAACACTTGAAGAACACTGTGAATAGCATAGTACACTTGGTCCATCACCTAAGCTCTGTGTTTGTCTGTATCACTCTTGCAATACAAGCTAATATGCAAAAACAGAGCTTAAACACTAAGAAGGTGTTGCCAGACACTAGTGAAATATTAACTTCCCTAAATTGAGAAAATACCTTCATTGCTATCAACTACCATAGCTTAGCCATTGCTTTCTAGCTTCAATGGAGAGCAGAGAAGGACATCTAATGAATTTCTTACAAGTTGTAAGAACTTTATAGGCTCTTTTTAATAGAAAACATTTTTTAGACATAGCAGGCTCAAATCTAATATGTCTATGACTATCAGTTTTGCTTTCTTCTTCTTCTTGCTTTTAAATTGTGGTCTGTCGGACAATCATAAAACAGTAGAAGAAATTTCCAGTAATTCAGGAAAATTTTTCAATTACTAGATCTGGCTTAAATCACTTTACAACAAAAGGCATTATCATAAACAATAAACAGCTTCATGCAAAAAGCTCTGACCTAAAGAATAAATACCTTCCCTAGAGGAGCAATGAAGGTTGCTGCTTAAAGGCACTACCACTTAACTTCCTCCTTGGCCAGGGAAACGTGACCGGAGACAAAGGGGTGTGTGGCAGCAATCACATCAGTCCTTTGGTGAAATGAGGCTGCACTGCTGTCAAAACTTCAGTTTCTGAATTCATAACTTACAAGAGAAATGCTCAGAAGTGGCAAGTTATGCTATACAACTCCTGGTCAAATTGAATTATGCTGCTGAAATTGCAAGCGCTTGAAGGCCCCCCTATCCTGGGTTTTGTCCTCCTTGGAGCACCATGTTCAGGTCTTCGCAGAAAGCAGCAGTCATTCCACATGCTGCTGTGGGACCAAAGGAGCTGCCCCTGGGGCCAGTCAGCCCCCTACACACGCTGCCCCAGTCCTGGCCCTGTGAGGCAAGCTGAAGGGAAAGCAGGCACCGTGCTTGAAATGCCCATCCTCTACTCTGGCACAGGCAGCACTACTGTTCTTTCTAAAAATCCCCTGCTCTTAGTAAGGTTTGTTTTTCTAACTGATTCCCAGAAACCTCTTGGGGGTTCCAAGCCCAGAAAAGTAATTACTGCATTACTTTGGCCACAGACACAATATCAACCTTGTTAGACTTGGCCTGTGGAGACAGCCAAACACCTGCTGCTGCAGCATTTATTTGATAAGCTTCATGGTTCGCTAACATAAACCTGATCCTGCTGACCTGCAGGAGGATGAAAAGAGAGGAAGGGAAAGGGTGGAGCAGGTAGGCGATCTCACGGCCCGCAGCCCAGCAGCCCGCAGCCTGCGCTCCCAGCAAGCTCCCATTTCTCTTTGCTTTCTTGTTTCCTGGTGAGAGCTTCAGAGAATTGGTTTTCCCCCTGCAGTTATGCAAGCAGATGTGGAAGGGGCTACGATTCCCATGCCTTATGACAGATTAACTGACAAGCACAGATCAATACAGGAATTGTTCTAGCTCTGGCCGCATCTGTAGCCTTCTGAAGCAGACAGAATAGCTGCACACACTCGCGTTGGCATGGTGGTATGCTTGAAAGGCTGGCTAAGTACCAAAGTCCATTAGTTAACAGCAAGGGGGGAAGGAAGAGCTGCAAATCAGTCAAGCCAACAGATAAAAGCTTAGGGGAGAAAAGCAGATGTAGAAATAGAAGCTTGATTTATTTTTTTTTCTCAAATGATGCACTTTCCTGGTCTAGGACAAAAAAAAAAAAATAAAAACAAAAATAAAAATGAGGGGGATGAGGATGAGAATGAAACAAGGTTTTATCCAAAACAGGAAAATCTTTTCCAATGGATATTGTCAAAGGAAAAATAAAAATTAAAAAAAAGAACCAGGGAACTTAGGAGGAAGGAGAAAACAATTTTCCTACAGTGCTCAGTATCAGGAAAGAAACTTACTTTTCTGACACGTTAGCTTGCTCTCCTCTAGGCTTCACTTTTCTCTAGGTAGAGGGAATAAAAAACACACTATGTAGAAAACCAGGAAAGAACATGCCTGTTTATCTGATGGTTGTCATCTACATGGGAAGAGTCTGACTTCATGACAATGAGTTTTGTAGTCTACCTCTCTCTGTGTATGTTGACAGTGTGTCTTGGAGATATACAGTGTGATTCATCCACTTGGGAGACAGCATGAAGCAGATGAATCACTGTGGATGACATCAGGGCCAGCCCAAACTTTTATTCAGACTTGGCAAAAATCTAAAGACTAAACCTCTGAACATGTGTGGAATTGTCTACATGATCATCTTCCACCTTATTTCACCTTCTTCTGCTGGCTCACAACTTCAGGAACTTTATTCTGTGATGCAGAAAAAACTGCAACAATTAAAATAATATGCCACAAGACATTTTCTGGATAGATCCAACCCAAATCAAAGCAAATATCTCAAAAGAAAACTCCTCTTGTGGACTTCTCAAGTCTAGTTCTGCAGGTATGTGTAATAGCAGATAACAGATGATAAACATCTGAAGTTTTGGGCTAGTACCAGAATTCTACTTTTGTGCTCACCTTCCACACATCAAAGCAAAACACTAAGCAGGCTCAGAAAACCAGCATGACTTGACTCTCTGAGCTGTGGTGCAACCAACTGTCCTTCAGTTCTGCCTTTACTGTCTGGCCCGTTACTCTCTGAACAGTCTGAGATTTTTAGAACTCATTGTAATTAGGATGAAAAACAAATAACCTGGTAACATCGGGAAACTCTTGTGGAAAGTATTGCAAGCAACAAGATGCAGAGCATAAGTGAATTTGAAATGAGACAGGAAGCCTATATTGTTTGTAAGCCTGTGGGTACAAAGGACTCACAGAATAAGTGCTGCCCAGCATGAAAACGTCAGCTATGAATGATGTGTCCAGCTCCTGGTAAATGCACCAGAGTGAGCCATCTTAGAGTTTCATTCGAAATTTCTGATGACTGAAGCCAGTAACTTCATTCTTTATCCACCATTTTGCTGGAGGCAAACAAATAACTCCAAATGCACTGTTCACCCAGCAGGCCGTGATAACAGATGACAGCTAGGAGAGAGTAGCAGTAAAACTTCTCGGTTAAGGACAAATTCCCTGCTTGGAGTCCTCTATGTAGCAAAGCCATCTCATTTCAGAAAGAATTAAGAAACACAAAGTACAGTAATAACTGTAGATGTACTTCTGATGGTACTTCAGTTTAAAAATAAATATTAGAGGATGTTATTCTATACTATTTTGCCTTTTGTTCATAAACCATTTTGCAAAGTTTTGTACACAGTTCCCCAGGTACATGCTTTCTGAAGAATACACATTTTATGGTAAGATAGTGGTAGGCTACTGAAACAGCCTAATTTATTTATATTTACTTATTCAATGTTATGTTACAGTAGTAGAAGAAATTTTAAATAAAATCAAAAAGGGTTGACAGCAGCTAGGGCAAGCATGTCCAACACATGGCCCGTGGGTCACATAGCTCAGCTTGCCCTACCCAGCACTATAAAGACAGGGGCTCTGACCCCGAGAGGCCAAGGACCAGCATCAGGCAAGTACCCATTGCTCACAACAACCAACTCATCAGTGTGTTATTAATGCTGACTGAGCTGAAATCAGGGCAAGGGGAGAGCATGGTGCAGTGCCAACTCCAGGTATGGCAAATAATTTTATGCATTTTGATACAGTGTTCTGTGAACAGTAAAAAACATGCAGCCATGTTTTCTGTTTTGATAAATGAAATTTGAGAATAGGTCTCAAGACTGCAAAAAAAAAAAAATTCTGTTCTATTTGCAACTCCATTTTCATCTGACATAAATGCATTTTTCAAGTTGAATACATAGAGTTGCAATCAGATATTCAACTCAAAATTCTGATCATGTCTTGTTACTAGACTTTTAGAAGACAAAATTATCTCCCTTCTCAGTTACGCCTTGTTAATCTCATTGCTTTTGGCAGTACGTACAATTGTGAACAACTACTTCCAAGGATGAAGGCACAGGAGGAGTAAAATTCCATAAAAAAATCTCTGACAAGCACCATGAGAACTCGATAAGTGTTGCAGCCACTGCTATCCAACCAAACTGACCAGTGAATGTGCATCACCTCTGCTGGTATGGGTTTTGATAAGCGTGCCATGTAGGCTCTTATTCTTTCCTGGTGAAAATGCATAGCTAATAGTGGTAACTATGTTGAAAAATATTGTTTCGTAGCTGAGAATTTGCTCTATCAAGCAGAGTTACTATACTCATTGCATCTGTTGCAGTTTCCATGGAAATAAATAGAAGGCATTTTGTCTGGAGCAGCCTATGTGTATGTGACCCAAGACAGTTCCTCTACACAAACTGTGGCCCAGGCAAGTTAAAAGGTCGGATATCTGTGAGCTAAGGTGAAATACAGTTGGTTATCATGTGAGATTCAGCTTGACCTGAAACCATACCTTAGTCTGAAGCACAGCAAGACAAATGAGAAACAATGACAGCCATACATCTCACTCAGAGAATCCCTAGGAGAACAGCCATATGCTGACAAAGAACACTACAGTCGAAAGGAACCTAAATTGCACAGCAGATTGTTAAAACAAAACCTCCCAACAGGCCCTGCTTCCCGCTCTGTTACCAGCCACCCAGCCAGAGGAGTGGAGCTTACTCTGGATTCACATAACCCAGGCATGCACGGGGGCACTGAACTGTGTGTGTGCATTTGACTGCACAGATTTTGTGTTTAAAGGACCATGAAAGCAGGATGTCTCTCATCTTTTTTTTCGGTGAAAAATGGAAAATTGTGAGGTTTTTCCTCTGTGTGGGTAAAAAATGAGCAGAAGAGTTATAGGCTCTTAATAGTGCAAGGTAGCTGAGCTCAGTTTAGTACAGGAACTCAAGAGGTAACACATTCCATTTGGTGTATCATGTCTGTGGCAATCGCCAGGATCAAGACCTTACTGCTACTCCAACTTTGTGTGACAGGGAAAGATCAAAATGGACAGGCTCAGAACAGATCAAGATAAAATTTTCATAACAGAATAACATGCTAGAATTATGCAGAGCAAGCAATAGACTAAGTTGCCTGTCTTTACACACACACTAAAACATGTTTCTCACAAATAACTTCCATGTCATATCTTGGTGACTTGAAATGATTCTCTGAATCTCATACTTTTCCCCAGAGGTTTTTGTTTTGAGTATTCCTGGTTTCTTCAGGTTTTGATCAATGGAAGAAAAGGACTGTGGCTTTTTGATACAGAGCAGGGTTAAAATCTATTAAAACCCATAGATCTCACGCTACTGAGTTCTTCCAAGCTAAATAAGGCAACAGTTGTGTACTTATTTGTTTAGCAACTGCTAAAAACAACTAAAACAACTTAAAAAAAAAAAACAACAAAAAACAAAAGCAAACCAAGCAAACAAAAAGCTCCACAAAAACTCCACAGGCTGAGCAGAATCTGGACCTCACAAGACAAAGTGAATCACAGGAACAGATAAATGCTCCAAATGTGGACAGCAGTGCAAGGAACAGCACAACTCTGCTCTGAGAGGAGCAGAACAGATGAACCTTAATCAATTCTATAGGAGGACTGTGGATGAATGTGGTATCCCTCTTTCAACATATGAAGATTCTAATGTGAGGCTTTAGGCTTTAAGCCTATGTTACGTACATCATTTTTACTGCATTAAGCTACCATAGTTAATACTTTGGTATTTAGCTAGCTGTCCCTCAAAGCATGTGGAATACTAATAGTATAAAACTCTCTGTTTTTTTTTCTTTTTTCTTTTAAAGAGTACCAGTAATAGGTTTCTTTTTAAAGAAAGCCATCTGTAGCCACCCAAAATGCATTTATTCCCTTAAAATACTGATAGGTTACTTTAACCCTTAAAACAAAAAGGTTTGTTAAGCAGATTATTTCAGCTGATCTTTTCACTACACCTTTTTTATTGGCCAAATCCTAGACAACTAATTACTTCTAGTTGTCTCTGAATAAAGCTTTAACCACCTCTGTTAGAGTCATCAGTATTTACTATGTATTGGAGAGAGAGGATGAAGCAATCTGAGTGTTAAACAAATAACACACTTAGTGATAAAATAAAAGCAAAAGAATAAAATGAACTAGACATATATAACATATAACAGCATTTAGGGAAGGCCTAAAAGAAACTGAAATACTTAAGTTTCTAAAAGCCTTTGACTCTTTTAATTTCAGCCATATAATGTCTTAACTTTTAGCAATAAAAAACAGGCAGGAGCTACTAAGATTTATAGTTCACTTTCATATTCAAATAGTCTTTCTCACAGCACTGACACATCAAATCAAACTCGATTTCCATAAAACTAGTCTAATATCCCTAAGTTCTGCAGCATCCCTGCCCTGTTTTCAGAGCACTGCAGTGCACAGGAGGTAGATGTGCTCCTGAAGGGGAGGTTCAGTGTATGTTCAGAAAGAGGAAGGATTACAGGAGAAGCCCATGAGAAAACCTAGGTCCCACTCAACCTAGTCTCCACATGAGCTGTTTTAGATGTAAGAAATGATTTTTAAGTCAAAGAAAGTGCAAGAGATTACTTAAAGCTTTGGTCAAACGGACTCTTGAAGTAGGAATGCCAAGAAAATGCAAAAATTCTCCTTGGAAAGAAATATAAGGCTTTCTGGGTAACTGTATGCTACTACACGCGCTGCTGAACATAGAAAAGATGATGGAAAACAAAATGTGTAGAAACTCATTTCTCCACTATAATGTAAAACTGGGCAAGAATTGGCAGTTGAAGCCAGTTATCTTCAGATCTCTACCTTAGAACTATATTTCCTTTGATATTACTCATTCATGGGGTACATTTTAAAGAGCAGCAAGCAACTATGCTGGATGGTCACAGCTCATTAGCCAGTCAGCAGTAAATACCCTACATATACACGTTTAGTGTAACAAATATTTGCACGTGGGACTGAGGCACTGCAAAACCACACACACACACAGATATTGTCTCAGCCAGCCCTCCCTTTCAAGGCCTGGTTCCACTCCTTCCTCCATCTCCATCCCTCCATTAACCTTCCCATTTTCCTTTTAGCTTTGCTTAGATTACCAGTTATTGTCAATGTATACATGAAGACTGTAACTAAAGACTGTCTGTGCCTAACAATCACTTAAGTCATTTCCAGCTAATTATTTAATGTTTGCTTCTCTTCCCCACTGTCTGGCTTTTTTAGGGCAAAGATATAATTTCTTGCATGTTGCTAGAGGACTACATGCACGCCAAAGGGGCTAAGAATGCAATTAAAAAGATTTAATAGCAAAGGGGATGAATAGAACATTTTGGTATTTCCCCTTCAGCACCAGTGTTTCCACTACAATGGCGTAGTCTCCTTATGCCCAGAACAAGCTAAGCACTGCCTTCTGACAATGCAGTGGAAGTGCTTATGGCAAGACAGACCCATCCCTGGCTGATCCGGTTCTTCAATGGGACAATTCACTGTCTGTTTCTGGGGAGGAATGAATGGAGAAGTTAGATCAATTATCTGAGAGTCTTCAGGATACAATCTGACAGATGATGAAAGAGCTCTAATATGTAACCGAAATACCCTGATCCAAAATATCCACATTAAACCTCTGTTGATTACACACAGGTCTGAGCTATCTCAAACCTTCAGAACAGGAATTGAGTTGTTTATCAGCGAAAGCCAAACTTCTAAAAAGCTGGCTGACCACTACAGAGCCTTTGTGTTGGGTAAATTAGCTTCAGGAAGAGAATCAAAATGAATTAAAACCACATGGAGATCCTCTCTTTTTACCCCCCTTTCCCCTTTTCCTTTTGCTATATGAATCCCCTCACCAGGATACAGAGGCCAGTTCAGTCTAATTTAGTCCAGTGTTTTTGTTTCCTAAAGTCTCAGTCTTGGGCTGAGTCCATTAATGGTCTGCAGCTGATTTTAATCTAGATGAACTCAAGACTTCTCTCTTCTTTGGTTTTAAAAAGATTACAAATTGCGTGTTATATAAATAGAGGGAAAAGGAGAAAAAATGAAACAGAATGAGTAAAAAATCTGCTCTCCATTAGCTGACCTGCTGAACAAGCCTGCAATTCAAATAAAGATGAGAAATGAGAGCTATCGGGGGAAAGAAGTTCCAGTGATAGTAAGCCCAGATACACTGGTAAGAGGAGATCCAGTGCTATCTGATAGCTGCCATTACAATCTCGACAACATAGAAAAGATAGTAATGAGACTCCAAAAGTAGCGAATCAGATGCTGCAAAGACAGTTCTGATAGTTGCAGCATCCTTTCCCAGTTAAACTTACACTGGTCAGCTATTGTGACCTCTTCCTATCTAATTTGTCCTCAGTAGCCGAAGTATTCTATTTAAAAACAACCACTGAGGGGCAAAGTCAAGTGTGAAGGGACTGCGACCAACAGAGGAGTAGACTGCAATTACACACTGGTCACAGTCCTGCTGGAGAACAGGATGGAAACCACTCAGAAGGAGTAGAGTCCTTTACAGAGTTGTCTATAATAGACTTTTGTTATTGAACTTCAGCTGAGAAATACACATAAAAATCTACACTCAATATGTGAGAAAAAAAAAATTTAGTGAGCTGTACTCACAATCAAAAAGATTCCAAGAAGCCGGATCATTATGTCTTTATAACTTTAAAATCTCCAAAAAGCATTTGATCTCCCAGAGAATCTATTTCAGAACTCCAGAAATGTTTTTCTGTATGTGTGCTAACGCTGTCCTTTTGGGAATCAAACGCATCTGTTTTAGACAAACCAAGAGAGTATTTACCTACATAAAATAAAAAATCTCTGTTTTGCCACATGAAGGAAATACTACAGACATAGCAAAAGAGCTGGTAATGAATAATACACAGTAGATACACGGAGGAATGGACAGACAGATATGACTAAGAGGAATTGCACAACCCTAATCATCTTTACCTGAATACAATCTCTCGTAATAAATCTCAATTGCAGCGATCAACATGGCTGAATTAAGCCCAAGAATTTTTCATTCTTTGCTAATGGGGCAAACATAACTGGAAGGGGTCTGCATGAAACCACCAGAGATTTTATTTGCTTAACTTTTCCACGGTTTGACTACAAGCAGGACTATACTTGATTGCACGTGGGTGGCGGTGGGGTGGGTGGACAGCTGGGTGAAAAACTATGACAAAAGGAATCTTGTCCCATTTCCTGCCTGCGCTTCATTCACTAATGAGTACTGCTCTGGGTCACTCAAGATTTCTTCATCTGTTGTTGTCTCGTCTGTAAAAGGGGCACCCCAGCAGTGGAGCTGTTGTCAGCTTGTCTTGAGAGTTTATTCGTCTGCCTCTCACCCCACAGCTGTGTGGGATTGTAAGAGGCTGGCTGTAAACAACGCCATATTTTTTCCTTTTTGGATGGCTTGAAGGCCAATCTGAGGCCAGATGTGTTTGCTGGTGTAATCTGTTTCCCATTTCTCATAATAAATGCATATCTCAACAACTATTAATGAAGTGAAATCAGGATTTATCTGTTGTCTTCTTCACTATGATTTGTGTTGGAAAGAGAATGTTAATAAAACACGGTGAAGTCTTCAGTCTCTCTTTTCTTTCTGGAATACTTTAAATATTCATCCAGTGTGTTCCTACCAGTAAACAACCAGGCTGGTGAATCTGATGCCACTGCACTCTGCACTCCTGCTGTAGGAACCAATATCTCTTTCTTGCTAACCTTATGGAAACAGCATAATTTTCCTTCAAGCAGCACTGTTTTGCAGTAACACTGCCTTATTCTTGTCTTTTTTTTTTTGCCAGATTTGTTCACCTAAAAACTTACTACCACTTTCTGCTGTTAATAAGCCTCTATCCTAGGAAAAGGGGATTATAACTAAGAGATTCCTTTAATTTCTAAGGTAAGATGGTTTTGAAATAGGTTGTCCCTTCCAAGGAACTGAATAGGTGAGGCATTACAAAGAAATATCCCACAGTTTCATCCCAGAGGAGGTTTTGCCAAGCCACCTAGCCCTGGAAGGGGAAAGCAGCCCCCTCAGCAGTACCAGACAGCTCAAACTGCAGGGACATGAAAACAGCACCTAAATTGTTCCCTCAGAATACTCCAAAGTTCATCTGCTGTGCTTCAGTCACACTAATGAACTCAGTCCTCAGCCAACCTTGTTAGTTCTGTTCAGCAAATGCCCCCTTCTCCCCCCAAAAAGTAGATTTTATTTCCTCTGTCCCTCTTTAGTTTTAACACTCAAGTACAAAAACTGTAACTGCAAATGGTAAAAACTCCATGATTGGCACAACTGCAGACAACAGATTTAGCTGATATAGAAGACACAGTTGATGCCACTGAAATCACTCATGATACATAAAAAGGAAATAACTATTTTTGTTTTTAGACAACAATTTCTAAGATTAGCTACTAGAAAACTTAAAAAAAATCTAAACGTACCCAATTTGAGTATACTTACAGTGGCTTGACAGAGATGTGTTAAATGTAATCTTGGATTTTTTCTTCTAAGAACTGCCACATATTAAGACACTAGTAATGTAAAAAAGCAAGTTTGAGCAGTGTCTTTCCCTTCACTGCTACATCTAGGGGGAAGCACAGCATTTTACTGGGCTTTCACATCTACTATGCAAAGTAAAGATCAATCTGTTTCTACAAAGTTACTTTGGTGGGTGGTCTGAGTTTGTTTTATTTCTTAATTTTATTTTCCAGGACATTTAAAGTTTTCTTTCCATTTTCTCTGTTTAACTTCATGGTTTTACAGAGCCACAATACCAATAAAATAATACTGAGTATTTTATTTCTTCTTGCATCCAGCGTGGTTTTACACATGAGTAGATCACTTCCAGATCCAGATTTGCCATACAAGAAATATACCTGATTTGAGCTTGGCCCTAAATCTCATGTCTTCATCAGTTTTGTATGTGATTGACATACTCTGACTCCTTAGAATATTCCTTACACTTCGCATTCTCTTATATGCTTCCAGTCTACCAAATTAACATGTCCTAAAATGCTTACATTAAACAGAACAAGATGATTTTCTCTAACTAGCATCCTTGCTCTGTCTAATCTTCATCTGACTACAGTAATGTTGGTAGAGTCTTCACAAGAGTTAGGTTCTGTGGAGTTCTTCTATTATAAAAGTTTGCAAACAGTCTTCCAAAATTCATATCTTACAGGCTGGAGGAAGTCAAGCCCTTAGCTGAGCTAACCAGTAGAACAGTTACGAATATGCAGTTAGATTGTGGATTTATGGAAACAGACTGTCATAAAACTATAAATGTGGAATTCTGTACAGCATTTGCATCACGGCAACTTCTGAATTAACAGGTCAATCCATGGGTGCACCCTGAATGAAAAGACAACAAGTATTTCTGAGCTTCCTTAATTCTGACTACAGAAATTTCATAGTATCACTTGCAAGGAAGAAACCCTTTATATTAGAATCAAAATACATGCCCATGTTTTTCAAATACTTTAACAACAGAACATTGCCTCCAGTGGGATGAAAATCTACTTCTCTAATGTCCCTTGATACTTAAAGAGGTAGAACACAGACCAGACAAACTAAAGTAAGAGTACACACAGGCATAGCTGATGACTCAATCATTGTCTGAATCATCTGAAGTTCTGAAACAATGGCTGTGAGCATGGTAAACTTCCTCATTAATCTGACAGCATGTCAGCCTCATGACTTGAAAGAGGGGGAGAGCAATGGCAGGGATTCTGTCACTTCAGCAGTCAACTCTGTGGGTGGAGCAGCAGCAAAGTACAGTAAGCCCGTCTCCTTTCATCTCCAGCAGATACATTCCTGATGCTTCAGCAACAAGTCTGAACTTTGCACTGAGGACACCCAGCGCCTGCCACACTCAGTAAGGGAATAGCATCCCTTACTGTTCTGATGCTGAGCACCACAGAGGAAGGACAGAACAGTAGGAGAAACAGCAAAGCAGAGGAACCAGGGTTTGAAACCTCTGACTCAACGTGATGTAAATAAAATACTGGGATTGCCATACCTGATTTGGGGTGATCATACAAGGGATACATTCTTTAAGTAAAGAGAGTGTCTGCCCATAACCTCCTAAACTATTAATTCTTCCTGTCCAGTACTGCAGAAAGGTTATGCTGCAATGCCCTGTTCTTCCTCACATTTAAAGTTAGGGTAGCCAAGGGCAACAAAGACTCCTTCCTCTCTAGCCTGATAACAGAGTTCTTCCTTCCTTTTGTTCACATGAAAAACAAACACTGAGCTGAACAATAACAGTGGACATTTAATATGATGCTCTGCTGGGCACACCGCCCTGGTTAGCATTATCTTACCACTTGGTTTTGTTTTGAAGGAAACTCTGAATAGTCCTTTCAATTGCTGGTATTTCAAGATCAACATTACCTCCACTTCCTGTATTTTAAAGCCTTCTTATTTTACTAACAATATGTGGTACTATAAAAATACGTTACAGAACCAGTGAACTGCGAAAAATGCCAATCTAGGGTGCAAGCAGTAACAAAAGACCATTTAAAATAGCTTTCTCTGGACCAGTCAAGCTATTGATTCTGAGCATTAAGAAAAAAATAATACAAACAAACCAGTAATAAAGAAAAGCAAAACAACTTAATCCTTAGCAACTATTCAAGCAAGTGCTCAAGAGGACCACAGTTTAGACTTGGAATATACTGATCACAATTCCTGAAACCACCATTAGCAGTAGACCTTTTCCTGCCACATCCATTACTTTATGAACAAAAAAGCCTTTAGGACATTCAGCAAAATCCATATACTTTGATCTGTAACAGACAGCTGTCAAACCCTATTTACCACAGGTTTATCATGTGCACACTTCTGCAAATTTTATTCTTCTTGAACAACTAATCATTTCGGACAAATGACTAAATTATCACTCACTCTTCATACTAAAGGAAGGATTAATGAAAAAATTAAATAACAACTTTCAGTCCTCTCTGGACAATCAATGCAGGCAAAGCCAAGAAGATTTCAGCTCCAGCTCCTGAAATGCTCAGACTGATTTCTCACTAATCTACTCTGGTCAAGACAAAAGGAAGTCTTGGTTCACCATCACTCTTCTTTTGCCTAATTTGGGAGAAGGGAAGAGAGTTCCAGGCAATCAGCTTCCAGCCAGTTCCCAGCCCTCTGGCCTTTTTCTGCCACAGTACGTGGCACTGCTTACAAAAGTTAACCTTGGTTAACTCCACTGAACACAGCAATACCTGCAACTGCCACCTAGCTCGCAACAGCTAGACTCATACACGTATTCAGTTCCTGCTAGCTGCTTCCCAAGCTGTACCTGGAGCGTACGTTTGCTTGTATTAGAGATGAGTAGCTGTTTCTCTAATGACAGTCGTAGAAACCTGGACAGAAGGTATTACAACTTATTCACAGACAGGCAAACTGAAGCATACAGTAATTAGGCTATTTACATGGATCATGCAGGAAAACACACTTTGAACCAAAAAAATGGGTACCCTCTCACCTTTGCTCGGTCTGTGAAACTGCTCCAAAGCCCTGCCCCGACCCAAAGCACATACAGGCATCAACTGATACATAATAACCATAAAGACAGTGGCAATGAAATAAACCATTTCTTGGACATATGCCTTCATTCAGAGCCCATTTTTGCTCTGCAAGATGTGCCAGGTTTGGGGAGGCAGACAGCTTCATCCTCAGTGAGGTCTCAGCCTGCAGAGATGTTTGTAGAAGACAGAGGCTGAAAGAGCAAGAGGCAAGCTGGCCTCATTAATGCTAGGGTGTCAGCTGCAGCCCTCAGGTGGGTCAGCTCATTTACCCCTCTGCAGCCTGCATTTGTATACTGAGTTTCCTGTGCCCTTGAGTGCTGCAGTAATGAGCAGTGTCCTTGCTGAGCTCTGGCAGCTGGGCCCAGCTGGAGTGCTGCCCTTCTCCCCACATACTCAGGCTTGACAGCAGAGTTCAGTTCATTTCACAGAGCAGAGATCTGGCCTTGCTCTGTTTTGTGGCCGCTGCTTAGGAATCTCTCCCACGGCACAAAAAAATCTTCAAAGTAAAAATCCAGCATTGCCTCAGGTGGCTGCTAGAACTCTCCGTGGTTATGATGGGCAGGAGGCTACAGGTCAGCATGAGAACCGACCACTCCCCAGTACTGTCTACTGCCTATTCTGGAGAAAATTGCGGAGCACGCTTGCTTCACAGGGAAATGAAAGTATTCTGGATGAACACAAGTTAGCTCTGTTAAATTCAGACCACACATTGCAGAAGGAGAGGGCCCAAGGGCAGAGAAAGAGCAATTCACCTTTGGGCTCTAGTGTACACAGCACAAGGCCTTGCCTCTGTGTCACATACCAAGGTGGCCGGGGATCACATTACAGGACTAAGAGTTACAGTTCAACCACTCCAATTTGGTGGTTTTGGCTTTTGCTGTCACATTAGAATATGCTGGCTTGATTTTTCAAAGGTAACAAGCACCTACAGCTCCCACTGACTTTAGTGACAGCTGCACCTCTAAAAATCAATTTGAGATAGTTTGCATATTACGACGAACTCAAGGAAAATAGAAGGCCTATTGTGTGGATATGAGTAGTTTAAACATTGCTGATGGGTGGTACATGAGTCCCTTCCCCTTCCAAATGATTTTCACTTCATGTTTTGTTTGGTTTTCCTGCTGATGCATCCTGCACCCTCCAGTGCTAAGCTGGTGGGATCCCACATACTTTTCCTGGCATATGAGGTTTAAAATAAGAGATCTCAGCAATCGGATATCCTCAGCATTTCCAGCTATTGAACACAATCATGAGTACTGTGATCCAATTGCAGAGCAGAAAATAAAAGACATATAGGAATATTCTCCCTGTGATGGTACAGGGCAGACAAAAGAAAATGAAACAAACAGGATGTGCTGCTCTTGGGTAAACCCCAGCAAATGATCAGGGCAGACAGGATACAGAAAAGCAGCTACAATATATGTGGCTGGCTGACCCATAGCTTGCTCCAGGTAATTCACTCCTAGCAAAAATACAGAATGAAGAAGGCCAAGGAAGGGTATTTTTCATTGAAAACTGACTTCATTGTAGTATGTGGCTCCAGCCTGACACACCTCAGGACTGAAGTCCTTCATCACATGCATGCACCCTAAGGGAAGAATGTAACGTATTCTGTACGCTGCTAAGCAAAAGAACTAAGAACATCTGTAGGAGTGTAGCACTGGGACTCAGGACACCAGCCTTCTAGGACAGAAGCCTATTCTAAGCTTACTCACTCAGCAGTGCATATCCTGCAGCTGTGGTTTTCAGAATGGCATACAGCACTCTGAGAAGTCACTCTATCACAGACAGCTTAAGAGAGCTCTTACAGTCATGGCACATATTTTAGATATGTCACTTCCCACATTTTCTCCACTCCTTTTGGGGAGTACACCTTCACAGGGCTTTGGACTAATAGAAGACGTTTCCGTAATGGAAAACTAGGAAGTCAAAATAAAAGTCAGATCCAGTGTCGAGTAGAGCAAAATCTTTTCAGTGTGTTGATTGTCTCATGTTGATTTGAGACATTCCTGACCAGTCTCAGACACATCTCTTGATAAATTGTTAATTCCAGTATAACCTTGCCACATTGCCTCTTCACTCACGCAGTCATGTGTGCTTTGACTTGCCTTGGCTACACTTCAGGCAGACCCTGGAGGGTTATTCAGGTGGCAAACAAAGGAGGGCCTGGGCTGATACCACGCTAGAGCAAATCTTTATCTCTGTAGCCCCTGGTTAACTCAATCCAGTCTTGAAATTTAATCTCAAATTTTTCAAGGATCTTCACAGAACTGAATGACAAAGGGCCAGATTTTAGTTTCACTACAACACAATCAGTGAGGAGAAATACTATAACAATCACTAGCACCATATAATTAATATTGCACTCAGACCTAATGTAAACTGAATTAATCACTCAAAAAACTCTGTAGGTAAATAATATTTTATAGCTTGTCATTGTATTGTCTCTTGCAAGTCTTCATTACTAATGTTCAGCCTATTTTAACAGGGTATGTATGTAGTGTAATAATTTTTAGCTTTTTACTAGGTATCCAGGAATGCTCCACAGCCCACGCTTTATTACAGTACGGAGATTTGCCTTTCCCTAACAGCAACACTTGGATGGTTACAAAATCTCAGCTAGCACATTACCTTTTATCTTTATCCTTTATGAATACTGAAAGGTAGAGAAAAGGGGTACAAACACACGGTTGATAAATATTTAAAAGTTCAGATAAATATAACAGAAAGCACTTTACACAACCACTCAGTTTTAGGGAAGACTGTAATGAGAAAAACCTTTTGAAGTAAACACCTGTTTGTAGGGAGTGTGTATCATGTGTCTGTCTGCATTAAAATGCCATATATTCCTTTTTCATCTCATCAAGAGAGACTGAAGCTTACATGATAAAATCATTTAAATTTCGTGGTTAGTCCAGATTTGAAGGCAGTGCAAGTCTACACATCAGATGCTGAGATACCTGAGGTTGTTCGTTCTGTACTAATCCTAGAAACACAGAGAAAGTTTCAAAGACAAACAGTGCTGGGGCCAAAGCAGCAGGAACCTTGTTTGCAAGTGCTATCCCTGTGCTAATAAGCCTACCCTCAGGCAAAGCTTTCCCATTTCTGTGAAGTGCTATTCAAATGTGCCTATCCACACAGCGCTGCACTGTGGGGACCTACAGGTTTAGACTGGAGCTAACCACTGGATCTCTGCACCCCTCCCCTCCTCAGCACAAGGGATGACACAGCTTCCAGCAGTTCCCTTTGGAAATCAAACTGTACGTTCAGATTTTGATGCTCAGAGCACATCTTTCGCTGTAGGTCCTGAAGTGTTGTATACACCACAAAGGATAAGTCATTTAGACGTAGTCCTCTATTGTTAACTATCATTTTACAAGATTGGAGGAAGGTAGTGGTGGCTTCAACAAGCATGTTAGTGGCAATGCAAAAATGCCAGAACAGACAAACTTTGAGAACAGTAAAAGAAATCTAGTTGCGCCTCTGTGAGAAAGGGGTCAGTCACAGTAACACTTAGCTGCCTCTTACCTTCCTGAGCTGCACACAAAAACATATGACTTTATTCTGGCTGAAAAACATGTTTTCAGGCAGACATTTTCTTGGCCTCCTACTCATGAATGTGTTTGCTTAAGAACATTAAGTACACTGTAAGTACATTTGTCCTTATTATACAAATCCGTAGCTTGAAAGATGTAACATCATCTATGTCAAAAGCAGGCAATCAATAGTAGAGTCTTGGACTTCTACGAGAAAACTTAGTTCCCAGAACAATATAATGTCACAAATCACAGATACTACCTCTAATCAACATGCACATTCACTCCTTATGTTAAAGGCCTTTTGGAAAAGAGGCCATTTGCTTTAGCACTGTGCTGAAAACACAGGGGAGCAACCCACTTTGATCAGGAATTCTTTACTGCAAGACTAGTAAGGAAATGATTTCTCTGAAGTGAGAGCATTTTGTCCCAGGGAGCCCGCAGTACGGGCCAGTCCTGAACAGAGGCCACATCTTTGCAAATGAGACTCATGCTCTTACTTTTTTAAAAACAATATTGGATTAAAATAAATTAGTTGTCATTGGCACAAATGAGAACAGATTTAACACAGTGCTTTTTTCATATTTCATTCAGCAAAACAAGAAAAATAAAATGCTGTTACTTTGTTTGTCAATTAGATGTACGTTTGGCTTTTGCTGCAAGAGAGCTGTGCTGTTATTTCCAGCACCTTTACATGCATATTCAGAAATAAGGAGATACTTCAATACTTTATGATGAACTGGATTTATTCAGTGTAACATCCTCCTGTAAGTTACAGGCCCAGCAAAAAGCGTGGCCAGAAACTTAACTACCTTTGCCTATCTACTGTGCAGATAGAAAGACCACCTTCACAGAGAAGAACACTTACTACAATGACAGGGTTTATTTTGTTTGTCAGATCTAAACCCAAAGATACCTCTAGTCTTCCTTCACAATTAAAAAAAAATCCTTCCCTCTTTCTTCATTACCATTTCTCATTGTTTTTATCTCTGTGCTTTGTTCCTTTGGATTCCTTCATGTGGCAGACATGGAGCTGGGCTACTCCAGTGAGGCTTTGCCATTGCGGCTGCAGAGCAGCAGAGCAACTCCTGCAAAGCCACCTAGTGAAGATATGCTCATGCAAGTGACCAGCATTCTTGGGTCAGGTTTAGTGACTCCAGAATGCAGAGAACTAGCTGGATTTTTTTTTTTTTTTTAATGTCAGTTGCATCAATATGGCTGATTACTGGCATAGGAATGATGGGGGTCCTATTCTTTCCACATTCCTTACTGTCAGGACAGACCTAGCCCACAAACTGATCATGCTTTGTTGCTCCCATTATTATAAAACTGTTACAAGTAGCATGAGCCTTTCAGTGCCCTGTGGGGAATTCAGCAAGAACTGTTTCACCCCACAGAGATCCTAACAATGATCAGTTCATCTTTATCCCTCCAATAGGGCCGGAAATTACCAGTGGCACTGCAAATCTGTTACCATCTCAACAGCAAAGCACAACTTCATTCCCATTAATCTGTCTTCTATCCATTCACACATCAAGTAAAACCCTGCTTCATTTTACAGATTATATCCATGTTGCTCCAGACAAAGGTCACTTTATAGTTACAGTTCTTCAATTGAATGAAAGCTTTTGATGCAGTAAATCATTGTCTCTCACTGTTGAGACTCGCACAATACAATACAAATAATGCTGCCCTTTCTTTCAGAATTCTCTTTCTACCTCACTACTCATTACCAAAACATTTCTTTACAAAATAAAATGGGGCACTTTTCACTTGCTTCAGCCACGTAAATTAGTTATAGCACTTTGGAGACTGTTTGCCATGCAGCACTAGAAACCCAGACTGTGCTATTTTGAGACCAAAATGAGCTTCTTTCATTATATTAGTGACAAATGAAACAATGTAACGTAACAGGGTTTGCTGAAATTTAGCTGTTTCTAAAATTCTTGCTCTTTAGTTCTGTAAAACTGAAAACCTAAGAAACTCTCCTCAGAGTGCCATGTTTCAACTTTTCCTTGATAAGGCATCGCAGGCAATGTGAGTGTGGTTGTGCACACAAATATGAGTGCTGTGGAAGAGAGGGAAGGAAAGAGAAAGAGTGAATTAATAAACCAACTAATAATCCAGTTCTGCTGAGACAGAAATGAAACTCTTCACTTTGGCAGTACAAACTCTTCTTCCTTTCTTGAGGTAGTGAGGCGAGCCAGTCGGCATGAGACACTGAAATTTTGAGGTTAAATTTGCAGATAGTTTATAACTTTCTTTCAAATGGAAGAACAAATATGTAGGAGGATAAATCTTGAGGTCATGTACACTTATGAAAGAACTGCAACAATTTAAGGGCTCCTTTATTTAGCACTGAAGGCCATAATGAGAACAGAAGCCAAAAGCTGAAGGCAGACAAATTCTAATTCTAAAGTATGGAACAAGTATTTAGCACCAAGATAGCTAAAGCTCTCAAGACAAAGCAGGAACATTTCTTGACATCTCCAAATAAAAGTGAAAGCATTTCTTCTAGAATTGCTTCACTGTAACATAACTTATCAGGTTGCTGAAGGAAATGTGTGAATTATGTGGGTCAGTTTGGACGACCTCCTGGTCACATCCATCTTTAAAAACCCTATGAACTGAAAATAAATCATTACTCTAAAGCAAGTCACAGCTCACTAATATTATTTGCCTTATGTTTCCAATGCTTCTGAATTCATTGTGAAGAGCAACGTTAATCACTTGGTAAAAGCATGCAGTGAAAAGTCCCAACAAGCTCTCCAGTTGGCAAGCAGCCACCACGCTTCCCATCACCTTTTGCTGCACCATCTTCTTCGTAACAGAGAGTATTTACAGGGGTGAGATGGAATGAGACATTTCAGACAGCTGAGATGCCAGTTGCTAATAGAGAGGGTCTGTTGCTAGCTTGTATTTATTCCCCCAAATCAGATCATCCATAGAACACAGCTTAAAATTGGCTAATCAGAATTTCTCCTCTCTGGACATGCATGCATGTTTGCAAGTCACATCTTGTAGTCCAGCTGACCCAGCCCAGTAGGCGCTATATTCAGCTTCTGTGAAGCTACAGCTGGGCAACATCAGCCCCAAATCTGCTCTGCCTGACACATCAGTAACAAAAGTACCAGCTAACCATTTCCAATCCAAAATAGAATTTATGTCGCTGTCAAAGACAAAAATTATCCTGTGACTTGCAGCCCTAAACAAGTAGATTTGAAGCCTTTTCTTTGTCAATTCTTTTCTGAACAGAATCACGTCATTCACTTTAACTGAGTTAGGAATGCAACAGCTTAAACAGAATACACATGCAGACAGTAAAATTTCCGCTATTTTGCAGTGTTTAAATTTCAGGCTTCTGCCTCTCTAAGAAAAGCAGCTTTATAAAACTGAGACTGGATTTTCCAATCATAATTCAGGTCCATTACAGAGTCATACTGTGCAGCGTGGCAGCACATGACATCGCGTTGCAGTGCAAAGAAAACTGAGGGTATTTTTGGGTTTGCACTCCACCTCCTCCACAGCGCAGACCATACTGAAGCCATGAAAGGAAGAGACTGAAAGCTGTTTTTCCTTGCTAAATCTCTTACTAGCCACTCTTGTTTTCCAACAATCAAATTTCATTTATCTGCACTGAAAGCAGAAATAAAAGGAGTGAATATAGTTAGATTATTTTTACCCCTAACGCATTAAGCTTGTAAAAACAAAAAAGTTATCTGTGGCACTTTTGGGCAGCCTGGAGATTTCCTCTGACAATACAAGGGGAGCAGGTCTTCCTTCACTAGGTCTCTGAATGCTTCTGTGCTTGCACTGGGCCATGAGATGCAAAGACACCAGGGAAACAGAGCAGCGATTTACACTGACAAAGAGGATTTTGATACACTCCTCCAAATGGGGCAGCATTACCATCTTAATAGCCTTTTGCTCTCAGCCCTCTTCCTGAGGAGGCTGGAGATTTTTGCGAATGGAGAACAGTTCCGCTTCCCATTTCAACTGCAACAATAGCAGAAGGGCTCCTTAAACTGCATCAAATAGCAGTCTGTGAAATCCCTAACTAGCCGCACTGCCTCTCCTGCCGTTTTATTATCCTCCGGCCCGAAGAACAAAAGGGAGGGAGCTCCTCCTCGTTTTTAGCCTATTCCACACATCCTAATCCCTCAGAGGTGGTAATGGAAATTGCTTGTGCAACTGTTAAATCGCACTTTCACTTTGTCTTTCATTCCCTATTCACCCTCACTAATCAAGGAGCTTCAAGCCACATTTTCCGATATCAATTTTGTTTATGGCCTATTGGTTAATGGTCTTGGGATGGGACCCCCTGAGTAAGAAGAAAGAATTCTGAGCATTTCAGACAGCTGCTGCTTCTCACCAGTTCCCACACCCATCCACTTGTTCTCATCAGACACCCTGAATATGCTCACCTCCTGACACCGACTGAATTCAACAACAAAAACTGAAACGGAAGGCTGCCTCTGCAATCAGGCTGTGGGGCAGATTCTGCTTGCTCACACTGTACAGTATCCTTCAGGCTGCAGCACTGGAAGAACTGCCTTGCCAAAAAAAAAAACAGAACACTTGCTTTAGGGACATCTTACTTGAATCCAGCTTCTCTTTGGAAAGCAGCAAGAGCTCCAGAGAATCATAGAATGGTTTGGGTTGGAAGGTACCTTAGAGATCATTTAGATCCACCCCGCCTGCCATAGGCAAGGGCACCTCGCTCCGGACCAGGTTGCTTTCAGCCCCATCCAGCCTGGCCTTGAACGTCTCCAGGGAGGAAGCACCCACAGCTTCACTGGGCAACCTGTTCCAGTGTCTCACCATCCTCAATGAAGAATTTCTTCCTCAGACCTAGTCTGAATCTACCCTTTTCCAGTTTATAGCCATTATGACCATGCTTACTATCCATCTCAAAAACAAAAAAAAATACCAAAAAACAAAAACAAAACACCAAAAAAACTGAAATTGAAACAACGTTGTAGACAGTAACTAAGAAAAAGCTTACATAAAGAATGCCTAATGGGGATACAGCTGATCATTTAAAGAAATCCACAGTGATTTCAGAAAAACAAACAAGGTTGTTTGATCTGCACTCCAGAAACGGGGAGAAGAGCAATTGTCATACTCCTAATGCAGTGCTTTTAAGGATCCTTCTATCAAAAAACCTTGCTCCATCATCATTACACATTATCAGGCAGGTTCATTCGCTAAAGGTAGCATTCAGTCCTTATGAAGCTGTATGCTTGGCTCACAGAAACAAAGTGAAACAAATAAAGATCCTCTCTGAATAAATGACTGCAATTTCTGAAATGAGAAATGTTTCTTTCCCAAAGTTTCCCATTATTGGAGCCTGTTTATAATTACTGGTCAAAATAAAGCATATCAAATTCCCAGAATGCCATCTAAGAATATACTGTGTGTAATATCTAAAGACTTAGAAAACAACCAGTGCACCCTCACATTATCACTATGTAGATGCATCAAGTTTTGTTCCTTTTTTATTTTTTCTTAAATTATTTGTCACCAGATATCTAAGCTTATCTAGTCATTAATAAAAGTAATCATGCTGCTGGTCTGGTATAGCCAGTTTCTAAGTGGAAAATGGGCAATTAGAAAGAAGACTGCTCACACACTCTACAGGTTTCTAGCGCTTTATAGGATCACTGATTCTCAATCACTGGAACCCGAAAAACAGCAAAACAATTTTTTCTTCCTTAATGCCATAACTGCATTTGAGAGTGTATCCTCCAAACAAAAACTGACAGATACTGATTAGTTTTATCTGATCTGCTTAACTGATGCAGCAATCAGGAGCCAGACTGCACATCAACAGCGAGCAACTCAACAAAGTTTGTCTATGAACATACGTCAAAAAGCAAGTACATTGAAGAAATATTTATTGGGATAAATGGAGAAAAGAAGTGAAGGACTGCATCTCTCTTATTCACAATAGTTTTAAAATACATATTTTTGGGGACAGCCACAAAGAACTCCAGCTCTCTGTCATCATGGTATTAGTATCCAGCTTTTTAGTACAATTTTCAAACCATGGAGCATCCAAGTCCAACCCAGCCCAATGCAGCCCATTCCACAGCTGTTTCCTGCCCCACACCATTGTGGCAGCAGCTTTGCCCTGTTGAATGGCTCAGCCCAGCCCCATTGCTCACAACCACCAACACTACTGTACAATTGGCACCACTCAGTCTGAAAACAGGACTCAGGAAGTGCAATACTAACTCGAGTTACAGCAAATAATTTTTAAGCATTTTGATACATTGGCAAAACACAGTCCCATGAAGAGCAAAAAAATGCAACTGTGTTTTCTGTTTTGATAAAGGAATTTGAGAACATGTTTCAAGATTGCTAAAAAAAATATCAATTTTTTTTGGTATATTTGCAACTCCATTTTCAGTCAACATAAATATATTAGCTACAAATTTTCAAATGGAATGTAGAGTTGTAATCAGATATTCAACTAAAGAAATTTTATCACGTCTCTTTACTAGACCTTTGTATGACCTCTCTTACCATAGAAAAATGTGTAGCATCACAGTCACGCATTATCAGGTCATTGCATTTTGGCAGCATGTACATTTGTAAACAAATATTTTCAAGGATGAAGTACAGAAAGATTAAAATTTCATTAAAGATTTCTGACAAGCACCTTCCTTGAGAATTCACTAAGAATTGCAACCACTGCCATTGAACCTAACACTGATGCATTAGTTTCTCAAAAACAAGGTCAAATATCCAACTAGTTACATGTTTCTGCTACTCACTTTTTTACATTTTAATTAAAAATATATTTTTTTAAAAGTTCTGTTACTTATACACATTAGCTATATTATATATTTTATATGCAGCCCACAACAATTCCTCTTCACTCAATATGATCCAGGCAAGCCAAAAGGTTGGACATCCATGTCCATTTAGGACCATACAGCATCCACATTAAATATGCAATGACTAATTCAGTACAATCCAAGACAAGACAGTGGAAGAAGCAGCAGACTGCCCTTCTCAACTAGATTGCTGAAACACACCTTTTCAGTCACTTTTATCTCCCTCCAGCCTACTTAAAATAGTAGTAGTAAAAGCAAAATAGTCAGTGTTCTCATCTTACCTTGAAGAACCAAGCCTGATTTCTCAATGGTGTAGAAAAATGTGGAAAATGGAGCAACAGGAGATTTTGCAACGAGGATCTGCAAAACAAACAAACAATCTGTAAGTACATGTCTCTATCACATACTGATCAGAGCTCAAATCTGTAGGACAATCTCACTAGATTTAACTTCCAGAAGAGAAAAGCAGACCACAGAAATAACAAAGTTACTATTGATTTAAGCCTGTCACTTCTAAGTACTTGAGATGTTCTCATAGGAACATAGAGATTATGGTGCAATTTTAAAAGGATTCACAGGTAATAAAAAAACTACCATCATACAAAGAAAACATTTTGCTTGTCTTACCATCATTCTGTTAAGCCTAATCACTCCTGCTGGTTCAGGCAAGAGACAATTTTGAGCAAAGCACTAACTGCCATATACAATGTAATGTTAATTGCCATTAACACTCCTACAGCTGTGCATCCTTGGCTCCTCCAAGAATTCTACCATGTTTCTGCTGCGGCAGAAGCAGTGTAATCCACCTGCAGGTCATCATATTAGGGAAGGTGACACAGCGTTGCAGTGATCTGGATGCCCTCTTTTGAAAAAGGGACAGTAACTAAGTAGAATTTTATTCAAGAATCTTGTCCTTGCATTCTCAAAATACGATCTGAAATTCCCTGAGGCTTTATAGTGCAATTGGATTTAGCTTGATATTCAGGTATGCTGGCCAGGTTAGAAATGTGCCAAACTGCACTATGAAGAACCATGCACTACTGAGTATAAACTGCAGCAAAGCTCTGGACAGACAGAAAAGGACACGTTAGCAAGGCTTGGATGTGGAATCCACAGTGCAGCCCAAATCACCCAAATACGCCTGGTTTTATTGTTTGTATGTTTGATTTTTGCTGATAGCCAAGGACTGCTCCATCCGTGCTTGCCAGAAAATAACCCTCACTCTGTCACCTACGTGACAGAGTTAATAACGTCTGGTTAGAGCACAGTCAACACAAACACCAGTCTAGTGATCCCCACATCACCTGGGAACTGAAGACCTGCTCTCCCAGCATGCAGGTCATAAAAGCCCATCCACCCAAGGCACCATGAAGCCCAGTTGCTCCCACAAGGCAATCTCAATCCCTTCCAGAGCTCTGTGCATAGAGCCTGTGTCTCAACTGATCAGGAAATCTCTCAGGTCTATTTCCTTTTCTTCAGTGTACTGATTTCATTCAACCTCAGCACAGCTTTTCCTGTACAGTATTTTAGAAGCAGCACACATCTCAGTGTTTACATTTCCAAAGCCTCCCCAGATGGTACACTGCATCACGTCAGCCCGAGATATGCAATCTCTAGGTGATGCATTCAAATCCAAATTTCACAGAGCTACAGGCAACAATGATCTTATCTGTAGAGGTGTGGAGCACCAATAGCTCCTGATTTCAAATGGAATAAAAAAAACATTATTTCCAAAGGTCATGTCCTAATTCCACCAAACACTCAAGAACGGCTTAAGACTGCTGCATACGAAGTTTGGTTGGAGGCATATAATGATCAGCAGGAAACAGGAAACAGTGTTTGATAAAACTTAAAGAGAAATTACTGAAAAAATGAGGAAGTTCACACTGGCCAAAACTATTCACATTTCCCTAAAACGGCAGACAGTATCGAACCACTTTATAGATCCAAATATTCTATAGATCTAGAATATTTATTGCTGAGTGCAATATTAACAGTAACAAGCATCAGAAGTTTGGGCCTTGAAGCATACTTAATGTAACAAGAGATTCAGCAGCAAATTAGGCTGCAGAAGGAAGACATGCACATGTTAAGGGCATCCATTTGGAAGGCAGGTTTCATTTGTGTTTGTAGAACTCTGCAGAGTCACAAGAAATCTCAGCACGATCATGTCTGTCTCATCCCAACTGTGACACAGGATGAAGAAACAAAGCCCTCACATGTGGTCCTTAAACATAACCATCACACCCATGTGCGCCCACGGCAAGGTAACAGTTTTATGATTTTCAGAATTTAAACCAAATACAGTCTTCCTTTCTTCTTCAGACAGTTAAAAATAAAAGAAGGCACATGAAGACTAAATACAGCCAGAGAACACCAGACTAGTCTGAATATCAATGCTTTCCTTATGAAGCTGGCAAAACTACCCCAGGATGTGACGCAACCTTTGTGAACTACTCCAAGGAGGAGAACTGCGGCGCTAGCACTTTCTCCTCTTGCATGTTAATTATTACTCTTACTGCAACGCATTTCTGGGGGAAGAAGAAGCAGCATGTCCCATCACACATCTGCAATGCACCTTGACAGAACCAGAATTCCTTTCCATCATGGTTCCCAGACAGACAGTCCTCCTCTCTCACAGGGAAGCACAGACAACCTACCAGAGAGACAGCAGAGTGCCTTCTGGCGCTTATCCTGCCTGCGGGGCCAAAACTGCTGGTCTCTGAGTATGCAAGGGAGAGGACGGGGTGGAAAAGCTGTGCAAACGCTCAGCTACAGTCTCCCACAACAGCTGGATGTTTAATCAGATAGGCCCAAAGCGAAACAGTTACAAACCTGATGTCTAAGGTCAGATATCTGGCATTCTGCGCAGCGTCCTGCACGTAAGTACTAACCTACACATGAACGTGCGCAAGGCACAGTTGTACGTGCAAATGGATAGACATTCAAATAACCCTACGTACATTCTGTTACTGCATTTTTAGGTAGTTACAGTACACATATAACTAAGTATAGCAATGAAAAAACATAATAAATCATGTCCTTTCAGCAGCACATCACAGGGCCCCCTCTGAGATGCTGCTCCAATTACCTCTGAGGCTCAGCATTAGCTTTCCTTTTAGTGAAACAGAACTAGCTCATGATATTCAAAGGCAATGTATTATTTTGAATGATTGTTTCCTTGGAAAAATAACAATTTAAAGTACAATTGCATACCTCACAATCAGATACACTTTTTCTTTTTGTAACAACTAAGTCTGCATAAACATAAACAGAAAAAAAAAACAGTTTATTTATTTATTTACATGTGTTTTCTGATCAAAAAGAAACAAAATACTATAAAAGTCACTGTAAACTATCCTCAGGATGGAAAGGCCAACACAGAATCTTTCTTCGGCATCTTCAAGGACCTCAGAAAACACAGAACGAAATACAGATCAAAAAAGAGAACGGTATTTTGGATGCCATGATGTGGATTGCCAAAAATCATGCTACTGATGACACTGGAAACAATATTAACAGTATCAAAAAGGAAATAAAAATCTGAGTTATAATCAAATGAGATTAGGATAGTGATTAATCACGTTCCAGAAATTAGTGAAGAAATATGCAGTTTTCAACAAGCAGAAGAATGCTGAAAAAGAGGAAAGGCAAGAAGCGAGGGGGGAGACAAACCTATGGATGCAGAAACAACTGACTGGAAAGAAAATCCCAGGAACTCAGCACATTCAAGAGGAAACAGATAAACCCAACTGGAAAAAAGAAGTTGTAAGAATCAGTATGTGGATTGAGGCCTGATAGCCAGTATTTGTCATACATCTGTGAAACTGAAAATGATGCAATGTAACTGAGAAGCTGCAAACGTAGACCTCAAATCTAAAAGGAGAAGGAAATCTATTTAGAAGGAGTTTAGAAGGAATCTAAAAGGAAAAGGAGAAAGAAAAAAAAAACAACAAAAAAAAACTTGTGAATTGAGGCCTGTGATCTGAATCAGTACCATGCAAGGTGTTAGAAGAAATGTTGAAGGGAAGTGTAATTAAAGACTTGGGAAACAGGATAGAATGTAACATGGATGTCATGCCAAACATACTGGACATCTTTCTCTGACATATATTGAGGGCTTTTTTTTTTTTTTTTTTTTTTAGGAAGAACTAAATGTATATATTGGATCTCATCTATTTGTATCTCTGCAAAGCATTAAATCATAATTAATGACAAAGAAAATAAAAATAAGCACAGAAGCTGTAAGACAAAAGGGAAAACAGTTATTGAAAAGAAAACACTTCTTAGCTACGGTGGCACCTTGCAAGATTACTAAACCCACCCATAACATAGCCAGGACAACAGCAATCCCAACCGTACAGTGCACTGGCACAATTTACAAGGCACTGGCAAGCTTTACTCTGGAATACGAGGCACAGCACAGGTCACTCAGGAACTCAAACTGCAAGAGATGAGCCACGTGCTGCTGAGGAGAAGGCAGCCATGGAAAGGCCACTAGAAAACATGCGCTTAGTGAATCCTGCCAAAAAGGCGGCTGTCTGCTGTCTGAGCAAGTAGGATGGGGACATGAGGGAACGGAGCAGGAAAGAAAGAGGAGAGCTTCTCAGACTGGAAGACAACACTGGCACAGGAACAAACGTGTAGCCACAAATACATTTTGGCTGGAAATTTGAAAGTTTATAACCATCAGTAAAGTAAGATTCTGGAACAGCCTTCGATTCAAAGAGGCAAAGCCAATAAAAAAAAATCATTGTTTTCAGGATTCAGACTAAAATATTTATGAAAGGGATAAGAAGCAGCGCCTGTGATGTGCTCTATAACCTATCAAATCTGCTCAAGTGCTACGTGCAGACTGAGAAGCACAAAAGCCCTACCAATTCATTTTCTGTGCTAAGAGAACTGACAGAGCTGGAAGCCTATAGGCTAACAATTGAAGGTCTGCATGTAACTAGGAATCTTAGCAGTCAATTAAAGGAGAAACTCTGCTGGTTTTCAAATACAGAATTTCTTATTTAAAGTCTTCTCTCCCTATCTTTTGCTGAGCATCTGCTGCTCTCCCTAAGAATCCAAGCAACCAGTTGAAGATGGGGAGAACACAGGGAGCCTTCCAAGATATATCAGAAGCATTTCTAAAACTGACATACATATAACCATATGCCTTACTCCAATTTTAAATCAGCTCTGGGCAAAATTTGGAGGGAGTATAGAAAAGTATATTACCTGAACCTCAGTCTGAAAATAAATTCTCTATAGCAGGCTAGCTGTAGAGCATGCTGAGACCAAAAACTGTTTCCACAGACATACTTTCCCAAACTTAGCCTAAGAAACATAAGAAAGGATTTCCTTTTCACTTCTGGAAGATAAAGAAATATACAATCCTATAAATGCTCTTGATGCACGTGAAGGAATTTATTGCTTTGTCTCCTACCCAGAAAAGTCCAAGAAAAATCTCTTCTGATAAGAGATCTAGGAATCAAAGAAAACCCTGGCCTCATCAGAATTTTTTTCCTACTGACACTTTCTTGGCAATTTTCATTTATTGTTTATCAGTATAATCTTTGTCATTTTTTTATTACCGGAAAATTACCTTTTTTTTTTTTTTTTCAAGTCAAAGTTTCACCAAAAGCATGCAACTTGAGCTGAGTAGACAGTGGCAGTAAATAGTAGTCTAAAGAAGTTACCAGGCTGAAATGATTTTTTTTTTTTAAATGGTGAAATATGAATAGAAAATAAACATTGGAAAATGGTGAAATGGTATTGAATCAGATTTGGGCTATCCATGAACTTCTGGAATAGACGATAAGTATCAGATGCTGCTATTCTTGTGCAGCAATCCTACTGAAGTGAGAGGAGATGGATGAGAGGTTTAGGAAATCCAAGCTATTTTAAGTTTTTCAAACTCAACTTTAGAAAATGGTCAAACCTCTTATTTTCTTTTCCCCTTCTTCCTTTCCTATTTTCCTTTCCCTTCTAGATTGCCTTTCCCCCATTAGGTGGTTTGTAATAATTATTTATTACTTGAGAACAATGTAGAATAAACATTAAATAACTGAAAAATGATTTCTGTCATGAGGCATGTTAAGAACACAAAGGTATTATGGAAGAGAAAATATACTGCCTTGATGAAAAGTGAATAGAAACTAGAGAGATGTCATTAGATTAGATAAAAGATGATAAATAGGAGACAGGCAGAGCAGTTGAGAAACAAAAGGCTTAGAGAGAACTGATGATGACTGCAGAAAAATGTACAGAGTTTGTTTTTTAATTAGGGAAAGTTTTTTTTATTAATACAGTTTATAGAATCTTTATGAAAGAAATGAATCACAGAAATTGACTGCAGAAGTCCAGCAGAAAATACTAATTACTGGGACAACATCCCTTGTCAGTAGCAGAGAATGCAATGAATTGGAAAAATATATTGGATGGACCTTCAGAAGTAGTCTAATAACCAGAAATCAAGCCAGTGCCTTACCAAAAATAGAATTAAAAAAAGAAAGAAAAGATGGAGGGGATGGGATCATACATCAAATTAGTTATGAAAATGCCAGGAAGATAAACTAAGTGATGAAATAAGATTATTTTAACTGGGCTATGAGCTTTCATATGGTAAGAAAAAAGCCCCAAGATTTTATTGTGGAAAACTAATTATTTTAACAAAAATAATGGACTTTTGATATTTTAAAACGTTAATAAAATCAGTTTTATTAACATCAATGTCATTTCTGTTTACACTGGGAAGACATACACCTTCCTCCCTACTGACATTATTCTAAGGAATAGGTTCTTAGGGATGACTGAGGAACATGAGCGAGAGATTGCAAAGCTTCTTTTAAACTATATCAGATTTTTAAGCTTTGTTATTTTCTTCCTTAGATATCCTTTTCTGCTGAATTTACCTTATCTCATCTTTCATACTCCTAGAGAGCTGGAAGGTACTTACTTCTGCACTAACAATGGCAGTGAATAACAAATTACACTAACAGCCAATACTTTGGAACTCAGATCAGACAAATTAGCAAATAACGCGCATTTGTGAAAAAAGCCTGTACTTTTCAGGCTGTATACTATACTTTTCATTAGTGAAACTACACTGGCTTGTTAGAATTTTCTTTGCTAGTTTACATTTTTGTCCTATTGCATTAAACAATCACTGCTAACCGAGCATTTCAAGGGAACACAAATTGCAGAAGAACAGAAAAGCTTAGCTGAGAAACACGAAGGAATCACAGAATCACAGAATCATCAAGGTTGGAAAAGACCTAAAAGATCATCCAGTCCAACCATCACCAATACTCCCCAGCTAAATCCTATCCCTCAACACAACATCCAAACGTCTCTTGAACACCTCCATGTTCGGTGACTCCACCACCTCCTTGGGCAGTGCATTCCAATGCCTGACCACCCTTTCCGAGAAGTAATATTTCCTAATGTCCAGCCTGAATCTCCCCTGGCGCAGTTTGAAACCATTGCCTCTAGTTCTATCACTGTCTACACGAGAGAAAAGGCCGACCCCTAGCTCACCACAACCTCCCTTCAGGAAGTTATAGAGTGCTATAAGGTCTCCCCTGAGCCTCCTCTTCTCCAGGCTGAACAATCCCAGCTCCTTCAGCCGCTCCTCATAAGGCCTGTGCTCCAGGCCCCTCACCAGCTTCGTAGCCCTCCTCTGAACACGTTCCAGGGCCTCAATGTCTTTCTTGCAATGAGGGGCCCAAAACTGAACACAATACTCGAGGTGCGGCCTCACCAGTGCAGAGTACAGGGGGACAATTACCTCCCTATTCCTGCTAGTAACACTGTTTTTGATGCAAGCCAGGATGCCGTTAGCCTTCTTGGCCACCCGGGCACACTGTCGGCTCATGTTCAGCCGAGCATCAATCAACACCCCCAGGTCCGTTTCCTCCACACAGTCCTCCAGCCACTCCGCCCCAAGCCTATAGCGCTGCCTGGGGTTGTTGTGGCCAAAGTGCAGGATTCGGCATTTGGTCTTGTTGAACCTCATCCCGTTGGCTTCAGCCCAGCTCTCCAGCCTGTCCAGATCCCTCTGCAGGGCCTCGCTACCCCCAGGCAGATCCACACTCCCAGCCAATTTGGTGTCGTCTGCGAACTTACTGAGGGTGCTTATATTAAATATATTTCTTATATTTCACCCAGGAAGCCTACACCACCAACACTATCATTCAACAAGGAAGGACTACCTCTGCAGGTTCGGTTAGACCTACATACCAATAAAAGCAGTGCTAAACTAAACAAATCTTTCCTCTAATTGTGCCAAAACGTCTGGGTGGACAATCTTCATGCCAGAATTTTCTTTCTTATTATAGATTACAAGGGTTGTTTTCTCAGCTGCAACAGAGCCCAGGAAGAAGCCTGTTAGGAAAACAACAAAGTTGATTTTGCATCAGATATCCCAGCAGACCTCAGGACTGTTTTTCTTCCCCTCACTGCTGGTTCTTCCTGGGCCCTCTGTGCAGGAATTTGATCTATTCTAGAAATGAAAGCAGTGGTCCTTATTCTGTAGGTCATCTGCTTTTGAGCAGGGATTGTAACCCAGTACCCAGGCCAGTTCTCATTTCCAGTTTCACTGGTTTCATTGCCTCCAGCTCTTCTGAATGTTGCCCAAGGAGAGATTCAGGAGCTCTCTACAGGCACTAACTCTACAGCAGCATCCAGGATTCACACAGCAGCTGTTCCTTGCTCCCTCTCTGCACAGAAATGTCCTTCAGGGCAATGGCCTTATACAAGGTAGAAGCTGTGTTTTCTGCCAAATTTCAGCAAATCCTAGTAAGGCTTGCAAGGCAAACTCTATGCACAGACCTTCTCTGCTTGCAAGTAGGTAAAGCTGAGACACCCCAACAATACAACCCACACCTGCACATTGTGCCCCAGCAGGCGGCTTCTTCTGGGGTGTTTTCCTTGACTGTAGAAAAGGCTACAGGCTGCAAATAAAGAAGGAAAGCAGGTCGAGGGAAATACATACATTATCCTGCAGTCCTCCAAATCATCTAGGTTTCACACATATATTCTGCCTGGTAAAAACAGACGGTGAATTGAAAATGGGGAAAGGTTAAGATGTCCTGAGCATGAGAACAAATGATGAGAGATGGGACTATGAACATGCCTCAGTGCAAGAAATAGCCAAGAAGTCCCTACAACTTTTGTATACACACACACACACAAAAAATCACAATTTGGATTAAAATGATTTCTCATGAAAGCATCATTTAATTTGTGCTATGCACAGCACTTTAGAGTTGTGGCTCCCTGAAGTCCAGTTGTTTGGAAAGGTTTTCATCAAGTCCAATTTAATGGGCCACAGCTCAATAAAACTCTTTATGGAGCAACTTAAATGGATTGCATCTCTCCCTCCCCCACAAGAAAATCCCATCCAGAGGAAACCATTTACGAATGAGTTTCCTTTCTGCTATTTTATAGAAAAGCAGCAACGGCAGCAAGAGACGCTTTATGAGAAGCATTCCATAAATCCAAACCAATTACTACAGGAAAGTAGGTAAGTAGAGTTTGCATGTATATCCTGAAAATGTCCGTTAGCACATCTGGAAACAACTGGAAAATGAACAAAAGATAGTTGACCATCCTGATGCTGTCTAAGTCCCAAAACATACCAGTACATCTGCATTTTCCTTCAGTGCGATGCACAGGAATTCCATGTATTGAAAAGCATTGCTAAGACTGCAAAGTCAAGCAGTACTTGGCTCTCATCTTAAGAAAAAGAAGGGCAGAGGGGGTAGGAGGGCAGAAATATAAGCATTTAGGACAGTTTTGCAGAAGAAATAGCTACAGTGGTCCATAATTTGAGTAAGAAAGTTTGTAAAAGGAAAGACCTCATAAGCCTGATGGAAAATGTGAGATGGATTCTGATGGGATGAAGAATTCAAAGAAATCTCAAAACTGAAAAAGCAGCATGACACTTATTTTAACAAAGGTAAAACAGAGATCAAATCTCACCAAAATCTATTAGATTACCTTTGATTTTAAGAGTCAAATGTAACTGCTAGTGGGAAATTGAGATTCTGAAATATTTAAAACAAATCTCTAAAAATCTATACAATGTTAGCCAAACTTCAGATAAATCGCTTCTTGTCTGCTTGCTTTGTCTTAATGTTAACTTTCAGGAAAAAGATCCTGTGTTCTTTTGGATAAGTGTAGGCAAATCAGATTTCTTTCCTCACTGTGCTCCCCTCTGATCTCAAAAGTAGTCAATTAATAATCATTAATTTTACATTAATTATTGTACTTCTTACAAGAAACCAATTGGGCTTTTTCCATCTCTGAACTCTGGCATATTTCTGGTAAGCTTTAGCTTCTAATTTAACTACCAATCATTTTATTATTTATGCTGCAGGTTTAATCTTAAAGAAGTACCTTCAAGAGAGATGAACACCACATGGTGGCATTGCCCATGGTGGCACAGAAATGTGCGATAACTAGAAATAAAATGATGGATAGGGCTGCATGTTACTTTACCAGTGTCAAGATAAGACTGGAAGTACAGGTGAGATAAAAGCATTTTCCAGCACTTTTGACTTGCCTTTTCCAGATCAGCCATTCTGGCCAGGCAATTCTTAATAGGCATTGTTCCAGCTGTAGCCTTTACCATGAAAGCCATAAATTCAGTGTAGTCAGTGATTGCACTAGACTTGCACAACCCCAAATTCTTCTATAAGCATAAGCCAGTTCAGTTTTTCAGTAGCAGAGAGATGTAGAGAAGGTTAAAAAGTTGTCTGAAAGGAAACAACTGCAAGAAAGCTGAGAGAAGTTGACATTCTGCTTGGCAACCCTGGATATGACAGGATGATCTGGAGGCAGCATCAGAATCCAAGCTCTAAGCTACCAGCATCTTAAAAATGGCAGGAGATACTCTCAGTAGCTCTGTACAAATCAGGAGTTTTTACACCCTCCCTGCACCCCCCCCCCCCCCCAAAAAAAAGAATAAAGGTTCAGAGCAGTTTGTTAGTGCAGTTCTTCCTACAGTAATGAATAACAGTCACAGGCAATGACTCCAATAAAAATAAACCACCATTGCACGCACATGTGGCTAGGCTTACTCCCAGAGGAGACATTCAATACTTGTAAATGAAAGAAATGGAAGGAAAACAAACAAAAGGAGGAGATAGAAACGAAACCCAAGAATCTTTTAAGAACAAGTCCAGGAACAAGGACACCAAGTTCTGCAATACCTGGCTGGCTTCAGTTCTTTCTTCTAAGGAGCAATATATATTTAAAAGATTTTTCATAGCGCGCAATGCCAGCACCTGGGAATCAGGTACTCTTCCTAATTCTACCACTGATTCACTGAGCAAATCACATTCCTTTGGTTGAGTCCAAAACCATGCATGGGAACATATATCTGCAGCAAGCTCATACTAATTTTCTGCCAGGTAGGCACAGCTCTGGAGATAGCCTACTTTTCCCCCACACAGAGGTAGCAGCAGAAGGATCAATTAACAACAACTCTGTTATCTGTTTCCTCAAGTCCAGCAGAGACAATTCTAACCTTCTCCCCACCTCAGCCCCAATAAAACCAGAGCAAAGGCACTTGCTGACTGTGATAGTCTCCTCTACCTCCAAATGATTTTACCTTCAAATTCTAGTGCTTACTGCCCATAAGGAGGAAGCATTCACCAGGTACTCCTGATAGTTGATTAATTTACCATATTTTCTAGGTCCTGAATCTGCCCCATTCATGTGGTCACTAACACCAGATGGTCAGTCTGGAAGTTGTTCCAGTCCTTGCAGTGTGCAAATAATAGCCAAATACTGGATTTCAAGGGAAAGAGCTCAGTATATCATAAGGGTTGCCATTTGGACTCTGCTTTAGCTCAAGGCTAGTGAAGAGCTCCAAATATTCTTGGAGTGAGTAAACAGAATTTCTATGGAAGAAAACCATGAAAACCTCAAATGAGTATAAAAGATAGTCATAGGCAAGGGAAACACAGCTTTCTAAGGTGAGCTGCTCTGCTGTGCTCCACAGCAACGACTGTCCTGGCTGCAATAGGCCAAATGAACAAAATGCTTCTTTGGCTTTTTGTCATCTCCCAGACTGTGAATATGGCCCTGAGCTCTTGCAGCCAGGTTCTTTTTTCTGCTTGAAGTACTTAAGGATTCACAATAACTTCAGAGGCAGGGAACTGCATTGCCCAGGCAAACATTGGGCCATTTCAAGTTTTAATGGAAGAAGAAAATGCATTCCCAGGTGTTTATCCAAACCGTGTCTGAACTGCAACAGCCTGGTCTGGGAACTGTACAAACCAGGCTGCCTCCAGTACGCTTCCACTTAAGCCATAGAGACTTCTGGCTTCTGGGACATCTGGTACAAGCGCTCCAGTGTGAAATGTTTGGTATGCAGGGCCAGTCAGCCCCCTTCTTCTCATGTAACACCAGACCCGGTGAAATTCCTCTTCCCAGAATCACTTTCTGTCTCCCTGCCACGTACCTTATTCCCCATTTTGTACACCAAATTTTGTTGTCTTTTTTGAGTCTCTCCAAATTTTCCCAGTGGAGAGTCCTCTAAAAGGTCAGGATACTTCACAAAATTTGGCCCTGAAGATTTCCTATGCTATAAAACTGTTGAGGCCCAAAGCCCTGGTAAGTGTCCAACACGAAGGGTAATTCAGGAGAAGAAGCCTGCAGCTTTTACTCAGTGGGAAAGCAGCCAGCATGTCGAGTCACCACATAGAAACTGCACTAAGAAAAAGAACCTGGGGATGGTGCTGGGGAGGGATAAAGCATAAACACTGCCTACTAGGGGAATTCTCCTGTGTCACTCAGCTTGTGGTCACTCATCGGACTTACGGTATACTCACTGCTGCTAAGAACAGAAACAGTTTATGAAGCTTTTCAGAGCCCTCCATGTTGTTTAGCTTGACTTTGGTTCCAAAAATAAGAGGACTGAAAGATGTAATTGTTATTTATGACACATATTGGAATAGTATCTTGTATCCTCTGCATCATGCTTCCCAAATCTGGAAGGACTCACAAGAGAGCAGCAGCATAATAGCACCAGAAGATGTATGGCTGCTTCCACTATGCCTGCCAGACTTGCCCTTAAAAGAAGGGAGCAGCTGAGAGACAAGTATGGAAGCACAGTAGCTGCACACTCTCCTCTGCAGAGCCACATTTTATAGAATGACTGGAGTTGTAAGAGTCCTTAAAGCCCATCCAGTTCTAACTCTGTGCCATGGGCAGGGCTGCTCCCCACCAGATCAGGTTGCCCAGGGTCCATCCAACCCGGCCTTGAACTCCCAGGGATAGGGCATCTACAATCTCTCTGGGCAGCTGTGCCAGCACCTCACTGTCCCAAGTAAAAAAAAAAAAAAAAAAAAAATTCCACCTAGCATCTAATTTACATCTCCCCTCTTTTAGTTTGAAACCTTTCCCCTTGCCCTATAACTATTAGACCACGTAAAAAGTTAGTCTCCGTAGGGATCCAACCAGCATCCAGCCCCCACCACAACACAGAACAGATCAACTTGATATTAGTCTTAACCACAACATAAGGAACATACATTCTTAAATATGTAATTAACATATGCATTGCCATAATGATTTACTGCTTTTATTATTCTTCAGATCTCTATGAAGCTTCTTCATGATAGTTTTAACATAATTCCACAGATAAAAAAAAATATCTGCAACAAATTCAACCCTTATCCCTGTTTCTAATGCTTCTGAAATCTTTATTCAGTTAATACTCATTCCTCCTTCCATTTTGTTTTAGATTAATAAATGATGAAAACACCACAGGATTCTTGTTTACAAATTGAAAGTGAATTAATATATTGTGAAAGAGGATGCCCAGAACTGTGCTCTTCCCATCCTGTATTCACTGTTTTCAGACATCAACAAAAACAACGTCCTTTATACCTCCATGATGTAAAGGTGTAACCCTGAATTCCTAGGCATGGGCCAAAAAGAGATGGAATTCAACCAAGTCCAAGACTAAAGCATAAATATTTTTGACCCACACTAGTGGCTGCAAAATGCTTCTGATATGAAACAAATAAGAACTGTTTCCAGTTTTTTTTTTTTTTTTTTTTTTGAGTGTGCGCACTTCATTCTATTCCTAAAAGCAAAGCCTTCAGGGGAAAAAAAAAATAAAAAATCAAAAAAATAATCAAACACCACCACTGCTAAATTCACATGTGAAAGACATTAGTATTATCTTAAATAGAGCTTCAGTAGAAAACATTTTAGATTTCAGTGTGCATCATGTAATAAGGATATAAAAAAATATTAACAGATGTCAGCTAATAAACGCAGAGGAAATGAATGCACATTTGGAGTGCTATCATACTGTATGGGTGTTGAGAAAAGGTGATAAGTGTAAAATTAAGTCTAATTTCAATCTTTCTACAAGACTCAGATTTCAGCTAGCAAGAACATCTTTGGATGAGATAAGGAAGTGGAAAATTTCATTAAACGAATATTTCAAAGTGCAATATCCTAGATATACAAACTTCATAGAGGATTTTCCTTTAATATGACCAAAGCATCATTAAAGTTGTACTTGAATCCATGAATCACAGGGATCATAACTGATCCCTACCTTTTCAAAATAATGTGCAAAGCATTTCGCCTACCAACATCAGTATATCAACTTCATCTGAGGTTCATTTTTACTAGTTTACTAGCTCAACTTTGTTGCAATGTCAAGAAATATATTGCCTTGTACAGACTATACCTGGGAAGAAAGTAAGTGGAAAGAGAGAAGAAAGAAGAAAATACAATTAATGATGCAAAAAAGCCTCAACGTAGAAAAATCACCTTGGATTTATAAATCAACACATATACAAAGAGAACAGCCATGAAACTTCACCATGAGTTTTTCCACAGTACATAGTACTGACGTAGGACCATTATTCTGACGGGAATACCAAAGGAATACCAAAGCACAAGAGATTTCCTCTATTACTAAACCTAATTCTCTACTGCAGACAAACACATTTTATCAAACACTACACGTATTAACACACACAAGTTTTCTCTCAGAACAGCAGCTCCATTCCCATTCCTATTATTCTGTCATAGCACTTGTTTTGAACACAGCTACTTCAACACAAATGTCAAAGCCAAACACAGTGCTCCAGAGATGTCTCCAGAGCTTTACTACAAGGGTACAAGTACATTCCCATTTCCTCTGACTATGACAAGGTTAACTCCATGAGCAGTGCAGGCTGGCAACAGCCAAAGGAGAGCTAAGTGGCCTCTCAGTCAAAACCAACAAAGGATCATGCACACAGGCTCAGTGTCAGGTAGCGAGTGACCACCTGTACCACCAAGCTCAGGAGGAAGACTTGGTAGAACTTAATGAGTTTGCCCTTGCAACCTCAGGGATATTCTTGCTTCTTTGTTTGGGATGCTCTGAACTACAGGTCTGTGGGTTTGAAGTTAACAGCTGCTGCTACATTTTTGTTAATCTAGCATTAGAATAATCTTCAGTAAGGAAAACTGCAAAGCTAATAAAAAAAAATCAGAAAAATATAAATTATTTTAAGATTTCCTTCTGGTCTTTTCAGTTTTACCTAATGTCCTCTTAATTCTATTTAGATTCTTCGATAACAAATGGAATAGTGTTATATAAGCACCTGAGTAAATGAGTGGTTGCTCAAGAGTGGTGGAAAAGTTTTTCTCTATAGAAGTGTGCTGTCAACAGGAAGGGGCCATAAATCCAGCCCTGGACAGGACTGCAGTGATGCCTATATTGTATAACCACCTCCCACAAGTCCACTATGCAGAAAGCATGATGAAAACAACAGCAACATGAACACACAAGTTGGAAAAGTGACCTAATGAAGTCTGAGCTCTAGCTACTTGTTAATAAATCTTATTTATTTATATGGCATCTTTTCATCTGGTACTTTTGCTGGATTAAATCACTTATCATACTGTTTCAATAATCATCTTTTTATGCTACATTTGTGCACTGTGTCCAGCTTCATCCTGTTCACATGCAACTCAATGTCATATTGCTGCTTATGCTTGTATACGACCTATGGATAAGCAAAAGATTTCTGTTGTGAGAGTTACCAGTCTAGGGATATTGTCATCAGAAAAATATAATAAGCTACTTATTTATCAATTTAAGGGCTGTGGTTTGTATGCACATTGAAATTTGAGCCTATAAAAATCTTCATTGCATCCCGATTCTAAAGAGTCAAAAGATGACAGGGACAAGGCAGAAGTCTCTAAAGTAAACAGCCCTAAATAAAAGCAAGAAGCTTTTTCTATTTTTTAATTATTATTATTATTTTTAATGGAAGAGTTCACAGAGTTCAGATCAGAGATCTTGGAGTCTTCCCACAGCTATTTCTTTAAAAGCAATATTCTTGGTAAAAAAAAATAAATAATTCTCACCTGAATAAAACTACGTTTCTGCAAAATTTCCTACCCTTTACATGACTCCATGTCATCACTCTTCCTTGTCTTAAGAAGTCTCTGTGCTTTCACAGAGCTGATTTTCCATACGATAAGCATATTATATAACAAATGGCTTACAATAGATAAACACTTTATAACATTTCAACTCTGAAACAACCCAACAGTCACATCTCTTTTCTACAACTGCTTACTGAAGCTCATTACATGCCATCATCTGCTGATTTGATTCACATCTACACACTTGAAAAAAAAAGAACTGAATTATGTATATAATTTACACTACTACGTACATGATTCATGTAGCATATGCAGTCAGGTTTTCTCAGTGCAGATTGAGGCTACTAAACGGCACTGCATTTGTTCTAGTACTTCTGCGAGAAATGCACATCCACAGCTCTCTTCTGTTCTTAAGGTACAGAAATTTCTTTTTCTGAGCCTCCCCAAATCCTAACTTGCCAAAAGACTCGTGAAGAATGTAAAGAACCACATCTCTCATTTCACACAACTACAGGCAACCTGTGCCTCAGTCACCTTCTTTGGCAAAACACTGATTTCAATCCCCAGTTCTCCATGGGATTTTTCTTGTTCCAACCACGTCAAAGACTGAATCAGCCCTGCTGAAGAAGGTGAAAAGTTTCCTGTCTACATTGAACAAACCACTTCCAGCTTCCTTATTTGACCTTAAAGGTATTTTAAGACTACTGAAAAAGTGTTTACACTGCTTCCTCTGCATCTTCATTTGGTTTAGTACGTGTCTACAACTGCTACAAAATTAGCAGAAGAAAACACACTAACACTATATTTTATTTACATTTGATCTTATTCCTTCCATTTCACAGTGACTTCAGCACATTCCATCACATTACATTTCATTGCTTCTTTTTCTTCCCAGTAAACACTACAGTCTCAAAGTAATCAGAAGTCTTCACAGTGAGAGGCTACAAACTTCCACTGAGCCTTGACATGTAAACATTTGGTTCTGTTTTCCAGATTTCATTACAGTACTCTCTCTTGCTTAGGTTAAAGTAAAAATTAGAAGGCCTTAAACCCAGACAGCACTTAGCATACATTTCTTCCTCAGCCAGTTTGCTTTGTTTGTAATTGCTTTATTTTTTGTGGTTTATTTGCTTCCCCTTTTTATAGATGAAAACCTCAACTGATGTTATCTTAAAAGCTGGACAACTATCCAACAGCTATAGAGCCTATCTAACAACTACCATCAAGGTCTTACAGGGAGACATAAATCTAGTTTTATTCTGAAGCCTGAAGTCCCATACACATAAAAATTCATCCCCCTTCTCATTCTCCCAGCCCTTCTCCACGCCAGCAAGTACCATGGTTACTTCGCCATCACAATTTTGGAATGCTTATTCAGGGCTTATTCATATGATACTGAACAGACCAAGACAAAACAGCTGGTCTGTAACCAAGGACACAACAAAAGTTATGTCTGGCATTAGTCAGAATAAGAGATGGCTTTCTGTTTTGTTTTAAGACTGAGTCATTGTATACTTATCCATTTGAAACACTTTACCTGAAGCAGGAAAACAGCTGTACAACAACTACCTGGCACAGCTTGAAAGCCCTAGTCCCTATCTCGTATCTCAATCCTGAAGGTTCTTTAAAATACCATGTGATAACATTGATTTGTTATATAATAACACCTTGTGCTTCCACAGCACTTTCCAACTGAGAATTTCAAAACACATTATAGCCATTAGTGTTACAATATGAGTCTCACAAATCCCTTGGAAACTATAAAATAAACCAGGCCCGTTTTAGTTGCCATACGAGATCTGGTCAGTGTTTCGCTTAATCCAGCATCCTGCCTCTAACAGACAAGAATAAAATGTTAAATATAGCACGTCAAATTATTAAACCCTACCATGCTGTCTCCCAAAGACAGCTGAGCACACATGAAAACAGTAAGCTTAGAAGCCTTTTGACTCCAATTCAGGAAAGCAGGATCATTATAAGCATAGCGGCAACTGAGGAATCTCATAGTTTGTGGCACAGTCTCGTTAGTTTTGGCCCAACCTCAAAGGCCCTGCATGTTTATATATGGAATTCAGGAAAACACATGTCAAGGTTAATGACTTACAAGACTCCTCAGGGAGAACCAGCTATCACTATCCATATACTGGACAGATAGTTGCAAATTCCCTTTGCGAACAGATTTGCGTGAAATGATTAACTTCTCCCACTTTCTCCCAAGCTCTTATGACTCCATACTGCTCTGTGCCTCGTGCGGCTTCAGCCCTACCTCAGTAGTCAGCAGACTGACTGCAACCCATGCTCGTGGATTCTGATGGCAAAGTTAATCCAAAAGAAGGCTGGAAACCTGCGCTTGCCCTCCCACCTGTGGCAATGCATCTCTTCTAGAGGAAAATGAAACCAGAACACAGGCTTTGGAAAGTGGGAAAAGGAGGAAAGTTCATCTGTTTAAGAAACCTGGTCCTCTCCAAGCAGTAAAACAAACCTAACAGACTTTAAGGCAGGCAGGATGTTCCAGAAATTTCAATACTTTGCTGAATTGGCTGTTGTCTTACTAAAGTTCAACAGACATGTAAAGGGTAGGGTGGAAAAAGGGATAGTTGGCTGAAAAATGGCTTCAAAACAAACAAAAAGAATCTTTTACTCAGCTTAAAACAACAACTCCTGTGTAAGAATTCTATGCTCGACTTCTGCAGATTTGTTGCATACTCCTTGTGCCACCTGCTGCCTTGACATTCTGTAGAGTTTCAGGTCTGAGGACTACTGCACTGACCTTGAGCTTTCCCAGAATTCAATGCTGTGCGATTGAGAACAAGCACCAAGCAATTCAGTGGGCTGTGCTCTACACGTTTCTTGCAAACTGCTGGCTTGAATCCTCTTTAATGATTATATCTTCACATTTTGAAGAATACTACCCCTTGGACTCACAGCCCAGCAAATCTCAAGTGCTGATTTTGCTCTTGAGGGGCAACATTTTCCAGCAAGGACAAGCACCCTGGCTCTACTACCATGCAAGTCAGACATATAGGAAGATCTCTCCCAGACTGTCAGTGACTTCATGTCCTCCAGAGGAAAAGAAAGTAGAGCCAGGGAGACCTTCCTCAAGCAGTAAAGTGACCAAGAAAAAAGAATTCTTGCAGTTAAAGGAAAAAAAACTGTGTCAAAAAAAAAAAGTGTCACGTAACACCTTTTCTGACAGCACTCATAGCAGACAAAACATCAATAAGACCAAGGGTCATAGCCTTCAAAAAGAGTTACAACAATGAAAAATAGAGTAGATGAAGCTAAAAGAGATGAACCATGGATATCCCAAGGGGCAGATGAAATCATGTGTTACTATGTTTTAAAAACAGGAAGTTATTCCCTTAATCAAACCCCATGTCTTATCTCCTAGCTTTTCAGGTTTTTTTTTTGTTTGTTTGTTTTTTTAAATTAAAAGGTGAAGGTGGCCAGGCAAAAAAAAAAAAAAAAAAAGCTACTATAGTTCATTCAAAAGCATGAAGTCCCTAAGTCCCTCAGTAACAGTGTTAGCTATCTCCTTTTTGCAGATGTACTACTGGAAAGTTGTTACCACACTTAATGCACAAAATAAGTTTGCCGGTACAGGCAACTCCACTTGCAAACAGTAGCTGCAGATAGAGCACTCTCTATCCTAACAGTCACAGAAGAAATTTGGCACAGAAGAGTGGGAAAGATGTGATAGCAAAACAATCACGCTACCAAAAGGACTAGCTTCCCACTTCCATTCTAAATTCTCTGTGCAGCAGAACACTTCAAGGATTACCTTCATCTCTACAATATGCAATGCCCTAAAAACTCAAGGAATTTCCATGTATGTGCCAACACACACCAGATCCTTTGATTCAGATAAGCCCATTCTAATACAGGGAGGCCCTGGAGAACTGGCCATCCCTGAAAAGCAAAGAACAGTGACCTTCTTGCATCCCAGATAGGCACTTGGCCCATTCTCACCGCACGGTACTTAACCATGCTGACTGTTATACAGTTACCCATCTGGTGAACAACTGCTTGCATGACTTATATTTAAGTTCTCACCTGCCTCGTCAGCAAGTCATGATATTGCAGGATGAGCCTGGTGTTGACACTGTGACTCCAAGTGTTACCAAGGGCTGCTGTCACACAAGCAGATTCCCTCTTCCCACTTCCAGAAGCTCCTGAAACTGATTACAAAAGAAACTGCATCAGTACAGCACCACAGAAAAAAATTCAGCATGGAAACTTTAATCAATCATCTCAGGCTGTCACAATTTTGTTTTTAACAGATGGCAGTATTGCATGAAACTCCTAAATATCTGGAAGTACACTGGGGCGCACTTGTCTTGTTCCTTTCAAACACAAGAACCCCCAGCAAACCAGCTTTATATGGGCACAGTAAAGCAAGCATGACAGTGTCAAACTCAATAACAAAAAGGAAAGTTAGAGGAGCGGAATGTGGTGCCACGATACTCTGGTCCCAAAATTAAAATACTGCTTCACACAAGCAGGCATCCGTCGTGTTCTCTAAAATTTTGAAAGGGAGCCTTCTAACTGCAAATACCATTCTGATGTCTTGGAGATCATCTGAACTTTTTATAACCCTGAAGGAAAATGCAGTCTGTTGTGATCAGCAATGATAATGTAAAGTGCTTCCAATAATGAAGCATGACCCAGCTTGCTGAACTGCCTTTTCACTTGATTTTTCTAGCAGTGAAACCAAAGAACCCATTCATGCACACACATCAGTAAACAAGCAGAGAGGTGCCCGAGACCTTCATCTTCGCTTATTATTCTTACCACAAATTCTGCGTAAGATGAACAGATAGATGGTTGTGTAGCTTATACTTCAAATGACACTTTAAGAACGGAGTGCAAAACAGGCAAATCAAAGAAATCTGGAAACAAAATCCAAATTGTTTGGATTTACTTGCAGATATACAAGATGTATTTGCATATGACCGCAACTTGCAGATATGGTAATCAAAGTTGAAAACAGTTTGTCACAGTCAGTGCATAAAGTTTAAAAGTAATGAGTACTGACCTGAAGTTGAATGAGAGAAAGCTGGACTTAAAGTCAGAGAACTTCCTGTCACTTGCCACAAAAAAAAAAAAAAAAGACAACAAAAATTGCAGTATCAGGCAAAAGCCAAAACTGCTTCCCCAGGATAGTGATAAAATCCTTGTCAAGTGACTCAATTAAAATTACATCAGACAAGACTTTGAGAAAAAAAAACAACAAACAGTGGAAGAAAGCAGATTATCTGACAGGAGCGCACTAACTTCTACACCCTCATAGAGCCAGCCACAGAGCTAAAAGCAATTCTTCACCTTGCTTACAAGGTAGCTAATGTTTCACATGGCTAAAGTAGACTATGAAAAGAGTATTGCAATGACTGCATTACAAATTGCAGAAAAGCCTTATGTTTCTGTCAAAGCTATCAGCAATGCAACAGAGTAAATGTTGAAATTTAAATTATAAGTAAGTACTAGGTTTTTTTAGCTGACAAAGTTATCTCCTGCCCAGGCAGAGCTTCTGGAAGATTCAGGCTAAGACCCTGCTCTTAAGTTCCTAAAGTTGTAGATTTTGTTACTTTTTCCCTCCAACTACTCACAGCAGAAACATTGTTACTTCATTCACTAAAGCTTTTATTTTGGAGAAATATCTAGAGAAGGCAAGACCAAAAAGTGCAAGCCTGCAGTAAAGATTTGTATCACTATTAGTAGCTTACAAATAATTACAAGAGAATACATCAGGGAAGAGAGTAGCAGGCAGGAGACAAGGGCCCAGAATCACTACAATGCTCTCAAGGACTCGTCTATAGACCTCAAATCTCCCCCCTGCCCTCTTTCCTGAATAATTTAGTTTTGCAGTGACATTGCTGGAATTTGGATTAGGTCTTTAAATGTTTAGGGTGCACTAAAAAAAGCTCCATGGTGAAGCGCTTGGTTCAAGCCCATAGTTTGATAGGAGCTGGACTCGATACTCAGGAGTTACTTCCCCCCTCACGGTAACTCACTGCAGCATGCATAATGACCACTTCTCTTGAACAAGATGTATTCCAGTTTGAAGAAAAGTCTACAGTTCTTCCATCAAGCAAGGATGACTGCTTTCCTTTCCTCAAAACAAGAAGTAGCCCTATCTTGATAAGCATCAAACTTCTGCATGAGTAACTCATGGTAGGAGCTCCTAACTGGAAGTTTCAGTATCAAGAAGGCTATTCTGTTAATTCGTCTAGCCAGTCTGTATTGGGAAGGTGGATGCACTGACAATAATAATTTCTCTTTATCTGCATTCCGGATTTAATTTGCCTGCAGGAGGAGAGAATAGACCCAAGTGTTAAAAGCAAGGTGCTGGGTATTCCATTTCATTATTTAAACCACTGATGTTCATTAAGTTCTGCAAACTGCATGCACCTCAAAAGTAAAATATAATCACTGTATAAACAGGCTACAGGAGAATAAAACAAAGAGAAACAGCTTGAAGGCTTTGCAATCCTCTCCTTGTCATGTGGAATAAGATTCGAGTTTCACTGGTAGTTGATGCTGACCTTTCCCACCAGCCAGCAATGGGCAGGAATCACAAAATTCAGCTAAGGCAGCTCAGAATGAGCTCTTGTGGTACGGAGGTGTCTCCTCAAGGCTGATATGAGCACACTCCTGCACACAGCTGGAAGGCCCTGCTCACTCCACAGGGCAGTGTTCACCCACACTGGTGGGACATCAGATACTATTTAAGTAGCTATTTGCTGGCTTTAAGCAACTGCTGTTAACTGCTTGGAACCTGGTGATACACAGGAGGTATCACTCCATAACACTTCCTAATTCTGCATTTCTTGCAGGCCTAAAAACCATACCAAAGTGAAGTATTAGTAGTATAAGGCTTGTGGCAGAACAAACAAGTTAATTGCTGTATTTATTTTATTATACAGGAGAAAGCCTGCTGCATCACACATCCTAGCTGAAGAGGACGGTTTCTGTGACCCATTTTCAGGCAAATCCTCTCCTATGAAGTTATTCAAATTTATGACTGGTGCAAAGTGGTTAGTAAGCCTGGAGCAAATTTACAGTGAAGACTGTTTACAGGGTGGAAAGGAATACCTCACAGGAAAGATTCCTGTTTTATAAGGGATGCTCCTGCAACAATGCATTGGGCAAAAGGAGGAGCACACCATCAAGCAAGCTTAATGGAGGGGAAGCAGCACCAGCTTTGCAGGAAAGTTCAAGGACAGTGACGGTATGAGCTTCTTTCCTTCCCCTTGCTCTAAACACAAAAAGATAGCGATGATTTCAGAAGAAAAGAGTATATACTAAGAAAATATATTTACATTCAAGCATGGCCTTAAAATCCCAAGTTTATCTTTTCCGTTATTCAAACACTACTTCGTTATTAATGAAAAGCACAAGGATATAGATAAATAAAACTGTTTAGAGAGAGCGTGATATTTTTTGGTATGTGCTGCCTTGATTTTCCAAACTCTGACATTTTCATATTTAGAGATGGGATAGACCAACCTTGACCCAAGAAGAACCGAACTCCTCAAGGCTCCCTGGCTCTAAAGGACTTAGGTCTCTGCTCAGAAGTCCTCCCACTGTCCATCCTGAAGTACTCAGGGAGGCACAGAATAGGAGGGCCCAGCTGACGGGCAGCACCTCCATCTTGCCAACTTGGTCAGCACACCGCTCATGCCCCAGTCAGTCCTGTCACTACAGCTCCTGCTCAGGATATGGCAGATACAGGGAGCTCAGGGACACGGAGAGGAAGAAGAGGAAGGGGCTGACAATCTAATGAGAGAGAGGTGGCAGATCTCAGTTCACAGCTGGACAAAAAGAGGACAGTAAACGTGAAAAGGGAGCGGGTGTGCGGAAGCACAGAGATGGGATCCTAGCATAGGGAGGTGAGGGTGCATGTGAGGTGCAGGTGAGGGTAGGAGAAGACCTCTAAATAAACTCTTCTCCATGTATTCAGATCCAACTCAAATGAAACACAGTAGTGACTTTGATTCCAATAAACATTCCATTTCTCCTCACACAAAAAGTACTAGCACTGAAGGGATCAAGGGGCACACTGGCAGGCAGGACTGCACTCGGTACCTGTTCTGCTGTTTCCTATGAAATTGGGCTCTTCAGGGCACCACCAGAGGCACTAGTGTGACTGTCTGCTCTGGGAAGCATGAACAAGGCAAAAACTGTCTCCTTCACTCTCGCTCAACAGCTGTCACAAGTGAAAATAAAGCTTCTTGTGGTTTGGGTCAAATGCAAAGTGAATGACTCTGCACAATCAGGGAAGAAACAAACCAAAGAAGAAAGGGTGATTCTTCAACTGAGGATTATTCAGCTGCAATGTTATCTCTACGCAGAGGTTGAGATGCATATCTTCTGGGCTATGATGCCTTGGCAGAAGCTGTCAGAGGAATTGGGCAACAGCACTTAGTCCAGTTATACACAAAAGTTAAATTCATTTTGTCCAATTCTCCCATCGGTGCAATTTAAATGAACGTTCATAAAGGCCTTCCTTATCACTGAAATTAATGCCACAGATAGTCTGAATGGGGATAGTAGGTTGCAATCTCTATCATTTCATAATTTAAAAATCTTTTTTTCCAATTAATGCAAAAAGGGACTGATATACATTAGGACAGGGAAATAGCCAAACACAGAAGCTACCAACCCCCAAATTTCAACATAAAGTCATCTTGATGAAAGCCTGATTTATCAAAAAGGAGGAAAACCTCTCCAAAAGTGCAGAGAAAATATTTATGGAGAATTAAACTACTGAGATGGACAAAAACGGCACATAAAAACAGCACATCTGCAGTTTTCCTGCATGGATGTTCTGGTTCACTGGTAGAGCTCATAAAGATCACTGTTTTTCACATGCATTGCATGTAGTCTGCATTTTTGGTGCAGATCTCTAACAATGACACCAGAAGGGGAAAAAAAATAAATGAAAAAAAAAAAAACAACAACCCAAAACAACCACCTATCTATTTTTTCCATCTTCACCTCTTCAGAAAGTACAAGTATAAAAATACCCAATGGTGGAAAAACCCATCACATAGTAAAAATACAACCCACAAGACAAACTCATCTGTGAAGTAACTAACCACAGCTTTCTTCAAACTCCCACTCACTGACTTCTGCCATTTGCAGCCCTTCTCTGCAGTGAACTCTTTAAGCAAAAGGCAATTCTGATTCCCTTGCCCCACACTGGTGACCATCTCACTCTCTACTGGTTGGCCACGGTATATCCCAAACCCTTCCTGCCATATGATTTCTGCCCTCAGCACACACTGAACTAAGAGGATATGACTGAGGATGATAAAAACTGGGTCCTTTAAAACAATACTAGGCAGATATTTAGACTACCATTTACGATCACCCACTTGAAACAAAGTGCATCTACACAAAACTAGGTTATCACCAAACACGAGTTACTGATTTTTATGGACACTGAAGAAAATGTTGTCTCTGTTTTAGCTGTACAGTCCTGTTTCACTTAATGCATTATGCAGGCATCTGAACAGTTCATCTTAGGAGAAAAATCAAAACTTACTTGCTGGGATACAGCATCACCTTCATATGGTCTTTTATTACTTAGGACATATAGCAGGAAACCCAGCTGTTGCAGGAAACAAGCTTGGTCACAAAATTAGCCATGCAGAAATTTCTCTCCTTTAAACTGTTTATTCTCTTATCTGATGTCCCATGAAAAAATAAGGTCCTTTCTGCTTTTTTTGCAGCTATTTTATTATTGCTATTTTGACAGCTCCTAGAGCTCTCATCTGCAATACACAAGGACCATATAAGCAGAAGAAAAAGACAGCTCCTGACCTAAATATCTCCTTCTCCTAAGAATTGCCATTTAAGAGTCTTTTAGTTGCTGCTGATTATTCCCCACTTACAAGCAATCCTCCCTGGAGAAGGATGGAAAATAAACCAAAGTATGTGACAGTCCAGTAAGTTGGGTCTTTCAGTATTCTCCATGAAACATTAGAAGCTTTTTCAAACAAGCAATATTAATCATTACCCTATCCTGAAAACTCAGCTCGGACCTCAATCCAGTCCAAAGATGTAGGAAGGGTCCTCCAGAGAATTGGCCGGATGTTGGCTTGTTTTTATCTCTCCCCACTGCTGCTGACCAGTGTGCCCACTATAACCAGTGTGTGCTGCACTAACAGCTCACATTTCCTGACCTCGGTGAGTTCATGTTGATTCTGTTTTGAGCTGAGACAGACGGATAGAGAGGGAAACACACACGCTAGTACTGAGACTCCTGTCTGCTGACCTAAAAAAGGAACTAACATTAAGAAATGAGAAAATCCAGCTGGTCTGATTTCTTGCCAGACAATCTACCAGCCATGAAAGAAATGCTCAGGTCTCAGGAGATCTGTGAAGGTGAGAAGGCAGCTGGTTTATAGCACCTGAAACAGAACCTGAAACTGGGAGTCAGCATGCTTGGGAACAGATACTTTCTTGATAGCAGTGTACATTGTTCTTTCATTTTGCTTTTTTGCTTCTGTGGCCTGACAATGTACCGCAAACTGATTGGTTTTTGACTGGAGTCCACTGTTCTGCATTTAGAGTGCAAGTAACTGATAAGTCATTTGGTGGGACAGATGGTTAAGACCAAGTAGAAGACAGTGGTTATAAGTTGATTTTTCTTCGGTAACAAAGAATAAATACTTTTTTCCTCAGCTCACCCTCCTTTCTAATGACAGAGCTGGAAAAGTTTTAGAAAAACTAGGACTGTCCTAAATTTACACTGTTTTCAGTATCCAGAGTTCTTTCACACATTCTTCACAACTAAAACTTAAAGGAGCTTCTTCCTTCTGACACGTCCTCTGCAGTCACTTCTTCCTGCTTCTCCAAGACTAGAAAAACAGAGTCCCAAGCCATTGACAAAAAAATGGCAAAAGAAAAAAGCTGGAATTTTGCCTGCCTGCATGTATAAAGGATGCATAGGCTGAAAAACAAAGCTTGCCCAGTCATGGCGTCTGGCAATGCCAGGGGCCCTGTGAACCAGAAAATGCTTTTAATTATCACCTCACTAATCACACTACAAGTTATTGCTGCTTTTTTGTTGTTGTTAAGTTCCCTCAGGGAATTAAACAGATCATGATATTAATCAGAAGGCACGTAGGAGAGAGGGGGCAGAATGCTAGAGTTACACGTGTGTTGGCCCCTTAAGGCTTAAATAAAGAACGAAGATTTAAAATCACACTGTCAAAGCAACTGAAGCCTTGCATGCTGCAAGCCTCAGCCCTCTGACCTATACAGCCGTGGCATTACAATATCTGATTTTCCCAGGATGCTTAATCTCAGCTGTTAAACTTCATCAGTCTCTGGTAGTGTTTACCCATCATCTGGATTTGCCACTTCCGAACTTTCCAGGCTAGAATCAAATGAGCCAGCTGCTACACTCCTCCCTGACAAGGACAAAAAAAAAAAAACACCCAACACAACAGTCTGAAGTCTGGAAGTCTTAAACAGCTAAGTCCCAGAAAGGCAGAACAAAAATTAATACAGCTGGGGGGAGGAGAGAGGGATGGAATTTAGAAACAGCAGTGAGTTTCAAAACGCAGTGCACAGCATTATGGTCATTGTAGGATACTGCGGTCTGAGGCACAGACTGTATTCCCACAGTCAACATTTTTTCCATAAAATATATTCTGGTAAAGAAACAGCGTCTTGGCAGCTTAGCTCTGGTACACACAAAACTGACACAGCGCAGACAAAAGCATCAGCGTTTCAGGCAAGGCAGGAACCAGTCTGCAAATGAACCTTAAATTACATTTGAGAGGCAGGGCGCAAAGGGTGAGGGGGGGAAAAAGGACAGAGTCAAGTTTTGAACACACATTGAGTTCTCCATCAAAGCAACCAATAAATGAACCAATTAGCACTACCATTCTGAGGGTGATTCTGACACGGCTGTCTACTTCCCAGAGAGAAGCCTGATGGCATGTCTGCATGCCAGACGGAAAAGGACAGTAGGGGTATGTAAGCTAGTTTTAAATGTGCCCTAGAGTCTGCCTCAGCAAACATATTCTGCTATGAAGCCACAGAGGATGCTGTGTTGCTGCAGCCAACCCACCACGTGAATTAGCTCAATTAACGCGAGTGCTCACAGCGGCACATCCAGCCACTGCACCTTTCCCCAAATACTCAGCACAGACTAAAAAGCCTTAGCAAACAAAGCTTGTGATCACAGGCTTGCTCTCTGCACTTGAACTGGTGAATGAAGTTATCTGTTCTTCATTTTCCTAGTACAGGATTATTTCAGCACTAGTCCTCCTTCAGGTTTATTTTCAAATCTCAGTGAATGGCAATTTCTCCATGTAAAAGGTTGGAACATCCAATAATATAAGAGTTCAGGGTGGGGCTGTTAACCACAAGGGTTATGTTTAACAACCTTTCTTGTAGGCAAACTGAGTAAACTGCTTTAATTGGCATTATGACCACAGTCATTTATCCGAAAATGTAAGCCTTTGCTGTTGTTAACATCAGTCACACAGTTAACAATTAAAACAGTTCTCTCCAGGTGTAAATAAAAACAACAGTCTTAGAACTGTACAACTTGGATCATAAGCCAAAGCTATAAAAAAAAATGAAATTCCAACATGAAACAATTCTCTTTCAGCCTGTAACAAGGAAGCAGAGGTCAGCCAAACATTTGGGGCCTAAAGATGACAGTTTGCAAACTACAGCTGTTCACATCTGGAGTTCAGATTTGGCCAAACTCCCAGTATTATCCATAAGGAAAAAAAAAAGAAAAGCAGAACAAACAAAAAAAGAAACACCACAAAACAACAAATTAAAAGAATGTTTTTGTTATTTGATAAGAAACATAAAAGTTAAGAAACATTAAATATAAAAAATGGTATGTGCAACTGTAACTCTGCCTATCAAATGCAGAATAAGGGTTTTTACTTTTCACAACAAATAGCATCAGGGCTGGCCGCAGAATGTCTTAACTTGCATTTAACCACAAGTCTGTATTTGTCAGTATCCCTCTCACTGGCTGCACCTATCTCTCAGCATAGTGGGGCCTATGCCACAGGCTGATACCCGTCTGCCCTGCTTCCTTCGCTGGCTTGGCAAACCTCACATAGTGTTCAGAATGGGCTCCTTTACAAGGCTGAAAAATCATATATATCTATGTACTTCCCTACATAACATGGAGAACGTTGAAAAGGACAAGTCCTGGCCACCTGCCCTCAGTTACCCAGGCTTTGCAGAAGACCCACAGCCCACCCAGCCCTCTCCTCACATTGCAGTTCCCATCCAGGCCCTGAGGAGGTAGATTCTTTTTTCTTCTCATTCTCAAAAAGCAATGACTCGCTTTATCTCCAAATAACTTCAATTTTGGACAAGAACCAAGACTGGAAAATTTCATGCTGATAAGCTTTTTCTGACTGAATGCAGAGGGTAAGAAAGGAAACAGTTATATGGCCTTAACTATAGGAGGTTCCCTTCCATTACTGCTATAACACGAAGTATTCCAAGACGCGCCAGGTTTTTGCTGCAAGCTGTACCAGGCACCAGCACTACACCGAAGTGCTCCATGAATGCATAACTCCAAAACAATCTCTCTCTGCAGTGACTCTTCTCTCCTGAGATGTATTACATTTTTTAAAGTCAGTGAAAAACAAACAAACAAGAAAAAGCAAAATATCACTTTTAATCCTTGGACTGCAAAACGGTTGAACCCTCCAGGGGCCAGGCAAGGCCAGAAACAACTTTTTTTTACCCCTTTTTCCCAGATTCGGGGGTGGAGGGGAGGGCAAGGAGAAAGGGAGAGAGCAAAGAGTGCTTGGTTTCAAATAGCAACATTGTCCAAAAGGGTGAAAGGGAACAGATGGCCGTGGAGAATGCAGCCTCAAAGCTCCAAAGAAAAGGGCTATTTTGACAGATCTTGCTGTTTCCTATTCAAGCATGAACACACTGGCATGGGGAGTTAAGACGATACAAGGAACAACCTCTGTTCCCAGCAACTGACTATGGGCAACTGGCCTCTGAAGCTCTCTGAGAAAAACAACATGAGACAGACAGACAAACAGATATGGCAGCAAGCCCAGATCTCAGCTATCAGGAAAAGGGAGGGGAAAAAAAAAGGGGGGGGGGGGGGGGGGGGGGGGAGGAAAGCAGAAAGGCTAGAAACAGCTGCCTCTTCCTGGCTCCAGTGCAGAGCATTAGAAAGAGCCTGTCCAGCCTTTCTCATCTTCCTTTTCAGTGAAACTTCTTGAAGGGGTCACCCTCAAGCTGTTGGTCTTTGCCCTGAGGGGAGGTGAAAGAGAGGACAGATCACAACTCGTCTAACTTCAGTGAAACCTGCTTCCTTTAATCACAAAGACCTCCCTCCAGCTAGCTAAGAGGAACTTTAAAAGTAAGAAAGCATAATTAATTCTAGATTTTTGCATGCAAAAAGGTTGAGAAATTTAAAGTCGTGGCTCCCACAGTACAAGTAATTTGTTTGCACAGTGTACAGCAGTGAGCCATTATACAGGAGGGCAGGGAGAATCATATGCACTGTGGGAAACAGCTCGTATATGTCCTGACTTTCATCAGTTCTCATCAAGAGAACTCAGCAACGGCTGTTTCATTCACTGATTCTGTGTAACTGGTATCAGGCAGGTTACAGTTTTGAAGGTCAGCTTCACATCCATTCCCAACATTTACAGCGAGACCTATGCCACTCAGTCTAATCAGGATTCACTCTTAGTGCTGAGTGGCAGGAATGAATCTGTGTAAATTTTTAATTAATATACAATTTTTTAATAAATTATTATTATTATTTAGAGCAGAGCGTGCTACATGGTTATTCCCCAGCCAATCCTTGTCCTTGGGCAGAACCCCAGCTCAATACCTACCCCTTGCTCTGTAACTGGGACGGAAGCAGTGGCAATCTCATGCAGGAACTGGAGGGAGGAAAAGAGGGGGCCCTGGGTGTAAACATTAACTATTCCCCCAACTCTTCCCTAGGGCAGGCAAGTATCTATCATCCCAATTTTAATATCCTCTTTTTAAAAAAATCATTGAAGGAAAGAGATAATAAAGAATTGTGGGTGTTCACATGCCAGAACTCAGAATGAAGAAATGCAAATGCTGCATGCTGATCCTATCTGTCCCTTTGTTCCTTCATCTGTGAAACAGCACTTGTTAACTTTAGTCAATAAATACTAAATATGTAGAAAAACAGACACCAGCAACAAATCAACCTTAAAATCCTCAGGCTCCAAAGCAATCCAAATTACTATCAAAGTCTTGGCTTTCTACACTACAAAAATGGTTTTGTTTTCATAAAAGATATCCAATAGAACTATTATTAACTGTAACTGTTAACTTATAACTAAATAGATAGGATCTGACTGTTAGAAGTAGTAAAAAAAAAAAAAAATAGTTTATTTAGGTTAAATCAGATAAAATCTGCTTATTTTCTTCCTAATTGTTAGCTTCCTGAACTGGAAAAAAAAAAAAAAAAAAGCGCTTTGGGTCATCATTACTAAGGGAATCTTAAATATTGATTATTGAGTATTAATGAAGTTGAACTTGTTAATTTGCCTTTCTTCCCATACTTCCTTGAGTACAGCCAACCTCAAACAATTGTGCAGTAGTTTTCACTCTGCTTTGCTTTTGTCACATGTCTCCTCCTGTTCTCTGTCACTGTCAATGTAATGAACAAGGCTCACAAACTGATTCTGTCACACTGCAGGACAGGTGGTCCCTCAGTATATTCCCACACATTCCAAATATTTTAAGTGTTTCACATCTGTTGTCTAACGCATTCTGAGTTCCCCACCAGAACAGAGGGGATGAAAACAAAAAGTTATATATAACATAGTAACTGACCTTTTTTGACACGAGTTCTGTCTTTTTGACAAGATGATAAATTTCAAAAAAGAGCTCAAACTTCTCTTGGTACATCACTAAAGAAAGTCTGACAGAAAAGATAACTTCAGAATTAACTTATGATTGTTGTAATAGCACACACGATATTGAGTATTTGCTTTTCTTTTTATTTTTTTGTAAGCACAGCGTATGCTGAATTTAAGGAAAATTTTAAAAATTAATGAATTAAAGTGATTTACACTTTTAGACCATACAAACCATTCTGTTAAAAAAACACAACAAAACCCAAATAATCTCCAATACTCACTAATACACAATGTGGGTAAGATTTATATAAATGCTTGGGTATGGCCTACAGAGCAGAATCTAGGGAAAAACTTATTTTTTTTCCCCTTACAAGAACAAACCTGATCAGATGTACCTCACAAGTAAACGGCTGCATGAAATTCTCCTAACTGATGAGCAGGCCATCTCAAGAAGACAGACCAAGAAATGAAAAAGCACTCAGTGTTCCAACTACTAAGCTACCACTTAAGAAGCTGAAAACGACTGCCAGGCTGTAGCTGGGACCGGTAGTGAGGGTTAACACTTTCACTGAGAGCAAAAATGTTATGAGATGGCAGTAACTACAAGCAGTTGTGAATCTGGTTTGTATCTCAGTGCAGAAGCTGGCATGTCTGGCTCTACCCGTACTGCAGCTCCACTGGGTACTGCCTTGTTACAGACTGTGACAGGAGACTGTCCCCTGCTGTATGACCAATGTCATGTCCAATAATATAATAGCATTCCTTTAAGCTCTTTGCCAGCATGACTGAATCATATGAGAGATTAGCAGTATAATTGAGATCTCCACAGTTATGTAATACAAATACATGTGGGGTTTTTTTGGTTGTTTTTTTGGGGGGCTTTTTTTATGCAAAAGAAACCTGTTCAGAACCAGAGATAAATATTTCTTGGGGTCATGACAGACTCACAACCTCAGCAGAACCGACATCACCGTGTGACTGCATTGAAACACTACCAGGACATGCAACCTCGGCACTTCCAATGGTACCAGGACTGCATGACTAGAAGTTAAGCATTGAAGCAAACTTACTCAAATCATACTGGAAGACAACTGCCTTTTTTCAGGCCTAGAGCAATGCTGACCGCAGGGCAAAGTATCTTATCAGCGCACAGCAGCAACACAGTGCTGGATAAGTGCACACATGGAGGTGATGCCTTTGCCAAGAACACAGAGGGCAAAGTAGAACAGAACCAGGAAGAACAGATTTTCAGCTTTCTTTTTAATAGTGTCACCTGTTCCTCTTACTATCCAAGAGGCCTCTAGCAGGCTGATACTACAGTGAGAAGTGGAAAGAGAAGAGAGGAAATTGAGAAACGGGCATCAGGGAGCACACCAGTCTGTGTCCAAGAGGTGAGAATTGTGGGAGTTTCATTCAACTTGCAAACCCAACATTACTAAACAATAATTTGGAAGCACAGATGTTTAACTCAATGAAACAAAGGACTGCCCAAAGGCTGAAAGATCACTGAAAAGTTAGAATAAAAGCTGCAATTATGTACAAAAAGTGCATTTTTCATTTTCACTCTGCAATGAATTTCTATAGCCAAGATGATAATTTCATGAGAACATGCAGCATGGACAAAGGAGTCCCTACAGTAGGTTTCAACAAAATTCCCGCTAACGATATCTTGTACTTGTGAATAGGCTTTCTAAACCTTTAAACTGAATTCTTCTAAAGAAAACAAGATTTAATGCATTTTCACCAGTATTACAGGAAATATCATTTTCTGTCTTTCCAGAAACAGAAAGCTTGTACTGTATTCCAGAATGTACATAGCATATAGATGTGTCATGAGATGACTTTACACAACCAACCACTTCAGAGGCATCCAGCTAGCCCCTTTAAAGTGCTCTGCAGTCCAAACAAAAGCTTATTTTGGGGGATATTGTCAGACAGTGCATCAGACAGACCATTTAACAAACACTTGGGCAGAAAGCGCTTGTATTAAATTACACATTACTGTCCTGTAACGTACAGTGCAGAGCTTCAGAGGTAAGCTCAAGCTGCCTTTAGAGCATGAGGATTTTGTCTGACAGAACATCATGCTAACACTTATAAATTGCTTCTGATACCCAAGAGAACAGCTGCATTCCTTCATCAAGTTTCATAAGGTATTATCTTGGTTATTGCCATGGTATTACCTAGGGCTTCATTAGCTCTTCCATGTTCAGTTCTTATGCTTTTACTTCCATGGTAGACAGCTGAAAAGCCCAGCTGTGCAGAGAAGCAGCGGTTAGTGAGGATATGACAGTCTTTCCTCAGAAACTATGTTTGATCTTGTCTCTTCACATGATGCTGTCACAGTGATGTTATTTCATAATATATAAAAGAAAATATTTTAAAGTCACTGATGACCCCATGGCAACATTAAGAGTGTTAAAATAGAATCTGAACAGTGATGGGAGATGGAATCCCAAATACACATACATTTTAAGTTTCAACTTTCTGAGTCTACTAAGGTTTAGTAATATTGATGCAGCAATAGCAACTTAAGGTACTAGATTTATCAAACTTGCTTTACTATTTCAATTTAAAATGCATGATATGAACACTGGATCAATTGTTATGTGACTCTAAGCAGTCACTTGATTTGCTATGTATTTTGAATCCATCTAGCTGTAATAGTTTCACAAATTCTTGTTATCTGCAATGAATTCTTGCAAATCATGTAAGATTTTTTCTGTATGTTTCAGCTGAGACCAAATAACTTCAGACAGTGTTCCACACTTGTCTTATCCTCCAAGCTAGAAAGCTACAGGATTTTAAATATATATTATTGTATCATAGAAGCAAAATAAACAGCTGTAAACGTAGCCAAGTCATCACTCTTTCAATCTCCAGCTTCAGTATGAGCTGCCAACACCCTTACAGTTTTCATTTCTGTGTGATTTCTCAAAACTGGAAGCAGGCTACATCTCAGGAAGTAACTTTACTAAGTTGCTTTTCCAATAATATCCCTTGAAAGACAAATGGCATCTATAAACATTAAGGATCATTTCCACACTTTTTTTTTTTTCCAACTTGCACACATTATTATTCACATGAGATGATATCCACAACACTGTCAATCAACTGAGTCTGGATTTCTTTTTTCCTGGTGAAAAATAATGTATAAAACACCCAAATGACTTTAAACTTTCACATCACTACTCAAATCGATAGAGGATGTCTTCTCCCAGTGGAAGGGAGCGCTCAGTACAGTTTAAGCTGTATTTTAAGGACTTCGTTCCTCTCAAGTTTGAGATGGCAAAATTAACATTCATATAAATCACATAAAACCATATTCACACAAAACTTGCAAAAACTGCAGCTTGGGTTGAAAAGTGAAAAATGTGAAAGAAACTTGGAGAAAATGTTATGCTACAGCATCCACTTCATAATAAACAAGACTATATAATACATGAAAAACTATTACATCATTTTATTAATATATTTGTTGCTTTCACCAGGCGAATGGCTATGGGTTGATGATTATGCCAGCAGCACCTTGCAAGCAAGGACTGCTCCCTAGGTCACGCCAAATCTGTCCTTCCAATAATAACATTGCACAGAAAATTCTGAAGATTCAAATACAGAAGCAAAGCTAGCACATCCAGTGCACATGGAATTTTTCCAGCATAACTTATTTGCCAGATAGTAATGCTAGTCATTAACCAATAATGTAATTCAGGGTATCTCTGCCTCATGTACATATTTAATCCATCTCTTTCCTGTAAAAATCACTGTGGCTTCGTGGCTGTCTTGGTGTCAGGGAAGCCAATTGATTTCTGCTTCTGGAAAAGAACATCATGGACAAATTCACTCTGCTTGATGTGACAAAAGACATAGTCCATCTAGACCACATAGTAGAAACAGCTAAAGGCCGCTTTTTCACCTCTTCTTGAGATGTCTGTCCTATTTTATAAACTGCAAAATGTAATGACTTTACACTTTCAGATCATTCAAACTTCTTCATGCTTGGGTTAGGAGTATATAAAACAAATAATCTGAGCAACATGGCAGACTATAATCTCTGGGGAATTCTAAGCATGCTTCTCAAGTAGAACTTGTAATGAGGTTGTGAGCCCTTGACTTTGAAAAGAATGTTGATTAAAAAGTAGAACAAATACTTTAGTAACTCTGTTTCCAAATAAGAGCATGATTAAAGATACTATCAACTTGACATGCACAATATAGCATTGAATGTGGACTAAGGAGCGTCTTAGTGAATGTGCTGAGCAACTTCATTTTCTTTCTTGTGAAAACAACTTAAAGTTTTGTTCTTATATGAGCTCTCAGAAAAACTGTATGAATTGGCAGAAACTTTCTGTAATTTAAAGATTGACAACTGTGAAATTCAGAGCTAGTATCACACAGTAGCACACAGGCATATCTCAAAAGCTTACATCCAGTCTCACCTGTGAACTAAAGCATCAGCAAAAAACTGAAGGCCCAAGTAACATAGAAAAATGAACTTCTCCTTAAAAAACAAGGTCTGAGGAGGTGGTAAAATGCATTTGTTGTCTTTCAACCTAAGACAAGGAAGCATACTTAGAACTGGCCCTTGAGGACGCTGTATGAAGAAAGAAGGTTCACCTGCCACTGAGCCACAGAAGAGCTGGAAAGGACAAAGTCTGCTGAGCAGTGACACTGTCTAGAATTCCTGAAATAGCAGCAGAAAAGAAAAACATTCTTCCTAAAAGCAATGTCTGTGAACGTTTCATAGATGCTGGATCTCAGGTTAGTCATAGTTTTAATACGCTGGCTTGATATGATATGAATGCGCTTTATTCACATATTTAAATACACTCTACACACATACAATATAAAATCTACTATAAATTCTAAATTCAAGGACATCCATCTCACAACCATGCTATGAACATGATGAAAACTCTTTAGAAAGTAGTTGTTAGGAAGGCATCCCCTGGATATTATCGATCACCATGACACTCCGTAACTTCCGCTCCTGTCAGAAGAGCTGCAAGTGATAAGCACTTTGCATGGCAGTATCTATTTAGACAGTTAAGGCCTTCAGCCAGAAATAAAGGATGCCCAGATATCTAGTACCTACTGGAGGCCAAGGATTTTTCAAAGCCTTATATGTAGGTTTTAAAGGATATGCTTTAGCATTTCTAGAAATTGCTAGAAGAGACACGTGATGACTTGAACTAGATGATAAGAATGGACTGTTCTTTACCTAGCATACCTTTTTTTTTGTTTTTTTCTGTAATTTACTTTGGACCCAGAAAAACACAGGTTTAAGCTTCCACCTTGCTAGTATCATAAAAATAAAGATCAGAAAACAAGTTGTGCAAATATTTCACTATACAATTGAGAAGTCAGATTCAGTAACATCAATTTAGTACAGAAACATAAGAGCAGAATTTGTTGAGAGTGTAAGAAATTTACCCTTCCAGCTTTCTCAAACAGTTTGTTATTAAAGTGACAGCTTCATGCACTACAAGGCAGAATATGACAACACACACTTGTACTTTAACTTGCTCACTTTACTGATTGCCACCTGCAGGTAGGTATTTATGGCCAGCTGCTAAAGCAGGCAGGGGGACTGGGAGGGATGTAGTTGGTAGCAGATCTGGGCCTAGTCACCTGAACTGTTTCCTACCTATAGCTTCCAGCCATTTCTGATGAACAGAAACATACTGACAACCTGCATCCAGAGCTATGACCATACTCACTGAACTGTATAACATACATTCTTTGCTCCAGTACTGGCTATGCTGAAATATTTCCAGACCAAAGTTGGTAAAAATAAATAAATTAATTAAAAATCACTGTGCTAATACATTAACATTTTGTGAAAACATGCAGATGCCAGTAAGTCTTCTGACAGTCTATACTGATACATGCCAGGTAGATTGCTGCTAGTGCAAGTTACTTTCTAAAAATCTCATGATAACTGATTCTTTGTAACTGTGTTAATTCTTTAATGCTTTAAATTTTATGGATTTTTTTTTTCCAGATCTATGACTTTTACTGTTTTATCCTTAATCTCAACTCTAATCAGATATAAACATTTCAGGTTTTACGTATTCTGACTTGAAGTTTACTTGTAAAGCAAGAATGATGAACACAAGTCTGAACACACTGACACTGATGTATAAAGATTGTTTATACACCCTACTGCATACAATTCACTTCCCTTAATACCATTCCTTTAAACTGGAATGTAAATACCTGCCTAGCAGCTCTACAGCTACATTAAAAGCTTACGTTAAGAAGAATCACACTGTAGTCACATGGGCTGTTCTGAAAGTAATGTCTCCATTTTTATCATATTGGCCCACTATGTCAGAAGTGGATGTTGCTAGTATGGCAGTAGAGGTTGAACCTTCCGACTGGCAACAGTGGGTCATCTCCACTGGTGCATATTTTTATAAACATGGCATGCAAGCTCTTGGTCACCACTGGTAAAAGGGCATAGCTAATGGTTGTGACTACGCTGAAAAAAAAAAAAAAAAAAAAAGTGTTTTGTAGCTAAGAATTTGCTCTATCAAACAGTGCTGTTGTGCTCTTCGTAGCTGTTGGAGCTTCCATGGAAATAAACAGAAGGCATTACTCTTGGAGCGATCTACATAGTGGGGAAGAAACAATGCATATACATGCAGAACAGCCCAGAGAACTCTACCCGTCACACTGGATACACATCCGAGAAATGAGCAAAATCTTGATTATGACAAGACATAATATAGTGTATTTATTAACCATCCTGTTATAACAGTCAAAATCTTGGGTAGTTTTGTTTGGTCAGTTGGTTTTAGTTTTAAGTGGATAACTACAAGGCAGGCACTTGCACTACCTTGCTCCTGTTTCTGGATTTACATTTTGAAGCAACAGATGCGAACACACTCTGGAAAACCTACACCAAAGTTCACTTGAAAAACAGTTTAATCCGAATAGAATCACAGCCAAATAAAGACTTAAAACCAGAAACAGTTTTAGGTACACTGTATGGAGTCCTTAGATTAACTGAGTTTGCAATGAATTCTAAAACACAGATTCTAAGCGTACCTATTCGGTTTTCTGGCAAACACGTTGCACAGCTTGGGTTATTACCTGTACAGGAGCTTCACCATGTTAATTCCATTAATATGCTGCTTCAGTTTTTGATAAATGATTTTAAAGATTCTGGGGTCTCAGTTTTGCTTTTCCTAATAAACCTGGTATAGCTAGCAGCAGTGATTCATTGTGAAGGACATGCACAGTTTCAGCATTGGTGTAGAATAATGCGCTGCTCAGGATGCACGTGTTCTCCATTTGAGCAAACCATTGAAATAAATATCACTGAAATAAATATTTATTAACTCAGCTATAAACCATTTCCCTTTCATACTGGACAGTGCTGGACAACAAACACACTGTAAGGAATGTTAATGACTTGGCTATTCATTCTTCTTGTATGCCTCATTTAATTGACTAATGTCACATCAAGTATACACACGTGTGACTTTTAAGTCCCACCAGCTCCAGTACAGTAAGGAAATATGTGGCATATATTTATTTTCCCACTACAAATCTACATCCCAGACTCTCTGAAAGGTAAAGAGCTAGGTTTCCTTCAAAAAACAATTATTTAGAGTCTTATTATGTAGCTAGTTCCCAGAAGCAAAGGAACTATACTCTCAAGGGAACTGAAGTGTAACTGTATTTTCAGATACTGTGATACTTCTACAAGTCTCCCAAACACTGTTCACTGTGTTATAGATTTAGTGAGGTTCCATACTGAAGTCACCCTTTCCATCACCTACTGCACCTGCTGCCTTGTACAAAATAGCCTTAAATAAATTAACCTCACCACTACTCAACAGCAAAAATTCTCTATTACTTTCTACGTTATAACATGGCAGAAGTCCCCCTTGAGAGACTTTATCAGTGATGTAATTTCCTAGTACAAAACTTTTTCATACAGTCAGAATGAGGGAGAAATGGGGGGAAGAAAAATTGTCTGAGATCAGCACCAAGCCCTGCCTTACCTCCCAGGGGGGATGAATCACGCACACTGCTTAGAATAAACACATCCTGGGTAAAGAGGACTGTTGGATGGATTGTATGGAAAACACCCTAACAGAAGGATTTTGTTTGCCTGAAGATGCTGGCCCAATGTACAAATAAATTAATTTGCTGCTCTGGGATTAAGTAGCTCTCCCAAGTATGTATGAACAGCTCTCTGAACAACAGGTTCATTTTTTCCTCTTTGTAACCCATTTAGTAAAGTAATCAGATTATCATTTATCTTTATTTCATGAGCATCTCACCACTCTCTGTGGTACATCTAGTTCCTAGATAATACCTAGAAATACAAATCTTCCATTCAACAACTTGCCATCCTCCCGCCACACTCTGTTAGCAAACACTCAGGTAGAGCAACAAGAGGAGTTGATGTTTGGCAGAGGGGAGCTAAAGACAGTCGTTTCCTCCTCTCCTTGCTTTCCTAGTTAAGTCTTTCTGCTGACTGGCATTGACCAGACAGGGTCTCAGTTTTAACAGTTATGTGAAAAGGAGAAGGGATGTCTCTGATGTGCTTGTACTGAAAAGAAAACCCACTTCAGGCTGGAACAAGCCAGGAGTTGCCCATTTAGAAAACAAAACAAAAAAACCTGGATGCTTTACATCAATCGAAGCTGTAGATTGTTTCACACTGGAACCGTGCATGCACACACACGCACCACAGGCTTCCCAGTGCAAGTGAAGGGGCTTATTAGAGATGAAAGGCGGCCTCACATCGCCCCTTGTAAGAGACCATTGTCCCCCTTTCTGCTACAGTGTTCTGTGAAGCTGTGGGAAACAAATGACCTCCGAGGCACAGCACTGTGTGCAACTGGGAAAGAAAAGGAAGGGGGAAGGGAGGCCTTGTTGTGGGAGGACCAGCGTCTGCACTGCCCCCTCCTTCCAATGATATTCCCACTGTGCCATCCCTGGACACAGCACGGGGCTTCTCAGGCCTGCAAATCTTTGCTGCAGTCCAGGCAGCAACAAAACCAGGGTCTCAGCTGGGAGTTCAGGACTGCCTCTTCCAACAGCACAAAGGGTTTTACCACCCTGCTTACTTGAGCTTAATGGTTAGTGTCCTCCAGACATCCTTCTTTTGATTCTACCTTTTCATACTATTGACATGGGACAAAGAATCCTGCTTTACTTGTAAGAAGGGTAGGGAGAGATCAATCAACAGAGAAACCAACAAGAAGTAAAGGAAGCACTCTGTAAAAGTGAGAGAAAGAAGGATGTGTGACACACAGAGGAAAGAAGTGGCTAGAGCTGATGTTTATCCTATGCCAATTATGAGAGATGCTCAGAGGAGCAGAGGACCTAAACAGTACTCAAATGCTGAACTACACCGAATACCAAACATCCTCATTTATTCTTTCTGGACTTTTCATCTTGTTTACTTGCTTATTATATCTGTAGATCAGCCAATACTCTGTTAGTAATCACATCTCTGCAGTCCCTTAGCCAGCCACAAGCATGGCACAAGTCAGGCTGCCAGAGCCACAGGATGCTCCTGGATGCACCAGGAAAGGATTTCTCCTGGACCAAAAGGAAACAGCAATTCAGCTTGCCCTGAATTTCTTCAAAACCTTTACCTATACGCTAGAAAGTTCATGCAGTAATTAACATTGGAAGTAATTATCTTCTTTACAGGCTGAAAAAGAAGATGGTATGACTGCTGTCATTATTTCTGAATTTAAAATACTTAGGGGATGCTGAGACAGTTTAGTAGCACAAACAGTAATTGTATATGGTAAAGTTGTTTTTTTCACTTTGAAAATCCTATAAAAGATCATATTTTCAATTACGAAGTGTTTACTGTTACCAACAGCACTACTAATTACATCTTGAAAATTTTCAAAATGTTATATACGTTTCCATGATACATTTTCTTTGTTTAGTTTAATAAGACTCAAGCTGGAGCCAGGCTTTAAGCCTAGTGCTACACTGCCTGACTTGCATATGCATACAGGAAATACCCAGAGCTAAACAAAAACTGTTCTCAATTATTTTAAGTTCATAAAAACATCTCAGAATAAGGTTCCGAATCCCTTTTTAGTTAATAGAAATACCCCTACAGCTGGAACCCAGACTGCAGCTCTAGCCACCTCTTTCCAGTGTCAACAAAATTTTCTGCTTCTGTCACAAGACTTTGACAGTTGCTACAACATCAATGAATCAAGTCTTGTGGTCTTCTCTAGAAAGGCTGCATTATCCCCAGTGCACATTCAAGAGGAATCAACAGAAAGACATCTTTAGAGTGGTTACCCACCCATAGTTTACACTGCAAAGTAGACTAGATGAAGAGAGAAATGCTTCCCGTAAAGCCAGTCAAAAGCCAAACAGATTCAAAAAAAAAAAAAAAAAAAAAAAGTGGATAAAAAAAAAAAAAAAAAAAAAAAAAAAGCTCTGCAGGATACAGAAAGCCAAGTGGCAAGAAAGATAAAAAGCTGAAAGAGCCTTCATTAGTCTTAACTCTCACAATCCATTGATGGAGAAGATGTCTCCACGATAAAAATTCAGATTTGTACTGACAGTGTTATTCCCCAGAACAGGATTATGTACTGTCCAATGTAATTAATTGTCTAAAAAACTTTCCAACTTTGCCTAAGTCCTTCAGGAAGTTTATGGTAAAACCACGTACAGAAGCGAGGTCTCCGATGGCCAGTCCTGTATTTTCAGAATACTTCTGAAAAGACTAGTGTGCGTATGGAAGCAATATCTCCATATAATAAAACGTGTCACTGTATACATGGGCTGTATCTGGAAGGCTGGAAATCCAATCGCAGTGAAGAGGTCTGAGCCAGTGTCTAAGAAATGCAAAGTTACACTTCTGAAAAAAAGCTCGCTTTACATACTGCCTTTCATGTTCCTTGTTCTTGGCAAAGAAGAACTCTCAGAGTGAAATGAAAAACCACTTCAACAGAAAGTAGTAAACAAGATTGTGCACAGCCTTTTGGTTCTAGTAATCTTAGGTAGGGAATTGTCTGATGTTTTCTATTCATCTTGTTGACAGTCCTTTCAATATGTAACTACACATAGATAAAGTTAATTAAAATGATTGCACAACCTTTGAAACAATATTTGCTAAGGACAGTAGCTACGCAGTGGCATGTGAGAGGCAGCCCATAATCTTAGGAATACCTAGTTGCAAAGAACAATAAACTATATTAAATATAAACACGGAAACCGGGAGACTACACCCCTGAGCACTGTTATACTCTCGTGTGTTCTGTGGGTACGATCATAAATTCAACAAAATCAGTTCAAGAAGAATTACTTCAGTGTAATAAGGCCTGCATTGATCACGCCTTTTCTCTTTTCCAAGTCAAATGAAGTCACTGCCAAACAGAAAACAGGCAGTGTTGACCAACCTTGTAAATCTTACACATTGTTCATCACAGTTGTATTTTGAAGTCTCTATAAAGGCTACTACCTGAAGCAAGCTCAGTCACTTTTGTTCTGTTCTTACACTGGAGAGTCAGTCTGTATCATAAGTAATCAGGGCAGAGGGAAGGCGAGCTAAGTACACATGCTTTTCAGCCTGCACTTATTAACATGCATCACAACAATTTTCCAAAAGAATATATTCTCAGCTAGCAAGTTGTTTAAAGCTCTGTACTGCAAGCAGAAGTACCAATCTGGCTCTCATTTTTATGTGGTTTCAGAAAGCAGCTGTTTGTGTTTACAGACATCAGCAAACAATTCAGCTTTTTAATCAAACAAGGGCTGCTTGGGTGCCTTTGCCCATGGCTATGGGAATCAAATCACTCTGCAAAACAGACCTTTTACAACAATACTAAGAGGCCCTCAGCGGATGCAGAGGATTAAAGAGGCATGTTTTTTGAAAAATCAGGTTTACAGTCTGTAGCTCTCTGCATCCTGGGTCCCAGTAGCAAACTTCGAACTCTCAAAAGGGCCCGGATGAGTTTTCTTTCTTCTCTCTCCAAACTCCATTCTTTCTGTCTCTGGCGCCTATGTCCTCTTTCTTTCTTCCACAGCGCATACGCAGATGTGTAATAGATTGTTAGTTCTAGTCTACTATGAAACCAAGTTAGGCAATCGAGCAGAGGATTTTTTCCTAACAACAGAGCAGCACCTTCCAATACGAACACTTGTGTGACAGCATTGGCTTAGAAATCGAGTAGATCATTAAGAGTATTGTCCTTCTTTCAGTTTAGTTTTGTAGAGGGCCTCTTCCCAGTGCAAGCCTGCTTGGAGCTGTTGCTGACAATTACAAGGTGTTGCAAATGTTTGTTTGCCACAAGAACAAGTTAGTCATTTCCCCAGAAATAAATTAAATACTAAGGTATCAATGAAGAGTCAAACTGAAAAGAATACAGGCCAAGGTTTCTGTGATCTTGCACCGATAGCGGATTCGCTAGCAAAGGAGGAGCACATGAACACTTCAGCTGTAGATTTTAAAAGTCAAAGCAGCATATTTCAGTGAGAAGCAACTGCCTATTTCCTCCTCCTTGATGACAGCCTAGTAATTACAATGGACTTACCTGCTGTATTTTGAAATACAACTCTAAGCCATGCTTTTGCAACTTTCTGAAAAGATCCGTTTACAGCATACTTTTCAATCTTCAATATTCCAGTCTACAAAGCCTCCATAAAAAAATGGCAACATGAGCTATGAAAACTGCATTCTACCGGGGCATTTTTTCTCTGCTAGAAAAGAAGCACAGAAACCAGGAGAGCTAATATCTTAGAAGAATCCACTAGAAGTGGCCTGCATGGGGGGCATTAGCATGAATAGAAAGGAGCACAGCCTCTCTTTTACAGCCAGGCAATCTAAGTCAGTTTTGTTAACACTGTCTTCCTGTCTCAACCAGGAATTCCAGGGCAAATTTGAAGACTTATAACATTCGCAAGATTGTATTTAGCCTTACATATGGTCTTCTGAAGAAAAAAGTTGATGAAGGCCACAAAGTGAATGTAAAAACCTACTTGAGATGGGCTACAGCCTGATGGAAGACATTAATCTAGACAAAACAACAACAACAACAACGACAAAACAACAGCCCTGCATCACCATGATCAACTGGGTGTCAGACCCATGGATTCACTATGATTGCCCCACAAAAAGGAACACAGATTCTCCATGTTCTGCCTGTGTGAGTGGTGTTACAGAAATTAAGAACCTCTAAACACTTGTTTTCCCTCAAGATTGCTTCATCTGTATCACTGCTGAAAGACCCAGTGACCGGCAACCTTGAAACACTGTTTTGATTTTATGTGATATCTGTTCCTCTTGGGGTCCCTAACCAAGGTAGCACATAATCCTTTTCAATAAAGCAACACTGTTTAGGCAATTCCCAAGACACCAGCTAAAGGAAAAAATAATAATCCTCAGCAAAGAATACACAAACAACTATCTGCAATCTAAAAGAAAATCCACTTAGAAGCAAACTAAACAGGAAACTGAAGTGTCATGAGTTTAAATGAGGGGAAGTTGCAGATGAGTTCTGCCTCTCCAGAGAATAAAAACATTTCAGCCTCATGGCCACTGACAGTGAAGAATTTTTTTATTCTGTCTCCTCAAAACCTGAGTCTGTGATCTTTATCCAGTGAGTATGAGGGAAGATTAACTTCCTCATAATTAACTTCTTGGATCTTTTACCTTGAGCACAAGTTCAAAATTCCACACAGCATCCTTATACAAAAAGCAGCCCCTGGCTTTCATAAACTAGGATAACCTTTCTCAGCAAACGCAGTTTATTACACAGAGGAATGCCAAACGTGAAGTTGTGAGTTTATACAGACACACCACGCTATTTGTGTAGGAGTGATTAAAAAACAGAACATACAAACAACGACTCTAATAAAAAGAATCGAAGAACAGAGCACTTTATGTATTTGTTATTTTGATTCCTAAAAGGACACACTTTGAAGAGTTGAATATGAAATTGTTGTCAAAAATCACCAACGATCAGTAATGATTAAGGCAATTAGACTAAATTCTTTTCTGAGCAGTAGGGACAATTTCTACTGAATTTTAAATGCATGCTCCCCCCAAGTTTTTAAAATTTCATTTATAGGCACTCATTACAGCTGATACCGATTATTGTATTTAATGTAATCCAGCTTGAAAAAGTTTAAGATATTATTCCCAAGCAAGAGCCCCACCTCTTTTGAACACTGCAGTTGTAACTGATGCACTATTAAGAAATGCAGGACAATTTCTCCTGACTGTGCCCTGGAGGAAGCAATACTAAACTTTCCCATCAAAGCCGCCTTCACCTTCAAAAAAGGAAGACATTCAAACAGCAAGGTAAGCTTAGTAATACTATGACTATAAAGGTAAAGAAATGTAATAGCAGAAATTTGATTAAAAAACTCCATAACATATCACAGATAGCATTTAGAGAAAAATCAACAGCTGTACTAGCAGACAAAAGCCAGTATCATAAGGGATATTGCCCTGACTGACTGGAAATTGGTAGGTACAATTTTCCACACCACTCTGATGGAAAACTTAGGAACATGAAACTAATACTCCCCTCGTTCCCCTTAATGTGTTTCATATAGAGGATATTTCTGGAATTACAAAATCAACATGCTTTACTTACAGCCATTGATGCTAATCTATGTGAATGAGTCAAACAATTTACAACTTCCATTTCATTAAGCGAGAATCAGAACACTGTAAAAACAATGCAAGCTCCTAAAGCTTCCATAAATAATAATCACTGATCAGGTTATTTCATTCCTTTTAGTTCAGGTTATTCATAGTGAGCTAAAACGTCCAAGGCATTTTAGGGAAGTAGAAGCCCAATGATGCCTTAAGCCCTTGTTGCCTTAAGAAAATTACCACATGAGCGTGATGGGAAAATTTTAAGTAAGATAGATTTTATACTCTGTGAATTATAGCTTTGTTCTGTTCTTCTTCACCTTTATGTATCTGCATGACTGGAGTAATCTGGGACATACCAAAGGAGTGATTTATTTTTCCATCTCACAGTCAAAGAAAACAAAATGCAGCAGATTTTCTCCAGAAAACAAGCTTTTGTGATGTTTGCATCCCGCTATTTTAGATAAGCGACAGAGACATGCTTCCACTTATAAAAGCATTCATCTGCAACAAATATAAGCCTTCTGAACAGATCTTCTAATTATAAACAGCAGATAACTGGTATCTAAACTTACCAGTTTTGATAAGCATAATGCTATAGCTGGCTAGGAATATACACTCATAGGCAGGAATGAGGGTCTCTCAAACTGGGCACCACTGGCCCCTGGGTCTTGGATCCCAGCATCAATGCAGTCAATCAGGCTTACCACTACAATAGGAGCAGAGTGAATGAAGAGAATGTGGTGATTTTTTGGCTCCTAGCCATGCCATTCGTGAAGCTATTATCTGAAGCAAAAAAGGAATGGTAAGGCCTTGCTAAAATAAGTGAATGTTACAGTGTTACAAGATTATTCTTATGCCAAAGACAAGAGGAAAGAAAACCTTCAGCTTAGCAGTGTGCTTCCAGTGCTGTCTGTGGTTACACTCAAAGCACAGCTTACAACTTGCCCCCTGCTTACAGCTGTGCGGCTCTGCGTGAGCTTATAATTAGACTTTTTTTTTTTTTTTTAAAGACAAAATAAGATTATGCTAGGTCTAGAATTACAGAAAACTTACTCCAAGTTTTCTCAAAGGCTGTCCAGCAAGAGCTCCTAACCGAGAAACCTAGAATTACATTGGCTATCATCAGACTTAACCTTTATAAACTCAGCCTTCCTAAAGTGAAGTCAGATGCCCACCTGTCATTAGCAGCACATCCCTGATGTGGGCTACAATATAAAATGACCCCAGCACCAGCTACAAGTTGAAAGCGTCCATAATTCCTTATGCTAGTAACATCAGCGTGCAGTTTGTTGGACAGATTCTGCAATCCATACATGAAGGTAGTTGTAGGTTTTGAGTTTATCCAGCATTAACTGCCTCTAATAGCCTAGTTCGGTCCAGACATAACAAATGGAAATGGCTTTAAATTATCCTTCCCCTGAGACATAATTTCATAAAAGAACAAACTCTATATGCACAAAGAGAGATTCCAATGTAAACATGTGGTGGAAGCTAAAAGCTGCAGCCAGAGTTAGGGCAAAGCAAGGGATACAATTTCAAAGGCAGTGATTTCTTTCCAGTTCACAATATACATATTCTTTTCCGCTGACTTTTCTGTCCTTCATGCTCAGAAGACCATGTATATTTCAGAAATAAATTTCTAACTTTTTGAGATGGGCTCTGCTTCACAAAGTGACCCTGGCTAGGATGCAGAATCTACAATCATCACAGGCTAATTGCAAGCAGCACCAGCATCTGACTGTCAGATAAATTTAAATTTATCTTTCATGTTTTCAGAAGATGGACTCTAGAATTTGAATTTCATTAGCTAATTTGAAATTCTTAAACTGCAAGGAAAAAAGAAAAAATATAGTGCATCGTAACTCCAGTATGAAGGAATATTTACTTTTTTATTTCTCAAGATTAACGCAATATCAGGCCTGATTTTATATTCAATGAGATGCCAGGCAGAGTCAGAGAGAATTTTTACAGAGAAATGCAATGCCAGTGCTAGCAAAACCTTATTTATGAACTCTAATTTACCTTCTGACATTCTGTCGCTCTGACAAATGCACCTATGAAGACATTATATCACAGCCATTATTATTTGGAGGTATGACTTAATCACCTCTCAGAAAAACTCAATACCATACCTAAGTTCCTAAAACTTCCAGCATTTTTTCACAACACTATATTGACTTTTTTCAAAACTGAAGCTTAGATCTCTAAAAGTTAGTCACTTTTGTAGGTTTGTCTTCTCAGAAGAGAAGCTGTTTTTAAACATTGCTAATATTCACTGCTGAAATAGCACCATAAGAGAATATAATTTGTCTATTGATTTGGTGCTGTGTGTAACGGCAGTGTTGACTGTGTTGTGCTAGTAAAGAAGAAAAAGTCCTCCATCACTGCAGGCCTATGATTTCAAGCATAGTTTTTAAATTAAGAAAATAAAAATAAAAATATATATTCAATTATTTTCTGTAATAAACACTTAAAGATACAAACAAAATAAACAAGTGGTCAGAAAAAAAGGTGAAAATACCAAATCCAGGAAGAAAAGGGTCATGTTTGTATAAGGTAACATTTGTATGCAAAAAGGATTAAAAAAATATGACTAGACAGCACTTGCATTGATTGTAGTCTGTAGCACTGCCATGATAAGTATCTGTTGATCCCTGGGTGGCAGAGTTAAGACAATTTGGTATGACCTTGGTCCCATGGATATGAACATCACTCGACAAGGCTAAAAGCAAGGCATCAAAGGTGAAAGGAACTGGAATTCCATGTGTTGGGTGCAGGCACTCTCTCTCACACCTGCTTTTTCAGGCTTCCTAAGGTCCTATCAAGTAAGTGAACATTTGGAAGTATCTTCCCTGACATAAACCATCTGAAGACACCATCGCATGCACTGGGAAATAAACCTAATTTCTGCAAATTCAGTAATAGAAGATTATGAAAATGAGCAGGAAGAGCAGCAGCCAAAGAGAAAAGATCCATTATCACGTAAGTTGGAACTCAGTCAAAAGGAAGTTAAAACCACCACTTTACTGTGAGATATTCAGGAGAAACAGTTATTTCTAGAGGAACTGAAGTTGCACAAGACAGTTTTGATGTAACAGGAAACCAAAACAAAAAAAATGGGATGCTAATTCAGAATTAGACACAAGCAATAGCCATGGTTTGCTGACTCTCTTATCTTCTTGCCAACTGTAGCAAGAACATGCCATTTGCAAGTCTGATAACTTCTTCCTTCTGAAGGCATAAAGTCACAAGAAAAGGTCACTTTTAATCTGAATCCCGCTTCCAAACACAGCAGAGTTTAGGCATGGTGGGAAATCAGTGCTAGAGCCTATTCCTGTTAACAGAAGAGGATCCCTTCATTTCTTCTCATCCATGGTTCTTTACTTTCTCCTGCTGAATAAACTCTATCTGTCTTTTATTTTAAGGTACTTATTGAACAGAAAACACACAATACCATAATGTTCAATGAATGAGATTTTCTTCTTCCCATCCTATCAACAACCCCATACACAGAACAGAACATTTTGAAAGTGAACAACTTGTACGTGGTATTCAGTTTGATTCAGAAAATTAAAAATGAACAAACAAACAAACAAATACCCCCCACCTCATTCAGGTAGCTAGCTATTCTTATACAAGTCACTGTATGAACACACTTCTGTAGAGATCATAAGGAACTGTTCTGGACATTCTGAAAAGTGAACTGAGTGAAGCAGCTTCCAGAATTTCCTCTTTCCTTTTATGCATTCTCTTAGGCTCTATCTCGTTAATCCGACACACATGAAATTTGGTCACCCAAAGGAAAGATAAATCCAGAGGATGTCCTCTCCTGTGGTTCATGCTTGCAATCCTCTGACTTAATGTTTCAGAGCTTCATTTGAAAAATTTTTTCTTCTCTAAGTAAGTCTTAGATATATATATATATATATATATATATATAAAGTCTAAGTCATTATATAAGCTCCTGACTGACAAGTAGCTGACTACTTCTTCAGCCAGCAAGCAAGATTCAAGGATCAATTCCGTTAATACTCGTTCCATATTCAATACTTCAATATATATAAAATGTATATACCAAAAAAAGTATATATAAAAACTTCAATATATTTATGTGACATAGCATAATATGGGAGAAGATACTGATTTCTATGACATGCCTCCAAAGTCTGTCAAATGTTTCCAACCAGAAGCCAACCTTTTAATTTCAGATATACCAAGCCGACTCCTAAAGGGAGAGTTCAAGGAATAAGTTTATGAACTGTATCACAACACGTTTGTTTATAGGAGTAAAACAAAGTTTATCTGCTTTGAAAGATACATGTACATTTGGGCTATGTTCTTCAACTCAGAGTTTTTCATCAGCATTTAAAGATTTTGGAGTTAGTGCAATTCTGCTTTTACCATCTGAACCCTCCTCCTCAAGGTAAGGGGACTATTAAAAATTGCCTGTGTTCATAAGCCATAACAGAAGAAGGAACATTCTTCAAAAAAGCCTTTTACAGCACACTGAGAGTTATATAACCAGAAGGGAATAAGATCACAGTTTGTGTACGTGGCTAGTCTCATCAGGACCTTGTTCTGTACTGGCTCAGTACTTTTTGCACCGGAGATCTAAGATCACCAAACCAGGGCAATGGCATTTACTGCTTGCTGTGGAAGTTGTTGATGGTCTCAGCACAATTCAGATATCCCACTCGGCTGGAGGCAGGTATGATTTTGGGTCTATTTTTGACGTCTATTGATGAAAAGTTAACAACCTGAACAATGACAGTGACAGCTATCAGCTTAATAATTCAAATAGTCCCATGAGAACAGGGCAGCAGCCACACCTTAATCCACATCTTTCATATCCAACTTTTCAAATTTCATTCATATTCTTCATCTGAGCCCTCCGTATTCAGCACACAGGAAAGTATGCAAATTTTCCTGAGCTATCTGCTCTGAGTGAATCATTTTTTTTCACTCTTGGTAAATATTGCTGGCCACAGCTCAAAGGAGCTTTCCTATGGTTTTGATCTCCACTAAAAACACAAAGGGTTGAGCAGCATGTATCCAGGAAAAGCTGTATACAGTGAAAGGCTATAAAAACTGCCTGTAGAGTCACCAAAAAGGAAGTTAAGCTCTTCCATGACACAGTTTGAAAAATATCACTGTAAGAATTCTGATTCATGTGACTAGAAACTATAATTTGCATCTATGCATTCCTCTTCTAAAAATCCCAAAAGCTTAGCCAGGACATATTTCAAAAGAAAGCACAGATACACAAGGCTGGCTTGTGCACCTCACCAAGCTTAATGTGACTGCATGCAGAAATGAGCAGTATATACACATGCTATATGAGAGGATGCATAAGTTGTTCCTAAAACATGTAGCCTGCAAAAGCAAAATAAGAGTTTTCCTTGAAAAGTTCTAGAAAATCTCATATAAATATTGTTAGAGAAGTGCAGAGCTTTAAGTATGCACTTTGTTTCATGCCTCAATATGATTTCAGATCTTAATTTCTTCCACAGATACACTTTTTTTGCCAGGTTCTGACAAAGCTCTGCCAAAACCAAATGATTACAGTTCAAGAAAACTTTTGTGCCTTCACCTAGGAGATGTATCAAATGGACCACATTTAGTCAGCCTTTCATTTTCCAATCTCATTTTTCCTTGCTGTAAAATCAAGGCAGTATGTACAGCCAAAAGAGTTTCCTGTGAACATTTACACTGGTCTGCTCTGCAAAAAGCTGGGTCAAGGACTGTTTTTATACAGATGTTTAATGTGGTCTTAAATACGTGAAGCAATAGCCAGTGTAATAGCTTCCCACAGGAGCCGCCCTAAAGTTCAGTCAACCACGCCGCTAGTAAGCTCTGTCTTCTAAGGTGGAAGCTCACCATTTCTTTGTCAACTCACCTCACATTAATAGACATACAGCTGAGAAGACTGAATTGCCAAATAGCAATCCCAAGCATAAAGACCTCTACAGTCTCACATTCTCACCAAACTCCTGAAGCCTTGCACTGGAAAGCCTTGCTATGACATGGATTGTTTTTTGTGATCCTCTTCTGAACTCTTCTCCTGTGTTTTCATATCCTCGTCAAAGTCCAAGGATCAGACAAACTCCAACAGAAGTTTATTACTGTACCCAAGTCTAGTAAACAGCATTCCTTTTTTTAGTCCTTGGCAATTCTGATAAAATGTCTTAGGATCACATTAAGAGGCCCTTTGCCAAACCTGATGAGCAAAGACTGCTTCTGCTGAGGAAATTTCAACTACTTTCCCACCTCAGAATAATCTCCAAAGCACTGTTTAAGTCAGTTTCTTATGTTGTATGCAGAAACTTGCATTCTTTCCTCTCGTTTACATCACCGTTATTTGGGTGTAGTAGAGCTATACAGATGCATGTCTAATCCTTAAAAAAGAGCTACAAACCAGACAAGGAGATAAATGAAATAACCCATTAAGCCATGAGGATGTCCTATAAAAGCTGTGCACAAGTATGTTGTTGAGCAAAAAAGGAGAAACCCTTAAATCCCACTCCCCATATAGGGAATTGCCCTGGGAAACATGTCCACCTCCAGTACGTGAGATATTTATTTGTAAAGGACAAAGGACAAATACACTTTAAAAGCTACATTTGCAAGCATAAAAGTGCAAACATGATTCCCCCTTATCAGTGACTTATGCCCTGCAAGATTTATTCAGAGAGGGGCTTGAATCAGACTCCCTGGCACTGCCACAGACAAACTTCACAGATAGTGGATTACCCTATCAGTAGGACTGCCAGGAGAAATCTGGATAAGGAGCAATTGCCGCTGTTTACATACACATTCCTTCTTAACTAACAAGGAAATTACTACAATTAGAAGAAATAAAACAGCCTCGTACAAACATATCCACTTACATACACGCATGTATCATACAGAAGGCCTTAAACCCAGAATAAAAATTGGGAAACATTAGTAAGAGATGGTCAGAAAATCAGACTTATCTGTCAGTTTTTGGCTGTACCTTTCTTGAAGTATTTTCTGCCCAGGTGCATTAAAACTGAATAAAACGAGGCTTATCAGTGGTAGTTAATGTAGAGTTTTGAACCCAGTACTTTGCTGTACTACAGCTCATAGGCTATGCAAGGAGACAGTGCTTTCACTGCTGGTTTGCTAGTTTGGCCCAAGTCAAGAGACCAACTGACTCTAGAAGAAAGCATGTTTCACCTTTTGGTCATTGGTTTGGATCCACCACAGGTCAGTAATAGCCAAATGTCATAACCATCACATGCTGCATGCAGTCTGGTACAAAATGGATTTGCCAGTTTACTGCAAAATATGGCAGAAATGCAATCCACATCACCAACAGCTTTTCCAACAGCTTTAGAAATCCAACAAAAGATGGAATGGGAACATGAGCTTCCCTTCTGATTGAGGTTGGTAGTGAAGTCTCCATATCAAAGCTGAAACACAACAAGAAATCAGTAAAACAGCTTCTGCTACTAGATCTTGTGTTTAGTGGTCCAATTAGAAGAAAAAGACAACTATGGTTTACATAGCTTTCAGCTTGATGTCTTACAGTAACATGAAAATCTATGAAGTACTGTCTGCTTTCAGCAAATATTTTCCTAACTACAGATGGAAGTACAAGGCATAGTTTCTTTGTGTCAATACCCTGAAAGAAACAAGATTCTTTTCATCTAGGCTATATTAGGTGTCAGGAAAATGTTAATGTTGACCATGAGGTGGGATTTAAAACACTTTTAAAACACACCTTGGTTACATCTGGTTAGTTACAGTAAGATTGTCATTGGCATTATATCCAGTTACTTTTTCAAGGAATGTCAACATTTGAGGGCTATGACTTACTGGTAGTTTAATGTTATCCTGGGATTAATAAGAGAGGAGAAAAGTAGACTATGAGTTATGAGAGGATATGTATTGCAAGAGATTTGGCAGGGCAGAGTTCTCATTAGGCCAAAATTCAGGATGTCCTAGGTCTGTATGTATGCTATTAATCACTAGTTAAGGCATACCAATAAAAGCAGTTTTTCCATTTAAAAATACATTGCTTATTTCAAGAAGGGCAGAATTATCCTATCTGCTCAGTTCAGAATTTGGGGAAAAGCAGATTTTCTTCAAGTTCAACAACCATACATCAGACAGAGGGCTCCAGAGACAGTATTCTTTATCTTTCACTTTTAGGCAGAGCAATTTTCCTTCTAAAAATTGAAGAAGTATTTGTTCACCTGAGTTGGTAGAAAAAATAATCTTCAAATTACCAGCACATTTAACAGCAGTAGACTATGATAATTTATGATTAAGGAATTGGAGATTAAAAGAATTAAATTCTTGTCTTTTACATAAGGCCTCAGTTAATAGACAAAATACATATTAGAGAGTCACCAAAATGTATAACTTTGTGTATGGATTAATAAACAGATGTAACAAATGCAGCACAACAGTGAAGAAGATACACAGAAAATGATGATCAAAAAGTAGAAGATCTGCTAAAAACTTTGAAGATAAGCAATAAATGACACTTTCTATATGCTGGCTCTGTAGTTCCCTCAGATAAGAAACTGACAAAGAGTCCTCCAGCTAAATACATCTAACATGTGGCTGCCTTATTCATTTGCAGAGATTTGGGAGATGGCAGAAAAACTTGGCAGGAGCATACTTAGTGGCTAACGGATTATAGCGTTGAGATAAACATTCCAAGTTTTGTTTCCTGGACTACGTGCTCTGTTAGAGCTGTACTGATCGCAGAACTTGCTTGCACAGGGTTTCTCTAATATCATCATAGATAGAGCAAAGGAAGATCATCATATGAATAGCCTATTTGCTGTCACTACATAGTCAAGTAAGACAAAAGATGATAAAATGGATAAACAAAATCATCATCATCTGCTTTGCTATGTAAATCTGCTGCTATGTAAATAGCACCGAGATGTTAAGGGCAATAAAATCTTAGAAAGGGAAGATGCAAGACCCTGGCCTACAGAGTCTATATGGAACACCACCAAAGCACAGAAGATACTACAATACCAAAAGGTAAAAAGAAATTTGCTGTTTTTTTTCTTCTCTTTCTTTCTTTTTTTTTTTTTTTTGACAGACAAGGACTGATATTTTAGACATTGCATTATTCCTTCAAAGACCGCAGCAATTAAACCAACATGGAATCATGGCCATGGAGAGGAGACTGAAAAGGAAGCAGAAGTAATGGAGACAAGTAAGAGGATTTCTTTTGAGCTCAACTGTCTGCACTAGCAGGGAGGCATTAATAATCATTCTGTTCACTCTACAACAGGCAGCACAGTGTTATCATTAAAAAGATGATAGGTATAGATATGAAGTTAAATACAATACAGAAAAACATTTTAGCATTCAAAATAAGTAATCATGTGGTTACAGGAAGTCAACTCTGAGTATCTGAACTAAGAAAACTCCACAGTTTCAAGTGCCCATGACGCAGTCTTTTCCAATAGTGTGTAAATATGACATGCCACCTCAGCAACACCCAGGACCACAACATTCTGAAGGTGCCAAAGGAGGAAACCACACTGCAAAGAGGAAGCAACAAATTCAGTTTAAAAAAGCTTGCAGGTTTAAAGCAACTTTGTCGTAACCAGAAACAGCTATTAATTTAGAAGCAGTAACACATCATTAGTAATTAAACTGCCAAAACTGGGTAGTAAGCTCTCAACTCTCGTTTTCAATGGTACTATTGAGTACAGAGCTTGCTCACAGCTATACACAAGGCTACCACCAGCAGGCAATTGTTAATAAGAGAGATGAGAATATAGTATACCACTACCACAGATATCTGTGCAAAATGCAGGACAAACAGCACATAATTTCACATAGAGGTAAGAAGTAGGGCTGTCAGGTAAACAATTTTATTTTCATTATATTGTTCAAAAATACAGCAAAATGAAGACCTCACAAAACAACATTTTTTGAGTGGGAGGCTGCAGGGGGGGAAGAGAGAGAGAGGAAGAGAGAGAATAACCCAGATGTTAATTGGTGCAAACACGCCTAGTTCTGACCAAGTTTCCCCTCATCTTCAAGACACGCATTTTATCAGGCTAAACACAACTCCACAAAACACATCATTGATTAAACTTTTCTTCATGGAAACTACTGTTGTTACAAAAAATTTCAGCATAATAAAAACAAGAAATGCTTTATCATGTTGAAGCCTGATGAAAATCCACTGCTTTATAGACACGGTAATCTATTTATCTGCTTGAAATACATCTAAGTCACTACAGCAAATTGCAGGTGAATTTCCCTCACTTTAAATACTGATGCAAAAGAACAATAATCAAATCTTGGGCTGAAACCATAATAATTTCAAAATCACACTAATTACCTGGGCTGGGTTAGATTGAGTCCTCAATTGCCTTGCTTGAAAGCCATGTTAGTGATGTCAATCCAAATACTAATGCAGATATAGGATAAGAGGTATTTTAGGCACAGAATGGATCTTATTGGATAGATCTGTTAGAATATGGGAATTTACATACATATAACTGTCAATGTGTTTAAAAAAAAGAAAAACAACAACAACAAAAAAACAACAACAGCCAACTCCTATGCAATATGGATTTGCAGAGAATCTTAGAGCCCAAAACTTCAACCACATAAAATGTAATTCTGGATTCAGACTGATTATGAGTAATTTTAATTAAGACCCAACCTGCATAATTTACAGTTCTCCCTTAGTAGCATATGACAAAATCCAGTCCACTGGATTTAGATTTGCTAAGCAAAACCAGCAAAGAATGAAATTTGATAAGAAGTTGAAAATCTACCATAGAAAAAAAGAAATTAAAATTAACTGGTAAGAAAGAAAAAAAAAAAAAAGAGATTAGGATGAAATCAGATATTTTAAGAAGAACACAAGAATTTATTTATTTTTTGTGTAAAGACACCACATTTATTCGCTGCTTTTTTTTTTTTTTTTTCTTCAAAGCTACAGGGGGATAGCTGATGAAACTTTAAATTGTAGTTCCATACCATTTTGCTTTTAAATTAAACAAATGATCTCAGTTTTTGGAGCAGTGTTTGACTCTAGGGAAACTATGCCATTAAGAGAGTGCCAGAAACACATCTAATTGATGCATGTCCCAAAAACAGCTCCAAAGAGTGCAGACATACCAGATATAGATTTCAAGGAAATTACTGAAAGGCAACAGAGCTTCAACAGAATGTGATATGTGAAACACTGCATATGAAAGACTAACTATCAAAAGGGTAAATTCAGTTCAAGAGATATCAATCTGATTACCTAAGAGGTACTATGAATTGGATATGCTCCTTTGCGCACCATATCCAAACCTAGACAGATGGAGGAGACTTTATGCTCCATTTTCTGACATGTAATTAGTTTTTAAGGAATGATCAAGTTACAGATAAAAGTTTCAAACAACTTTTTTTATATGGAAGTGCTGTGTACAGTCACTATTTCCATGAGATTTTCTGACTATTTCCTTGAGTGGCACTGTAGACTATGAGCTCCATGACTTCATTTTTCTGTTCTCATTTTCACTTGAATGCTCTCTGTGCACCTGCCTGACAGAAAACCAGTCCAGCAACATCTCTAAACAAAGCGCTCTATATAGAGCTCAAACTCAGGACTTGTACAGACTAAACTGAGTATAATTGTATGCAATACAGTTTTTTAATTCAAATTTTTAAGTAATTTTTCTGCACCATCTTCTCCTCTCTCCTTCCTGCACTCACTGACATATTTAAGGCTTCAACGCAAAAAAGAAAAATGTCAAAATAAATTACCTTTTGCAGGCCCCACCCTTGCCAGGTCACACAGCGATGCCACAGCCTAACTCACAGGACTGAGTAGGATGAAGACACTTGCCTTTGACCATCAAATCAAAAACATCACTATTTTACACTCTGGTGAACAGTACTTTTGAAAAACCCATTTGAAATCTATTCTTGTTGTTGCTTATAAGCCACTTGTTAGACTGCAGTAAAACAAAGCACAAAAATCTCCAACTAGGCCACCTTTAAGTTTGCATTTTATACTACAAAGGCTGCTTGCATGTCTTATCAATGCTCTTCATTTCACAAACCACAACAACATCCCCGTGAGGCCTTCTATTGTTTATTCTGCCATCAGCATTCCGCATCTGGAAGATTGTGCTCACATCTACAGGTAAGTAACAATTATATTTTACAAAATACAGGAAAAGGCTTTGCACAGTTCTGCTAGCGTTGCCCCATGTAGCTTTTAATTACTTTGAATCGAGCTTTTAATTATTTCAACAAAGAGAAACATGGGCAAGGAGAGTTTAGGAACAAGTATTTTGGAAGGGGTGACTTGGGAGCAGAGCAAGGCAAGGTGGCAGGGCAGGAGCTGCAGCTGGTAGGCATTCAGCATTGGTGGCCCAGTCAGCATGCTGCCTGGGAGCTGGGGCTCGATGCCAGCCAACTGACAGGGGAGCGAGGGAAGGGGAGAGTCCATGAAGAAAGGCTCTAGCAGCGTGGGAGGACTATGACCTTTTGATCTCCGAGATGTTCCTGATGTACTATAGTGACATGTCAGCTCTAATAGGCTACAATCCCCAACTGGTGGTAGGGGCCTACAAATTACTGTGTGATCTAAAGGCATTTGTTGTGATGATCCTGGCCTGGAAGGGGCATATCACCACTTCCCCTGCAGGACTATCTGGCAGCCTATCCCAGCGGTTCCCAAACCCGAGGTCATAACCTCCAGCAGGGTCAGGGCAGCGCAGAGTGGGGTTGCAAGCCTGACAGAGATTCGATTGTTTATGTTAGTACTTAGGGTCGCAAGCTCGGCTGGAGTGAGTTCATCACCAGAAACAGAGGCACAAACAGAAACCATTTGGGAACAGCTGGTCTAACAGATTTCACACTCAGGAGCTTCTTCTTGATACTCAGCTGTGCCCGTGAGACTCTGTTACTTGTCCATGTGCCAGCCTGAAACAACAGCTCCCCTACCAGGTACCACAATGGTTCAAATTACTTTCAAAGAGTCATGGCTGCTTACCCAGTAGTGCGTCTGATTCAGGTTTTTATTTCCAAACAAATTTTCCATTGTTAATAGTGAAATCATTCATGTGTAAGCCCCTAACTTTACTACCCTTCTTCAGAGATATCTGCCTTGTCAGCCACCAGCTCAGGCAAGGATCTTCCATAGGCCGCTTGGCTATGAGACTGGAGCAACGTTGGGAAACTTAGGAGTAGAAACCGGGATACGCAAAGCCCTTCTCTAACTAAGCTCCAGGCATTTATTCTTTCTACCACTTTTTCACCTATCTTTATCTCTATAGCGGCATGACTACTTCAGTTGCTCTTCTCTGAATGCTTGCTTATTTTTTATTTCGATAGTATTTTGAATGAGGAAGCAAACAATCTAGATTAGATGCATTTTCCCCTTGTGGAGCATGCAAAATCTGCTCAAACTCAAGCTGCCGATTTTCATTAAATTAAGAGATTGTGCACCAACCATACGTTGTGTTTTTATTATCTTATTATATTTGGGTTTGAATGTAACCTTTTAGCAGCAGAGCATCACTACAAAGAAGTTCATTCACATAGCAGAGCACCCAGCTTCAATCTCCAAAACAGGCTAATAGGTTATAAAACTTCCATCATCTAAGACAATAAATCATTATTACAATAATAAAGCAGGAAATACACACAAATTAAGCAGAGACACCAATGTCTTCTTTTTATGACTAAGGGGAATCATCAATCATACAGGCTGCTCAAGGTTAACAAGGAGCCACATTTTCAAACATTCTGCAGTAAATCCAGAGGAAACCCAGCTGGAACTACAACCAGAACACAGACAGCTGACTTTTGAAATCATTCTCTGTCCTCTTTTACTGCCTCTTATGGTCTGCATAACATCTGCACCAAAGTCACACCTAAATAACTCAAGTTCTGAAGGTGAACAATATGCTTCATGTAATGCCACAAGCCAAATTCAGGTGCTTCATTGTAATGTTTTCCTCGGGTACAGAAATTCGTGGGATCCCTGCCAGTCCCACCAGGAGAGGGATCCACTGTGGAACTCCACAAGACATGGGACTGAATGCCACCAAATAATGATGATTCTTTTTTTTTTTTTTTTTCTCAGCCTCTGTTTGCACAGATTAAAGGAGTACTTAAGAACCTAAGAACAGCATGAAGCAAATGTAATTGGTCATGGTGCATGGGGACAAAGGGTGCTTACTTCATTCCTACCCTTGAATTCATTGTCACAACGCATTCTGAAAGGTAAGTGAACCCGAAGTCATTCCGTCTAAACTGGGGTACAACGTAGGGCTGCAGAATGAGTCTAGAGCCAAACCATGTCTTGTATATCTGATTTAAGCCACCAGTTTGAAGCACCACAGAAAAAAATGCAGTTTTATTTTCTATTTCGTATATAATGGAGAGAAAGGGCAAGGGTAATGGAGAAGATGGGATTACTACCATTATATCACCAGGTCTCCTAATGCTACTGTTATGGTATAAATAAGATTCTAAATTCCAACCTATATTAGAACATAGTGTCTGTATTCACCCACACTGAAACATGAGTTAATCTCATTTTAAAATGTTTAAGATATGACAAGTAGCAATCTTGAAATAACGCTTTACAGCTATATACCATGAAAATCATTGCATGCTCTCAGTTTATTGCAGTTGAAGGAAAACAGGAACTAGTATTAGGAAATAGAATTCTCATGCAAATCCATCTCACTTCGTGCTGTATGGTGCAAGACATACTTGGTCTTGCTTTGTCTCAGCTGACGTGCTATCTTCTAACTACTCAACTATGACTATAAGCACTTCTGTTATCATGTCTCTGATGGTATAGATGAGTGATTCCCAACAAATATACCTGAAGGGATTTTGGATTACAAACTGTACTTAAAAGATTGGAAGTCATATCACACCTTCAGAAAGAAACCACAACAAAGCAGTAAAACTTGGTATTCCACCATCTCAGCAATTAGAAAAGGAGGGACAAAGATTCTCTTAAGCTGATACATAGAAGCCTTTGAATGCTCCTGCTGACAGTTTTCAACCCTTTCATAGTCTAGATCAAGTGATTACATCTGTCATTCAGCTTGAAACTTCCATAAACATGTACAGACTCTGTACCATTGTTTTACTGAGAGATTTATCTTTCAATTAAAAAGTCGTTAAAATTTGGCTGGATGTTAAATGCCACTACTTCCCACTTGTTGAAATACAGCAATCAAGATCAGTACAGGTTGACATGTTATCATGAAATCTAACTGCTCCATATACCACCACAGCTCTGCATCATGTAGAAACAATCACAATATCATTTCCCCTAATGGTTAATATCATTTGTTCCAGGCCCTGTAATGACGGCGCACTTCCTCAAAGCACTGACGTGCCTACTCCATTATTACTGGGAGCAGTTACCAGAAACATGAACACAGTCCAAGCACAAGAGAGAAATCTCATTATCTTAAGGCAGGCTTTTTTTTTTTTTTTTCTTTCCCTCTCTCTTACATATATCAGTAAGAATTATAAAGGTACCTGCTTCTTTTGGCAGTTACTGCTTAGCTACCCTGAAGTGAAAATGCTACATACTACCCTGGCTCCTACCAGGTTAAGGATGAGTTCTTTTCTCACCTTTCAGTGCATACAAGCCTTTTAACCTTTTTTTTTTGAACATTTCCTGAAGCTGAAGAAATAACTTCAAAGGCAGAGAACAGACTGAAGGAAGAGAAAGCTTCCCACAGTGTCACTGACTTGGATCCCAGGGTCTATGCTGGGGTAGTTTTTTTAGAAGACAGCTGAGATACGAAGTTCAGCACCACAATAAGGAACTAGGAAGAAACAACTCCACCTGTTCCATTACACTTCACATGAACTGGAATCAATGAGTTGAGCAAGCTGATTGACTCCTACAAAAGTCATAGACACCCAGGGCTTGGACCTGAATGCACATTCTGATGGATTCATCCAGCTCTGCTATCCCAGCATGAAGGAAAATGGCCTTGGGCCTGGCAACAGTACCATCACATAGAAGGTGGCAATTTCTATTGTGAAGTAAAAACAGATACAAATCTCATTATATTTCCCTGCCCCATTATGACAATAGAGGGCATAAGATGTATTTGAATACTTCACTATCAAGATAAACCAAAAAACAGAGAACTCTATTACCTTTTCAGGTATGTGTTTTACTGCTCAGAGTTCACACAACCACATTAGCCTTGGGTAACATACCTCTGGTATGCATGGATGTGGATTAATTGTTGGAATTTAATGCCAAGTTACTCGGGAAGTATATCTAGTGTTACTTGTACTCATATATTTTTTGCAAATTTAAAATCCACTGACCTTTACAGGATCTACATAAGAGGTCATAGTTAAAAGATCTTTCTCCCACTGTACCACAGATTGTACTCAAGTTACATAAACAGGCCTAGAGATATCCACACATCCAAATTATTCCATAATGATAACAAAAATGACAAAAGTAATGTTTTCACTAACTATTCCCAAATATTTGGATCTCAAAAAGCCAGGGTGGATTCTTGTTAAAAAGATAAGATATTAATTTATGAATTTTATCATTTAAGATAGATTCATTTTTTAAATAATAGTAGTGTTTCACTGATACAAGTGAAACGACCTCCTCCATCATAAATTGTGTAAATCAGCCTACAATAGAGAGTACACAGTTAAAATATTAGAGGCTTAAACCATGTCAAAACACTATACTTTTATTTGAATTCAAATAAATCTGGAGTACTATATGACTTATTATTCATTATCTGTAAAGCTATAAGGAAGAAGTGTTTTAAAAGCTTGTTTAACAGCTGCTCTATTCATAAGCTCACAATTCCTGAAAAACAGCAACGTTTGGATTCTCCAGAATATTCTTTTTGATTTTTATTAAGTCACCTGTAGGTCCAACTTTAAATGTAGCATACACATAAACCAATAAACTAAAAAAAAAAATAAAAAACAAACAAAAAAAAAACAACAAAAAAGCAAACAACAGCCTGTCATCTCTGGGGCCCCCTCACTTCTCTTAACAATTCCTTCACTGTTTTCTCCCCATTCAGCACCAGGACTGAAAAAGGGGATTTGAAGGAAGAGAAGTAGTAAACAACAGAACTGATTCTGAGGTGAACATCAGGTCAACTTACTATTTTCCCTATGAGAATAACTTGAAAATCTAAGAAGAAAAAAAAAAACAACCAACAAACAAACCAAAAAAAAACCCAACAAAACAAAACACAACCCAGCAACAACACAACCAACAAAAAAGTGGCAAAAAATATATCCCACACCTTTTAAACCAGGGCTTGAAGTGTAAGAAGTTTCAACAATCTGATAGATGAATGGGCAGGGCAAAGCAACACAAAGAAGCCAAACATTCTAATTTAAAATGTTCTGCCCATAGACTGAAGTCCCACGATCACAAGTAAGAAAATTTTGCGGGTGGGAGATATTATGGTACTTATGCTCAACATCTTAAAAGAACTCATGATCACAGCACAAAGATGCACAAGAGCACAGAACAAAGATGAAAAGGTCAGACTAAACTAAACTCATTGCTCACACTGTGCATTAAAAGTGTGCGAGCGTATAACAAACTGCTTGATGAACACTAATGGCAGAAGACTGAACGGTGGCCTCCCCAGAGTTAGCATGTGTTTACAGACAATTTTAAACACAAAATAATTCTGACTTCTTAAAATAAATATTTGAAGGTGCCAGCTGAGACTGAAGAAGCCTGAGACAGATTTTTTTTTTGCCTTACATTTTGTACACGGTTGGAGGAGGATTCTGTTGTCATTCATGCCAACACACTCCTGATTTTCTTCCAAGAAAGGTGGGGCTCATCTTTGATGTCTGCAAGAGGAAGTGTGAGCTTGCAGCTGACAGATATATTAATAGGATAGGCACTGGTGGACTAGAAAGGACATCAAGTAGGTCATAGTGTCCTATCTCTTTCTACCACAGAACAATATGCTTAATTTTGCTAAACTCGGGCTTTCCAAGACTAATACTTGTCAAACACAGAAACATCACCTTCCAGTTAGCACTCAAACAGACTGCTTGTGAATTCATTTCTAAGGATCCTCTATATTAGGTAAAATCCAGTCATGTGAATTTTGCAAAAATAAAAATTATACATTCTCAGTCACAAATAATGGCTTAATCCCCTAGCCTAATGCATCTTAAATCTCTCTCATTATTAGAGAGATGATTATTTAAATAATTATTTAGGGCACATTTCTGCAGTCTAGTAACAGTTGTGGAATGGTCTGACATCTCCACAATTAAAACTAATCTTAAGGCATCTTAAACTTGTCTTTTACTAGAATGGTTAAAAAGCTAATCCACAAAGCAAGCATAAAAAGTAAATACCAGCATTCACATCACTCTTACTCAAGTCTATCCCCTATGATGACAGAGTTTGCAAGAAGGCCACGTAAGAACAGTATGTCTAATAAATATGAGCTGTCTTTCAGAAAAGAAGTCACGGACTTCTGTGTCTGAATCTTTTGAAGTGGCAGAGAAACACACCAGTCTGCAGAAGCAAACATGCAAAGGCCAAATGAATGCAAGGACCCAGTCCATAGCTACAGAAACTTTCCTATTTTATTCAACATTAATTTGTAGCAAACAGCACTTTTTTTTCTGTCTTAAAGTAGAAGTATGCACCCATCTGGGCATTTAGCTGAATATAACCGTTTCCTACAAGAAATACCAACAAGCACAGTTCAACTGCTCTTACATTGCTGCTAAAGTGTGGGAGATTTTACAATTCACACTGCTTTTATAAAGCCTTTATTATTCTCATAAACATCTAACGTTTTTAGGACAAGTTTACATATGTTAGATTCTGATTTTAAAGAAGACAAATTTTGAGCCTGAAACAGCTTGACAATGTCCTTTCAGCTTGCTCATCAGATTAACCTTCTGTCACACATCAAATGAACAGCTTCCTTGGTTCCTTGCCTAATCTAACACTTAACCCACGAAATTCCCTTCCAAAGCTTGATCAGAAACAAAAACAAAAGCCACTGTAAACATCTCATTTCTTTCTAGTGATACATTCAGTTTGAAATTTTCATTTCTGCCTCTCAGAAAGATCACCCTTTTAGCAAACCATTTACAGTGAAGGACTGATTTCAGATAGGATTAAAACAACATATTAGACATATACAAACCAAGAGGTCTGATTTGCTTACAGAACTAATAACGTGTTACGGGTCCTTTCACATCTAGGTCACTGGTTCAAACTCAGCTTAAGTTAGTGATGAGTGAAAAGGAAGAATGAGGTAAGAACACGCTCATGAATCTGGCGTCTATTTCTGACTGCAACATATTTGCTTTGTGTGCATGGACTACTCACCTAACTACTCTTTCCTTGCAAAACAGAAATAAATATTATGGATGTCAGACCAACCCTGGGACACAATCAGGCAATGTGTAACATATTTGCGCCAAGAAAGAAATCATACAGTTGAAAAAATAATGCCTTTCCCTTCCAAATCTGGTTACCGAATTTCAACTCTCTAACAGAGAAAGAGTGAAATTCAAGCAATGAAATTGAGAGAGGCTTTATCAATGGATGGAGCCAACAAAGTGCAATTTCAAAACTATGCAATGAGCTGTGTTTTGCCCAGGCTCCTATTGACAAAATTATGAAGAGAACACATCAGTCAGTGTTAAAGCATTACAGTGGAGTTATTTGCTGCTCTTTGACATTCCATTTAATATATCTTCAATGTCTTCCTCTCATCTACTGAGCTGGAGAAATAATGGCAGCTTTTACCACTGCCACCGAGCTTTCTGACATTGAGTCAGAAAAGCTTGACAGGGCTGCTGTGATCAGGCAGAACAAAGATAAGCTGACCAGAGCCACTGGGAAGCTCAATGAAGAGAGAAAGAGAGGAAATAAATAACCATATTATCCGAAATAGAATTTCAACATTCAATTATCGCTTCTTTGCAGGAAAGGTGAGCATTGTTTATCATCACACATTTAGGCCTACAATTGAACATAACTCTAAGTAACAAGCTCCTCTGTATCAGTCCCTAATTGAGGACACTCTGGCTACTGCAGTAGGAAGCGTCGAAATTATGGCATTATATTACATGAAGACGTAAAGCAGTACATGGTATCATACAAAAAGCTCTTATTACATTCACACAACATTGAGACTTGCAGTTTGAGGCACTGGGTTTGAAAAACTGGACAAGCATAATAGAAGCAACAGGAAAGAGCATCTGCTGTCTTTCCTTTCTGTCCAGTTGTTTCTCTTTGGAATCACCAATAATCGTTAAAAAATTAAATTCGTGGCATAGCCTGTGCATTAACTCTACTTACAGCTTCAGGAGGAGAAAAATAACATCTTAAAAACATGCAAATGAAAGTAGAATGTCAAGTAACACATTATTACAAATGAACACAGCTTGAAAATTTGTTCCAGGTCCCTAGGAAAGGGTCAGTTAATAGTTGTTCTGTTTCGTGTTTTTTTTGTTTGTCTTGTTTTTTTAATTTTCAAAGTAATTGAAAAATAACTTGTTCCCTTTATTTTATGTTAGACTTGATAACCTGACTCTCATAGACCTCTATACATCATACTGAAGACTGCAAGTTACAATATGGGTTTGTGTCATTATAGAGGTTCAGTTCTAATAGGAGCAATCTCTTACCTTCAGACAGGGACAAATCATAAGTTGGAGACACTAGGTCTGCTGGGATTGCAAGGCCATTGCTCAACGATGTGGTAATCTGATTCGTCAAGATAACCTGCAAACAGACAAGCAGAGATAGGAAGGGAAATTAATCTTTATAGATCTAGGAAGGCAGAGAGCAGCCCAGGAAGGACTGGAATACTTCAGGCACAGGCACGGCATTCAGACAATTCCCTACTCTGACCCTCACCAGTTTTGGACCTCTGTGTGGCTGCGGTTTCTGCATTTACAACTGGTCTTTGCTTAGATGATTGATAGGAGTTATAGAAAATATATTATGTAGGGTTTTTTGTTGCAAAGAATCAAGATGATCTTCATACTTGCACCAAAAACAGTCTCCACTCTTGACAAAGTCTCTGTGAAACAGTCTGTTTTCAGTTGTATCTGACAAGAGAAAGGGAAACTGGAATCCTTGTCTTAGTTTCAGATGGGACAGAGATCCTTTTCTTCACTGCATCTGGTATGATGCTATATTTTGGTTTTAGGAGAAAAACGGTGTTGCTAACACCGATGTTTCCAGTTGTAGCTGTAGACAGCCAACTGTATTTTAATTTTCTACTGCCCTACCAACAAAAGGGGGCAAAAGTTGCTAGGAGGAGGCAGAATAAGGAGATTTGACTTAAACTGGCCAGATATTCCATACCATATGACATCACGTGAAAGGAAAGTTTTGAAAGGGGTGGGAGTTCATCTTTTTCCCTTCTGCTGCTCAGGAGCTAGTTGGGCATCAGTCAGCAGGCAGTGGATCACTTGTTATAAATAGTCATCTCTATAGTCATAACTATTATCCTTTTCATTTTATCTATCTTAGTAAACAGCTGCATCTCAACCCAAAGGTTCTACTTTGTTTTTCAATTATGTCTCCCATTCCACTGGGAAGGTGAGTGAACAACTGTGTGCTGCTAAGCCACCTGCCAGGTTAAACCAAAACAATCCTACATGCTACTGGATGTGGTTTCATGATGCTACTGAAATAATTTAATAGCTTGATACTGCTAAAAGGAAGAAAATTTCTCTCCTCTTTCCTCAATTGCGCCTCCCTCCCTCTGATCCTGCCTTCCTCCTGCTTTCTAACACTAAGTAGTATGACATGACTCTATTTTCCCTTTCTAATGATCCTACATAAGCTCTTGTCAGATCACAGTCATAACCACAGTGCTGGCTTTGCATCCTTGCCAGCCAGCACAACTTGAGCTACCAAAGACGTGATGGAGTCTGCACAGCCTTTTCCAAGGCTGCCACTCTTCTTCCCCACTCATTTCAGCCCACCCATCTCTGTTTGGTAGCAGGCATGGTGCTGCCCAAGAGCTTTACAGACTGCATCAAAAATGAAAAGCTTCTATGTCAAGTCTTGATCTACTCAAAGGAGGTCAGGACCATCAGAGACCCACAGCAATATCTATTGTGCTCTTCTGCTGCCAACTGCAAGCTCTGCTGGAACTTCAGCTGGTTACCACCACCCTTCCCAGGCTAACCATAGGTTGCACCATTGGGACAGGGCATTTATGATCACTGCAATGAATGCACACATGGTGGCTAACAGCCATATTTGGCCTGGCACCTAGGCCAAGGTTCTTAAGGTATATCTTGCAATACTGCCAAACACACAAGAAACTTGTTCAAGGCAAATGAAATAAGTGGGCAGCTAAGAGCAGGGAAAGATAAAGAATGGGATGCAGGCCTTATCCTTTTGAATAGATCACAGCTACTCGTTTTCACCGTGTCACAAAATCTGAAGCCACAGCGGCTATTCTGGCAGCCAGGCATATGGTGCAATATCAAATAGAACTGAAAGCTTTTCACAATAAGTACTAAGAAATGTGCTGAAACAGAGCACAGTAACAAAAATGCAGATACGTACTGGTAGGATAAAAAGCTTTCACTGGCACACTTTTGCATTATTCACAAGTGTCAAAAGCTCTGTAAGCAATGTAGTCATCCCAAGACAATCTTACACTGTACCATCATGTATTTTATTTATCTGTCACATACTAAAGAAAAGCTACCATATTTAAAGTTCATTCTTACAACAAGACACAAAAAGACCAAAACAACTCAAACAGACTTTTTGTTGCTTTCCTTCAAAGAAAACTAATTCTAGACACTTGAAAAATCAAAAATGAATGAGACAAATTCAGCTGCTTTTTTTTGGTTGTTTATTTGTTTGTGTTGTTTTTTAATCTTTCAGATGTTTGGTTTCCTCTTCAGCTGGGATCTCCACAGCTCTGTTAGCTGTAGGACTGTACATTTTTTCACCCTTTATGGTTAACTCTGGTTATACTTCTGAATTTACTTTTCAACTTCTGATGTGTTCTCCATTAAGCATTCAACACTAACAATATCCCAGACACCTGCTTAAAAATTGACTTTAAAAAGGCGCAGTCCTAGCCAAGTAAATGTTCCTCTCTCGCTTGTTTTGAGGATGGGAATTAAATGTAATTTTAGTTCCATGACTTCATTGATAGCTAAACACTGCTTAAACACACAGAGACGCTGTGGATGCCCCATCCCTTGAAGCACGCAAGGATGGGACCCTGTGAAGCCTCAGCTGGTGGAAGGCAGCCCTGCCCACAGCACAGGGTTGTAACTGGAAGGCCTTTAATGTCTCTTCCAACCAAAGCCATTCTGTGATCACTTATATTTCAAAGAAGAACACTGAGTACTCAGTTCTGATGGTAATGTCTCCATATTTTACAAATAACTCATGTTAGATGAATGAAGGTTAGAATATTTTCCTTCGGTCTGCTAGAGGCCACATTTGAAAGAAACTACCTCTCGATGCAAAACAGTGCCTGGAAACAGTCTGGGGTCACAAGTCCAAGCAGATTTACTAGAAAGAGTGCCTTGCACTGAATGAACAGTAGCACTTCCTCGACTTTTCCTTGGAGATCTGCCATTGAAGTACAGATCAGATATACCCTTTTTAGTACAGGAGACTTGCCAAATCCATAGTCTAAGTAGGTAAGAAGGAGTTGTCTCTGTTGTGGTTCCTTTCCACAGATACTGGACATCATTACCAGCCAAGTACAGCTTCCACTTGAGAGGCTCATTGCCCATCATGTGTTTGTTTTCTTCCATCAGAATACTCAACAATAAGAAAGCTGCTACATAATGTTTTAATGCTATTGCACTAAAATGCACAGTATTTTAATAGCGGCTTCTATTTCCTTTCAGCTTCAGTTAATGGAACAAATTATTTTTATTACCAGAAGTAATACCATTCCTTATGGCACTAACAGTTACCAAAATCATGATATCTCTGCACACCACTGTGTCCTCCCACATGCAACAGTAAGGAGGTTTGTTACTGCTCCCTGTTACCCTGGCAACAAATGAAGGACATGGGACTTCTTCAGCCCATGACTGTACATGAAAACAAAAATTCAGCTAGTTCCATCACTAACACTGGAAATTTGCTTCAGTTAGTTTCCAATAAAAATCAATAAACCTTTTGACCCTTCAGTCTATTCACTTCCAGCTGGTGAAACGAATGAAGAGAAACACAAAGAGATAGAGAGAATGCACTTTCAAGTTCCTAATTTTAGACAGCTTAAAAAAAATGCCTGCTTCTCTGGTTATCTCCCTCATCTCTACGGGAAAGGAAATGAGAAATTCTCTAGGAAAGTAGTGTTCCTGTTCTAAGATGGGTCATTGCTAATTCTAAGATTAATCCATGGTGAAAATAACATCTCCCTCCGATGGTGTGATTTCAGCACAGTGCCAATTTCAATGCCAATTTTCTGGAAATACAATAGAAAAATAAAAACACTTATTTAAGGTATGTGAGCTCCCAGTACCAATATTTGTTGGGAATAGTGTAATTCCTGCATACGCTGTAAACTTCTGCGGGTCTTGGGGTTGGTGTAGAAATTGAAATATGATTGCTTTACATGGAAGAATAAGCAAACTATTTTCTGTTTGATTATTTACACAGTACAGTTTTTCAAGTACTCCTCCTCCTGCCCTTCCTAGGACCACACTGGAACTACTAAATCTGACTTTGTCATCCTTGTAAATCCCATTGAGTAAATAAGTCATTTTCTGTAAACTTTGTGGTCTTGGCCTTCTTGTTAGTTTATTGCAAAATTAAAGGGAGCACAGTGCAGAACTATCAATCAGTTACCAGCAAAGGTATAAGGTCTTCTGAAAAGTAGCAAGAGAGGAGGAAGAAAAAACAACTTCTCATGAAACGGCTATTTGTTAAAAGAATAGAGCAGAATTCCCCATTTTTCAAGTAACACTATTTAGGAAAACACTCATTAAAGTCTTCCTATTGAGTTGGAGGAGTAAGCACATGAAGACGTGCAATAAACTCAAACTACTCTACCCTTATTAGTTCACGTATTTTGTGGTTTTCACTGTACTCAATGTCTGTAGAGAACATGAAGTATGACAGCCTGGGCTACTTCAGGGCTGGGATGCTGACTCAGCATGCTGGAGGAGAAAGAAAGGAAGTTTTGCTGCTCCCCAGTGATTTTTCACACCAGTCCTTAGGAAGGAACCTCTCCCTTTCCCTGAAGCACAGAGCTTTTAGTGAGGCATTCAGCAACAGATCAAAACAATGGCGCAGTGTGTAGGCACCAGTGGAGGGAAAGCACATCAAGCAATACCACAAAGCCAGATGGGGCAGGCAACAAGCCTGGAAACAGAAAAAGAGAACAGTGAGCAAACTGGAGTGAAGGCAGCACACTTCAAAACAGCTGTGAGAACCACAGCTTTCTCCTTAGGAACCTGCTGCAGCTCCCTGAGACCAGCATAAGTCTATCCAGAGGAAGAACTCCAAATTACCAGTTTGTCAAATTAGCAGGGTACTTGTAATATTCAACTAGGCTACTTATTGAATTAGCTTTTTCTTTGGCTCCTGTTTCATCAGGGAGATGTTTTTCAGCATCAGTACTATTTGCTACTTGTTGTTCCTAATGAACTCAGCAGGGCTTGTAAATAATATTCACAAGGGTGAAACCTCTTATAAAACTGAGCATTTTTAGTGAAATCAGGTAGAAAGAGGGAAAGTCTAAACTGCAACACTGAGAGTTCCTACACAAAATGAAAGTTTTCAAGAGAAAATGCCATGTGCAGTGCTGCTCAGCAGGGGCTCATCCCAAAGGAAAACTAGCTTCTCTGATGAAAAGTATCCACACTACTGCAACTGACAGTCCTGAATCAAACAACTGACAGACAGAACCAAACCAATAATATTTACATCACCACTATTACTACATATATTACAAATGTATATCTTCATTCTTAGAAAACAAACTATTTTGATTCATACCAAGTATATACAAGGGAAAAATTCCAACTTCTTATCTTCTGAAACTCAAGCAAATCACCACATCTAATAATATATTATTAGTTTATTATTTATTATCTTTATATATATATAATTTTATATTATATATATATATTCTTTATATATTATTTATTATTTGTTTATCTATTTATTATCTGCTTTTTCAAGTAGAAGTCCCATGCTCCCAAGTTGATCTGATCTTCAGCTTCATCACACTGAGTTTCTGTATGGATCAACTAAGACAACACCAAGCATGCTATGGAGACAAGTCATGACAAGCAAAAAAAGCCCTTGTAACATATAAAATTAATATGCTCAAAATCAATTGGTGCTTCTGACACTTGGTCAAGACCTAAATAACAAAGGTATTTGCCTATTGTACTAAAATGGTTGTGGGCTAACAAAGAAAGCACAATATAAACAGACAAGTGCTCACATTAGTAATTGTTGCTAATACAAATCAATTGAAACAAAAGTCACACATTTGTACATGAGACATAGGCTGGAATGGTGATACTCCTGTTAGATGGATGTTTTCAGATAGGAAAGCACAGTAACTACCCTCACTAAAGGCAAAGATAAGCTCTACGCTGTGAGCTGTTAGAATTTGTATTCTCAACCAATGTCAACAGAATTTGGCACAACTCCCTGAGTAACAGACATACACACACAAATAAACCACCAATAAACTAATGAGAAATACTTTATAATCCAATAAATAATCTAGCAAAAAACATTGGCCTTGCCTCAGTGTTATTTCATCTGTTCCTATTTTCATGGGCATCACATCCAGGGAAAAAAAGTTGATTAAGCAGTCCAACAGCATGAAAACATGAAAGTAATGATTCTCTGGAAGACTCACAAGCACCTTTTAGAAAAAAAAAGATTAGAGACCTGTTGCACAAGACACATTGCTGCTAGCTGCACCATATTAGAGCTCCTTGGACGGGATTTCCAGCTCCTGCTTTGCCAGGTATCTCTACCCAAATTTCTTTTTCCTCCCTCAGTAAGGCAATTCACAGCAGCAGAAGTAATTTTATAGGCACTGGATTTCATTGAGTATAAATAGGAGTTGGAAGAAACTGAGGAATCTTTCAGAAACTGGCCACTGTATTTACATCCAATTTATTCTGCTTTGCATAGGGAAAGTACAAAGTTATGCAAGTCTCCTTCTGTAGAAGTGTGCATTCACATCTCACCAATTGCTTAAAAATTATCATAATAAATTGATAAAACTTCCACCAGGAGAAAAAAAGCAACAAAACAAAAGCATGCTGTTCTCAAGCAGCTACATGCCTTTAAGTTGAAACAGCTACCACCCAGAGATAGCCGGAGGTCTTTAGCCTTTCCTCCTCTGGGAACAAGGAAGGCAGCCAACACAAATGTAACCTTCAAAATCTGCACTGCTGCACCCTTGTGCTGCCCTGCTCCATGAAAAGGGTTTGTGTGCCTGGAAGGCCTTCACATCCCGTACTGTGTGCTGCCTCAGCCTGTAGAGACCTGTCTGCATGTGTAAGCCATCCCCCAAGAAGAAATGCCACCTTCCTTCAAGCCCTGCCAACGGCCCAGAGCTCTAGTTAGTTTCAACAGGCCTTGATGTTCCTCCGCCCTCCCCTGCAGCCTCTGCATAATGACAGCTCTCTGAACTTATTCCTTTAGCAAGTCAGCTATGTACCTCTGCAAAAGCCTCTGGCCTGATTCTAGCTGAGTACATTGCAGGAAAACACCTACAGACAGATCTTACAGCCAAGACCTGCTTCACCAAGCAGCAAACAGAACAGCTTAAAAGGGAACGTCTTACAAAAAAAAAACAAAAAACAATCTGAACTCACTCTTAGAGCACACAGTGTTCTCAGCAAAAGGGCTTTTTGTTGTTTTGTTTGTTTCTGATAGATGGGAGGAAATGGCCTTGTCCATAACGTTGGTGGAGTCACATAGTGCCTCACTTCTGCTCTGCCAGACTGCCATGCTCCAGGCTGAGAGAAGAGCTCGACACAACTCCAGCTCCTTAAGAGAACTGCAAGAAAGTCAGAGTCTACACTTCCTTTTTCCTCGGTGAAAAACACAGTTTAGTTCATTCGTACTTGCTAGCTTCCTCAACAGTTGCTAATGGTCCTTGCTTTTCCTAGACAAGTGCAGATCTTAGGCCACACACCTCCCCTACTTGGTTCAGTGCCTCAAATTTACACAGCCCTTTCTAAGTCCAGTGTCATTAAATCTCAGTAGCTTTGTGGGAACGAACATCTTGTTACCCTTGTTTGCTGATGTAGAGACAAATGTTCAGAAAGAGAGTGAACTTACTAAAGGTATCGCCAATCGTTACACCACTCCTAAACCCTGGATCCACAAGGAGGATACAAAGGCCCCACACTCAAATGAACATCTCAGGACACCTCAGAGAGAACTAATATCTATCTAGCAAGCTATTTATATTGTATATATATAATGTATATATATATTATATTTATAATTATTTCTATAATTAGCTTTCATCTATTTTCTGTGCCTTTCTGTATCTAGTTTATTTCCTAACAACTAGATGGGATTATGAACTAAACTAATGCAATGCTTTTAACAAAGGCCTGTTTAATGCTCATGGCCTATTTCAATCAGATAATTCACAGTACCAGCATTTTTATTTGATGTACTGACAAGCCCATCAGAAAGGCAGTATTACAGACATGCAAGTATGGAGAGGTGTGTGGGGAGGAATGTAAGGCACAACTCAACATCATTTATTTCATTAATTCTGTAGATTCCTCCCAGTTAATTCCTTCAGGCCTTCAAGACAGTGGGTCACAGCAATTCATGTCTTAGAAGCAAACTGGAACAACTCAACGGGCTGCTGTAATTACACAGCTTTTCTGAACCATTTTAAAACACTCTCCCTAACCCCATCGTATCTCACACTGTGACACAGTGCCAACATTTTAGAGGGGAGGACAGTGGTTATTCAGGCTGCTCTCTTTGGTGCTGCAAGGAAGCAGCACAAAGCAGCTTTAGGAGGTGTTAGAATTCCCCTCAGCACTTTGCTATTAATTCCCCTACAAACCACATTTATTTGCCTGCCCTGCAGCACTGGAGCCTTTCCATTTACCTTTTAAGCAGACAACGGGGGACTGCAGGAGTATTGGTTCTCCCTGGTCCAAAAATTGCCCTCTATTTAATCAGTCTTTACAGGCAGATGACTACAAGCACCAGGGAACATCGCACCTTAGTGCTCAATGTATTCTATTATTGTCACAGAAGTGAAGTAATTCTTGTCTAGGATTACATGGAACACTTTTCTTACGATGTTCATTAAAAATTTTTCTGTTCTTGCTGTGTTGTGGTAGTTGCTGACTTTCACTGAATGCATTTTGGACACAGACTGGCTATTTATACTGAACTATAATGGCTATCCTTAAATAATTATGCAGTTTTACTTCACTGTATGTAACAGTCAGTCAATTTTGAAGACAAGAGGAAGAGAGAATTTGAATATATGACTCCATCTGCGATTGTCTAGGGCAGTTTAACTGTAGAGTATTAGGGTAGTAACCACTAATGCACAGAAGTTTGACTAACCAATAATCTTTTACAAAACAAGGTGGTTATTAAGAAAGGAAGGAAAAAACTTGTCAGTCACTTAGTGCAAGTAAGGCCCACATAGATCCCTGGTTACTTCAAAGTGGTAAACAAAATTCAGTTATCATCCTTTATAGATGCAATGGCTTCAAAAGGGAGCAGAAATAATCTAGAAGACAAAACACCCATATGCTGAAGCCAACATCCCCTCCTAAGCCACCACAAGTTTTGCTTCTCTGCAATCTCAGGATCAGAAATATATGAAAGAGTAAGTGGGAATGAACAGCTGTGAACTGTATGTACTACATGCTGTAGGTACATATTAACAATTCATTATAGAGATCTTTTTCTACTGAATTTCATTTACAACTTTTTCAGCCTAATCTGCAATTTCACCATTAATCTATTTCTACCCCAAACATCTGTAATATTTCAAACTAATCAATAGCTTTAGACAGTTTGAAAACGCAACAGACTTAAAAAATAAGCCAGCTAAGCACACAGCAGTCCGAATACCGGGCTGAAGCTGTTTTAATAGTCAACATCTTTTAGTCCAACTGAACCGGAAGTTTTACCATCCAGATGTTGACATCCGAAATATTTTGCAATACTTTTATACAAGGGAAAATTGCTTGGGTGCATTTCTTCTATCTCCTAAGCCTGCAAATTTAAACGTTAGAGCTTTGAACTTTAACTTCCTACCAATAACAATGCTGAACACATTTTTGTAAACTAAGGTAATCTTAAGGAATTTGTCCTTAACAGAAATGCAACTTATTAAAAGCGTAGAATGGTACACTATACTAAGAAGTTTTACTTGCACTTTTTGAAATCTCTTATAGTGCTCCGTGAAGCCTTGCTACTCAGTGGCTTGGTTATCCTAAGTGCTTATTCCACAAAAGCCTATCGGGAAAGATAAATAAATAATAGAAAGAGTCTAAAACTTATAGGTAAACAGTCCATAATAAAGTAGAACAAAATACATGAGTGCACATTATTGTTTTCCAAACATGTCTGGTCTGATATTATCCAGAGGAAAGAAGAGGAGACAGGACATAAATCAGCCATATCTCTTCTCACCAATATTTGGGGGGGAGGGGAAAAGGGGGAAAATATCTTGTGGCCAAAGTAGCATCACTAAAATTCTGGAATATCTTGTTCTTTGCATCTTATTTTTCCTAATTATTTCTCTAGGAAATAGTTAGTATTTCCCTGATAAATTAAGAGCTTTTTCAAGTTTTAGAATGACAAATTTCTACTTACATAACTTACTTAAAATGGATATGTGAATCACTCTTTGAAAATTAGGACTCGGAACAGAAAATAAACTCTGAAAAATGCAAGAAGCCATTTTTGTGCTGAGATCACAGCATGACACATCCCCCTTTGGCTTTGGTTAATAGAGAAAAAACATTTGAGATTATCCAAATAAAATCACACACCTTAGAAGATAGACTCAAGGTAATTTCTCACTACTTGGGATTACAACCCACTCCTCAAGGTCACTGCTTAAATACGTGCAGAAGACAGCACTATAGAAGCTTATGTTACTTGTTTTGCAGGGAAGATCAGTCCTGCAGGTTATTTTGGCAAACCTTACTCCAACATTAAGTTAACTCACAATGGGACTGATAACAGTGAAATTCACACAAAACCAAGTCAATCCAAGCCCAGAGGTGTTCTCTAAGAGAAAGAAAAAAAAGAGAGAATTTCATTTGGAATTCTATAACTGGAATTTGGAATTGATAACTGAGGACATTCACACTGACTCTACCAGAAATGAGATTGGGTCTACCAGCATTATTTTTCTCTTTTACTGGTATCTAAGTTTTAAGTTAATTTTTGAAAATGTCAGGAACAAAAAAGGAAGAGATTTATTCAACTATTAGAAAACACCATCATAAACTCTACTGGAAGTATAGCTGGGGGTTGCTGGCAAGTGATGAAAAATAGACTGTGCCCTGTTCAGTAACAGTAAACAATGTGCTGATATTTCCCAATTACAAAGCACCTACTCTTGGAGAATTAAACTTAAGAGTACTGAATTACTTTTTTATATCATTCAAATTAACCCGAGTGAACACAGTTGGATCCCATCTTTTGAGATTCATGCTGTACATTTTACAAACTACACAAATGACAGCAACTGATGTATTCTGGACAATCAGTTGCAATTTTGATGAAGCTCTAGATTATTTGCTCACTGCAACTAGCAACTTTTTATATCTCACATGCTCGCTATTAAAATTCACAAGATCATGCATTTTCCTTGGATCCCATAATAACAGCTTAGTCTGAAGTATTTCTAAAGAAACTGCAGCTGAGCCTCCAGTGTGGAGTTCAATATTACACTGCAAATATAGTAATGTTAGGAACTAACTTCTTTAATTCAATTTTGCTGAAGAGAAGCAAATTATGCCCTAGTTTGGATAGTTGATGTTTAGCAACAGGCTTTCTGCAGTCCCCCTGCCGAACTAGCTGTTCTTCCAAGACGACAAGGTAGATATGGGCAAACATGTGAGAAAGGAAGCCTAGGATAAAGAAGTGTGCTGGGACAGGATATTTTCAGGACACTGCTTTCCTTCCACAGCAAACACTATGGAAACCCAGGAATAAAACAGCAACAAGGCTGTTCAGGTAAGACTAGAAGCGTATCTTCATATCTGGAGATATGGATTTGGGCTACACTAATTTTCAAAATGACTTACGTGGTATGGAGACACACGGCTTCTGCAGACATATGGCAGTTATGGCACATGCCTCTAGCTGTGCTGTCTGAGTCCTAGAACCATCTACACATGCAGCAACTAGAAAAGTGTTTTCAGTAGTATTGTTAGTTCAACAAATTTATTCTGTCATTGGCTTTACTTTGAGTTTATTAAGGATAACTATAGTTTGTTGTACAATAAATTGTTTGTCAAAAGTATCTAAAAAAAATTAATAACCCATGACTGCTGTACTAAGCCTTAAATATAAATATATGAAAGGAGTATCATGCTATGCACTTCTTATACTACAGCCACTTCTTAATCTCCTCCTCCAGAGTATTAGATATCCACTTTAATGTAGAAGCTGCCCAACAAGTTCCTATCTTACATTTTATTGATGTTATTTTTCATTCCAGACTAAGATTTAATGCTGATCTGATTTTACTGGCCCTAAAGACTTGACACCAATATGAAACACACCTTCCTCCTTTTGTCCATAAATATATTTGCAGAGGGAAAAAAAAAAAAAAAAAAAAGAAGTTCAGACTTCTTTTACCATTAACTCTGCATACATCTTGGTTCATTCTCGAAAGGTAATGAGAGAGGGAAGTCCAGGCACACATTTCCTAATGCTAGCTCTGTCACTAAGTAGCTGTGACAGCTTAGTGATACAATGAATTCTTTGTACTCCATCTTCCAAAGTAGACATAATGCCTACCCTATAAAAGTGCTTTGCTGATGCTTTGAACTTACTGCATGCAGGGTGATAAAAACACTTGAGTGTTTTAAGA